>CM065718.1:14721664-14744164 GCA_033310375.1 Conus canariensis
GTAGGGGGGAAAGGGGGGGTGGGTGGAATGGAGTGGCAATAAGGACAGAGGGGGGGTGTAGGGGGAACAGGGGTGGGGGTGGACATGGAAGGGTGGCATAAGGACAGGGGGGGGGGGGGGGGTGTGGGGGACAGGGGAGGGGGTGGACATGGAGGGTGGAATAAGGGACAGGGGGGGGGGGGGGGTGTAGAGGGGAGGGGGTGGGGGTGGACATGGAGGGTGGCATAAGGACAAGGGGGGGGGGTAGGGGGGAAAGGGTGGGGGTGGATGGAAGTGGCAAAGGACAGGGGGGTGGGAGTAGGGGGGAACTGGGGGGGGGTGGACTAGGATAAGGACAGAGGGGGGGGGGGACGGGGGATGAGTGAAGACAGGGGGGTAGGGGACAGGTGGGTGACATGGATGCAAGACAGGGGGGGTAGGAAGGTGGGTGAAGAGGGCAATAAGGACGGGGGTAGGGGACGGGGGGGGAATGGAGGGGCATAAGAAGGGGGGAGGGGGGGGGGGGGGATGGAGTGGCATAGGAAGGGGGGGTGGGAGGGGGGGGTGAATGGGCAAGGTGGACATGGAAGGGTGGCAATAAGGACAGAGGGGGGGGTGTAGGGGGGAACAGGGGTGGGGGTGGACATGGAAGGGTGGTAATAAGGACAGAGGGGGGGTGTAGGGGGAACAGGGTGGGGGGTGGACATGGAAGGGTGGCATAAGGACAGAGGGGGGGGGGAAGGGGGGAACAGGGGGTGGGGGTGGACATGGAAGGGTGGCATAAGGGACAGGGGGGGGGGGGGTAAGGGGACAGGGGTGGGTGGACATGGGAAGGGTGGCAATAAGGACAGGGGGGGGAGTAGGGGGACAGGGGTGGGGGTGGACATGGAAGGGTGGATAAGGACAGAGGGGGGGAGGGGGGAAAAGGGGTGGGGGTGGACAGGAGGGTGGATAGGACAGTGGGGGGGGTAGGGGGAACAGGTGGGGGTGGACATGGAAGGGTGGCAATAGGAAGGGGGGGGGGTGGGGGAACAGGGGTGGGGTGGACATGGAAGGGTGGCAATAAGGACAGGGGGGGTGTGGGGAACAGGGGTGGGGGTGGACATGGAGGGTGGAATAAGGACAGAGGGGGGTGTAGGGGACAGGGTGGGGTGGACATGGAAGGGTGCAATAAGGACAGAGGGGGGGTAGGGGGGAAAGGGGTGGGGTGGACATGGAAGGGTGCAATAAGGACAAGGGGGGGTAGGGGGGAACAGGGGGGGTGGACATGGAAGGGTGCAATAAGGACAGAGGGGGGGGGAGGGGGAACAGGGGTGGGTGACATGGAAGGGTGGCATAAGGACAGAGGGGGGTAGGGGGAACAGGTGGGGGTGGACATGGAGGTGGCAATAATAGGGGGAACAGGGGTGGGGTGGACATGGAAGGGTGGCAATAAGGACAGAGGGGGGTGAGGGGGAACAGGGGTGGGGGTGGACATGGAAGGTGGCAATAAGGACAGAGGGGGGGGGTAGGGGGAACAGGGGGGGGGGTGGACATGGAAGGGTGGCAATAAGGACAGAGGGGGGGGTGGGGGAACAGGGGTGGGGGTGACATGGAAGGGTGGCAATAAGGACAGAGGGGGGGTAGGGGGGAAAGGGGTGGGGGGTGGACATGGAAGGTGGCAATAAGGACAGAGGGGGGGTAGGGGGGAACAGGGGGGGTGGACATGGAAGGGTGGCAATAAGGACAGAGGGGGGGGTAGGGGGGAACAGGGGGGGGGGTGGACATGGAAGGGTGGCAATAAGGACAGAGGGGGTGGGGGAACAGGGGTGGGGGGTGGACATGGAAGGGTGGCAATAAGGACAGAGGGGGGGGTAGGGGGAACAGGGTGGGTGGACATGGAAGGGTGGCAATAAGACAAGGGGGGAGGGGGGAAAGGGGGGGTGGACATGGAAGGTGGATAGGACAGAGAGGGAACAGGGGTGGGGGGTGGAATGAAGGGTGGATGACAGAGGGAAGGTGGGGACGAAGGGGGGGGGTAGGGGGGACATGGGGAAGGGTGGCAATAAGGACAGAGGGGGGGGGGTAGGGGGGAACAGGGGTGGGGGTGGACATGGAAGGGTGGCAATAAGGACAGAGGGGGGGGGTAGGGGGGAACAGGGGTGGGGGTGGACATGGAAGGGTGGCAATAAGGACAGAGGGGGGGTGGGGGAACAGGGTGGGGGGTGGACATGGAAGGGTGCAATAAGGACAGGGGGGTAGGGGAACAGGGTGGGGGATGGACATGGAAGGGTGGCAATAAGGACAGAGGGGGGGGGAACAGGGGTGGGGGGTGGGCATGGAAGGGAGGCAATAAGGACAGAGGGTGGGGAGTAGGGGGGAACAGGGGGGGGGTGGACATGGAAGGGTGCGATAAGACAGAGGGGGGGAGTAGGTGGGAACAGGGTGGGGGGTGGAATGGAAGGGTGGCAATAAGGACAGAGGGGGGGGTGGGGGGGTACAGGGGTGGGGGGTGGACATGGAAGGGTGGCAATAGGACAGAGGGGGGTGTGGGGGGAACAGGGGTGGGGGGTGGACATGGAAGGGTGGCAATAAGGACAGGGGGTGGGTGGGGGGAACAGGGGTGGGGGGTGGACATGGAAGGGTGGCAATAAGGACAGAGGGGGAGTAGGGGGGAACAGGGGTGGGGGTGGACATGGAAGGTGGCAATAAGGACAGAGGGGGGGTGGGGGGAACAGGGGTGGGGGGTGGACATGGAAGGGTGGCAATAAGGACAGAGGGGAGTGTAGGGAGGGCTGGCTTATGTCACAGTATGAGTATGATAGGAATAGTTTACCAGTTAAGTAAGAGTAAATAATTTAGAAGATCAACCGATAGTGCGTGCGTGCGTACGTGCGCGCACGCATGCATACACACACACATGCAAGCATGCATGCATGCATGCATGCATGCATGCACACGTACGCACGCGCGCACACACACACAGGCGCGCGCGTGCACACACACACACACACACACACACACATGCATACATGGGTGCACATGCACAACACACACACACACACACACACACCACACACACACACACACACATACACACACACACACACATACACACACACAAAGACACACACAGAAGTGCGTGCGCTCATGCACACACACACACACACACACACACACACACACACACACACACACACACACACACACACACAACTGACTGACTGACTGACTGACTGACTGAAACCAATTTATTGTCAGATTAACGCATAGTTCTACTGGCCTATCACACACACACACACACACACACACACACACACACACACACACACACACACACACACACACACAGAGTCGGGCTCACACACCCCGCACACAAGCGCGCTTGCGCTCGTCAGAGAGAGAGAAAGAGACAGGGAACAAGTAAAACAGACAAACCGGGCAGAGCTAGCCACAGAGATAAATAGTCAGAATCTGAACTTTGACGATCGGACGAAGGTCAAAGCGAGACAACTACAATGGCTAGAGTAGTGTTGAAGAAGCAAATTTTCAGCGAGCATAGTCACCACGACAACACCATAGAACTGGAATGATAATGGACAATTTAGAGGCTGGATGGAGAGGGATGTGTGTGTGTTTGTGTGTGTGTGTGTGTGTGTGTGTGTGTGTGTGTGTGTGTGTGTGGGGTGGGGGTGGGGGACAAAAATAACAGCTGACCCTTTCCCATCCCTCACTTCCCCTCCCCCCACCTCCACCCCCACCCCCCACCACCCCACACTTCCCTCACCTCAACTTTCCCCTTTTGAAAGGTCGCGCATAATGGCCGTACATCAGTGAGTGCAGCAGCGAGGGAGCGACCAGTCGATGCCATTGTCTTGTCTAGCTTGCGAACAGCGGCAGCGGCGGCAGAAGAAGAGATAGAGCAAGACATGAAAATGTCAGCCAGTTGGCTGTGTATCGGAATGATGGCTGCTGTCGCCGTCATCATGACTTTGGCAGTGGCGTCAGAGGAGGTGAGTGATTCCTCTCTGCTCACTGAGATTTTTGGATATGTTCGTTTTCTTTGTTGGTTGTTTTTTTGTCTTTGTTTTTTTTTTCTCTCCCTTTACCATGCCATGCAAGTCTGTTTTCGTTCGTTCTGTGGCTCTGTGGCTCTGTCAGGTAAGGTTTACGCCAAAACGTATGTATAAAAACCGAATCTAGTCAAGCGAGGCGGGAAGATAGGATGTGCACAAGCCGAGGACAAAACCTTTAAATCTTGGTGCGGATCCGGATCAAAAGACGGATCCTGGATCCGTTCGACTGTGGCAGAGGTCTGTGCTCTCCCTAGTGTCCATCAGCTTTTCTTTTTTTCTCTGTTTTTCTTTTTTCTCTGTTTTTCTTTTTTCTCTGTTTTTCTTTTTCTTTTCATGAGGTAGTGATTTTTTTTCTCTGTCGTTGTTTGTTTCTTTGAGTGTGTGTTTGTTTATTTGTTTGTTTGTTGATTTTTGTATCCTTTCGTTTGGGGGGGGGGGGGGGGGCTTGGTCTAGATTTTTTTTTTCGGAAATGTGTTTTTCAACGTGTTGGCCTCCAAGTTTGTCGATCTGTCACTATTGTATTATGTCCACCGTGAATCTGAAGCAACGATTGCGTCTTAAATCAAAGAAATGATGACAATGTCCGGTAGAGTGAGATAAGAACGAGGAATTTGAGCCAGAAAACGAACAGAGAAATAGACGGCAGATAGGATAAGAGTTTTCTTAACAGGAGTAGATTTTTAGATGTGTGTTTGAGAGAGAGAGAGAGAGAGAGAGAGAGAGAGAGAGAGAGAGAGAGAGAGAGAGAGGAGGGGGGGGGGGGTAGGGAGGACAAGGGCTTTATTCAAATAGTTTACTAAAATGGAATATAAGTGAGAGGCAGAGAGACAGACAAATAGACAGGCACGACAGACAAACAGAGAAACGGTTAGTTGATCACAAAGAATCTCTTTCTCACTGCTTCCGAGTCTGCTGTCAGGACAATCAGTAACGTTTGATCATTCGCTTTAGGACAATATCTTCCAACGCTATTGCATGTATACATGATACTCTCTCTCTCTCTCTCTCTCTCTCTCTCTCTCTCTCTCTCTCTCTCTCTCTCTCTCTCTCTCTCTCTCTCTCTACCATTCTTGTATTGTTTCGCTTGTTCTTACGCGCCATGAGTAAAAAGTGAAGGAGCTACAGATTGCGTCCCATGTGATGAACGTCTCAGCATTAGACACATTCTAAGTGAACGTAGGGAGCCAGGTGATGTCAGACATAAACATTTTACGGCAAGCTCAATGAAGACCTTGTTCCGGGATGTTCCGCCGGATTTGATTTTTGAGTTTTTGAAAGAAATCACAGTTTGTTTTTTTATTAAGAAGATTTGATTTTAAGTTGAGTGTGACAGACTCTTTTTTTTGCAGGTCCTTTGGTGTAAAGAAATAACTGGGATTGAGTTTTTACTTTGCATTTGAATTTTCTCCCATTTTTTTTTTTATTTGAGTGTTTCAGCCCTAATATGACTTTTCTGTCGGCGGGGTTTATAGCAACAGGACGTGATTTACATCGTGCACCGATATACAACTCAGAACTTGTTTGTTTGGTTGTTGTTGTTGTTGTTGTTGTTTTGCTGGCTTGTGGACCAGAGGAAGACTGTTCTAGGCATTGTTTTAATGTTTGTTCTTTCTAGCATGTAACAAAGACATATTTAATGAAAGTTCGCTTGTGTGTGTTTGTCTTGTCTTTGTCTTGTGTGTGTGTGTGTGTGGTGTGTGGCGCGCGCCGCGCGCGCGCGCGCGCGCGCGCTCGCGCGCTTCCACATCTGTACATTATGAGTAAGCATTCACACAGCTCGAATTATTGTGACCGGTTGATAGCCAAAATGTAATGCCTTACTCCGCATGCAATTTTGGAGTCCAACTTACTACGACTTGTAGTAGTAGTAGTAGTAGTAGTAGTAGTGTAGTAGTAGTAGTAGTAGTAGTAGTAGTAGTAGTTGTTGTTGTTGTTGTTGTTGTATTGATTGCTGTTGTTGTTGTTGATGTTGTTATGTAGATGCTGTTGATGATGATGATGATGATGATGATGATGATGATGATGATGATGATGACGACGATGATGGTTATGTCGTTGTAATTTTACAATCTATGCACAGAGTGACTTCGAGAGAGCCTTGCTGAGCAGAATGGACGCCATTGAAGAAAGAGTGGCTTCCCTTAGTGACGAGATTGCCTCCCTTGACAGCAGGTTGACCAAAATCGACGGCGGGAAAAAGCCGGTAGCCATGTTGTTTTTGGTGAACGTTTCTATCGTTGTTGTTGTTGTTGTTGTTGTTGTTGTTGTTGATGTTGTTTCTTCGCCAAATTGTTGTTGTTGTTGTTGTTCTTCTTCTTCTTCTTCTTGTTCTTCTTCTTCTTCTTGTTCTTCTTGTTCTTGTTCTTGTTCTTCTTCTTCTTCTTCTCGTTTTTTTTCTCGCTGCTGCATTTAATGTTGGCTGGTAGGATGTTTGCTGCTGATGCCACTTCCGCCGTGTTGCCGTGACCATGACTTTCCCTTCTGTTGAGAGTAGGCATCTACGCAACTATCACATCTACTGTTGTTGCTGCTGAACTACAATGCTATTACCAGTCTTGTTACTTCTGAAAATGCCACTAACTCAACACTTCACCTGTTGCTGCTTCTGCTGCTGCTGCCAGTGTTACTTGTGTTGTTCTTGCTGTTACAATTAATAAAGCTACAAGAGCGGCTGCTGGTTCTGCTTCTGCTGCTGCTGCCAGTGTTACTTGTGTTGTTCTTGCTGTTACAATTAATAAAGCTACAAGAGCGGCTGCTGGTTCTGCTTCTGCTGCTGCTGCCAGTGTTACTTGTGTTGTTCTTGCTGTTACAATTAATAAAGCTACAAGAGCGGCTGCTGGTTCTGCTTCTGCTGCTGCTGCCAGTGTTACTTGTGTTGTTCTTGCTGTTACAATTAATAAAGCTACAAGAGCGGCTGCTGGTTCTGCTTCTGCTGCTGCCAGTGTTACTTGTGTTGTTCTTGCTGTTACAATTAATAAAGCTACAAGAGCGGCTGCTGGTTCTGCTTCTGCTGCTGCCAGTGTTACTTGTGTTGTTCTTGCTGTTACAATTAATAAAGCTACAAGAGCGGCTGCTGGTTCTGCTTCTGCTGCTGCCAGTGTTACTTGTGTTGTTCTTGCTGTTACAATTAATAAAGCTACAAGAGCGGCTGCTGGTTCTGCTTCTGCTGCTGCCAGTGTTACTTGTGTTGTTCTTGCTGTTACAATTAATAAAGCTACAAGAGCGGCTGCTGGTTCTGCTTCTGCTGCTGCCAGTGTTACTTGTGTTGTTCTTGCTGTTACAATTAATAAAGCTACAAGAGCGGCTGCTGGTTCTGCTTCTGCTGCTACTGCCAGTGTTACTTGTGTTGTTCTTACTGTTACAATTAACAAAGCTACAAGAGCGGCTGCTGGTTCTGCTTCTGCTGCTGCCAGTGTTACTTGTGTTGTTCTTGCTGTTACAATTAATAAAGCTACAAGAGCGGCTGCTGGTTCTGCTTCTGCTACTGTCACCACCACTACTACTACAGCAACAGCAGTTACTACCACTATTTGTGTTCCTGTCGTTGCCGGTGTTACTATAACTACTGTTGCTGCTGCTGCTGCTGCTGTTGCTGCTGCTGTTGCTGCCGCTGTTGCTGCTCTGCTGCTGCTGCTGCTGCTGCTCGCACAACTCTTACAATTAGTCGATGTAACTCGTGAGGGGTGCACGTGCTTTGCGTACAATCTAGTTTGTCATCCTGAAAAATGTGATGATTTTGGCAAAGTGAGTGACCAGTTTCTTTCAGCTTCTGTGAACGAGCTTACAAGTAACAGGTAAAACAGGCGTGTAGTATACTGTGCACCGACTGGTTTATAACGTCAAGCATACACCATCGATTTATTGATATTATGATGACGTGGTGTGTGTGTGTGTGTGTGTGTGTGTGTGGTGTGTGTGTGTGTGTGTGTGTGTGTGTGTGTGCGTGCGTGCGTGCGTGCGTGCGTGCGTGCGTGCGTGCGTGCGTGTGTATGTATGTGTGTGTGTGTGTTTGAGAGAGAGTGTGTGTGTGTTGTGTGTGTGTGTGTGTGTGTGTGTGAGAGAGAGAGAGAGAGAGAGAGAGAGAGAGAGAGAGAGGAGAGAGAGAGAGAGAGGAAAAAGCATGCGTAACCTGAACAAAAGCCATATCATCGATCTTGCAGCCGAAAGGTTATGTGAACATGTGCTATTGCACAACATCTCTGATCACGTCGAATTTCTCAAGGTATAGAATGTTGAAATACTGTCTGATTCACAAAAGTCTTTGTTTGTTTGTTTGTTTGTTTGTTTGTTTGTTTTTTCAAGCGTCTTATGATTGGTCTCACGGAATAATGATTCTATATACAGAAACAAAAGCAGCATTGGATGATCCGAGTAATCATAGAAGTATGACACAATAAAGCTGTGTTTGTACTTCATTTACAGGCGTACTATAAACAATGGGATAACAAGACAGACAATTTGCCCATTCGATTCGCGTGCCACGTGTGCTATAGTCTTTCTTAGGACAGCCAGTCCCAGGAAGGATGAGAGTGATGAAAAGTTAGAGGCCGGTACTGCGTTTTCTTAGAATCGATGACGTAACTTATCCACTTTGCCCGTTATCAAAGGCTTCTTTCCATTTGGCTAGATGGACATAGCACGTGTGCAATGAAAAAGGGAGGCTAGGGGAAGGGGAGGGGGGGGAGAGGTGGGAGGGTAAGCGAATAGAGGGTAATTCGTCTGTTGGTCACTGCTTCTCGGTTGAAATGGAAAGCGCATGCACACAGCTGGCGATGGGTAAGACAAGGCCGACTCTCAACTGATCTGCCTTTCGTGATATACTCGTTTTAGTCACGACTTTTTTATTTTATTTCAAGTGTTCGTCATCTCGTCTTCACGTCATAGGTGAAACACATTTTATTTTGCGTTTCTATGTCAGGCTTCCCCATGTACATCAACTCAGTTACAGTTTGCTCGTTTCCGTCACAAAGGTTTATTGATGACGCGTTGATTTTATGAGGTGACTTACTGTTGCTGCAAGTTATGCGGTTTTAATTGCTGCTTTAATGTAGCTTCATTGGCTTGGTTAACTGAAGAATAAGTCTTACTTTGTTATTACTGGCAAGATGCATTCAAATGCGGTCATTTCTTATGGTTTAATCAGATGTTTGTTTATATCTTTTCCTTTGCTCTGTAGACATCCCATTTAATGCACTTAATAAAATATCATTGAACTTTTGCTGCAATGTTTGCATAAAACACCATTTCATATATGTTGTGTTATCATACAAGGCGAGAATCATTCAAATCAATAGCAGTTTGTACAAAAATGTCAGTTTTCTAATGTCAAAAATATCTGTTGAAAATGTTGACCCCAGATTTACGGCCTTTACCATTCATTGACATCTTCAGGCAGATGAAGACTGCAGAGATCTCTTCAATCTGTCGAGACTGCTTCTGTTAGCGATTGTTATCGCCAAGAAAAAAAAAAAAAAAGAAAGTGTAAAAGTTAGCCATGGACACACACACACACACACACACACACACACACACACACACACACACACACACACACACACACACACACATACACACACTCACACACACACCCGCGCGCGCGCACCCACGCGCGCACACACACACACACACACACACACATACACACACACACACACACACACACACACACACACACACACACACACACACACACACACATACGCGCGTGCGTACATACACGCCTACATGATACACACAAAACGTGCGCATACACAGACATAGAATGCACGCACGCACGCACATACACACAAATGCGCCCGGACGCGCACTCGCACAGAGAGAGAGAGAGAGAGAGAGAGAGAGAGAGAGAGAGAGAGAGAGAGAGAGAGAGAGAACGGAAACGGAAAAAAAACGGAAACGGAAAGTTTATTCATGTATAGGCCATTGCCCCTCATGAAGGGGTACATAACTTCTATACACAAATGCATAATTAACAACATATTTAGTATCTAATCAAGAAACCAGAACAGAACGCAACTTGAATGCTTTGTAAAGATAAATGGACAGTTGTTTCACAGTTTGTTTATGCTCTGTTGCCATAAGCAATGCAAGTCTAAATTTATTTGGATCTGCATAAAATTTACTAGGTATATACTGTGTTCTTAAGTCACTCAAAACAGGACAACATAAGACAAAATGAACATCATCTTCTTTTTCATTTTTGCAAAGCGGACATTTTAAGTCAGCACCACTATGTGTTTTGTAACGTAAACGATGTTGCGCTATTTCAGAAATGCCAAATCGAAACCTCGTCAATACATACCTTAAATGCCTATCTAAATTCATCAGTAAATAAATTTTTACCTCAGGCACCTTGCAAAACGTTCTGTAAACATAAGAGAGAGAGAGAGAGAGAGAGAGAGAGAGAGAGAGAGAGAGAGAGAGAGAGAGAGATGCGGGGGTGGGTGGGTGGGGGAGAGAGACTGCAACAGAATGAACATTACACACGTGACTCTAAAATGACATGGTTTATGAACGAACCATCAGGACTATATGAATCAATACTGTTATGCAGTGCCATTGACGGTTATCAACAACTGGCACTACCAGCATATAATGAGGCACAAATACTGCGTGAGTCCTTGAATCAGTTCTGGTTAAAAAAAAACAACAACAAACAAACAACAGCACTAAACAGAGAGAGAGAGAGAGAGAGACAGACAGACAGACAGACAGACAGACAGACAGACAGACAGAGACAGACAGACAGACAGACAGAGAGAGCACCACTCTCTCACATGGGGAGAAGCGTCGTGTTCTTCCCCCGTCTTCAGCACCTCAGTAAGCCCCTCACCTTCCCTCTGTCTCATGGAGTCGTTCAGAACACTGCCATCTAAACACTAGCCAACCACCGTGGTGTAGTGGATAGCGTCATGAGCATCTGGGTTTGGAGGTCGTGAGTTCCAATTCCAACAGAGATATTTGTTTGTGGGATGTTACCATCTCTACTGGCCGCTATATACAGAACTGAGTGTGCTCGAGGTTCAGACATGAAGACTAGAACGACACAAGTCTCATTTTGTCCTCACCTTAGATGATGCGTCTGTCAGTCAGAGTTTGGTTCAAATTTCCTGACCAAGACTGCGGTGATCTGTATCCCTCCGGAAGTGGTCTCCGCTGGGATGTGTTACAAAACGAAGCACAGAAGACAGCCCTGTCTTGTAGTTCCGACCCTTTCATGTAGTCTAAGACCAAAATAGATCCCTGAAATGGAGTTGTTCTCATTTTTCATCCTTATGATCATCATATACAATCCACAAATGGGTGGCCTTTCACACTTTGCTCTCGAATGACCTCAAGTTTTGATTTCCTCTGTATGTTGACGCCCATGAGGCCAGTTCGTGTTGAAGTCATCTGAACTCGAGAGTCTATGGGCGTTGTCGTTGAATGGACATGGTGGCACTTTTCACTAGAGTACATCCACCTCTGTTGGCTCTGTGTCTGTAGTGTCCTTGTATGTTACGTCTGTATAGAGACTGCAGAACATGACCTAAGTGACAACTATGGCAGTGCGGGGTCTCCTCCGGTGGGTGGCCTCGTGGCGACGTGAATGTGATTGTTCTTTGTGGACTGCGCTGCTGTGGCTGTCCTGAACCAGGATGAAGCTGGGTGGGGCTGTGTATTCAAGAGCCGCAAGGAACGGCATAGGAATAATCGCGCAGAGAGAGAGAGAGAGAGGAGGAGAGAGAGAGAGAGAGAGAGAGAGAAAAGAGACTCAAAAACTCAAACTCAAATAGTCTAATTGCAAAGGCCACCGACCTATCTGCAATGAGGTCAAGAACAAAAGTAGAACACACACGCGCTCGGCGCATATACTGAAAATTATGAAAGAAAATATTTGCACAACAGAATGTTCTTCCTGAAATTATTCTGGCATTTTTGTGTTAACTGATAACAGTTCCTCTCTTCGTTTTAGTGCTTTAAAAATGAACATAGCTACAGAGCGAGTGACAATTCTCTTTTCATTTTGCAGTAAAGGAAGGAATGACGCTTGATGACCATTTCAAGTATGAGGCAAAATGTATTTAGCTCTTAAAATCTTTATAGGTGGGACAGACAATCAGAAATGTATTTCGTCCTCGATTTGATTACAGAATGGACAGTTTTTCGAGTTTAGAGTATATCTTTGATGGACATTCAAATCACTAATACGAAGTCCAAATCTCACGAACACTTCGCGAAATTTAGGTATTGTAATATCAGTTAAATATTTCTCAGACTGCCATAAGGATTTGAAGGAACGACATGTTGAAGAGAGAGAGAGAGAGAGAGAGAGAGAGAGAGAGAGAGAGAGAGAGAGAGAGAGAGAGAGAGAGAGAGAGAGAGAAAACGTTATTACATTTCGTTACCCTTAGTTTTGTTACTTTCTAATGCCACGTCATAAACACCTGTACATTTCGGTCAAAAGCAGCATGGTTGAACAACTTGTCAGGGCGCAAGGCGACAATGTCAGGAAGTCTTGAATAATATAGATATATACATGTGAGAAACATGGAGGCAGATGAAAAGGAGAGACATAAGTGGGAGGGTGTAGGAAGAGAGAGAGAGAGAGAGAGAAGAGAGAGAGAGAGAGAGAGAGAGAGAGAGAGACAGACAGACAGACAGACAGACAGACAGACAGACAGACAGAGTGTTGATAGCATCAAATCCTTGATCATTACAACCACTAAGGTAAAATTAGCATCGTGGTTATGTGATTACAATGATGACTGACATAGCAGGAGCGAGGAGAGAAGGAGCATAACCCTGGCAGTGATGATGGCATTCATTTCCTGGTGATTGTTGAAAGTGTGGTGATAACAGTGTTACACTGCTGCCATTACTGCTGCTGCTATTGCTGTTGCTACTGTTGCTGCCGCGTGCTGCAACTACTACCACTACTACATCCCATTTGTTGCAAAACACTGCTGCTGCAGCTATTGTTGCTTCTGCTAAAACTTCACTGTCTCGATAGTGGCTCTTTTGCCACTACTACTGCTGCTGCTGCTGCTACTACTACTGCTACTGCTGCTGCTGCTACTACTACTACTACTAATGATGATTATGATAATAATAATAATAATTCAATTCATTTAAGAAAAAAGCGACGCCTGTCCCTCGTGAGGCTCCATTCGCCATTACAATATAAAAGCCGAACGTTTAAGAATGAAGAGAAGAAAGGAAACACATAAGATTAAGGCATATAAACTATAACATCATAAGATCAACATACATTTAAAAACATAGAATTATACATGCAGATAAACATAATGATCCCCTACACTCTTTCCCCACATTGTCTCCCCCCTCACTCTCCCCTTTCTCTCTGCAGCACACACAAACACCCAAGACACACCGACACATGCACACACTCACTCACACACAACACACACACACACACACACACACACACACACACACACACGCACGCACGCACGCACGCACGCACGCACGCACGCACGCACGCACGCACGCACGCACCACACACACACACACACACACACTCACGCACGCACGCACGCACGCACGTACGCACGCACGCACGCACGCACACACACTATTCAGGATAAGACATAACAGCTGGTTAACAGTGCTGTGCATAAAACTAATCATCGTTAAGATAGGCATGGAATAAGAAGGTCTTCAAACCTGACAACAATGTTCAGAGATTGTGCGTTGCAAAGTGAAAGAGGTACAGAATTAAAACCAGTGGGGCCAGCGAAAGAAAAGGAACGTTTGCCAAATGTCTCCAGCCGAACATGGAATGACCGGCATCCGAGGAATGTAGCAATCTTCATGGTGTGTATAGTTTAACTAGGTTTGAAAGGTAGGAGGGGGCAAGATCGTGGAGGCATCGAAAACAGAGGGTGGCGATTTTGTGTTCTATGCGGGCTCTTACAGGAACCCAGGGCATGTTTACAATAATAACCCTAACCTGATCTTCTGTCACAGCGGTAAAATCACACACTGGTTTTCCGGTAAAGACAGAAAAATCTGGGATTCCTCCTGCTTTGTCAAGATCTAACCTGAGCTGAATAATTTTGTCAATGAAAAAAATCACATAACGCATCGGGTAACTGATCAACTGGTATGTTGTTTTGGCAGACTTTTGTCTTTACCCTTTCCTGTAAGGTGACCCACTAAATTAAACAAAGCAGTGCTGTTCGTGCATATTTCTACTGTAGCACTAGTGTGGACTGTCCGGGCTTCACTGATCAAGTCCTTGGTGTCGTCTCTGCGTTGCTGAAACATCTGTCGATGAACGACCAAGTGTGTCTTTCCCCACTGACGCTCTGCCTGTCGACATTGCTGCTTGGACTGCTTCACGTCCAACGTGAGCCGAGGTGCAGAAGGCCGGTCTGTTACACAGCGAGTCGACGTGTCTGTCGAGGACAGCCTGCAGACCCTGGTTGTAATCCTTAACAGGGTCCTCCTCGCTGAGCTGGAGCGCTGCCACGTCACTTCTGAAGGCCGTCAAATCAACTGCGCGCAGGTTTCTCGACACAACAATACGTTGCTTGGGACCAGGCTTTTTCATGTTCAGAGAAAAGGGAATTGGGAAATGGTCAGACACCAGGTGGTCTGTCACAGACAGGTCCAGGAGTTCTCCACAACAATCAGTCAGTCAGTGATGTGGTGTGATTTGTGAGTGGGCTTTTCAATCAACTGACACATACTCTGCGTAGTAAGCATGTCCTTTAACACCTTCACATGACAGTCTGAGGGACAATCATATTGGAAATTGAAATCACCCATGATGATAGTTTTTGAGTTGGACAGTGCACAGGAATCCCAAAACTCTGGAAACTACTACTACTACTACTTCAACGACGACGACTATTACTACTACTACTACTACTACTACTACTACTACTACTACTACTACTACTACTGCTGCTGCTGCTGCTGCTGCTGCTGCTGCTGCTACCGGTGGTGGTAGTCCAGCTGCTTCTACTACTGCTGCTGTTACTAAGACTACTACTTCTGCTACCTCTCCTTATGTTAATATTACTACTGCTGCTGCTGTTGTTGCTGTCGCTGCTGCTGCTAATGGTCATACTGGTGATAATGTGTCAGGAATTGTTCCCAAGTTCTTCGTGGTTTCATATGTTCATTTGTAAGGGGAATATGTAGACGGAAAACATGGATCGCTTGTGCAGGCTATTGAAAAACACAGGAAGGGAGTTAGAGCCTCGTGCCTGAGCTCATCTGTTCATGTAAACCATGCGCCAAATATACATTCTGAGCGGAGAACAGAGGGCTCAGGGTGATTGATTTGCTATCTGTAGGACGGGTAGTTGCCTCAAGCCGGGGCTATACTGCGCAGAGGCGCGTCCCCTGGTTGATGGATTGGGGATCCCTCAAGCTATGCGCCAAATATGCATTCTGAGCGGAGAACAGAGGGCTCAGGGTGATTGATTTGCTATCTGTAGGACGGGTAGTTGCCTCAAGCCGGGGCTATACTGCGCAGAGGCGCGTCCCCTGGTTGATGGATTGGGGATCCCTCAAGCTTTGCGCTTGGGGGGTCACTGGATAATACAGAAGAAGGTACCGCGAACCAGCTTAGGCTAAGAGAAGGAAAACTTGGAGTCCAAACCCGCACTGTCTGGTGTACGAAAGCCGCGTGTTAACAGGGTAACCAGACAACCATGAGCTGCTCTGAAGTCGGAATGTGTCGGCTGAGGCCAGCGGGCAGACCTCCTGTAGAGTCACAAGCACAGGAGAAGACCAGACACTACGCATCTCACCCAGTATGCCATGCAGACTGATATTCGACGGCATGGTGCTCGTCCTGTGGTTCACCAGGCGGTGACCGCGCCGGGCCTGCGGCCTCAAAGGGGCCCAGCCACAGCGACTGGAGAGACGCCAGACTTGGCCCAGTCCAGTTGAGGAGAAGCTGTGGGGACCGGCGGGGTCTCTGCGGCGGACTGTGGACTTCCCTTTACTAACCGGATTGAGGATCTAACACGGCCGGGAACGCAAAATAAAAGAAGAAAGAAAGGATGGGTAGCTGAAGCAGAGAGCAAAGACTGGTCAACAGCGGTATGGAGACAGTGAGGTTTGCGCAAGGATGCGTGCCTCAGTTTTTTTTTTCCCAAGACACGGGAGGTATCTTTTAAAATTGTAAATCAAAGGCCCCAGCTAGCCCATACTGAGGAACCGCCAGGAACTTTTCCTCCAGATAGAGTAGGGGCGTAGTCTTCTTGCTGAAAGGGGCACAGGCACAGGTTGTGGTTTGTTTGTAAGTTAATGAGAGGATGCTGAGACAGGAAATTGGGAAGGAAACTGCCATAGGTATGCAAGGACAAGAACATTTGTGGAAATCGAATATTTTGTGCGTCACTATGCGAAAAAAAACTTCTTTTTTTTAAAAAATAAGTTTTCTTTTTAGCTCGTGAGGACATGTTGATGTATTGAAGTCGAAATAAATCATATGCAAATTAATTTTGTGAATGGTATAAAGGTTTATTTGTTAATGAAAAGGGGGGAATTCTCTTTTGTTTTGTCTGACTGGTTGAATGTCAAAGTTGCATGAGCGAGAGTCTGACAACATGATGATGATGATGATGATGATGATGATGATGACGATGATGATGATGATGATGATGATGATGATGATACTACTTTTACTACTTCTGGTGTTGCTACTGCTGCTGCTGCCGCAGCTGCTACTTCTACTACTACTTCTTATATTTTCGATCTAACTCCCACTATAATTGTCCCCATGCAGCTAGTGAAGAGTTTTCACATTTATAATATATTTCCTTAATCTTATGTTTCCATTTTCTTCATCTTCAACCCCCCCCCCCCCCCCCCCCCCCCCCCTTAAGTTCAAATCTTTGCCAAGTCATTACTATGATGACGGAGTGGTTGTTGGCCTGCGCTTGTTTTTCCCCCACTATTAAATTGTTCGTCTTTGTATTTGTCTGACTTTATTCAAGTTTA
The DNA here is from genome assembly GCA_033310375.1 of Conus canariensis. Taxonomy (NCBI): domain Eukaryota; kingdom Metazoa; phylum Mollusca; class Gastropoda; order Neogastropoda; family Conidae; genus Conus; species Conus canariensis. The sequence goes on from CM065718.1 coordinate 14,738,663, forward strand.
AAAGGCTGCGCCAGTCTTGAATAAAAGTTACTCTGTGTTAGGTCTTCCCATGGGAGGAAGAGTTACCCTACTTGTTTATTGTTTATTGTTTACTGTTCCCTGCCTCATTTTATTTTCAACTTCGTTTCAATTAAATCGAGGTTATTTGTATTTGTTTCTGTCGTCTTTGTGTTTGTCTTTTGATCGCCCTTGCATCTTTGGGTGGATCCTCAAGCGTAGGCTCAAAGGTTGTCCCCTACATTTTATACTGTTTGCATAATGTCTTAGTTTTTCAGCAACATTTTTTCCTCCCTACACTTTCGTTTTGCTGAACAATTTAGTAGTGGGGGAAAACAAGTGCAGGTTAACAATTCTTCCATCATTATAGTAATGATTTGGCAAAGATTTGAAATTTAAAAAAAATAATAATAACAAGGGGGAGGGGGGGGGAATGTATATTATAAAAATGAAAACCTTTCACTAGCTGCGTGAGGGAACCATCGCAATCCCTCTCGAAGACAGATCTATATGTATTGCCTGCTCCTAGGCCTTTCGTCCGCTGGATCGGAACTCACCAGGGAGGCACGGCTGATTGCGCCCGCGCTCCCGGCGTCAAATAGAGGCACACAACAGTCCGTAATTATGTGGTGTTCTCACCACTTTCGTTTTGTTTCATTTACTACCCTTCGCTGGCTGCTTTGGGGGTGCTGTTGGATTCTTTTTTTAACCCTTGGTGGTGCGAACACCACAGTATTATGGACTGTGGTGTGTCTCTATTTGACGCCAGGAGCACAGACACAATCAGCCGTGTCTCCCTGATGAGTCCGATCCAGCGGACGAAAGGCCTAGGAGCAAGCAATACAAACAGATCTGCCTTCGAGAGGGATTACTATGGTTCCCTCATGCAGTTAGTGAAGAGTTTTCATATTTGTAACATATTTTCTGAATTTTATGTTCCCATTTTCTTCATCTTCAACCCCCCCCCCCCCTCCCCCTTAAGCTCAAATCTTTTGCCAAGTCATTACTGTGATGACGGAGGAGTTGTTGGCCTTCGCTTGTTTTCCCCTCCACTATTAGATTGTTCGTCTTTGTATTTGTCTGACTTTATTCAAGTTTAAAAGGCTGCGCCAGTCTTGACCAAAAATTACTCTCTGTTGGGTCTTTTTATGGGAGCAAGAGTTACCCTACTTGTTTATTGTTTACAGCTATTAATGTTATACAGCATGGGGCGAGAATAGCTCAACTGGTAGAGCACCGGACTCGTAAATCTGGTGATCCTTGGCTTACGGGTTCGAATTTCTGCCTGGCTATTTCAGTTCACAGGGATTTTTCTCTCGGAGTTAACATTGGTTCTGACTCCAGTTAACATTGGTTCTGACTCCAGTTAACATTGGTTATTGGCTGACTCCAGTTCCTGAAGTCCTTCGAATGAGAATATCAACCGCGTTTCTCAATGCAAATACACGCATAACATTTTGCACACACGTAAACTCCCATCACCAAGATTAGGAAGACAAGGCTAGTTTAGCTGTCCGTATGAATGACACATTACATATAGCATGTACTGTGCATAAAACATCGAGAGAATGAAGGGTAAAAAAAATGAGTGACTTACTGTACATTAATGACTCGGGTAACGACTGAATGTAATGCCAGCAGGCGGCTCTTCGTTTGGCTCTACCCAGGTAGGCAGCCCGTTGTGTAAACGAGTGTGGACTGTTTATTAAACGCTTACAGCTTGATCTCTAACCGAGGATAGGCGCTACCTAAATACTCTTAATAGTAATAACAGTAAAGATATTATTATAACTATCAAACAACTGCTTGATGTTTAAGCTGCCTACGTTAGTTCCTTCTATCACTACTGCTACAACTGTTACAACAGCTCCTGCTAATGATGATGATGATGACGTTGATGATAATGATAATAATGATGAAGATGATGATGATGATAATGATGGTGACGTTACGTTGATGACAATGATAATGATGATAACGATGATGATGATGACGTTGATGAATGATCAATGATATAATGATGATGCTGATGACGTTGATGACAATGATAATGATAATAATGATGATGATGATGACGTTGATGACAATGATAATGATGATAATGATGATGATGATGATGATGACGTTGATAATGATGAGATGATGATGATGATGATGATGATGATGATGATGATGATGAGATGATGATGACGTTGATGACAATGATAATGATGAGAATAATGATGATGATGATGACGTTGATGACAATGATAATGATGATAATGATGATGATAGTGACGATGGCACTGGTGAATCTGCTGCTGCTATTACTACTCCTACTTTCTACTCATACTACGACTACGACTACTGTTACTACAACCACTGCTACTACCACTACTACTACTACTACTACTACTACTACTACTACTACTACTACTACTACTACTACTACTACTACTGCTGCTGCTGCTGCTGCTGCTGCTGCTGAGAAGGAGGAAGAGAGGATGGTGGGGGAAGATGGGATGGGGAGGATTTTGGTGCTTCTGCTGATTATGATGCAGAGGAAGAAGAGAAGAATGAGGTTTGCTGTTATTTTCAACCAAACTATTTATGCTGCTTCTGCTGCTGCTATTGTCTATCCTCCTGCTGCTACTACTATATAACTCCAACTACTAGTGCTGTTGCTATTTCTACTAGTACTGCTGTTGTTGCTGCTGAAAAGTAGAAGAAGCAGAACAGTGAGGATGCTGCTGCTGCTGCTGCTGCTGCTGCTGCTGCTGCTGCTGCTGCTGCTGCTGCTTTTACTTCTGCTGCTGCTTCTGTTAATTGTGATGATGAAGATGTTTCTCTTCCTGTTGCTGCTACTACTGGTGCTTCCATTACTACTGCTGCTGCTGATAATGCTATTACTACTGCTGCTGCTGATAATGCTATTACTACTGCTGCTGCTGATAATGGTATTACTACTGCTGCTGCTGATAATGCTATTACTACTGCTGCTGCTGATAATGCTATTACTACTGCTGCTGCTGATAATGCTATTACTACTGCTGCTGCTGATAATGCTATTACTACTGCTGCCATTGCTGAGGAGGATAAGGCGGAATAGGATGGGGAGGATGGCGTTGTTGCTGATGATATCATTGATAATGATGGAGAGGATGTTGCTATTGCGACAGCTGTTGCTGTTGATTATGATGTTGATTATGTTACGGATGCCACCTCTGTCAATGCTGATTCTACTACTACTTCTGCTGCTGCTGCTTCTGCTGCTGCTGGTGCTGCTGCTCAATGATGCAGTTTCCTTTCCACTAATATTGCTGCTGCTACTACTACTACTACTACTATTACTTCTGCTGCTGCTGCTGCTGCTGCTTCTACTACATACTACTACTACTACTACTACTACTGGCTGCTGCTGCTGCTGCTGCTGTGCTGCTGCTGCTCTTGCTGCTTCTACTACTACTACTACTACTACTACTGCTGCTGCTGCTGCTGCTGCTGCTGCTGCTTCTACTACTACTTCTACTACTACTACTACTACTACTTACTACTACTACTACTACTACTACTACTACTCTGCTGCTGCTGTGCTGCTGCTGCTGCTGCTGCTGCTGTTCTTGCTGCTGCTGCTGCTGCTGTGATGATGATGACGATGATGATGATGATGATGATGATGATGATGATGATGATGATGATGATGATACTCAATGATGGAGTTTACTTGCAGGTACCCAGAGAGTTCAGAGTGGTGAATCTCACCCGACGCCATGACGTGCAGAGGTCCACCATGTCCTACACCTTGCTGTATGAGGCAGAGGAGCTGCCCCAGGTCTTGATGGCCTACAACGAAGGGGCCCCACGTCAGTGGTCCATTTCCTTGCAGTAGTATCCTCAGCTCTGCTGAGGACTTTGCGTCTGTTTGTTTGTTGCTTCGTCTGTCTCTCAACAACAGCAACAACAAAACAAGAGCTACCCGTCTGATGCTAACCACACTCTAACCACACTCACCAATCGGCATGTTGCACAAAAGGGTTAACCCACCAAAATTTGGATCGGATCCATAATATGGATTCGGATTGGGCCGGATCCGGATCGGATCAGCCAGCAAGATTACCCAAAATTGCCTGACCGATATTTAAGAAAAATCCGAGGGAAGATGAAATGTGTCCCAAGGACGGATCTTTTGAAGGTTTGTGCACATCTATGGAGCAGATCCGGATCAAAGAGCGGATCTAGGATCCGTAAGATCTTGACCGGGATCTGCAGTCTCTTAGGTGCCCTTTCACATTGTTATATCTGTTTCTTTGTCAGACTGTCGAGTCCGCTGCATACACGGATATGTACATATGCCTCTCTCTCTATTCCTCTCTCTCTCTCTCTCTCTCTCTCTCTCTCTCTCTCTCTCTAGCTATCTATCCATCTATCTATCTCTCCCTTCCTCTTTCTTTCTCTCTCTCTATCTATCCCTCCCTTTCTCCCCCTCCCCCTCTCTCTCTGTCTCTCTATCTCTGTCTCTGTCTCTGTCTCTCTCTTTCTCTCTCTCTCTCTCTCTTTCTCTCTCTCTCTCTCTCTCTCTCTCTCTCTCTTCTCTCTCTCTCTCTCTCTCTCTCTCTCTCTCCCTTATCGAGTTTGATCCCTGTTTCTCCTTTGCTATCCTCATCAATATTTCTCCCTCTGTCCCTATTTTATTAAGTGTGTCTGGGTTTGTTTTTTTGAGTGCGCTAATGTGTATATGTATGTTTGTTTGTTTGTCTGTCTGTATATATGTATGTACATACATACATACATACATTACATACATACATACATACATACATACATACATACGTAGTTAGACACACACATACATACGTATGCACGTACACACATCATATATACATACATGCATACATAAATGCATACAAAATCACAGACTTGCATGCATACATACATAAATGCATATATGCATACAATAATATACATCCATACGTATGTAAATACATACATAGATACATGCATACAAACATACATTAATACGGAGACAGAGAGACAGAGACAGAGAGACAGAGACAGACAGATGGACGGACAGACCGACGGACGGACAGACAGAGCGACAGACAGACAGATAGATAGATTGATGGATGGATCCAAGTGTATATGCCTATACCTATATCTGCATGTGTATGTGTGTGAGTGCCTACAAGACATGCATGCGTGTGGACTGGTCGTGGCTGCAGATGTATGTAACTCCGAGCTCGGACGTTGCTCTGTGACTGTCACTCCGCCTTTCCTGTGCAGCCATGGAGGTGCCCCATGCGCCAGGAACAGTCCAGTTCTCCGTCCCAGACACGGAGCTGTCCCCGGTGGTTTATGTGCGGACCTCATCCAACCTCATCTACACCCTCATCCTCCTCCAGGCAAGCGGCGGACCTCCGCCTGAATCACCGGAAGAGTTCCCCGGCGTCGTCCTGACAACCACACCGGAACGCTGTCTACCGTTTGAGGAAAACGAGGAACCGGCAATGACGATCATCTCTCACGTGA
>CM065718.1:14754164-14766664 GCA_033310375.1 Conus canariensis
GCCCATGGAGTCCGTGTTGGATCGCTTAGATTGGTTTATTTCTCCGAGAATTGGGTGTGATTCATAATTTCATATGTAATAGCGTGGATGGGCTCAGGGAGAATATTGTTTTACCGCTGTTGTAAGGGTTGGCAGGAGATTGGGTCTGATAACCCCAAAGTGAGTAATGGGTTGGGGGATGTATTCGAAATATAAGGGGTCACTCTCATGCCCGAGTGGGAAGTAGGCAAGGGAGATGGAGAGTTAAAGCTTTACCAAGTAGCCTATGTGCCTTGATGACTCGGGTAGTAGCAACACTACAGTAGTGGCCTACAGTTGTGTCAGCAGGTATCCTGTTCCGTCCAGAGGCTGGGGCCAGACCACCGCAGTCTACTGCCGCGTGCCGGCAGTTGAGCGGCGCTTTCCAGTGCCTGTTGTTTTTTCCGGGAGAAGGAGACCACCCAGGCCGTCTGCCTTCTGTGGGGCAGCTCTCCTCCAGCTACCGGTGCTCTTCCGGGAGTTCTCCGGCACTGGTTCCTCGTCCCTGTTCAGGCGTCCTGTGAGAGGGCGCTGCACCAGGCCTTTTTCACCCTTGGTGTCCGGCGGGGCCTTCAGAGGAGGAGGCGTACTACGAGCCCCGGACCCGTCGAGAGGGCGTCTGGTGTGTGTACGTTGGGTGTCGTGCCCATCGCAGGGAGGAGTCAGACTGCGGGAAGCCACGGTCAGCGCCGGGGTGCAGAGTCTTCGGGGAGGGTGTCGGCCCGCGGAGGAGCCACGGTCAGCGCCGGGGTGCAGAGTCTTCCGGGGAGGTGTCAGCCTGTGAGGGGCCACGTACAGCGCCGAGGACTGGAGCTTTCTGGGCCGGGATGGGTGGTCCCATGTTTGTGGTAGAAGGGGTGTAGCGTTAGGCAGTAGGGTTAGGGGTGTTAGCTACTGCCTCCTTTCAGGACGTAGTGGCCAGCACAGTGTAGGGTACTGGTCGATGCCTCCCTTAGGGACGCAGCGACCAGTTTGGTAGTGGTCCCGGGTTAAAAGAAAAGGGTGAGTCCTGGGGAGAGGTGTGGGTGGTAGCAGTAGTTAAGAATTTAGAGTCCCTTGGGTAAATCCTCGTCCCTAGTAGTTAGTCACCACGTGTGCGGGCTATCACTGTGTCCCAGGTTACAGTGATATACCGCAACTGGGTGTGTTAGGTTAGGGTTTTCTAAGTCATTATAGTAGAGTAGGGTAAGTCAGCGGGAATTAAGATACTTGTGTGCAGTTGTGGATGTGCGTGAGTGGTGGCGCCATGGAGTGTGTGAAATAAAGAAGCGGGCGTGATTGTAAAACTGTGTGCTGTGTTGTCTGACCTAGTGTGTGATAGGCGTGGGTAAGGGTGGTAGGGCCGTCCGGTTTAGCGACCGTGACACATAACACTGTTGAGCTCTTTTTCTTTCTTTTATTTAAATGCATAGAGCATTGCAGACTTACCTGTCTGGCAAAGCGGTTCTGTCGTTTCTTTCCCTGTCTTGCAAAGCGGTTCTGTCGTTTCTTTCCCTGTCTTGCAAAGCGGTTCTGTCGTTTCTTTCCCTGTCTTGCAAAGCGGTTCTGTCTTCTTTCCTTTCCTCTGTCTTTGCCAAAGCGGTTTTATTGTTTCTTTCACAGTACATTGTCATGTGTTTGCAAACCGGTTCTGTCGTTTCTTTCACAGTACATTGTCATCGTGTTTCCAAAGCGGTTCTGTCGCTTTTTTTTCACAGTACATTGTCATCGTGTTCTCAAGTCGCGGATTCGTCTGCACATTTTCTCGTGATTCATACAGAAGCGCCCATTGCATTCAGACAAACGTTCGTTTTGCCTAACGTATTCCGACAATTGTTTGTTTGTTTGATGTTGTATTTGAGTGGTGGTGTGTGGTGGTGGTGGTGGCGTGTGTGTGTGTGCATATGTGTGCGCGTGTGTGTGTGTGGTTGTGTGTGCGCGCGCGGGGGCGTGTGTGTGTGATAGAAGGTGAAGAGAGTTCTAGAGTGGAAGTAGATACTCAAGTCCAAAGAACTAAGAATTCGGACATTAATAATTCGGACAGCTTTGACACATCCCTACCTAAGCCTAGAAAGAAAGAAAGAAAAAAGAAATAAAGAAAAGAACAGAAAAGAAAGAAAGAAAAGAACAGAAAAGAAAGAAAGAAAGGAAAAAAAAAGAAAAGAAAGAAAAGAAAAGAAAGAAAGAAAAAAATGAATGAATGGAAGAAAAGAAAAGGAAATAAAGAAGAAAGAATAGAAAAGAACGAAAAGAAAAGAAAGAAAGGAAAGAAAAGAAAAAAGAAAGAACGGATGAAAGAAAGAACGAAAGAAAAGAACGAAAAGAAAAAGAAAGAAAAGAAAGAAAAGAAGAAAGGAAAAGTAAAGAAAGAAAAAACAAACAAAGAGAAGAAAAGAAAGAAAAATGTCCGCCGTCCAATGTCGGTCCTCTAAATTTTGCGGGCGAACACGTAGCCCAGCAGGCACCCGTTTTTGAACTGCCTGGGGTCCTGGGTCGCCACCTCCTTCTCCAAGCGAGAGTACATCTCGTCGACCAGCGCCTCTTTCTCGCCCTCCGTGCGCGTGTCGGCCAGGCCCCGGATGAAAGAACTGTTACTCCAACATCGTTGCCCTTGGACCACGGCGCTGGCCCAGGTGGCGCGGTCATCCACGCCCTCTGTTGACGGACATTTTTTTTTCTTACAGACAGCAGTTCGGATCAAATTTTAATAGAGGTGTGTGTGTGTGTGTGTGTGTGTTATGGTATTGGATGCGTTTGTGTTTGTGTTATGGTGATGGCAGTAGTGTGGTGGTGCTATGCATGCGTGCGTGCGTGCGTGCGTGGTTTGTCTGTGTCTGTGTGATTATGGACGTTTGACGTGTGCATTGTGGTATTGTACGCGAGTGTGTACTTGCGCGTGTGAAGAAGGCTCTGTCAGGTGATTCTATCATTTAAACTTACCCGACGAGTGAAAGGGGGTTGAGTGGGATCTTGTTTTCTAGAAGGGAAGTGGGGGTGGGGGGGGGGGGGGGGGGGGGGGGGGGGGCGGGGGGCCGTTGTTGAAATCATTCCTGCACCTTCACACTGATCTCCACCCTATACCTAGTAACTTTTCCTCCCGTGAGTAGACCCAAACACGTATTCACTGACGTGACAGTACTTTGGGCACAAACACGTATTTACTGACGTGACAGTACTTGCTTATCAGTAAGTTTTGAATAATTCTGACCTCAGTAGACACAAACACGTATTTACTGACCTAACGGTACTTGCTTCTTTTGGTTGATTCTGACCTCAGTTCTGATTTGCCTTCAGCTTACAATTAGCTTTCGTCCCCTGGGTGTTGTTGTTGTTGTTGTTGTGTTGTTGTGTTGTTTGTTTGGGGTGTTTTAATTGTTCTTGTTTTGCTCTCAGGTCCGTCCACCGGTTTTTGTTTGTGTGTTTGTTTTTTATTAAGGATTAGATGCTCTTGACCCCAGTTCCGTGTTGTCTTCAGGTCATATTTTACTGCTGCCTACTCTTTTTTTTTTTGAGGATTAGGGTGGGGGTGGGGGTGACACGGAGTACCTATCTCTGCTCTATCAGTCCCCACACTTTTTTTTCTACCCGTACAATTTATACCATGTTACGTTTATCAAGTAGCTAGGTATAGGTCAGAAATGAATACAAATGGAAAGACCAGCACCCTTCATTCAGCGGTGCTTGTGAGCAGCCAATACTGTCTTATTTTTACGAATTGTTTGTACCGGTGAAATGTTTTTGGATGTTTCATGATTTCTTTTTCAAATCTGTTTGCAATAAACTGAGCGAAATGGCTGCCGCACTCATCACCCCAGCGAAGCTTTATCACGTAATCAGCCATGCATGTACTGTGTGCACGCCTTTCCTGTCCTGTCACGTGCTTACTTGGCCTTAAGCTCTCCGCCCATCTGTTAGGTTCTGGTTCGAATCATGGCGGCACCAGACACAAGTTCTGACAGCAGAAGGTCATCTGGAGGTCATGACCTGGGTGCGGTCCAGCGCCTTCGATGCGTGAAGAGCCTAGGCCAAAACTGTGGTACAAATGGGGCAGCTTCTCTGAAGACCACCCGCTGTCATACTCTCCCTAGAGTTCCTTCTTACCGCCTGTGTTTCCTAGACAGGAGTGATCACTCCCAATTCTTACATGGTAACAGGAGTGATCACTCCCGATTCTTACGTGGTAACAGGATTGACTACTCCTATTCTTACGTGGTAACAGGAGGAAGTGACTACTCCCATTCTCACGTGGTAGCAGGAGTGATCACTCCCAATTCTTACGTGGTAACAGGGGTGATCACTCCCAATTCTTACGTGGTAACAGGAGTAATTTCTCCTATTCTTACGTGGTAACAAGAGTGATTACTCCAATTCTTACGTAGTAACAGGAGTGATTACTCCAATTCTTACGTGGTAACAGGAGTAATTACTCCAAATCTTACGTTGTAACACGAGTGATCACTCCTATTCTTCGTGATTACTCCCATTCTCACGTGATAACAGGAGTGACTACTTCTATTCTTACGTGGTAACAGGAGTGACTACTCCTATTCTTACGTTGTAACAGGAGTGACTGCTCCCATTCTTACGTGATAACAGGAATGACTACTCCAATCCTTACATGGTAACAGCTGCTAATGCACTCCGAGCTGTGTCTATGCTAACGCTGAAAGGGAAACGGTGCAAAACTCCCATCCTTCGAGATCTTACCACGTTGCACGACTCACCCTTTTCCAGTTTCTCCAGCCATGCTTCCTGGGCGACGCACGGGACCAGGACCTGCTCGGCACTGATCAGTCTCATGCCAGCCTTGTACACAGCGGAGCCAGTGTCTTCGAACGGGGCCTTGAACTCGTCCAGGTACCGGGTGCACTGGTTGAAGTTGGTGTTCACGAACTCCTCCTGCACATCAATCGTCAGGTGTCACGTGGACAGAAATTGGCATCTGCAGCGCAGGAGGTACTGGCAGACAGAATCCTCACGGCAGTTTTGAAAATGCGCATGAAAGCAGAGGCTTGGTTTACTAGTTTAACTATTGAGGAAATATGTGTAGAATATGTAGTATGCGTCTTCAAATTAATAGAGGTTTTGCCTTTGGAGCTGACCGTCGTCAGTTGGGGTGGGATTTGTACAGCTTTAAATTCTTCTCTGTCCACCCTGCACAAAATGGGTACCTGGGAGGGACAGTTAAAGAGCGGAAGAATGGGGATGGGCTACGCCTTCAGTCACGCTGTGCCTTACATACACATGGTGAACCTCCTATACTTGTCTGCGCAAACGGCTGTTAGGCTATGGGTTCATTAACCTGACATTTTTTTTTAACTTCTTTTTTTTTTCAACACGCCTTGTGCGTGCGATGTGTGTTTTGTCTGTGTGCGTGTGTGCGTGCGCGCGTGCGTTTGTATTCTTCTATCGACATGGGGGACAGAATCAACATTATGTGAAATGAAGGCAAAACAAGATGATTAAGAAAATTTCTCTCTCTCTCTCTCTCTCTCTCTCTCTCTCTCTCGCACGCAACACACGCACACACACACACACACACACACCGCCCGCACAAACACACCACACACGGCGCGCGCGCGCGCACCACACCACACACACACACACACACACCTCAACCCTGATACAACAAAGTTCCACCACGTTTAAACGCTCTCCACAAATCCAAAGGAACTACCTGCGTGATCTCCCTCATCTCATCAAACCGTCTCCACAGTTCAGCATGCCTTCCTCCATCCTTGGTTACAGTGACGTACACCCTCCTGCTTCATCTCAGGTCTTCGGAAGGGGTTGAACGATCAACACCCCGCCTGTGAATGTCGTCACATCATGTCATCTCAGTCTGTTATCATCGGCGTCGGTTCACATATGACCGCATTACCGGTCGTTAAAACAATCCGATCATAACGCTGTTTTTGCTCTCAACATCTCGTGAAAACTCTCTGATGTATTCTTATGCGCATTGATAAACACTCTGACCAGCATTTACACAGAGAGAGAGAGAGAGAGAGAGAGAGAGAGAGAGAGAGAGAGAGAGAGAGAGAGAGAGAACAGACTAAACTTACTGCTGTAATAAGAGGTTCAGTGTGACGAGCAAAATGATCGTTTGTGACAGATTTGACAAAAAGTGAAACTGAATTGAACTGTCGTAAAACAAGATAATGAACACGTTTTTTAATGACTCTCTCCCCGGAAAATACGGTTCTAAAGATTTTTTTTTGAATGTGTACATGTGTATTGTTAAAGGGAGGAAACGGGGAAGGAATTCCTTTGCTTATCTTTGGAAAGAATTGTCAGCGATATTCTGCTAGGCAATATGGACAAACAGGTTACAAGACAAAACACGACGCGTTTCGACCTCATAGGTCTTCTTCAGGTAAAACAAACAACATTTAGGAGAATGGAAACAAAAGAACGAGCAATCACTTATCTTCTCATAGTCGGCGCAAGATGGGTGTTGAAAGAAAACGAGGCCATTGGAAAGGGGGCCATGGGAGTTGAAATGATAACGATGACAATGATAACAAAGAGAGTAACAGTAATAATAGTGATGATAGTGATAATGATAAAGACATTTATGTAATGAATGTTTCGTAGTTTGTTCTTTGGTTTGGCGGTAGGGCCATTCTTCATTTGATCTGAGGAAGTGTCTTAGCCAATCAACAATCATGTAGAACAATGATCAAGCGCAGCCAGTCAACTTTCTGCAAGGATTGAGAACTTTCATGTCTCACAGCTGGAGGGGGGTGGGTGGGGGAAGGGGGCCGTAATAGCTCAGTGGTAGAACGCCTGACTCGTAATCTTGGTGATCCTGGGGGTGCAGATTCGAGTCTCCGCCGGGCCGTTTCGGTACAGGGGGGATTTTTTCCTCGGAGTTAACATTGGTTCTGGCTCCATTTCCCATACAGTCCTTCGAATGAGACTATAAACCGAGGTTCCGTGTGTGAACGCAAGCATAACATCTTGCAAACACGTAAAATTCCATCACCAACTTTCGGAAGAAAAGGCCAGTTTGGCCGTTGGTATGGATGACACGTCACACATAACATGCACCTTTCCCAAACTTGGAGAATGGCTGCCTTAATGGCGGGATTAAAGAAAAACGGTCATACAAACGAAACTCGACTCCCTTTGCTGGATAGATGGGATTAATCCTTACCTGTCTATACAGGGGGTGTCTGCATCAGTATCAGCCTGCATTCGCAGGAAGAAAGAAATTTCTCACAGCCATGAAAATGTTTTACACTTCCACGAAACAAACCCTTGGAAGCTCCTTGCACTTTTTGCCTTTTGATATTCTGGCCCTCTGAACAGACATGTGACGCAGTATGTGCGCGCGTCATTCGTAAAACAAACGTCACAAAAACCTTAACACATTCAAAGTGTCATGGTCGCTAAGCCGGACGGCCCTACCACCCCTACCCACGCCTATCACACACTAGGTCAGACAACACAGCACACTAACACAGCTTTACAATCATGCACACTTCCTTATTTCAACATACACACTATGGCGCCACCACTCACATCCACCCACAACCGCACACAAGTATCCCACTTCCCCGCTGACCCACCCTACCTTGCTACAATGACCTGGGGAACCCTAACCTATCCTAAAACACCAGTTGCGGTATATCACTGTGACCTGGGGACGCAGCGATAGCCCGCACACGTGGTGGCCAGCTACTAGGGACAAGCACCAACCCAAAGGACTCTAATCTCTAAACTACTACCACCCACCCCTCTCCCCGGGACCCACCCTTCTTTTTTGACCCGGGACCACTACCGCACCGGTCGCTGCGTCCCTAAGGGAGGCAACGACAGGTGCCCTATCCCGTGCTGGCCACTACATCCCTAAAGGAGGCAGCAGCTAACACCCCTAACCCTACTGCCTATCGCTACACCCCCTTCCTACCACAAAAATTTGACACCCTTCCTCCCCGGAAGACCCTGCTCCTCGGCGCTGTCCGTGGCCCCTCGCAGGCTGACTCTTCCCCAGAAGACCGTGCTCCTCGGCACTGTCCGTGGCTCCTTGCAGGTCGACTCCTCCAGGGAAAGACCCTGCTTCTCGGCGCTGTCCGTGGCCTCACGCAAGACGACTCCTTCCCGCGGAACGCAACACTCACACACACACACCCGACTCTTGAAGGAACCCCTCCTCCACTGAAGGCTCCGCAGGAACTGAGGGTGAAGGAAGGCCTGGCGCAGCACCCCTTCACAAGGCGCCTGAACAGGGCGGTCCTTACATCCTGGGAAAGAGGAACAGGTGACTGGAGAACTGCCTCACAGACGGCAGACGGCCTGGGTGGACTCCCCCTCCTGGAAGAGCAGCAGGTAACCGGAAGCCGCCGCTCACCTGCCGGCACGCGGCAGCAGGCTGCGGTGATCTGGACCCAGCCTTGGCACGGAAGCAGGATACCTGCTGAAACGGCTGTAGGCCACTACTATAGTGTCGCTACTATCTGAGTAACCAACGCACATAGCCTACTTGGTATGGCTTTAACTCTCCATCTCCCTTGCTTACTTCCCACTTGGGTACGAGAGTGGCTCCTTAAATTTCGAATACACCCCCCAACCCGTTACTCGCTTTGGGGTTATCAGACCCATTTCCTGCCAATCCTTACCACAGCAGTACAGCAATATTCCCCCTGAGCCAATCCACGTTATCACATGAAATGAGGTATCACACCCAAATCTCGGGAACGAAAAAGAAAACAAACCCAAGCGATCCCAACGCGGACTCCATGGGCCCCCTTAGGAAATACTAAGTAATCTAGGAAGTGGGCAATTTCACAAGGAGATGTCTTCACATAATACTCAGTAGTAATGAACATCTCTTTACAAAAACTTAACCATTTTCTGCTGGGTCAATGCTCACACAAGGGAATGGTCTCCCGGCCACAATCCTTCACATTCTTACCCCTCTCGCTCTGTCCAGTATAATCATACACCAGAAACATGATTCGCTCGCCAACATTTCCATCCATTACCCCCCTCTCATGTCATCTCTTGTCAGTTAACCCAGTTCTTAACCCCTGTTATGCCAACATAACCACACTTCATACAATATTACATGCTGCACACCATCCATTCTTTATCCTACCGACTGCTAAGCCACCCGCCTTAACTTTACCTCTCCCTTCTTTCTGACTATTAAAATTCATAATGGGGCTGCCTCCCCACAACCAAAGGTATTTTTCTCCAACCCCGTTTTGTCACAATTTTATATATCCCCGTACGTGTGACGACTGTCACTTGCTCTACAGAAAACGTCCAGCCATATGGACTCACTGTGTTGTACAAAATGCGTACGTCACAATGTGCACACAACACCTATCATTGCGCCAGTCTCCTTGAAGGGTGTCATAAAAGACTTACCTTCACGCGCGTATCGCTCTCAACAAAACCTGGTGCGCTTGTTCACACACACACACACACGTCAAAGATACAGTCTGCACGCGCACGACACCCGCGTCGAGATCCATGTCTCTTAACGAAAGTGAAAGAACAACATAATTTGAATGGTCACGACCTTACCCCAGTATAAACCACTCACCCATAAATCGGCCTTGGCCCTACTGCACAGTTAACCGATTCCAATGCTGTGCAGGGCAACTCCAAAATCGTTACTCAACTTCAACGCACTACTACTATTTACAACTGAAAACTGATCACAATCATCACACCCCTTTATGATTCACGCAGATACATCTGCACCTGACTCATATTATGATCCTCAACAAAATGCAACCTCATATTACCCTCTTATTGAACCGACTGAAATTAACATGAGCTAGCCACAATCAATAACTGCCTCACCGTCCATCAATGGTTATTATATCGAACCCAAATTGTCTAGCCAAACTGTCCCATGACAACCGAACTCCGGAACCACTATGTACACTACTTACAAGATAGACAGAAAAGAGGTGTCAACACAAACCGGCTGACAACAAATTTCAACCACGAAACCAAGACATCATACCAGACAACCAGTATACGCAACGAACACAACACCAACTAATCACAACATGAGACAACTACAGTGCAACTCGACCAAAATACAAGACAAGACAACGAACCACAACACCACGAACATAACAGATCACCAACCTGGACAGACAGACGATCAACCACACCAGTTCTGCAACTGGCTGAAAGTGGCTGCCAACAAGGACAACACAGACCCGGCACAGGCCAAGGGCACACCAACCCGACGAGGACCTGGCCCTAACTATGACTCGAAGTCACTCAGCACGAACTAACGGCGCTCCCGCCGTAACTACAAGGAGCACGTTGACTCCGACGAACACCAGGGACCGAAGTGAAGCAACCCCAACGCATCCCGCCCTGGTCGGAATCAAGTGAGCTTCACTCACAATGCAAAGCAACCATTGGTCAGAACAGTGTATCCCTCCGCAGAGCTGACATACCTGACCAATGGACTAGTTGCTGCTCGTGCAACAACACGACAATTTAC
The DNA here is from genome assembly GCA_033310375.1 of Conus canariensis. Classification (NCBI taxonomy): domain Eukaryota; kingdom Metazoa; phylum Mollusca; class Gastropoda; order Neogastropoda; family Conidae; genus Conus; species Conus canariensis. Next base: position 14,764,642 of record CM065718.1, read on the forward strand.
AACAACAACAGCTGATATCCTGCCCCGCCCTCTCTCGTGTAGAACCAAAGCAACAAAGGGTAACAGTCGGAAACGAAACCAACCTCCCGCTTCCACTCCTTCAATAAGTGAAGACTGGAAGGCAAGAATATTGTATGTCCTACTTCCCCCGCCCCCCTTCCTAGCCTAACATTCCTACCTAACCCCGAGGAACTTAGCCTAACCCCCACCTAACTAAAACCCCAACCTTACACACGCACACACACACACACACACACACACACACACACACACACACACACACACACACACACATACACACACACACGCACGCACGCACGCTCGCACGCATACGCGCACTCGCTCTCTATCTTGAACCACCACTCTGAACACGTGGACGTGCTGGTTCAGTACCGCCGATCGGTGACACAAAGCCAAATCCATGACATGCACATCTGAATCAACAGAGGATAATGCTAAAATGAAGTCGATGCCCTTGTTACCACGTTGACACGCCCGCGTTCAGTGGCATCCTGTCACAGCAAGGTCTCCCAACAACCTACCTGACTTCAGTTCAGCGGCACGTAGCAGCAGAAACGTTTCCCAGTCCTTCTTCCCCTGGGCTGCCACCAACTTCCTCTCCTCGTCGTTAGCGTCTGGGAAACGGTGGAGCGAATTCTGGAATGTGGTGGCTCTGAAAGTTTACAGGGGAAACGTAGATTTAAATGAGTTTATAAAAGATAAGGATGTCTAGGTAGGGGTTGTGTGTGTGTGTGTGTGTGTGTGTGTGTGTGTGTGTGTGTGTGTGTGTGTGTGTGTGTGTGTGTGTGTGTGTGTGTGTCGTGTGTGTGTGTGTGTGTGTGTGTGTGTGTTTGTTTGTTTGTTTAGTTTTACGTCTTTTCACATGGCGTGTTTTTAGACGATTATGATATTTGTAAATGATATACATCAAGATGACATTGATATTATTATACAAATGAAAACATAATTAAAAATAAAGCTTAAATCAGTGAACATGAACAACATAAACAATGTTTGCTTCAAACATACTGAAATCTCATACTAATGTACCGATAGGACTGCGAAGTAAATATTTTGATACATTAACCAAAAATGAATGATTTGAAGTTAGAGTCTTAAAATCATCAATTGTAGGATTATTTGGTAACTGAAAATTGGGTAAGTACTGCCGCATAGTGGGACAATTAAATAGTACATGAAATGTCAAAAGCTTTTCCCCACATATGCATTTTGCAGTATCAACATATTTACATTTTAATGAATTATATTTAAGTCTAAAACACAAACTGGAAATTTCCCTTGGAAAAACATTCAACAAAGACATGCTGTAAGAGGTGTGCCGATTTACATTATAACCCACACGAGCTTTGGTGTCTTTTTCTAAAAGATTATAGCATTCTTTTACAGACAAAGGAATATGAACGTTTTCACAACGAATTCTTTGTACTGCACCTCCTCTAGCTACTCTGTCTGTCCATTCATTTCCATAAATACCACAATGTGATGGAACCCAAGTAAATGTTACACTGGAACCCTTTTGAATTAGAAAATGTATGAGATGATTAATTTCAATTACTAAGTCACATCTGTCGCTAGACTTCATGGATTTCAGTGTAAATAAGACAGACTTAGAGTCAACACAAAAAAGTATTGGAAATATAACCATAGGAAGATTAACAATGTATCGCAGAGCCATGAGAATGGCTACCAGTTCTGCTGTGAAAATAGAATGACCTGCACCAATATGAAACGATTTTTCTTTCTTTAGTCCAGGTATTACAAACCCAGCTCCCGCCACATTAGTGTCAGTAAGAGAACCATCGGTATATACCTTCAAATGGTTAGAATAATTTGAATGAACATGAGATCGAAAAGAAACAGCAAATAGGTGAGGGTTATCACTCTTTTTTAGATCGTCATTGGAGAAGTCAAAATCTGCTCTGTTCAGTTCCCACGGAGGAATTGGAGACGTAATCGAACGCCTACCTATATCTTTAGTTTTCAGATCTAATCTACTGCGAAT
>CM065718.1:14771664-14774164 GCA_033310375.1 Conus canariensis
CCAGTTTATTTTCAGATGTGGTAAATACCTTTTAGTTGATTTTCTCATGGATCCTAGCCATATTGCTTGAGTTTTATCTACATTGACGTGTAATCCAGAGTACTGTCCAAATATTTCCACCGTTTGCATACTTTGTTCAAAAGATTTTCTGTCTCCTATGTTCATTAACTGAGTGTCATCAGCGAACTGACAAATTTTATGGTCTGTTTCATTAATAAAAATCCCCTTTATATCTTTGTTTTCACGAATCATTATTGCCATTATCTCAGCACATAAAATAAATAGATAAGGAGAGATGGGCTCCCCTTGCCTACATCCGCGTTGGACAGTCAACCATTCCGTTACCTGACCATTGACTATAACAGTCGACTTTGTGTTTTTGTAAAATGTTTGAATCCACCTTAATCCTTTCTCAGAAAAGCCAAAAGCTCTAAGAACTTTATACATAAATTCCCAATTTAAAGAATCAAATGCCTTCTCAAAATCTAAACAAATCAACACCCCAGGTAAGGATTTAGCTTTCAAATAGTGAATTAAATCATAAACAAGCCTTACATTATCACCAATATAACGGTTTGCCATAAAGCCTGTTTGATCTTCGTGAATGATTGAAGGTAATACAGCTTTAATTCTATTGGCGATACAAGATGAACCAATTTTATATATAACGTTAAGTAAGGAAATGGGTCTCCAATTTTTTATATATTGTTTAGGCTTGTCGTCCTTTGGTGTGCAGACTATTATTCCTTCTCTCTGGGTATGGGAAAGCTCCCCATCTTTCAAACTATCATTTAGTGCTTTCACAATAAAAGGGCCAAGGTCTTTCCAAAAGAATTTAAAGAATTCAGCATTGAATCCATCTGTCCCTGGACTTTTATGATTTGCCATATTTTTCAAAGCAAATGCTGCCTCATCAAGTGTAATGTCACCTTCCAGTGATTGTGCTTCATCTAGTGTTAATTTAGGTATATAATTAATTAAATTCTCAATTTGACATTCTTTCACTTTTCTTTCGGAATAAAGTGTTTGAAAAAAAGAATGCACTTCCCTTCGTATTTCACATTGGTCTTGCAACACATTCCCATCTTTATCCACAAGATTAGTCATTGTTTTGCTCACATAATTCCTTTTCTCTAGCGAACAAAAATACGGTGTGATCTTTTCCCCTTCTGCAATCCATCTGGCCCTAGATCTTATCATTACCCCTTCCATTTTCTTTTTACGCAATGCTTCGAGTTCATCATTCTTATGTTTTAATAATTTCAGATCTTCATCAGTTTTACGTTCAATTTTCTCTAAATGCTGTATGTCTTTAATACAAGTATCTTCCCTTTGTTGATCGACTTTCTTTTTCATAGTAGCGAAAGCAATGGTTTTGGCACGGATTTTCATCAGCAGAAAGTCCAGAAAAATTTTGTCCGGAACGGTAAACTGAATATCAAATGCTGAATTACTTTCTAACATATTTTCGTTCGTGTCTGCAACTGCATACTCTCTTATGACAGAATGAATGAGTTCCTTAGTTTCCTTGACATATTGACTATCCCTTAAAAGTGAACTGTTAAACTTCCAAAACGTATTTCGTTTTTCAGTTTTACCAAACTTGAGTTGCAAATAAACCATTGAATGGTCTGTCCTGTAACCCGGGTGAATGTCTATTTTATCTACATACCAGATTAGGTAGTCGGATAAAAGGAAAAAATCAAGTCTACTCTGCTTAAGCGGATTAGGTTTTCTCCAAGTGTAACGATTGGCGTTAGGGTTTTCGTCTCGCCAAATATCTGTCAATTCTAACTCCGACATCATTGCTTCTACTTGTTCCTTTGCTTTAGGATTATTTATTTGCTTGTAATTGTAATAATCTATTCTTGGATCCAGAACCAAATTCCAGTCGCCAACCGCAATTACATTTTTGTTATTGTATTTTTTAATTAGAACTGTTAAATGTTTATAGAAGTTGGGATCATCCTTATTGGGACCATATACATTTACCAGAATGATTTTTGTGTTCATGGTTCTAAAACATACAATAATATAATTACCATTGTCGTCTCTTACAACTTCATCGATCGTGAATTCAAAATTGTTGTTAAACATGACCGCTACACCTCTAGAGTTTGATTTATATGAGGCAAAATAGCATTTATACCCCCATTCCGAATAAACATATTTTTCCAATTTAGGTTCTAAGTGGGTATCTTGTAAGCAATATATCGAGAACTGTTTCTGCCTCAAAAAATGAAAAACATCCCTTCTTTTCTGTGTGTCTCCCAATCCTTGACAGTTTTGTGAAACTATTTTAACTGTGTCCAACATTGGCTTGCAACAGAGTTACCCTTGTGCTGACATGAACACTGTATATACCACAAATAATCCAGGCACTGTACAATGAAACAAAAACACACGCCAGGCTTCCATCCAAGACGCTCGCCCCCCCCCCCCCCCCCCCAACACACACACACACACACACATCAGCTCAACACACACAAAAAGAACCAAA
>CM065718.1:14786664-14808051 GCA_033310375.1 Conus canariensis
TCTCTGACGATGTCATCTATGAAGATGAAGAACAGCGTTGGCGAAAGGACTCCTCCTTGTGGTACTCCCTGTCTCAGCACCTTCTTCTTGCTTTTCTGGCCCTGAATCTTGACTCGGGCTTGGCGGACGGGTAGTTACTGGCTGATCCAGGTGTACATCCTCCCAGACACAACACATCGCCGTAGTTTGAGCCTAAGTCCGTCCTTCCAGACTTTGTCGAACGCCTTCTCTATGTCAGTCCAGACAGCAAGCGTGTTCTTTTCTTGGAAAGCGTCCTTAATGCTTTGCGTGATGAATGTGATCTGGTCTTCTGTTGATCTGTGTTGGCGGAAGCCTGCCTGTTCAGGGCTCATCAGCTGATGCTCCTCAAGGTGCTAGACAAGCCTTGTGTTGACAAGTCTCTCCATCAGCTTTCCTAAGCAGCTTGTAAGGCTGATGGGTCTGTAGCTCTCAGCCTTCGACTTGTCCTTTCCCTTTTTGTGAATGGGGATCATATCTGCTTCCCTCCAACACTGTGGTACTGTCTTCCAGCTGGAGTTAAAGATTTTTAGAAGGACTGCCTTGCTCTTCATCCCAAGATGCAGAATCATTTCATTTGTGATTCCGTTTGGTCCAGGTCACTTCTTCAGATTGAGGCTCTGCAATGCTTCCTCCAGCTCCTTCTCTGTGAAAGCTGTGATCATGACTTCCTCTTGGGGCTCTTCCTTAAGAAGTTCACCTTGGGCCCTGTGCACTGCAGCTCTATGTTTCGGAGGGACTTCCAGACTGCTGATGTTTTCATAGACGTCTATGAAGTGGTCTGCTGCTTTCTTTCCAGAGAGGTAATTTCCATTCTCTTGTATTGTTATAGTCGTGTGAGGTTGTTTCGTTACTGAGGGTTCTAGCCAGTTTCCACAGCTTGCTGCCATCCCTGTCGAGATTCAGGCTTTCAGTTTTCTCTTGCCAGCTTTTTCTTGCAGCTTGTGCGCAGTACAGCTTGTATCTGGCAGTTACTTCCTTCAGCACTATGTTGTTCTCCAGTGATGGCTGCTTTTCTGCTGGTCCCTGGCTTCTGTAACGGCATCTTCCAGATTCTGGAGTTCCTCCGTCCAGTAGGGTTTGTAGTCTTTACGTGCTCCTCTTGGGATGGATTCTGTAGCAGCTTTCAAGACGGCCTTTGTGAAGTCTTGAACCATCTTGTTTGAGTCCTTCTGCCTGATGTTGATTGGCTTTGTGTATGTATCTGTGAGGGTCTTGAAGAGAGTCCAGTCCGGCTTTCTATAATTCCAGCAGCGAAAACACTTTGCTTGTGGAGCCTGTAAGTTGAGGTTGATAGAGAGTTTGACGGGCTTGTGGTCACTTCCTCCAAGCTGGTTGAGGACTGTTCTTGTAGTCCTGATGAACGCTAGATCTGGTGTTGATGTGGTCATCCAGTGTCTAGAGTAAAAGGTGGGTTCATCATCTTCTTGGTTGATGAGATGAAGATGTGTGTCAATCTCCCAATCCTCAACTTCTTCGCCTCTTTTGTCCATCTCCTCATAGCCCCATCTCTCTGAGTGACTGTTAAAATCGCCCACCAGCACGCAGTTGTTGTCTGGGATGTTCATGTATGTGAGGAAAAGATCACGATCTTGAGGACAATAGACATTGTAGATCCTGATGTTGTGTTCCTTAAGGACTATATCAACCCCTTGGATCTCTGCCTGTTGGTTGGTGTTGATCTTGAGTTCTTGTGCGGCGATGGAATTCTGCACCAAGACAAGCACCCCTCCTTTGTTTCTTTCCTCACGGTCCAACCTGATGGTCTCGTAACCCCTCACTTGAAAGCGATGGTTTATGGTCAAATGTGTCTCTTGGACACATGTGATGTCAATATTTTCTTGGTGCATCCTTTCTGCCAAGCCAAGTTTCTTCTTATGCACCCCTTCTGCATTCCACTGGAGAATGTTGAGCATTCTGGGTGGTACTGTTTGCTTGGCATCAGCAGGAGGATGAGGTCTCCTTTTTTGTCGCATGGGCATGCAGAATTTCTTTGTCTGACCACCGACCGCTTGGGGTGGGCCCCTTTGAGGCATAGGGCCCGGCTCCCGACCTCCCCGGCGGGTCTCCGAAGGTCGAGCGCCACATCGAAATTCTGTGGACTGCATCATCATGGAAGCGTGGATGCGTGGTATCGTGGTTTAAGTTGCGCCAGTGGACCGATACCTCCGTATAACCTCTAGCCCTAAGGGATCCAGCGGTTGTGTTCTGACCTCAAACCTAGTGTTGTTGCGCTGCAGGAAACATTGTTGAGACCAGGAAAACACTTTTCATTGGCAGGCTTTAGTTCAGTAGGTTTTCCTGCTTTACCTACAGATACTGGCCATGGGGTCACTGGGGGTGTTTCCCTTCTTATTCATAGATCTTTATTATTCAGCCAAGTTAACTTAAATACCCCATTACAAGCTGTTGCGGCCAGGATTACTTTTAATAAAACATTAACTCTCTGTTCAATCTATTGTCCTCCTTCTGGTACAATATCTAATCAACAAGCCATTGATCTAATAGATCAGCTTCCACGTCCTTTTTTCATTTTGGGAGACTTCAACGGGCACTCCCCCTTTGGGGTAGCTCATATTCCTCACCTCGGGGTCTCATGCAGGAAAAGATCTTTAACGAAGTGGACTTGTGTTGCCTAAATGACAAATCACCAACATACATGCATTCTTCAAATGGTACTCTTTCGTGTTTGGATTTGTCAGTGTGTGATCCTTCATTGGTTCTAGACTATGACTGGTCAGTTCACGATGATCTGCACGGGAGCGACCATTTCCCTGTAATACTTACTCCAGTTTTGAAGGAACCTGTTTCCTTTCCTCAGTATTTTTGCTTTAAAAGGGCTAATTGGGATTTCTTTCGTTCAGCCATAACTGATAAGCTAGATGCTGAAATCGTCTTCCGATCAGAAGATCCAGCGGAGACCTTCGCTAATGTTTTGTTATTATGTGCGAGAGATACCATCCCACTCACAAAACCAGGTCCGCAACTGCCTGGTACGCCAGGTTCAACCAGGATTGTAATAATGCTTGCAACGTTCGCAAGAGGGCCCAACGTTTAGTCTTTCAGCATCCTGTGGCCCGAATGTTCAATCTTATCAGAGGAAAAAAGCAAAGGCGAGGTTTCTTTGTAGAGGAAGTAGACGAGTGTCTTGGAGAAATTTCTGCTCTTCCCTCACATCAAACATTTCCACGAAAAAAATCTGGAGAGATGTTAAAAAAATTAGGGGCAAGAACAGCTGCCCTTCAATCCACCATTTAAAACTTGATGATACACTCATCACTGACAAACAAACTGTGGCTAACTTGCTAGCTTCCACCATAAAAACCAACTCTTCCTCTAGTCAAAAATCCGCCGCGTTTTTAAAGATCAAAACGCAAGCAGAAAAAAGAAGCTTGACTTTTCCTCACCCAATCAAGAAGACTACAACTTGCCCTTTAATCTAAATGAACTGAAGTCTGCCTTGCAGGCGTGTCATGATTCTGCTCCTGGTCTTGATGAAATACATTATCAATTCTTAAAACACCTTCCCGACTCAGGTCTTAACATTCTGCTTCAAGTTTATAACCACGTTTGGACGTCTGGGTCTTTCCCAGTTTCATGGAAAAGGGCCGTAATTGTTCCCATTCCGAAGCCAGGGAAGGATCATTCAAACCCAACCAACTATCGTCCAATAGCCTTAACAAGTTGTGTTTGTAAAGTGATGGAAAAAATGGTAAATGGTAGGCTCATGTGGAAATTGGAAACTGATGGGCTTTTAGCCATGGAACAGTGTGGTTTTAGAAAGCATCACTCTACCATGGACCATTTAATCAGATTGGAAACCACTATTCGAAACTCTTTTTTAGATAAAAAGCATGTTGTTGCCATTTTTTTCGACATAGAGAAGGCCTATGACACGAGGTGGAAGTACGGAATCCTGTCAGACCTCCATCGGAGGGTTTCCGTGGCAATCTCCCAGTGTTCATAGAACAGTTTTTGGCAGACAGGTCCTTCCAGGTCCGTGTGGGGACAACATTGTCAGAAATTCATAACCAGGAAATGGGTGTTCCACAGGGTAGTATCCTTTCCCCAGCCCTGTTTAGTATAAAAATAAATGAAATTGTAAACTCTGTCAACCAAGGTTCAGACTGCTCTCTTTTTGTTGATGATTTTGCCCTTTATGCATCTGGAAAGACATTTGCTGGTGTACAGCGCCAACTCCAGTTGTGTGCCTATAAAGTCCAACAGTGGGCAGTCGAAAATGGGTTCAAGTTTTCATCAGTTAAAACAGAATGCATCCACTTTCACAATTTCAGACAACTTTTCCCGCCACCAGAAATTTTCATAGATAAGGCTAAAATTCCTGCTGTCACAGAAGCCAAATTTCTGGGTGTGACCTTTGACCAAAAATTGAATTTTAAAGCCCATATTCAGAAGTTGAAAACATCGTGCCTCAAAGCCATGAATATCTTCCGTGTAGTGGCTCATACGGATTGGGGTGCAGACAAACGCACACTTCTCCATCTTTACAGGGCGTTAGTTCGATCCAAGTTGGACTATGGCAGCATCATTTACGGCGCCGCTAGAGCCTCGTATCTAAAGGTCCTAGACCCAGTTCACCATCAGGGTCTTCGCCTCTGCCTTGGCGCTTTTCGTACTACACCTGTTCATAGTCTATATGCTGAGGCAGGAAAGTGTTCCCTCTCTCATAGACGAGTAAAATTAGCTTTGAATTACTACACACAGCTTTTTTCAGAACCAAACAACCCTGCCTACGACTGTGTTATGAATCCTCATTTCCAAGAGAAATATGAAAGAAGTCCATCCAGTATTCCCCCTTTCGGTATTCGCATCCTTCCTTTTCTGGAGGAGGCAGATATTGAGGTTGGGGTCATCTCTGACGTTTCCAAGTTTCCTCAACAACCTCCTTGGACGTTTTCGTCTCCAGAAATTAGGTTTGATTTAACCATGCAGCGCAAACAGAACACGAGTTCCTTAATTTATAAACAATTATTTTTAGACATGTGTTCTAACCTTAAAGAACATGTGTTATTTTTACTGATGGTTCAAAGTCTGATGTTGGTGTAGGGTCCTCCGCATATGTTCCAGCTTCGGGAGAAAAAATGTCCAAACACATTCCCTCTGAAAGCACTATTTACACTGCGGAACTTACTGCACTACTTTTGGCTTTGGAGTTGATCGGGCAGTCCCAGTCTAGGAAATTCCTTATTTGCACAGATTCTCTTTCGGCTTTAGAGGCTATAGGAGCAAGAAACATAAAACATCCGGCTCTTATTAAGTTTTTATCATGTTTTCTTCATTAGTTTCAAGGGGTTTTGAGATTTTGTTGGCCTGGGTGCCAGGTCATGTGGGGATCAGAGGCAACGAAGAGGTGGATCGGCTTTCTAAAGAGGCTGTCCGTCTTCGTCCTTCTAAACTGCTTGTACCATCTTCAGATTTAAAAGGCAAAATAGCTTCGTATGTCAATTCTTTATGGGAGGAGGTGTGGAGCCTCCAAGAAAACAATAAGCTTCATCAAATACGTCCAGATTTAAAGGAACATCTTCCCATGGCTGCTGGCGGTCGAAAGGGAGAAACAGTATTGTGTAGATTGAGGACGGGTCATGCCTATTTTACTCATTCGTTTTTATTGAAGGGAGAAGACCCGCCTTTCTGTGTTGCCTGTGATAGTCAGATATCTGTCCAACATATTCTTTTAGACTGCTGGGATTTATACGACATTAGAAGGAAACATTACACTGCAGATAATATGAAGATTCTTTTCCGTGATGTTCCCCCTGACAATATTTTTAACTTCCTAAAAGAAGTGAATTTATTTCATCGTGTGTGAATTTGGTGTTGTTAGATTTTCTATACCCAGTATTGATTTTTGCAGATTACAGTTAGTGATTTCAACGTGTTGGTTTTTAATCCTAGGATTGGTTCTTTTAATCTTTTTCTTAATGGGTTGGGTAAGGTTTTGTTTTTAATCCTTTTTTAACATATATACGTGGTAGTTTGAAACGTGGTGACAGTCCTGAGATAACCTCTGCTGTTGACGGGACTATGATTTTAATCTTAATCTTAATCTTAAATAGATATGGAGATATAGGGTCCCCTTGACGGCAACCTCTTCCAATTGAAAAGCCTGAAGACACTTTCCCGTTCACTATTACGTAAGACTTTATCTTACCGTAAAAAGATTATATCCATCGTTGTATTCCTTTTCCAAATCCGAAAGCACCCAGAATTTTATTCATATATGACCAGTTAACTGAATCGAAAGCTTTCTCGAAATCGACAGAAATTAATAACCCTCGCAAGATGTTCACTTCTAAATAATGAATTAAATCATATATTGTTCGTAAACTATCTCCTATATATCTATCTGGAACGAATCCCGTCTGATTCTCGTTTATGAGTTTTGGTAAAACCATTTTTATTCTGTTTGCAATACAGGCTGAAGCAATTTTGTAGGTTACATTTAAAAGTGAGATAGGTCTCCAGTTCTCAAGTATTCTCGCGGTTTCTCTCCTTTCGGAAGACCAATTATTATTCCTTCTTTTTGTGTTACAGACATTCCTCCATTACTGTATCCCTCATTTAGAGAACGGACAACAAAATCTCCTAATTGTCTCCAGAAGAATTTAAAGAAATTTACTGTCATCCCGTCTGTTCCAGGACTCTTATCATTTGCCATATTTTTTAGGACTTTGGTAGCTTCTTCTAAAGTAATTAATCCCTCCAACTGTTCGGATTCTAACTGATTTAGTTTTGGCAGGTTTTCTACATATTTTCCAATCTCAATATTATTTACTTCCTTTTCCGCGTATAGGTTTTCATAATAGTTCTTTGTCTCTGTTAACATATCGTCAGTTTCTGTCAGGGTTCTTCCTTGGTCTGTGACAAGTTTAAGCATTCTTTTGCTTACGAAATTCCTTTTCTCCAGTGCACAGAAATATTTACTTATTTTTCCCCGTAAGATACCCATTTAGCTCTGGATCGAATCATTATTTCGTCAATTTTTGTTTTCCTTAGCTCACTCAGCTCTTCCCTTTTGTTTTTCAAGATCTCCAGGTCTCTTTCTAGTAAGCCATTTTTGCTTTCCAAATCTTGTATTGCTTTTTCAATTTGTTTTTCTTTTTCATTTCGTTTTCTATTTTTGCGAATACTGAATGTTATTGTTTCTGCTCTTATTTCCATAATTAGACTTTCTAGAAATAATTGGTCAGAAATTGTAAACTGAATTTGATCATTCGGGATTTTATTGACAGAGTTTTTATTGTAAGGCAGTAATGCATATTGTCCTTTAATTCTTTCAATCGTTTCATTAATCAGATTTACATATTGCTTGTCTCTTAAAAGAGAGGAATTAAATTTCCAGAACCCTTTATGTCTCTCTTCCTTTTTAAAAACAATATTTATGTATATCAAAGAGTGATCTGTTCTATATCCGAACAAAATATCAGCATCATCTATGTAAGTGATTAAAGTGTCGGACAATAAAAAGAAATCTAGCCTGCTTTGTTGAAATGGTGTTGGTCTTCTCCAAGTATATCGTCTCGTGTCTTGGTTCAGTTCTCTCCAGTAGAAAGAAACTCGTGGAGAGCGTGGCAGCAGAGAGTCCTCAGAAGAGAAGCCCCCTTCAAGCAAGTGTTTCGGCCCTTATCTCCTGACACTCTAGGGGGGTTGGGCCACACCCGGTTCATGACTCCGGATGTCCCTCTGCTGCCCCTTTTTTTCCCATCTTGGGACGAGCCATGGCTGGGATTCGAACCCATGACCCTCTGGACATGCTCATTTTCCACTTAATGACTCGCGCTTTAACCACTGAGCCACAGGGACACCTGATATTTGTAGGGAAATTAAGCCTTATGAAGTTCACTTTTGTTCCTCCTTGACCAGATCCAGCTTGAACACCTCTCTGCCGCTTCTGCCATTGCTTTCAGGGCTCTGGTTTTTTCCTTCCCTGCAACTGAGAGCTGTTTCATGAGGCTGTATGCAGACGTTCCTACAAACCCCCTAGCTCCAATTTCTGCAGTGAGGACTTTGATCTGATAGCCTTCTCTCCTCAGGCTGTTTGCCAAATCAGCATACTTTTCAGTCTTGTAGATTTGAGCTGCCTCCATTCTGTTCTCATATGGCACCGTGAGCTCGATCATGATCAGCTGCTTGGTTGACTTAGAGTGGACTACTATGTCTGGTCTCATGCCACTTTTGCTGATGATCTCTGGGTGACTCTTCCATTCTGGGAGGTCTGCAGTGCACTCCCAGTCATCTGCCCCGTCCAGCAGACTCTGCCTGCATGTTTCGAGTGGCACTGTTGTTCTTGGCCATGATTTGCTGCCTCCTGCCGTGAAGAATGTTGCGGGTGCTTTTGGAGTCCTGATTTTCCCTTTTGTGGTGTTGGTACTAGCCCAGACTACTTGTACAATTTCTTTGAGCACTTGGTTGTGCCTCCATGTGTACCTTCCTTGAGCCAGGGCTACTTTACATGAGCTTAGGACATGCTCCACTGTTTGTTTTTCATGGCAGAGGGGGCATGCAGGATCGTCTGTTTTCCCCCACTTCACCAGGTTTGCATTTGAGGGCAGAAGGTCATATGCAGATCTGAGAATGAAGCTGATCCTGAGAGGGGCCATGTGCCAAATGTCATTCCAAGTGAGACTTCTTTGGAGTGCATTCTCCCACGTTGTCCATTGCCCTTGCTGGCTCTGCTGGACTGCTTTTTGGAGTCTTTTTTGGTCTTCTTCTTTTCTCATCTCCTGAATCATCATGTCTCTTTTGGCTTTTCCTTTGGCCTTTGACCACCATTCAGTTTTGGTCACCCCCAGTCCCTGTCTGTTGGTCTGTGTGTGTCCTGTTATTTCTCTGATCTTGAGACTTTCTTTTGCAGAATCCATCGCCTCTTGAACTTTCCATTTTCTGCCTGTCTTCAGCTGGGGCTTAATTGCTTCTACCACCTTGTCTCCTGAGTCCTCCAGCATGCTTTGAAGTCTGATCTTCCCTGCTTTGTATTCCTCCAGGATGGATTTCAGGGGTAGTTTCAGCTTTGCTTGGCGACAGTACAGCGCTATGTCAGTCAGACAGGGTGGGACACCAAGCCATTTCCTTGTGAACTTGTTGATTTTGGCTTCCATTGCCTCCACTATGCTGGTGCAGATGTCGTATATCATCAGAGGCCATAGCAGCTTTGGTATCAGCATGAACTGCAGACACCAGACCTTGTATTTGCCAGGGAGCCCACACTGGTCAATGGTCTCCAAGCCTTCCTCCGCCATCTGCTTGGTTTCTTTTGCTCTTTGTGTGTCTTTCAGCGTATCATCATACCATCTTCCAAGGCTCTTGACTGGTTCTTCTGTGACTGTTGGAATGGCCTGGTTGGCAACACTGAAGACCACAGATCCGGCCACTTTTCCTTTCCTCAGTGAGAGACTCCGTGATTTCTTTGGCTTGAACTTCATTCTGGATGAGGCAACTATGTCGTCCAGCCTCTCCAGCACATGACGTGTCTCGTCTTCTCTGGATGAAATCACTGTAGTGTCATCCATGAAGGCCTTGAGAGGAGGCATCTTGTATCCATCACCAAGGTCTGTTTGTCTCGCGTTGTTTGTTGCTGCTTTCAAGATGAGTTCCATTGCCAGCACGAACAGTATTGGGGAAATTGCACAGCCCATTGCAATACCCACTTCCAAGTTGATCCAGTCTGTTGTGTACTCCTTGGTAGAGAACCGCATTGAGAAGCCATTGAAGTACTTCTTGAGCATGTCGCGGATGTTCTTTGGCACATGGTACATCTCAAGAGCCAACTGTATCATCTCATGGGGCACAGATCCATATGCGTTTGCCAGATCAAGCCACACTACGTCCAGGTCTCTCTTTTCTGTTTTTGCTTTTTGGATTGCGTCCCAGATCATTGTGGCGTGTTCTACACAGCCAGCCACGCCTGGGATGCCACCTTTCTGGACTGACACATCCAAGTACTTGTTTTCCATCAGGTACTTGGTCAGCCTTGCTGCCATGACAGAGAAGAAGATTTTCCCTTCGACGTTCAGTAGTGATATTGGCCTGAACTGGCTAATGTCACTTGAGTTTTGCTCTTTGGGGATGTACACACCATCTGCCGTCATCCACTGGCCGCTGATCTTCTGGTTTCTCCAAGCCGATCGCAGCAGCCTGTGGAGCCACTCCAGCACTTTGGGACATTTCTTGTAAAGCTGGTAAGGTATTCCGTTTGGCCCTGGTGATGATTTGGCTCTGGCTTTGTCGACCACCTTCTTGATTTCCGCCAACGTTGGAGGCTTGCCATTGAACTGTTCCTCAGGGTTGGTTGGCCACACCAGACCTTGAATGTCGAGTGGTGCTTTGCTCTGTGGGTCAGAGTATGTTTTCCTCAGATGCTGCTCAAGAACTCCTTTGTCCACACTTAGGGTCCCAGATTTTGGCTGCTCAAACAGTGTTCTGGCAAACTGGAAGGGGTCTCTGAAGAAGCGCTCTTGTGTCTTCTTCTTTTTGCTCTTCCTCTTCCTCGCAGATTCCGCTTTGCTGAGGGCACTGTGTTTTTCTTTCAGGTCTTTCCACAGTTTTTCCAAGCCTTGTTTTTCAGCTGGCAGTGCGGTCTTCATTTGCATCTTGAGTTTTTTCTTTTGGACCCTGATCTTGTCCATCTTTTCTTGGCGTCTGGATTTCTTTGGAGGTGTTTTCTCTTTGGGTAGTTTTGCTCCATAGGCGTCTCTACATGTGGCATACACAATGTCCCCATATGTGGCTAGTTTGTGTTCCAGGGTGCTTTTCCCTATCAGTGCATCGAGTCTTTGGACGATTTTTGCATCCAGTTTCTCCCAATCTTCAGTTTCGTTTGATCGTGGCAGGTTGAGTTTCAGGCGCCTGGCATCGAGGGCCTGTGCAAATTCCTCATCCGAACCAACAGCGTGGATGTCCTTGGCACTGTGGTTTAAATCCTGGCCTTGGTCTTCCGACGTCTTATCTGCTGATGCAGTGCGCTGCTGCTCATTCAGATGAGTCTTCACACATCCCATCTTTGTTCTGTGGATCTTCATGCCACGGGTGGTAGCGAAACGCTTTCCACAGACACATGGATATTCCATTTGGTCCATGTTCATAGTCCGTTTGGGATTTGCAGTCATGATTGGTTGAGCACCGATGGATTCATCATTCTCTCCCCCTTTCGGTGAATCCTGGGAGCATCTTTTCCTTTTATTTTTAGTAGCCACATGTTTAAGGCAAAGTATATATATCAACTAGCTCTATATATCAACTAGCTCTAATCTGGACATAATTTCGGTAACTTCTTCCTGTGCTCGAGCATTATTAACATGTTTATAATTGTGATAATCTTTACTAGGATTAAGGACCAGGTTCCAGTCCCCTGCCATTATTATGTTGGGGACATTCAAATCTTCTATTTTTGATTGACATTTTCAAAGAAAGACGGTTCGTCATTATTTGGCGCATAGTTATTTGCTTATACTAAATCTTTTCCCATTGTATTAATAGTTACTATTATGTAATCTTTAATAGTTTTCTTTATTTTGAATTCAAAGTTGATCGAGAGTTGTTGGAGGCAAATACACATTCATAACCCCATTCACTTCTTATCTGGCGTTCTAATTTACTAGTGAAATGAGTGTCCTGTAGAAAATAAATAGAGTATTTTTTTGTCTTAAGAATTGAAACACATCCTTTCTTTTAGGGTATCCCCCGAGACCTTGGCAGTTCAAAGATGATATTGCTATAGATTCCATTCCTCTTTAAATATCCTTACTTTTCTATGTTCTTTCTCCTCAGCCATAAAAGTGTGCCATTTGTTTTCAGCCGTGCTGCATACAACCTTTGACACAACAACAATAATGAAAAAAAAAACCATATGCATATGCACAAACATAAACGAATGCATACTGAAAAAATCAAATCTACCAGACTACCAACACGTACAATTTAAAGCCAAAAATGAGTCAAAATTTGCTTGACCAACGCAGGCAAGTGGCAGGCGCAGAGAAGAAGACGAAGAGAAGAAGAAGAAGAAGAAGACGAAGTCGAAGTCGAAGACGAAGACGAAGTCGAAGACAAAGTCGAGGTCGAAGACGAAGAAGAAGAAGAAGAAGACGACGAACAACAACAAGAACAAAAACAAGAAAAAGGACGCAATATACCAATAAAGGCAATGGAACATTTAAATAAAGCAACGTCAATCTAAAACAAGCCCGACTTTCAAAAAAGATGAAACGTATGCTTTCCATTCTGTAAGCATAATAACTAAGTGACTACCATATACATACACACACAAGCACGCACGCGCACACGCGCGCGCCGCGCGCGAGCGCGCACATACACACACACACACACACACACACACACACACACACACACACACACCACAAGTGCACGCACGCACGCACGCACCTTCGCTCACTCACTTACAAAAAAGGAAGGGAGAGGGGTCAGCGGGTGCGGATGGGGCGTGGAATCACGATCAGGCGCGCGTATGTGTGCCTCAAGTTCAATGTATCTGTGAATACATTTCAACTGACTGTCTTGAAGGACAGGAACACTCGGGGCGACTCATGTTTTGTCACGCGCAGAGCGTGATGGGGAGGGGACGGGGGAGGGGGGGGGGGTTATGCACCATGTGTATTTTAAATAACAGACCAGAAAGTAAGACGGGTTTGAGGGCAGGGTTTTGAGGGGGGGGGGGGGGGGGGTTAGCGTTTGGGCGGAGCGGGGGAGGGGGAGTGCAGAGGGAGGGGCGCGCGCGCGGGGGCACGCGATAAGGGACGGGAGAAGAGGTGTAAGAAATAGAAAGATAATGAATAAAATAAAATAAAAAGAAAGAAAGAAACTGGTTCGGGGGAGGAGGGGGGGATCTCCCTGTAAATGGGTGATGTATAAAAAGCATAATGTTGCCAAAGCTTTTCAAGGATTATTCAAACAACAATAACATCAATAGCTTCACCTTCCTTCCAAGAACCAATCACGTCTAAACAACACTCATCATCCACACCTCTTAATGCTGCTCTGCATAACTTGTGCACATGACCCGTCAAAACTTCTTACTTCCCTTCAAAATCAAAACAATACAAAGCAGAAGTTTAACGAAGCACAGATTACCAGTAACAACTTTTCAAGAAGAAACAAAACAAGCAAACTCAAACATCAGTTTCAATCAGCATAGGCAGTTCCTGTTCCACATTCATATCATCCATTTGCTTGCACAGCAGTATCGCTCATCTGCCTTGCCTTTAAACATTGTAGACGTAAACTTAATAAAAAAAAAAATATAATCAAATAGTGTGATCACCACATTCATGGCAGTAATGACTTCTTACACAGAAAGGAGAAGAATCGTCCATAAACGAAAGTTGGGGGGAGGGGGGGAGCGGAAAAATGTAAAAAGTTGTAATGGCTTCTAATGAACAACTTGTTACGCTGAAAAGAGAGAAAATCAGAACATAAGTGAAATGTCTTCTCATTACCTTCCGCATTGATCTAGAAGACTGAAGAGAAGGAAATTAAAAGAAAAAAAAATAGGGCGTGGGGGAGGGGGTGGGGGTGGCGTTGGGGCGCGCGCGAGCGCACATGAACTCGCAATCTTAATCTTAATCCTGCTGTTAAAACTTCCCACATCCCCAAACTTCCCCCATTTGATGAAAATCGTGATGATATTATTTGTTTTTCTTTTTAGGTTTGAAAACCATGCTGTGTCTTGTGGGTGGCCTCGAGACAAGTGGACGTTGTATGTAGCCTCTTTGTTTAAAGGCAATGCTCTTTCTTTGTCGTGCTGCTCGTGAAAATCTTGAGAGGGAAGATCTTAAAGGGGAATTGTTAAAAAAAATTCAGTGTACAGAAGACGGGTTTCGTGAAAAAATTTTGTTCTGTTAGACCAGAAAAAGGAGAATCGTTTGCTGCATTTTTAATCCGTACCAGTCATTTGTTTGATCGTTGGATTGATTTGTCTGGTACAGAAAAAACTTTTGATGGTTTGCGTGATTTGTTACATCGAGAGAACTATAAAATAGGCATTCTGGCTCACCCACCTCCGCCAGCTCCAACCGGCTGAAGCCGGTTTCGCTGTTGCTCCGCCGGCTTACCCAGAATGCCTATTTTATAGTTCTCTAATAGTAAACACTTTACAAACATACATAATGTGTAGGATTATCTGTTTTTAACACTAATTTAGAAAACTTTTGAGACTTAAGTTTTTGCTTAATCCTTCGTTTTTCTTGATCGTTTTCAATAACATCATTTTCACGCATACATTCATCAAATGCGTCTCTATCTTTCATGTGAAATAAAACCACTGTCTTTAATTGCTCTCTAAAGTCTTTTAAAACTGAGTTATATTTTTGACATAGAATCCACACACTTATCCCAGCATGTCTTCCACTGAAAGCCAGTTTCGGCCGAACAGTCATCTATAATAAATAGTGTCTGCGTTCCCCCAAACAGTCTGTACTACCAGTCGGTTGACTGTCAGCTTTTTTGCAAGGCCAAGACAACACAATTATAACGACGCAGTAAGTCAGCAGGCCGAGCGTCCTGTTTACAAACTGTGTGCCTCCCTATCAATAAAACACGCCTCGTGCGCCTACTGCGTTTCTTTTCTCACCGGGCTCGCGGCGCGCTTTGTCACAAATGTTCTTGAACATTCTCGAATGGGAAGCCACCACTTCGCTGTTTTCAGTGTGCGTGTCGGTTTGTTGGTGTGTGGGGTTTACGACTTAACACAGACAAGAGGCCTTTGTTTACACAGAACACAGCACACAGTCAGTTAGTTGACAATGTACATACCTTCTTCACATCCAGTCAGCTGCCACACCGGCGTGGGTTTTTAGAGCAGCATGTATCTTTGGCGTCAACGCGATGGCTTGTGTAATAGAAATTGTCAGATTTGCGAGTTCCGGATATTTTTCAAAGAGTTCTGTCGTCTTTCTTAGTTTATTAATCCAACGAAGGGAGTACTTCAAATGACTACACTATTTTACACACACACACACACAGCAGCGCGCACACAACAGCAATGTTTAAAGTGTTGAGTCAGTCAGGGAAGGTCGGTCAACTATTCACCAAATGATAGGTCTGTCCGCACAGCGGGCGTGCGCTAACACGTTCTTTGCTATAGCGTGAGCTGCCTCTTTCTCTGTTCTTCATCGCGCTTAACTAGTAGTTGCAGGCCAGCCCGACAACGAATCACTGCACAGCGCCCACGCACATCCTGTTCAGTCACAAAGCAAGTGGCTGACATATCAAATGAGAAGTGGTCCTACCAGTTCCACTTTTCGCCCCAAGTCCTTAATTAAGTCACCCCAAGTCCTTAATTAAGTTACCCCAAGTCCTTAATTAAGTCACCCCAAGTTCTTAATCAAGTTACCCCAAGTTCTTAATCTAGTTCTTAATCAAGTTACCTTAAGTTTTTAATCAAGTTACCTCAAGTTCTTAACTTAAGTTACTTTAAGTTTTTACTTAAGTCATCCTCTATGTACAACCAAGTTCTTATTCAAGTCAATTTATAATTATTTATTAAGTTCTTGAAATATTATTCCATCTGAAATGGATCAAAATGATCTTTTGTTGTTGGCGGTTCTGGCATGCTTTTTTGTTCGGCTTCTGTATTTAGTGGCTGAGATTTTTTGGACTGCTTTGGTTTTTGCTGGCGTTGTTTATATATTTTATAAACGTAATAACCACCCTCAGCAGCAATGCCGCCAAAAATGACAATTGTTTTAAGTTCAATATTCCATAAAGACTTTGGTGTTGCAGGCCTTGAATCAGCTTGTGTATTTACAGCTGGCATTGAAACAACTGTTGGCGTTGGCGGTGTTATGTTTTCATTATGAGTTATATTCTGTGATTGCAACATTAATTTTTTTTGTTTGTTCCACTCTGCTAATTTTTTTCCTGCTGCAACACGCCCAGGATGAGGAGGCTTTTTACTGGTCACTTTCTCCATCAATGTTTTCTGATTCTGCTGATTTTCTGGCTCGGTCATTTTGAAGGGAAACAAAATCTATATGATTAAAAGTAATTAATCCCATGATTAATGGCGATAACAATGTTCCAAATCTGTAATATAGATCACATCCTAGAGACTCTAATGACTTTGTTAAAACGGGATCCTGTGTTAAATCATACATAAAATCTTGTTCAGAATCAATGGGAGCAAATCTACTAACTAGTTTAGTGTACAAACTAAGAACCGTTTGCCCAACACTTTTTACCATTCTTGACCCCAGTTGCGCTTCATACCTGTTGTGATACTTTACAATGTCTTGTGGCGACATTTGTTGTATCTGTTCTATGCTGAATTCATTTCCAAGGTACTGTTTTGTTTTTCCACACGCCGCCAAAGAATACAGCCTTTCCTTTTGGCGCATAATAGCTTGGTCATCAACTTGATCATTTGTAAGTTCAGGAAGTAAATCATCGCAGTTCATGTTTTATTAATGAATAAATATTATTTTATTTTTTAAAAATGAGCACCGAAAAAACTATTACTAACCTTGTATACCATTCTGCTGTTATTGGAGGCCTAAGTGTAGGATACACAATGCTTGGTAAAAGCCTGTTAAAAATAAAACCAGCAGATCTTGGCAAACTAGACTTTGAAGACTCAGCAAAGCTGATTGCTGTTATTACAGCTTCATTTGCTACGAAAGATTTTTTAGTTAAGCAAGGAATAATACCAGACAGTATCAATATGTAAAATTAAAAAAAACATTTATAAAAATGGCTTCACTCGTAATGATGATAGGCGGCGCTGTGGTTAATGCGCTTGCTTTTAGCGGAAGTAATTACGCGTTTAGTAAACTGCGGGATGACGGCGAGAGAAAAAGACATAACAAAGCTATGGAGCAACTAGCCGCAGCACAAGCTGCATATGAAAAGCAGAGAATTGAGCAGTTAGATTTTATTAACGATGAACTGAAAGAACAGGGACATGCAGCTTACACATTTAAAGATGTTGATCAAGCAATAAAAGAATATTATCTTGTAACAGGCAAGCCAATCGAGACATTGCCTCCACCAAAATTCAGCGATTTTTATCAACCATCAGAAAAACAAAAGATGCAAGAAATATTGTTTATTGCCTTTGGCATGACCGTTGTGTATTTTGTTGCACATAATATTGGCTGAATAAAAAATGAACAAAATCTATTATTCACCAAAAGGATATTGGAAGGGAATAACAGCAATTAAAAAGCTAAGCCAAGCAGCTGGAGTCAGTGAACAAACAGCAAAGGAATGGTTATCTAAACAAGCGATTTGGCAAATTCATCTACCAGCGCCTAAACAAATACAGAGACCACACTTTGTGAATATAACTCCAAACGACACCCATCAAATGGATCTTCTATATTTACCCCATGATACGATTAGACGAAAAAGATTTAAGTACGGACTTACAGTCATTGACATAGCTTCAAGATACAAAGATGCGGAACCATTAACACAAAAGAGTGCTTCTGCTGTTGCTGTCGCTATACAGCTGATATACCAACGAGGCCCTTTAACTTATCCTCACATGATTCAAGTCAATGACGGAAAAGAATTTAAAGGTCAAGTGAATCAATTATTGTTAAAACATAGAGTTACCATTAAAAGAGGCATTCCGGGTGTTCACAGATCACAGGGTTTGGTTGAAAACTTTAACAAACAGTTATCTGAAAGGCTTTTCTCCTACCAGTATCACAGAGAACTGATTGACAATTCTCGCAACACAGAATGGGTTAGAAGGCTGCCCTCAGTTTTGCGCGCAATGAATAATGAAGAATTTAAAGGTCTAAAACCAGTACAAGCAATCAGAAAACAAACAATAAATGTTGTTGAAGGAGAGTCTTCATCAAGCAAACTATTACCATTTGGTTTAAAAGTGAGATACCTTTATTCGCCGGGAGAAGCGGAAGGGGACACTCGCATCAGGGCAACAGATCCAGTTTGGAGTGTTGATCCATATGAGATAAAAAAAATTGTGAAAATGAATCCGCCCGTGTATTATTTACGAGAAACTGACACAACAAAACGACCAGCCCCCCGAAGATCTTTTGTGAAGGAAGAACTGCAGATAATCCCTCCAGACACAGTTCCAGTCGCTTAATTATTTTTTAATTTAAATTAAAATGGCGGCAAGAATGGAAAAGGAAGAATCCTTACGTAAAATGGCACTGGAAGCAAGAATGGTGAAGGAAGAGTCCTTAGAAATAATGCGAGAAATATTTGATTATAATCTTGCTATTAGACTAATATTTAAGAAGATTGATCATGTCATGCCAGACAAAACCTCAAATTTTGATTGGGAGCAAGAATATATTAAAAAGATAAAAAAAATTCGAGCGCATTTAGCAGTAATGGATAATAATTTGGTTGAATTGGTTGGTGATATAGTTAAGCTTAATGAACTGTTTTAATCTACGCAAATACATTTGGGTTTAAAATGGAAGCTCAAAGGGAAATGGCAGAAAAGGCAAAGGAAAAGTCTTTAAAATTAATGCAAGATTTATTTGAGTATCAGTATATCATTAAAGAAGTATTTGAGAAGATTGACAATCTCTGGCTAGAACAATCGCCAGGCCAATCGCTTTAAACCCCAAAGCTTTTATTTTGATTTATGGAAACATGAATATTGTGAAATGACAAAAAAAATTAAAGCACATCTAGCATTAATAAATAATATTAATTTTGCTAAATTAGATGATGATATAATTGAACGTGCGATTGCTGAAACATATAAGCCTGAAGACATATGATTATACTATTCTCCAATGGCCAATTGCATATGAAAACTCTGGATTAACAAATACTCTTTTTGTGTTAGTGCGGTCAAGAGACCGTTTTGTTACAACTGTTGTGTTAATCTCATGCAGATTAGATCGCAGCTTGTAATTGTCATGATGAAAAGTCTTATTGCCAAACAATGCTTCTTTGTAGTTGTCATGGGTTATGCTTGACTGCACAACACTACGAGATATTCCCTTTGCTTTTTTAACAACTTTTTTTTGGCTTGAAAGACTGTACATTTTCGACCTCAAACCAACAAACTCCTTGATCACCTCTCCAGATAATTCATCCTTCATCTTACCTAAAACCTTCTTATTAATAACTGAATGCAAAGGCGAATCTTTAGGGTAATCAGATGTTCGTACCATCCAGCATGCTCTTTTGCTACTTCTAATTCCATGTCTTTGTAAAAATCTTCAGTAGGGATGTCGATTACAAAGGAATCTGTATCTGTGTACAGAACTCTGGACTCCGGATACAAGGGTTTAAAGTAGTCATAAAGAAATTCTAACATCAAAAGCTTCGACAGCTCTAAAACAGTAAACCCAATAAAAACGGGCTTGTCCAATTTGACTTTCTTTTTTTTCATCATTATGCCAAAAAGCTGATCATGAAATCTTCTGAAGTCCTGATAATTAGGTTTTGAAGTCAACTTAATTGCAACGTTTTCTCTGGTGACCAATCTAACATCTTTACGCTTGTGCGGATTTTCCATAGTCTTTCCAAAACAGCTGTTGTTCATCAACTTGAAAAAGTCTTTTTCTGAAGCATCTGCGGATTTAGTTCTGAGATCAGTGTTCTTCATGATGTATGGTTTCATGAACTGTTCTTGATCAAAAGCAATTATACGATGAACAGCTGTCAACTTTAAACCATGTCTTAAATAAAATTGAAGAAGTCTGTAATGACAGACATAATTTTTTTTGTCACGAAGATTAGGCACAAGTTTAGGCGGTTCTGTCATTGCCATCTTTAGACTTTCTGCCGCTAATGGATAGTCATTATGGTAATCATGAAGTTCATGAGGATATTCTAAATCAACTTCTAGAATGAGACCTCTTTTACGATCAGCTTCTAGAGTAGGTAGCCATTTTAAAAACTTTTGAATGTCTTTTACACCTCCTGTGTACATTTTAAAGTTGCGTAATGGAAGTGATTGCGCCATTGCCCAACCATACAGATTGTTTGCATCTAAATACATAAGATAGTTAGTCCTTTTACTTGGATCATAGTCGTCCAAGTATTTGTTGTTTGCTTTACAGTAATGGTGCGACGCCATACTGATTCCCCCACGCAATCCGTTTTCAATCATCTGAAGCATTGGCAGGTCAGACAATAAATCAATTTGTACTCCAGTAAATTTTAAGAAAGCGTCCCAGCTCATCCCAGGCGCAGAAATGTAATGCGCGGGATCCAAGCTGTAATGTTTCATGCAGGTCTTTCTGTAATTTTCAAAGACGTCCGCCAACAAACAGGTATCCGCCATTAAATAGGAATCATGATAGTCTCCCATCGTTTTACACTCTAACTTCTGCCACGCATCTTGAGCATAAGAATAATCAGAATCACTGATGTCCTTTCCTCTAAGACTACTAAAGAACGCGCCTTTAGGTGGAAGGGCTGGGTTATCAAACCTTTCCCAACTGTTCATGTACTCATAAGGGTAAAACGCCCTTTCTAACAAGAGTTGGGTCAAAATATTCTTCTGTTATTGGGCAGGACTTTAAGGATCCTGCCAGTGACTCTAAACTCCCCATCAGGTGTTGCATAGAGTCATAAAAAGATAAATTATTTAAAGTGAAACACATGTACTTTTCTGATGACTGCGCAATGCATGACACCCTAAAGGCGCTAGTTACTGCTTGCATTATAAGGTGAGAGTCGTAACCTCGCAAGTTGTGGAAGAATATAGGAAGTCTCCAAGTCCTAGGATCCGCTAATGTGATCATGGTCTCTTACTGTTGGATTTAAACTTTTAGGTGTTAGCTCTAAACCACAAATCCAACAGTGAGTGGCTGAGTCATAGCGATCTTGATCTTCGGGGGTCATCTTAAGATCGGATAAGAATAGATTATTAGAACAGGCATTACGAACTTCTTGCATGTGTTTTAAGAAATTGTTTTGCTGCATGTGGTCCTCTGTATAATTCTGGCTTTGAATGTTCACCATCTGACCTGACAACAATAAAGGCAAATGAACAAATCTGGTGGTTATTCATTATAACTGTTTTTGGTAAATGTTTTGGAGCTGGCCCCTCATAAGGAACAATAAGCGATTCAAAGTCTGCGTAAACAACATATGGAGACCTCTGGAGTTTTTTGTAATTCTTAAAACTAACCTTACTGCCTTCTCTTGGCATAATTAGTTCTGTATTGCAGCCAACTGGGCTGAGACAATGTTTTACATGTTCGCTCGCAGCTTGAACGGACAGAATTCTTGTTAAACATTTTCTACAAAATTCTTGTTTGCTATGTTGTTTTGTAGTATGCACTAGTAATCTACTCTTTGTGCGTATTAGAGTGTAGTGCAACCCCTTAAGGCTTTGCATTAGGAGTAAGTCTACATGAGTTTTGGTTGGTTCGCCTATGTTGGACTGTT
>CM065718.1:14808151-14823151 GCA_033310375.1 Conus canariensis
GAGGGGGCCCTTTTGGGGAAAAAAAAAGTGGAAAATTTTAAACCCCCCGTTTTTTACTAAAACACACAACAAAACCCCAAAACCCCCCCCAAATTTGGGGGAAAAAACTCAAAAATTTCCCCCCAAACCCAAAAATTCCCCCCCCCTTATTTTTTAAATTTTTAAAATTAAAAGGGCCCAAAAGGGGAAAAGGGGAAACCCCCTTTTTTAAAACACGGAACAAAAAAAAAAAACCCCTTTAAAAAATCAAAATATTTTTATAATCTCTATTAACTAATTTTTTTAAAATTTTTAAAACCCATCCAAAAAAAAACCCCAAAATTTTTTTTTGGGACAAAATAATTAAAAAAAAAAAAAAATTTTTGAGCCATTTACATAAGGGGAAAAAAAATTTTTAATTTTTTTTTAAAATTAACTTTTAAAAATTTTTAAAAACTACCAAAAAAAAATTTTTTTTTAAAAATTAAAACTAAAAAAAAGGGGAAAAAGGAAAAGGGGAAAACCCTTTTAAAATTTTTTGCAAGATTTATTTGTTTCAAAAAACCTTAAAGAAGTTTTTAAAAGTTTTTAAAAATCCCCTTTTCTAAACAACCCGGGCCAAAAACCCCTTTTAAAACCCCCAAACTTTTTTTTTTTTTTTTTAAACATGAAAAATTTGAAATAAAAAAAAAAAAAAAAACCCCCCCACTTTTTAAAAAAAAAATAAAAATTTTTGGGGAAATTTAAATAAAAAAAAATTTTTAACGGGCGTTCTAAAAAAATAAAACCCCCGAATAAAAGTTTTTACTATTCTCCAAGGGCCCAAAAATTCCCTTAAAACGGGGGTTTAAAAAATACTCTTTTTTTTGTTTTGCGGCAAAGACCGTTTGTTACAACAGTTTTTTTTAAAAACTAAATTTTAAAAATCCACTTTTAATTGTAAAAGAAAAAAAGCCCTTTTTGGGGCCCAAAAATGCTTTTTTGTTTTTAAAGGGGGTTTTCGGACGAAAAAAACTAAAAATATTCCCTTTTTTTTTTTAAAAAAACTTTTTTTGGGGGTTTAAAATTTTTACATTTTCGACCTAAAACCCCCAAAAAACTCCTTAAAACCCCCCCAAATTCACCTTAAACTTCCAAAACCCCTTCTTATAATAACAAAAAAAACAAATTTTTTTGGGGAATCAATTTTCCACCACCCCGCATCCTTTTCTCTTCTTTTTCCAAATTTTTGTAAAAAATTTTTTTTAAGGGGTTTTGTTTAAAAAAGGGGAAAGGGGGAATTGTAAAAACCTGGACCCCGGGGTAAAAGGGGTTTTAAAATAGTCCCTTTTAAAAAAATTCTAAAAAAAAAAAAAAAAAAAAAAAAAAAAAAAAAAACCCAAAAAAAAAAAACAAAAAAAAAAAAAAAACCCCCCAAAAAAAGGGGGTTTTTCCAAATTTTTATTTTTTTTTTTTCATCTTTTTTCCAAAAAAACTATCAAAAAAACTTCTAAGTCCTGATAATTTTTTTAATAAATTTAAAAATTTAAAAAATTTTTTTGGGACCAAAAAACCCCTTTTTTTCCCTTTGGGGAAATTTTTCCATACCCCTTTCCCCAAAAAACTTTGTTCATCAATTTAAAAAAATTTTTTTTTTTTGAAGCATCGCGGTTTTTAAAATTTTTAAAACATGTTCTTCATAAATTTTTTTTCATAACTGTTTCTTGATCAAAACAATTATACGAAAACCCTTTAAAAATTTTAAACCCCTGCTTAAAAAAAATTTAAAAAGCTGTAATAAACAACAATTTTTTTTGTCACAAATTACACAATTTAGGGGGTCTTCATTGCCATTTTTTAATTTTCCCCCCGCAAAAGGATATCATTATGGAAAACATAAGTTCATGAGGATTTTTTAAACAACTTTTAAAGAGACCTTTTTTAAAACCTTTTAGGTGGGGACCTTTTTAAAAAAAATTTTGAATTTTTTTTCCAAACCCCCTGTTACATTTTTTAAAATTTCGAATGAATGATTCGCCATTTTCCCAACCCAAAAATTTTTTTTCTCTAAATACATAAAATTATCCCTTTTTCTTGGGGGATATCTCCAATATTTGTTGTTTTTCTTTTCGTAAAGGGGGACGCCATACTACCCCCCCGCAACCTTTTCCAAAAAAAATAACATTCAGGGCAACAATAAATCAATTTGTAAAAACCCTAAATTTAAGAAAGCGTCCCCCTCATCCCGGGCCCGAAATTTTAAGCCGGATCCAACAAAATTTTTTAAAGCAGTCTTTTTTTTTTAATTTTTTTTAAAAGTCCGCCAACAAACAATCCGCCTTTTTAAAAAAAACATGATATCTCCCATCGTTTTACACCCTAACCTCCCCGCAAATGACAAAAAGAATAATAAATCACGATTCCTTTCCCCCAAGACTACTAAAGAACGCCCTTTTTGGGAAAGGGGGGGGTTTTCAAACCTTTTTCCCAAATGTTTTTAAAGACTCATAAGGGGGAAAGCCCTTTTTAACAAATTTGGGCAAAAAAATTTTTTTTGTTTTTGGCAACTTTAAGGGGGCCCCCCCTACCCAAAATCCCCATCATTTTTCATATCTAAAAAAAAAAATTTTTTAAAGGGGAAAAAAATTACTTTTCTAGACTCGCAATGCATACCCCTAAAGGGGCCCCCTTACGCTTTATTATAAGGGGGGGGCTAACCCGCAAATTTTTAAAAAAATGGAAGTCCCAAGTTTCCCTTTTTAAAGGAATTTTTCCCCTAAATTTTGAATTAAGGTCCTTACTGGGTTGGGGTTTTTAAAATTTTTTGGTTACTCTAAAAACCCCCAAACCACATGAGTGGGGGGAAATCATACGATCTTGATCTTTGGGGGGGTTTTTAAAAACGGGGGAAAAAAAAATTTTTAAACCCGCATTAAAAATTCTTGCATTTTTAAAAAAAAGTTTGCTGCATGGGGGTCCCTGTAAATTCTGGCTTTTAAAATTTTACCAAAAAACCTACAAAAAAAAACAAAGCAAATCTGGGGGTTTTTCATTAAAAACTGTTTTGGAAAAATTTTTTTTGGGCGGGGCCCCCAAAGAAAAATAACATTAAAATCTGCTAAACAACATAGGGAAACCCCATTTTTTGTAATTCTTTTAAAAAAAAAACCTTTTTGCCTTCTCTTGGGATAATTATTCTGTTTTTTTTTCAGCCAACGGGGGGGAAAAAAGTTTTACATTTCCTCGCAAACTTTTAAAGGGGGAAATTTTTTTAAACATTTTCTACAAAATTTTTGTTTCATTTTTTTTGTAGGGTCACTATTCAAAATCTTTTTCTATTAATTAGTGCAACCCAAACTTTTTTTAGGATAAGCAAAAAGGTTTTGTTGGGGTTTCCCCTTGGTTTCCTTTTTTTTGACACTCTAATTGCAAATTTTTTTTCAACCATTGTTTAAAATTACAGTTATTGGGGGGTTTTTTTTTCAAACTGATCAATTTTGTCCCACACCTTTAAAATTTTTTCCGTTTTAAAATTTAAAACATTTTTCCCACTGTAAATATTTTTCCCTCTCGCATTTTTTGGGAACTGATTTTAGCCTACAAGAACGCACCACATAAAACATTTTCCCCCTAAATTTTTTATGTTCAAAACTGCTTTCTTTGCAACTAATGTTGGAGCAGTGGAATGTAAGACTTGCCTACAATCGGCTCATACTTAGCCTGTCTTAATCTGATGTCTAGGACTTCACCCTCTGACCAACCAGAGCCTCTCATTTTAGCTGCTTCAGAGGCTTCATTAAACTGTGTAAGAAGTTGATCTGCCCAACCGGGTGTTAAGTCATTATAAGAAAGAATAGTCTGCTGTTTAGTTGAGACCCAGACTTCTAGATTTTCTTCGTTTATTGTTATATAGTCGATTAAAACAACTAACCTTACTTTAACTGGAGGGTTTATTGTTAGTTTACTTGGAACTTGAGAAATAGCATGTACAACGCTTGCCTGCACGTTTGTTGGATTAATAACTTCTAAAACGACCTCATTTAAAGCTTTTGACAAACGCTCTTCCTCTTCCATTGCATCTAACCAAGAGTCAAAACTGTCATATATCTTATCCATGTTGAGCTTCTTTTCTAACTCAAAATATTTATTTAAATTAAAAAAAAAAAACTTAATCAGAATCAATATCAACGGTCTTTTTGTGCTTGGACTCATAAACTAAAGTATAAACGCCCTTTGGTGTTGTTAATGTGAGCTGTTTAGAACAGAGTTTAATGTTTCGTTTACTTTTTTTAAACATTCCTTTTTTATCTGGTCGGTGTCTGGCTGTTGAGAAAAAGTTGCCCTTGCCTTTTTTTGAAGATCAAACTTTTGTCTTTTGTAGTCCTCAAAATCAGCCTGTAGGCGACTAAATTCTTCATCCGTGATGTTCGAGTCGGCAAGTGCTTTATTTATTGTCAGTTTGAAGGAACTAAGTTTAGCTGTTATTAGTTGAACCATAGCTGTGTGCTTTTGGAGTTTAGCTTTTATTTTTTTGCTGACAGCACCTGCAGCTAATGAACACAGGCCAAGAGTTAAAGACAAACCACCTAGAGGTAAAGCTGCCGGCGCACCTACGCCTGTTGCTAAGATACCTACACTTGTTCCTGCTGATAGAGCACTAGCTGTCGATGCTCCAGTATTAACATATGTAACAGCATTAAAGACAGCAGAATACCTTCGTTTGGTTTTACTGTATTTTGAAAGGTCCTGCTCTAGTTGGGTTTGCATTTGTGTTATGTTTGTTAATCTGAAAGTTTTTATGTCTACAGCAACAGAGTTCTCTTCTTTGGGCACTTTTGGATAAACCTGAACAGACATGCTTTTTTAAAAAATAAAAATAATTTAGTATTGGATATCTTTTAATCTGTTATCTTTAATATTCAGCTGCGCATCATATATTAAAAACAAATATACATTAAGTGGTTTATCACTCTCTTTTTCTTTATCAATTTGAATGTTTATTATGTCTTTAACTGTTCTCCCACTCCCATGCAACTGATTATCCTCTGTCGTCCTTAGGTCAATCCATAAACCGTATTTCGTTGTTAAATAATCATCAAGTCTAACACTGTGAAGGTGTAGATCTTTAGACACAAGGTCTACTGTTGGACTTCTAGACCTCCCGCCTCCAAACAATTTTCTTATTTCATCAAAATGATGATAAGGTTTAAGCCCGCTACCATAGACTTGGTTAGGACTACCCTCAATTGAACATTGTACTTTAGTTATTTTAGGATTAATAAACTTTTCAGTTTGTCTTTCGTATGGTTCTTCATCTTTACACAGCAATAAAATACCTTTAAGGGATCTTGCTGCGGCACTAAAACTAAAATTCCATATAGTGTCTGCCCTGCTTTTAGGATATTTAGTATGATGAATCACTCTTTCGTAATATATTGCTAATCCTGACTGATATTGTTGCTCAATCAGCCTTGCTAAGTTAGGGTTGCTAACAATGTCAAACTCTAACGAGATGTCGAAAATGCTGTACTTGGAATCAGTGTCTGTAGATTTAATGACACGTTTGTATTCATTAAAAGTTAGTTCATATGACAATCTGTCTTTTAATGCTCCTTGAAAGTATGGCGCATGCGCGCTTAATAACTCAAAATCCAAGGGGATGGAAAAGCGATTTCCATACGCAAAATTTACAGCTTCGGGCTTGTTGCCGGCTTTAGCGTCTTCGGCGTCTATTCTGTGTTTTAGTGCTTCATCACTTTCGATTCCTTGAAACGCGAGGTCAGCCCTTTCATTCGCGGTTAGCCATAGATCACAATAGATTAGAAATATGTCTGCATTGTGTAAAGAAAATATTTCTTGCCCCTCAAGTTTTATAGAAATTTTCTTAACGATTGCCCGTCCCAGATTCTGGACTACTGTCCTGTTTGGGTCTGTTGCTGAATCAAGTTCTATTTTGAAAGTAAGCCGTGCAGATCCCGGCACAATCACTTCATCTGCTCCTAGGTCTGGAAATTTAACAGTAAGAATTTGATCTGAATCAATAGTAGATGGATTATTTGGAACAATAATATTCTGTTTATTTCCCTTCACGCCAAAGGGCTCTTTCAGTCTTCTATGCGGGTCAAGAATCGAGCCATATGCTTGTGACATTTTTTTATAAAACAAAATAAAAAGTTAATTATTTAAAAACATGGCAGGCATTGAAGGTGAAGAAGATTATGATGTTTTTGATCCTGGAGACGACATGAGTGAAATGACTCCTTTGACACATCCATTACAATCATTGCGGCGTGAATTAACAGAAAGTAAGGTCAAATCATTTTATCAAAGTTTAGGCCAAGAACCTCCCGAATTTATAGACCCTAATGATTTTGAAACAAAAGATGACCATTGTTTTTTAAAAACGAGCAAGGACAACTTGTTCAGCTTACAACTAAACCAGACTCATCAAAGTTTTTAAAAAAGAGTACAATTAGACAAAGGCTCAGTGTGAGCGAACAAAATCGCCTTGGCATTACTAAACCAAAATTAGATAGGGAAGCAGTTGCTAAACTTCAAAACACACTAAAAGAACTCCCAACAGATAACCAAATACAAAACATGGAACTTAAAGATTTAAGCCCAACAGCAGACAAAATAATAAAAGCAGAAACCAGTTTTTCAGAAGAAACAGTATTAAAAACTATGCACGATCCGCCGCTACCTATGAGAGAAATAACGGCCCTTGATCATGCTTTGAGAAGCATCAGAGGCGAATTCACAAACAATTTAGCAAAACTGGGTGAACTAGATGAGCATATAAAAAGAGAAAAAGAAAAACTAGTTGAGGCTGATGACCACAACTTAGGACCTGGTGTTAAAGAAAGAATAACACAAAGACTAAAAGATCTTGAACAAGAGAGATCAGCAAGACTAGAAGTGCTGTCTACTAACCGAGAACAATTACGAACTCAAGTGAGCAGAATAAGAGAAACTATCCAAAGAATTTTATATGAAGACACAACGTTAGCAGAACGAATAAGAACACTGTTTAGAGAGCAAGGTGTCACATTAGCAAGTGTTATAACAGCCTTAGGATTTGCAATAAGTACACTGGTGTTGGCTATTACAGGCGGTGGTGGTGGGGGAGCAGTGCCACCAGGCCCGCCAACTCCGTCGTCAGATAAATCATGGGTAAAAAAACAACTCGATCACCTTGCAAACTTACTAAAAAAATTAGCCAGTAAAGCAATAGATTCTTTGCCTAGTATAATAGGAGGGATCGTTAGCTGGCTTTTGTCTGCCGCAAGTAAAGTAGTTGGCTTTATGGCTGAGCACTTATGGGCATTAGTTGTCTTAATAGTTGGGTTACTCTTTAGTAAGATAAAGACCAAGTAATCCTAGGGCAGTTAATCCAATAACAAGTGCCGTCTTTTCATATTCATGGTCATCACGAACAAAGTCTGCGTCTTCAATGGCCTTTGGGCTTTGGGCCTTGGGGATTGGATGACTTAATCTTGGGGGGCCATCTTGTTTTTTTATTGTTTGTACTGGCTCAGAATTTATGTCGTTTTGTCCAACCTTCTGTTCATTTCCTGCAACAAGGATTTCATTGTTGTAGTTTATTATTGTTCCTACCTGGAGCCTGAGGTCAGAAGGTAGCATGTATAAACCAGTGCCGACAGCAAAGTCTACTTTCGATCTTGCAAATTGTAAAACATTTTGGTACCTTTTAATACTTGAAGGCAAATCAATTGCAGAATTAATGGCGTCCTCTAAATTTGCTAAATACTGTTTTTGTGCATCAAAGCCAGTAGAAGGATCAGTTATGTTAGATCTTGCCTGTGCTTGTGAACCTAGCAAACACCAAACGTAAGTACGAATAGAGTCGTTTATTCGTTCTATTCCCGCTCTAGTTAGGCCCTTAGAAGTATCCAAAATAAATGTTGTCCATGCTGTTTTATGCTCTTGCTCTATGGACCCGAGGTGAACAGTTGTGCCTGAAGAGAAAGATGTGTAAGGAGGATTCCAATCATAGTTATACTTTCTGTGCACGCCCCAAAAATAAAGGGTGCCTAAACCATGATTAAGATCCAACTTTTGTCTAAAGTCTGTCTTTGGGTCAATATCAAATTCGTTACAGATCCTTTCAAAAGCCTTGTAATCTATTCTGTTGCTGAATGGATTAAACGTTTTGTCATTTGGTAATGGCGCTTGCAGTTCAGATAAAATACGCCTGAAGGTGTAATAAAAATGAAATCTATACACTGACCTCACCAAAGGATCAGGATGATTTAAATGATCAGCATACGACACTCCACACCCAGTTGATGCGCAAAACACAGCAAAGTTTAACTGGTTCTGATAAAACTGCATCGGATGACTGAACCACACTTTCGGGATGTAGTCGTTTTTAATAGGAGGGTTAAGATATCTGTCCAATGGAGTACTAACCTTTACTTGAAAGGCGTCAGTCTGAGTCACAGAAATGTCGAGGGTATCAATTGTTATATCTTTAAGATTGTAGTGGGGCCCAACAGAATATTTTGCATTAGTATATTTGAAAGCACTTATTTTTAAATTGTTTTAAAAATGTTTGTAACAATAACAACTCAAGACAGTCCTTCGTTTTTAGAATATGCTATTGATAATAACTGCGGAACCCAAAGGGTCGCACTCCATGAAATTTTTTACAAAGTCGTGTGGTTTAATATAAGTGAATCCAAGGAAAATAATAAGATTAAAAAATTTGATAATAATTAAACTTAGTTAGCCAGTTAACCATACCTGATGGTTATTACGGGTTTTGCTCGCTGAAAGAAGCAATGAGTAACTTCGACATTACTCTCAAACTTAATGCAAATTTGAAAGTAATGTTGACATTCAAACCTGAAGAAGAAGTAGTAAGTTACCTTTTTGATGTAGAGCTAGCTAAAATGTTAGGCTTTGCAACTAACAATCAAGTCAGTCATGAATTTAGAGTTACACCAGACAAAACTACTTATGAGGGAAAATATCCGCTCGATCTTGCATTACATTCATTACTCTATGTTCATTTGGACGAGCTGAGCACTGATGAAAACTTATATGATGGAAGGCCCTCAACTGTTTTAAGAGCTCTTCCATCAGGGAAAGCTGCATATTGCGATTATGAAATTATACAATTCCCTAATTTACAGTTTAAAAGATTAGCTTGTGGGAGGGTCAGATCATTTAATATAAAGATCACAGATAAAACAGGGAAAGTCGTGAAATGTGATAACCTGCACATTGTTTTAGAAATAAAATAATACGTTGTACTAAAACATGTCGCGTGGACCAGAAGAATCAGGAGTTACATTAGCGCCTGAGAGGTGTGTAACTTTAGAATTAAAAGACCTTGCAGACGTTGAGGACTTTGAACAAAACGGTGAGATAGGCACTTTGTATGGTTTTGAGTACATTAAAGATGGTTATTATAAACGCAAAGAGGTTAGCGACAGCAAAAGGTTTCCTAAACTAGAACAACTACGCAATGTAGAAGCAAATAATGCGGGTCAGTATGAATATAAAATAGTTCGAAAAACTGACAGCAAATGGCACTTAGAACCATATTTAGAATGGGACATAAAATTTGAATTCGTAAGCCCATTTACATTTTTCGACCGTCAAAAAAGTTTCAGAAAAGCATTGAACTCTGGCCCTTTACATGTAAGTCTTATGCCAGAGGACAACAGTCGGAAAGAGATCGAAATAAAGAAGTTTGGGAGCAAACAGTACATCCTCCACAGAAGAGAATCAGTTTTGAAGGAAGCTACTACAAAAGTACAGTTCTTTCCACGCACGTTATTAGGAGACACGTTCACAATAATACTTGAAATTTCTGTCTTAAAAGATGTGGGGAGGAATGGAGCTGTGGGTGTCAGTGACAACCTTATGGAAGGAATTCTTATTAGCTGGCAAAACTTAGACGTTGACAATCTTAAAGTTACTGTTGTGGTTCGTCACGATGGTGAAAATTTTAAGGTCGTAACAACAAGCAACAAAATCAATGTTAGTCTTAATAGAAACAATCTGACAAAACTGAGTTGGATTAATCTGACACATTTAGATCTTATAAGATTTTATTGTACTGATCAAATTTTGACGGATAGTATGATAACAACACTAACTGGTGTAAATTAAATTCTGTTATAAAACTATGGAGCAGACGACTTTGGTGTCAATGCCGATGTTAAACTTTATGACAAAAACCCCTCATTGTTCATTGATTTGTGGACAGACTGGTTGTGGAAAAACAATATTTGTCCTCGACCTATTACAAACAGTTTATCGTTATAATTTTGATCATATAGTAATTTTCTGCCCAACACTTAAATGGAACAAAGCATATCACGACAGAAGGTTTATATGGACGGATGATAAAATCTATTTGATTGATCCCAGCAATAAACTTAGCGAGTGCTTAGAACACTTTTATAGACAGTTTGAAGGAACTCAGACACTATTTATTATAGATGACTGTTCGGCAGAAAGAGACATAGTTAAAAAGAGAAACACTTTATCAAAACTGGCTTTCAGTGGAAGACATGCTCGGATAAGTGTGTGGATTTTATGTCAAAAATATAACTCAGTTTTAAAAGACTTTAGAGAACAGTTAAAGACTGTAGTTTTATTTCACATGAAAGACAGAGACGCATTTGATGAATGTATGCGTGAAAATGATGTTATTGAAGACGATCAAGAAAAACGAAGGATTAAGCAAAAACTAAAGTCTCAAAAGTTTTCTAAATTAGTGTTAAAAACAGATAATCCTACACATTATGTATGTTTGTAAAGTGTTTACTATTAGAGAACTATAAAATAGGCATTCTGGGTAAGCCGGCGGAGCAACAGCGAAACCGGCTTCAGCCGGTTGGAGCTGGCGGAGGTGGGTGAGCCAGAATGCCTATTTTATAGTTCTCTCTTCGTGAGCAAATCCTCCAAAGTGTGTCGAAGGATTTAGCTGTTTTTCTCAAGGAACGATCTTGTAAGACTGCAGAAGAAATGTGTAAACTCGCTGATCAGTATTGCGCTGCTGATTCAGAGAAGCAGTTCGGGAAAAAATCCAATGACGTTGTGGGAGACAAACTGAAAACGTTCATCACGTATGGCCACGCGGGACAAACTGAAAACGTTCAACATGTATGGCCACGAGAGAGAAACTGAAAACGTTCGTCACGTATTGCCACGCGGGACAAACTGAAAACGTTCAACATGTATGGCCACGAGAGACAAACTGAAAACGAGAGACAAACTGAAAACGTTCGTCAAGTATGGCCACCAAAGACAAACTGAAAACGTTCATCGCGTATGGCCCACGATAAAAGCAATGATAGTATGGCAGCGCATTTCAGGCCCTTTCAGGGTGGTCACCTCAGTGATTTAGAAGGTCTATGCCTGTTGAAGCAGGCAAAGGCAGCAAGACTGGGGAGGACATTTACCGGAAGATCCAACGGCTAAAACGGCAGTTCTGCGACACCCTCACGCGCCGAGACACCCCAAAGCGTGACCCTAAAAGTGCTAGTTTGATGTCGAAATGTACGAGTCATTAATATAGAAAAGAATAAATAAATTAATTAATAAATGAATAGATAAAAGGCGGGAACTTCGTGGATGAACGTAAACATGGTTCTATTAGGCATACAGTAAGTACAAAAGATAAAGACAGTACTTTCCATTTCGAAAATTCCATACAAGGTACATGGAAGTGTTCTATTCTGTAATTGTTTCATCGTAACAAAATAAAATTATCTATCCACAAAACTTCATGAAACTTCATTCGCTCTCACACACACACACACACACACACACACACACACACACACACACACACACACACACACACACACATACATACACATACACACGCATGCACGGAGGCACATACACATACACACTCGTTTATACATGAACGCGCGCGCATACACACACACACACACACACACACACACACACACACACACACACACACAAGACAGAGAGAGCTCATACATAACCACACATGCATACACACATTACGGAGACAGACACAGGCACACACCCACACACAGTAGGACTGAGAGAGCAAGAGAGACAGAGACAGACAGACCGGAGAGAGAGAGAATGAGAGACAGACAGACAGATAGAGAGACAGAGACAGACGGAGAGAGAGACAGAGACAGAGAGACGGACAGAGACAGACAGAAAGAGAAATAGACAGAGACATAATCCGTTAATATTGCTCCCACCACCATCTGTTCATATCACTGAAATTTGCTCGTGGTCCTCTTTGCTAACATCACATGTCACTGTCGCCTTACCGACGACAGACGAGAAGTAATCATGTAGGAAAGAGTCTTACCTGTCAGACGAAGGCTGATTCGGATTATTTCGAGGGTGACTTTGAAGACAGTAATTACATGCTCTCCTGTCATTTCTTGAAACGATCTGTGATTAACCATGGTCCAAGTTTAGCTTGACTTAATAAACAGCACACAGCAACACTCACGGCTAGACTTAATGTTTTTAATATTTAGCTGTGTGGAAATGCTAATTTGTGTTAATTTTTTCAGCTGTTGTTGTGTTGATGTGTCTGGTACAGAGTATATAGGCAAGCTTGGAACATCTTTGTGTGTGTGTGTGTGGGTGGGGGGGGGGGGTCTTTCCTTGTTTGTTCTGTGTGCTCCGAGTTGTCATTTCTGCTAAGCAATTGGGCGTCGTGAGTAGCATTCGTTTGGAGTTAGTGTTAATTTCATCGTGGGAACAAGAGTCAGCTTATTTGTTTGTTATTTACTGTTCACTGGTCCCTCCCTCATTCAAAATTTCCTTTCATCGCAATCGAATCGAGGTTACCTGTATTTGTTACCGTTTGTCTGTGTACTTGTCTGACTCTATTCAACATCGAGAAGGCTGTGCCAGTCTTGAATGAATGTTAAGGTGTGTTTGTTCATTTCTGCAGTTGTTGTTACTTTGTAGATGTGTCTGGTATAGGGGACATAGGCAAGCTTGGAGCATCCTTTTGGGGGGATGTTTCCTTGTTTGTTCTGTGTGCTCTGCGCTGCTGTCATATCTGCTAGGCGATTCGGTGTCGTAAGCAGCATTCGTTTGGAGTTATGGGCATGTGTGTATTTCTTCATCCTCTGGGTAAGACTTGCTTAATTATATAATGAATCGGAAAATCATAATCTGTGATTCATTCTTCGTTTGGAGGCAAAAAATCCTTGATGGTCATAAATGTTGTATGCTTCGTACATTCGACCTTGGGCTCTGTATGAAAGCCAAACAGACACGATGAACACGTAGGACTGAAACTGTTGATGTTTTGATGTCAATAGTTATTCAGGAAACAAAAACAGACTTAAGTGTTTTTAGAAACCGAATGCAAAGTATCGCTTTACGTTTGTTTGGTTTTTTTTCTCTTATACACAGTACAAAGCAGACAAGTGAATTTTCGAAAATTATGTCTTCTTTAGACGTATTGAATAATAGACATCAAATAGACTTAGATCTTATGACCAGTCTTCTCTACAGTTTTACCATGGCTTGGAAAAGGATGGTAGAAGTAGTATTTTCATTCCTCAGTGTAACCTGAGGAGCTGAGAAACAGTGTATTTCGAACGCTCCTCTAAAGTCCTGCATCTCACCCGTCCAGGCTCGACTACCATGATAGGCATAATGGATAGACAAAAAAATACTATGATTTTTTTTGATATACCTAGATTATTGCACTTCAGGCAGCTATCTTGAAAGCTAGATAACAACGGTCATCATACACACATTCTGAATTGTACGATTGATATCACACTCTGCTCACGTTTTCTCTTGATCGTCTGTGATGTTCAACGTCAAAATATTGATATTAATGTAATGATGAAAGTCAGGTTCGTTGGTGTTTGAGCGATATAGATTTGCGAACACATTCTTTTCCATTTTGAACATAGAGACTTTAATTAAAAAGTTTCTAACAGTATCCTGATTTATTTTCTTTACCTCCACCTGTCGAAGTTGATGCCTTTGCTCTACTCACATACTACAACTCTTTTTTTCTTTAGTCAAACTGAGTATCCAGATAAAAAGATTAAAAGCCTTTTGCTTTTTAAGTAAAGGAAGAAATCCCTGCTCTTTTATTAAACATTCTTTACAGCTTGAAAATTAGATGAAACAACAGAATCTATACCATCCAACTGTGGTTCACATTTTCGTAAACATTTGTGCAAATGAATAAACACAGTTGAAAACGTTATTGAACAAAGTGTATTTAAAAAAAATGTTTCATTTTATTAAAGCCAGTACACCATAACACACAAACAAGCTAAGATGACTATCAATTCAAAGGTAAAGAAGGGAAGTAATAATGTCCAGCGCATGTTACAGAAATGGAAAGAAGCATGAGAACAACAATGATTTGAAACGTCAGCCACGAGCACATCCACACTCACTCACATCAGCCAAAATTTCGCCATCCTGAATGCTTTCCTATGAGCTCTGTATGAACTACCACGGAACTTACTTCAGCAGTACAAAGATTTCCTTTCAGCGCCCTCATGGGAGGGGCTAGAGGAATTAAATAATTCAAAGATCAAGATACAACGATAATTTTTTTAACGGGAATAGCAACATCGACACCAATGTTAATAATGACAGCAGCAGCAATCACGATGGTAACAAAGATGATTAGAACAGTGATGATCATAGCGATAATCTAGTTCATTCATGTATTCATTCATTTGTTCATCATAAACAAGTTCATCATAAAAATAGTGTATAGAAATAAACAACATAATTTCTTTTTTAAATGATGGAACGGCGTGCGTGAAATAGACTAACTTTACATGAGAAACATGAGATTTACATCATAAGATTTCTACAGACCTACCCCCCCCCCCCCCCCCCCCAACCACTGCTCCCGCTTCTAACCCACCTCCCTCTCTCCCCCACCAAACCCCCTTCGCTCAGACCGCCCAGTTCCAGTTCCCAAAATCCATAAAAAGCGATAACGGTGATAATGAACAAAGAAAGCCACTGCTTGGCAAATTGGTTAACATCCAGATAGCAATTTACAAA
>CM065718.1:14825651-14833151 GCA_033310375.1 Conus canariensis
TGCGGGCGAACACGTAGCCCAGCAGGTACCAGTTTTTGAACTGCCTGGGGTCCTGGGTCGCCACCTCCTTCTCCAGGCGAGAGTACATCTCGTCGACTAGCGCCTCTTTCTCGCCCTCCGTGCGCGTGTCGGCCAGGCCCCGGATGAAAGAACTGTTACTCCAACATCGGTGTCCTTGGACCATGGCGCTGGCCCAGGTGGCGCGGTCATCCACGCCCTCTGTTGACGGACATTTTTTTTTCTATCGACAGCAGTTCGGATCAAATTTTAATAGTGTGTGTGTGTGTGTGTGTGTGTGTGTGTGTGTGTGTGTGTGTGTGTGTGTGTATTGGATGCTTTGTGTTTGTGCTATGGTGATGGCGATGGTGTGGTGGTGCTATGCATGTGTGTATGTGTGTGCGTGCGTGCGTGCATGTGTGCGTGTGTGCGTGCGTGTGTGTGTCTGTCTCTGTGTGTTTGTGTGCTTATGGACGTTTGCGCATTGCGGTTTTGATATGTGCATTTTCGTGTTGTACGTGAGGTGTACTTGCGCATGTGAAGGAGGTTCTGTCAGATGATTCTATCATGTAAACTTACCCGACGATTGAAAGGAGGTTGAGTGGGATCTTGTTTTAGAAGGGGAAAGGTGTGGGGGGAGGAGGTTGTTGAAATCGTTCCTGCACCTTCACACTAGCCTCCGCCCTATACCTAGTAACTTTTCCTCCCATGAGTAAACACAAACACGTATTTACTGACGTGACAGTACTTGCTTACCAGTAAGTTTTGAATAATTCTGACCTCAGTAGATACAAGCACGTATTTACTGACGTGACAGTACTTGCTTACCAGTAAGTTTTGAATAATTCTGACCTCAGTAGACACAAACATGTATCCACTGACCTCACAGGACTTGCTTATCAGTAAGTTTTGAATAATTCTGACCTCAGTAGACGCAAACACGTATTTACTGACGTGACAGAACTTGCTTATCACTAAATTTTGAATGATTCTGGCCTCAGTTCTGATTTGCCTTTAGCTTACAATTAGCTTTCGTCCACTGGGTGTTGTTGTTGTTGTTGTCTTGTTTGGGTATTTCAGTTGTTTTTTGCCCTCAGGTCCGTCCACCGGTTTTTGTTTGTGTGTTTGTTTGTTTGTTTGTTTTTGTTAAGCATCAGATGCTCCTGACCCCAGTTCCATGTTGGCTTCATGTCTGATTTTACTGCTGTCTACTCTTTTCTTCTTCATTTTTTTTTTTGAGGATTGGGGTGGGGTTACGTGGAGTACCTATCTCTGCTCTATCGGTCCCCACACTTTTTTTCTACCCGTACAATTTATACCATGTGACTTTTATCAGGTAGCTAGGTAAAGGTCAGAAATGAATACAAATGGAAAGACCAGCACCCGTTCATTCAGCGGTGCTTGTGAGCAACCAATACTGTCTTCTTTTTTTTTTACGAATTGTTTGTACCGGTGATATGTTTTTGGACGTTTTATGATTTCTTTTTCAAATCTGTTTGCGAATAAACTGAGCGAAATTGCTGCCGCACTCGTCACCCCAGCGAAGCTTTTATCACGTAATCAGCCATGCATATACTGTGTGCACGCCTTTCCTGTCCTGTCACGTGCTTACTTGGCCTAAAGCTCTCCGCCCATCTGTTAGGTTCTGGTTCGAATCATGGCGGCGCCAGACACAAGTTCTGACAGCAGAAGGTCATCTAGAGGTCATGACCTGGTACGGTCCAGCGCCTTCGATGTGAAGAGCCTAGGGTCAAAACTGTGGTACAAATGGGGCTGCTTCTCTGAAGACCATCCCCCTGTCATACTCTCCCTAGAGTTCCTTCTACCGCCTGTGTTTCCTAGACAGGAGTGATCACTCCTGATCCTTACATGGTAACAGGTGAGATTGCTCCTATTCTGACGTGGTAACAGGAGTGATTACTCCCGATTCTTACGTGGTAACAGGGGTGATCACTCCCGATTCGTACGTGGTAACAAGAGTGATTGCTCCTATTCTGACGTGGTAACAGGAGTGATTACTCCCGATTTTTACGTGGTAACAGGAGTGATCACTCCCGATTCTTAGGTGGTAACAGGAGTGATCACTCCCGATTCTTACGTGGTAACAGGAGTGATTGCTCCCGATTCTTACGTGGTGACAGAAGTGATTACTCCAATTGTTACGTGGCAACAGGAGTAATTGCTCCAACTTTACGTTATAACAGGAATGATTACCCCAATTCTTACGTGGTAACAGTAATAACTCCAAATCGAGTAATAACAGTAATAACTCCAAATCGTACGTTGTAACATGAGTAAACAATCCTATTCTTACGTGATAATAGGAGTGACTACTCCTATTCTTACGTAGTAACAAGAGTGATTATTCCTATTCTTAGTTGGTAACAGGAGTGACTACTCCTATTCTTACGTGGTAACAGGGGTGACTACTCCTATTCTTACGTGGTAACAGGAAGAAGTGACTACTCCTATTCTTACGTGGTAATAGGAGTGACTACTCCCATTCTTACGTGGTAACAGGAGTAACTACTTTAATTCTTACGTGGTAACAGAAGGAAGTGACTACTCCTATTCTTACGTGGTAACAGGAGGAAGTAACTACTCCAATTCTCACGTGGAAACAAGAGTGACTACTCCAATTCGTACGCGGTAACAGGAGTGACTACTCAATTCGTACTCCGTAACAGGAGTGACTTTTCCAATTCTTACGTGGTA
Source organism: Conus canariensis (assembly GCA_033310375.1). NCBI lineage: Eukaryota > Metazoa > Mollusca > Gastropoda > Neogastropoda > Conidae > Conus > Conus canariensis. The sequence continues at coordinate 14,828,364 of CM065718.1, forward strand.
TTAGGAGAAAAGGACTACTCCAATTCTTACGTCGTAACAGCCGCTAACGCACCCCGAGCTGTGTGGTCTATACTAATACTGAAAATGAAACAGTGCCAAACTCCCATCCCTGGAGATCTTACCACGTTGCACGACTGACTCACCCTTTTCCAGTTTCTCCCGCCATGCTTCCTTGGCGACGCACGGGACCAGGACCTGCTCGGCGCTGATCAGTCTCATGCCAGCCTTGTACACAGCAGAGCCGGTGTCTTCGAACGGGGCTTTGAACTCGTCTAGGTACCGCGTGCACCGGTTGAAGTTGGTGTTCACGAACTCCTCCTGCACAACAATCGCCAGGCGTCTCTAGACAGAAATCTGGCATCTGCAGCGCAGGAGGTACTGGCAGACAGAATCCTCACAGCAGTTTTGAAAAATGCACATGAACGCGGACGCTTGGTTTACTAGTTTTCACTATGAGGAAGTACGTGCAGACAATATAAAGTTTGAGGGGGGGGGGGGGGGGGACTGTATTCGATTGAATAGAGGTTTTGCCCTTGGAGCTGACAGTCGTGAGTTGGGGTGGGATTTGTACGGTTTTAAATTCTTCTCTGTCCACCCTGCAAAAATTTGCTACCTGGCAGGGACAGTTAAACAGCGGAAGAATGGGGATGGGCTACGCCTTCAGCTATGCTGTGCTTTAAACACGGTGACCCTCCAATACTTGTCTGCCCAAACGGCTGTTAGGCTATGGATTCATTAACCTGACTTTCGTTTTTTAACTTTTAACTTTTTTTTTTCAACACGCCTTGTGCGTGCGATGCGTGTGTATGTGTGTGCATGTGTGCATGTGTGCGTGCGCGCGTGCGGGTGTGTGTGTGTGTGTGTGTGTGTGTGTGTGTGTGTGTGTGTGTGCATGTTTATGGGTGGGTAGCATTTATACAAAGTTTAATGATTTGAAATGTCTATACATATGCTGTTCTTTGTCAGCGCCTAGGACCTTTGGCAAGTCGCTTTATAGATGCTATATTGTTGTTGTTGTTGTTATTAGTAGTAGTATTACTATGCTTACTATTATTATTATTAGCATCATCCTTATTCATTCTATTATCATTATCATTATTATTGTTGTTGTTGTTTTTAAAAACGATAGTAACTACAACAATTTGTGAACAAGTGTTGACAACTATCCGCTTCATTTACAAAATGATATTGAAGTCCTCATTCAACGATTTCAAGTTGATAGCATCTTCCTATTTCACTATCAAAAAGAAAAGAATAGGAAATTCATCCTTCAATATCAAAACTGTGTCAAATTGCTCTCTCTCTCTCTCTCTCCTCTCTCTCTCCTCCCCGCTCGTGAGGGTGTGTGTGTGTGTGTGTGTGTGTGTGTGTGTGTGTGTGTGTGTGTGTGTGTGTGTGTCAATTTTCACAATAACTATCCTTTGATTTTTCTAATGACACTTGGGACAGAATCAACCTTATGTGAAGTTACAGAGAAGAAGAAAATTAAGAAAATGTCTCCATCTCTCTCTCCTCTCTCTCTCTCTCTCTCTCTCTCACACACACACACACACACACACACACACACACACACACACACACACCACCACAACACACACACATACACAGCACGCCACGCGCGCAACACACACACACACATCACGCACACGCGCGCGCACACACACACACACACACACACACACACACACACACCCCTCACTGACTGAAACCAATTTATTGTCAGATTAACTCATGGCTGCACACCACACACACACACACACACACACACACACACCCCACACACACACCACACCACACACACCACACCACACCACACCACACCACACCACACCACACCACACACACACACACACACACACACACCACACCACGCACAACCACTTCAACCCTCATACAACAAAGTTTTCCACCACGTTTAAACGCTCTCCACAAATCCAAAGGAACTACCTGCGTGATCTTCCCCTCATCTCTCATCCGTCTCCACATGTTCAGCATGCCTTCCTCCGTCCCTTGGTTACAGTGACGTACACCCTCCTGCTTCATCTCAGGGTCTTCGGAAGGGGTGGAGACGATCAACACCCCGCCTGTGAATGTCGTCACATCATGTCATCTCAGTCAGTTGTCATCGTGACGTCAGTTCACGTATGACGCATTACCGGTCGTTAAAACAATCCGATCATGACGCCGGTTTTGCTCTCAACATCTCGTGAAAGACTCTCTGATGTATTCTTATGCGTATTGATAAACACTCTGACCGACATTTACTGAGAGAGAGAGAGAGAGAGAGAGAGAGAGAGAGAGAGAGAGAGAGAGAGAGAGAGAGAGACTAAACTTACTGCAGTAATGAAAGAAGTTCAGTGTGACGAGCAAAATGATCGTTTGTGACAGATTTGACTAAAAGTCAAACTGAATTGACTTGTCGTAAAACAAGATGATGAACACATTTTTAATGACTGTCTCTCCGGAAAATACGGTTCTAAAGATTTTTTTTGAATGTGTACAAGTGTATTGTTAAAAGGAAGAAACGATGAAGGAATTCCTTTGCTTATCTTTGGAAAGAATTGTCAGTAATATTCCGTAAGGCAATATGGACAAATAGATTACAAGACAAAACACGATGCGTTTCGACCTCATACGTATTTTTCAGGTAAAACAAACAACATTCAGGAAAAACGGAAACAAAAGAAGGAGCAATCACTTATCTTCTCGCATTCGGCGCAAGATGGGTGTTAAATGAAAACGAGGCCGTTGGGAAGTGGATCATGGAGAAAATATGACGGCAATAACTGTAATGATATATGATGGACGGCAATAACTGTAATGATAATGATAGTAATAACAGTAATGATAGTGACGGCAATAACTGTAATGATAATGATAGTAATAACAGTAATGATAGTGACGGCAATAACTGTAATGATAATGACAGTAATAACAGTAATGATAGTGACGGCAATAACTGTAATGATAATGATAGTAATAACAGTAATGATAGTGACGGCAATAACTGTAATGATAATGATAGTAATAACAGTAATGATAGTGATATGTTGATAAAGTGAATGGGATATTACAAAGGGGAGACTATTATCACTTTTGGTGACAACATGACCATAGTAGTTAAAGTATTGATAGTGGCTATACACAGAAGGGGAGAAAGGAGAGGAGTTAGAGGATAGTAGAGCAGCATTTTGTTGTTGTTATTGCTGTTGTTGTTGTTGTTGTTGTTGTTGTGAATGATATGATGATAATAGTGATTACAGTTATAATGGTAGAATAATAGTAATAACGGAATACAAATGATCAAAGAAAAAAAAAGCAAACAATACTATTGGATGGTGATCATAATGATTTTAGTTATGATAGTAGCTATGATTAGTGTAGTAGGCCTAATGTTGGTATTGATAAGAATGGTCGGAAAGAAATGGAAATGATCAATGAGTAAAGGGCTAACATTACTATTGGAACAAGAGAAGGAGAGAAAGTAAAAAATAGAAAAAGAAAACAAAGAAAAAAAAGAAAGGGAGGGGGCTCATATACCTACGCCTACACACACACACACAACACACACACACACGCGCCGCGCGCGCCGCGCGCGCGCGCCAAAGAAAGAGAAAGGGAAACAACCCATCTCCTACCTTCTTCCCAAAATACACAAAAGGTGTTCCAGGCACTCACGATGATCAAAATGATTCACACGCGTGAGCTGGTTCTGTTATCTCGCTGAACTGATCCGAACAGATAAAAAGGTCGACTCTAGTATTAAGATAAACGTCTTTACAGTTGAAGATTCATAAATCCACACTTAACGATTCATAAATCCATACTTAATGACAATCGCGACGGTCCCAAAACAAAAACGTCTCCTCCTCAAATTTCTTCAAATCATTCATCTCTTTCTCTCCTTCACTCAACTCTTTCCAGAACATCAGTTAGATCATCCGATCGAATGTTGAAGACAATGACATGATTGTCTGTTCGACCTTTTGTTTTCATCGTCTTCAATGTTGGTTGTCTTGCCTCAAGAAGAACAAAGAGGTCGAAACGCGTAGTGTTTGTTTTGTAGTCTGTTCTTTCGTTTGGCGGTATAGTAAACCTTTTTATTTGAGAAAGTTCAAGAAACCTGGTGTGGCTTAGCCAATCAAGAATCATCAGAATGATCGAGCACAGCCAGTCAAAATGCATGAAACTTTCTGGAAGGGTCGAGAACCTTCAGGTCTCACAGCCACCAAGATGTCTAGAACATCCATGAAACAATTAATTTGGAAGCTCCTTGTACTTTCAGCCTTATAATATTCTGGCACTCTGAAGAGACCTTCGGAATGATAATGCAATATGTGCCAGCGTCATTCGGTAAACACACGTCCTGAACACACACGAAGCCAAACCCACGACATGCATCTGAATCAACAGATGATAATGCTAAATGAAGTCGATGCGCTTGTTAACACGGTGACACGCCCGCGTTCAGTGGCATCCTGTCACAGCAAGGTCTCCCAACAACCTACCTGACTTCAGTTCAGCGGCACGTAGCAGCAGAAACGTTTCCCAGTCCTTCTTCCCCTGGGCTGCCGCCAACTTCCTCTCCTCGTCGTTAGCGTCTGGGAAACGGTGGAACGAATTCTGGAATGTGGCGGCTCTGAAAGTTTACAGGGGAAACGTATGTTCAAAGGAGTTTATAAAAGATAAGGATGTGTAAGCTGGGGTGTGTGTGAGTGTGTGGTGTGGTGTGTGTGTGTGTGTGTGTGTGTGTGTGTGTGTGTGTGTGTGTGTGTGTGTGTGTGTGCG
>CM065718.1:14838151-14848151 GCA_033310375.1 Conus canariensis
TGCACACGTTGACAGAATGAGAAAGACAGAATGGGAGACAGAGGGGAGGAGGGAGTGGGGTAAGAAAGGGAATAACAGTTTACATGTATAACACAGACAAAATGAATTCGACGAACAATGCACAAAATTTGAAACACACACACACACACACACACACACACACACACACACACACACACACACACACACACACACACACGCACACACACAGATAGAGACAGAGACAGAGAATGGTGGGGGGTGGGTAAAGGGGAGGAACGAGTGGTTTAAGGCGATAGTACATACAAAAAATCATTTGAGTAATATCAGCAAAATTCAAAATTCATACATAATAGAACATGTTGCGTAAAAGAACGTGCATCCAAACATTGGTGTAAGCCATACGAAAGAATATGAATCATACAAAGCTAAAGCGAGAGAGTGAGAGAGAGACAGAGACAGAGAATGAATGAATGAATGAATGAATGAATTATTAATGAATGTATGAATGAATTCTTTAATCAGGAGACCATTGACCTATTCTAATGGGACCTTAATAGCAATACTGTCACAAACGATAACCATGTACAGTGTAGATATCTGCCTGCCAGTACAACGCGAAACATCAGATAAAACATCCAACTGGTGATGACATCACGTCTTGCAAAGACTCTATTATAAGTATAAAGGTAAGTTCCGCATCCCTACGATGCTAAGTATTTAAAGTTAAAAAGGCACAACCTAAACATACGTGGATTCATGAATATTTTCTTGGAATTAGTTATTTTCTTAAATCACCTATAAGCTGGACACAAAACGACAAAATGGTTCTCGCCTTTTCTGAAAACCATAACCTTACTTTTATGCATATTTACTGTCAGTTCCAGACAAGTTAATGTTTAATTCAAACCACTTAAGTTCACCTTGTTGCCCAACCACTGTTTCTGACATCAAAAACATATAAACTGCAAAAGATAAACAAACAAGTCAATGAAACAGGGAGAACGTGTAATACTATGCTTTCCATTTTCAATCAGTTATAGATCGGCTTCATTAATAAACAACAAAAACCAGAACTGGCCTCAAATGTCTCCTTGTTTTAGCCCCTTTTGAACAAGCAATAAAATTGTCAAAAATGTCTTCTTTTTTATTCTTGCTTATATTTTACCCCCTACTCCATTCTTGACAATTATTGGCTATAAACGTTTTCTCGATAAGGAACAACTTATCACTTTCCTGTGACTAATGGCTTTTGAACTACCACTCTGGAGTGGAGAGAGAGAGAGAGAGAGAGAGAGAGAGAGAGAGAGAGAGAGAGAGAGAGAGAAACAGAGCAACAAAGAAACAGAGTTTGCAGAGGCAGTAGGACAGTAAGAGAGAAAGAGAGAGGAGTGAGAGACAGACAGACAGACAGACAGACAGAGACAAAGATATAGAGACAGAGACAGACAGACGGACATAGGTACAGAGAGAGAGACAGAGACAGAGAATGAATTAATAAATTATTTATTGAGATAAGCTTACAAAGCACATTCTCATTGGGAGAGCACGGTGGGGACAGGGGCTGTTCATGAAATAGATATCAAAGAATAAACAGGCAGTACATTGCAGGAAATTAACATCGCGATGAGGAAACCACATCACAGAAAGAGCTGTCCAACTGAACACTGATGTAACAATCAACATGATCGCCAGCAAGTTTATCCGCAGTCATCAAGATTTCCGTTGTTGACAGCTGTGCTTTTGTTTGAAGTCAGTTTCACGTCTCCCCTATCAGTAAAGTGAAGACTGTCCATGTTTTTCTTCATGTCCTGTAAATACGCCAGTATGTCTCTTATCGTCACGTTTATCTGAAGGATTAATCTGTGGATCATTCACTCGAGAAATATCCTCCGGGTCATTTCTTCCTTGTAATTCATGATTATTTCCATTTGCTTCATATTCAGTCCTGCACTGTGTACTGGCCTTTTCAGTCAGCCCTGGTCTGTCCTCTTCAGAGATCACTGCATTCGACCTTCAACACAGCCTTGTGTAACACCTGGTTTGACTAACACCAAACCCAGCATAGACATTTCATCAAAAGCGACGGTCACAGACTGCTTGTCACACTTTCCTGTGTCAATTTCCTACTGAATATCATTGTGCTGTGTGTCTCCGTGCAGGCTGGTATAGCGAGGGAGAGAAGTGGTCATCATACAGCAACACGTCACCACAAGCTGCTTGGCTGTTGTCAGTACTGTCATTATGAAACAGGCTTGGTGGCGTCGGCAAAAATACATTCGACGGGGAAGATGAAAGTTCACTTGTCTGTACCATCCGTCTCTTTCTGTGGGTTTCTCTCTGTTTCTATCTCTGTTCACCTGTGACGAACATTTTCCTCGGTAAACAGCACGGTGGCTTTCGATTCGAGTGGCAGGGGGCTGGTCGGTAGTCGTTAACCACAGAATGACAACCGTTTGTTTACCTCTGCCCTCAATTTTAAATGAGGACAGCGTCATTTCCTGTTGAGCAGCATTACGCGTGGTTTCTAAAACATGTGGAAGATCTTCGGCGGGCACACTGAACGGATTACAGGTGATACAGGTTCAAATTTATCAGAGCCACTCGAACATGACTTGTCGGGAGCCAGACAAGGGAAGCCACTCAGCGAGAGAGAGAGAGAGAGAGAGAGAGAGAGAGAGAGATCTTTGATACTCAAGGATAAAGATTTCAGGCCAAAGCCAAGTCTTCTAATCTTAAAACCTGTCCTTGGCATGCAGAGAGAGAGAGAGAGTGGGGGGGGGGGGGGAGTGAGAGACAGACAGAGAGTGCTCACCCACTCACCCACAGCCTTGAAGATCTGCTCCTTGACGAACGCAATGTTCTGGGCATCTTGAGTGGCCAGCCAGTCACCGTAATGACCGCTGCCGGACTTCCCGTACGGAATATGGCTGTGTGGTACGCTGGTCATCCTTCCTCGTACGTCTGCGACGTCCACGAAAGTCCTGCTGGGTGACACAAGACATCAGAATACAGTGCTGACCTTCTTAGTACATCCATCCTGAATCAGTCATGAAGGTCTTTGTCTGTGCTGTCCTGCCTCATTTTGGACGGACGTGTATTAAGAAATGTCAAAAAATGTTCCAAATAAACGATTCGTTGCATTCTGTGAGATTTTTTTTTCTTTTCGTTCCCGATCATCTTGAATGGCTTTTCCAGTCCTTTGGGAGAAATCCGAAATCACTGACTCTTCCGCATCCCCCCCCCCCACCCCCACCCCCTTTTTTTCGGGGGGGGGGGGGGTTGTTGTTGTTTTGTGGTTTTTTTTAGTTCCAGTAGATTAAGCACTGTTTTGAATCTCAAATGATGAAAGGTGGGACAGAACTGCAAACATATATGAGCTGAAGGACGTGGGCCAATACAGGCACCCATCCACGTAGGAAGTCTTCAGTCTGTCTGGGTAAAGAAGGAGTTGGCGTTGTCCTGTTTGATCCTACTTCCCCAGCCTAGTGGGAGGCGCCGATTTGGGATCTACTCACGACAACCGTTGCTTTTATCATGTTGGCGACAATGGAAAATGTACAATGCGTTTCCTCAATTTATGTGACGATCTGTTACCATGTTGACAACCAACGACTGTTTTACAGCAGATCGGTTAGCTTCAGGGGTGAACAACAAGACTTTTAGAGCAGATCGGTAACTTCAGGGGTGAAGCAACAAAGACTGTTTTAGAGCAGATCGGTTAGCTTCAGGGGGGAAACAACAAAAGACTGTTTTAGAGCAGAATCGGTTAGCTTCAGGGGGAACAACAAGACTGTTTCAGAGCAGATCGGCTTAGCTTCAGGGGGAAGCAACAAAGACTGTTTCAGAGCAGATCGGTTAGCTTCAGGGGGAAACAACAAGACTGTTTAGCAGCAGATCGGTTAGCTTCAGGGTGAACAACAAAGACTGTTTTACAGCAGATCGGTTAGCTTCAGGGGTGAAACAACAAGACTGTTTAGAGCAGATCGGTTAGCTTCAGGGGTGAACAACAACGACTGTTTCAGAGCAGATCGGTTAGCTTCAGGGGGAAACAACAACGACTGTTTTAGAGCAGATCGGTTAGCTTCAGGGGGGAAACAACAACGACTGTTTAGAGCAGATCGGTTAGCTTCAGGGGGAAACAACAAAGACTGTTTTAGAGCAGATCGGTTAGCTTCAGGGGGGAAACAACAAAGACTGTTTAGAGCAGATCGGCTAGCTTCAGGGGTGAAGCAACAAAGACTGTTTTAGAGCAGATCGGTTAGCTTCAGGGGGGAAAGCAACAAAGACTGTTTAGAGCAGATCGGTTAGCTTCAGGGGTGAAGCAACAAAGACTGTTTTAGAGCAGATCGGTTAGCTTCAGGGGTGAAGCAACAAAGACTGTTTTAGAGCAGATCGGTTAGCTTCAGGGGTGAAACAACAACGACTGTTTTAGAGCAGATCGGTTAGCTTCAGGGTGAAACAACAAAGACTGTTTAGAGCAGATGGTTAGCTTCAGGGGTGAAACAACAACGACTGTTTTAGAGCAGATCGGCTTAGCTTCAGGGGTGAAACAACAAAGACTGTTTCGAGCAGATCGGTTAGCTTCAGGGGTGAAACAACAAGTGTTTTAGAGCAGATCGGCTAGCTTCAGGGGTGAAACAACAAAGACTGTTTCACAGCAGATCGGTTAGCTTCAGGGGGGAAACAACAAAGATGTTTTAGAGCAGATCGGTTAGCTTCAGGGGGAAACAACGAAGCTGTTTTCAGAGCAGATCGGTTAGCTTCAGGGGGAAACAACAAAGACTGTTTTAGAGCAGATCGGTTAGCTTCAGGGGTGAAACAACAAGACTGTTTTAGAGCAGATCAGCTTAGCTTCAGGGGTGAAACAACAAAGACTGTTTTAGAGCAGATCGGTTAGCTTCAGGGGTGAAACAACAGACTGTTTAGAGCAGATCAGCTAACTTCAGGGGTGAAACAACAAAGAGTGTTTTAGAGCAGATCGGTTAGCTTCAGGGGTGAAACAACAGACTGTTTTAGAGCAGATCAGCTAACTTCAGGGGTGAAAACAACAAAGAGTGTTTTAGAGCAGATCGGTTAGCTTCAGGGGTGAAACAACAGACTGTTTTAGAGCAGATCAGCTAACTTCAGGGGTGAACAACAAAGATGTTTAGAGCAGATCGGTACTTCAGGGTGAACAGGTTTAGAGCAGATCGTTTCAGGTGAACAACAAAGAGTGTTTTAGAGCAGATCGGTTAGCTTCAGGGTGAAACAACAGACTGTTTTAGAGCAGATCGCTAACTTCAGGGGTGAAACAACAAAGAGTGTTTTAGAGCAGATCGGTTAGCTTCAGGGGTGAAACAACAGACTGTTTTAGAGCAGATCGGCTAACTTCAGGGGTGAAACAACAAAGAGTGTTTTAGAGCAGATCGGTTAGCTTCAGGGGTGAAGCAACAAAGACTGTTTTAGAGCAGATCAGCTAACTTCAGGGGTGAAGCAACAAAGACTGTTTTAGAGCAGATCGGTTAGCTTCAGGGGTGAAGCAACAAAGACTGTTTTAGAGCAGATCGGTTAGCTTCAGGGGGGAAACAACAACGACTGTTTCAGAGCAGATCGGTTAGCTTCAGGGGTGAAACAACAAAGACTGTTTCAGAGCAGATCGGTTAGCTTCAGGGGGGAAACAACAAAGACTGTTTTAGAGCAGATCGGTTAGCTTCAGGGGGGAAACAACAAAGGCTGTTTTAGAGCAGATCGGTTAGCGTCCAGGTGAAACAACGACGACTGTTTTAACGGCGCCTGTAATGCCGTTTCACTTGCTAGATTGGCCATGGAGATAAACTCATGAAGTATCTATATGTGTTTATCATCCTTCTATATTGCTAGTGTGTACTTCGTACACAGCGCCAGTGGACAGGGACGGTGATAGTCAGAGCGAGAGGGGAGCGCGGCCCGCTCGCGGTGTCGGACGGGGGAGGGGGAGAGGTAGGGGAAGAAGAGGAGTGAAAGAGAGGGTTGAAGTCCAGCAAGGGGGCGTGGTAGGGGGCGTGGTCGTGGACTGACCTGTCTGCTTGAAGTGTGAGCGTTTTGATAGACTTCTGAACTGTTTTACTTTCATTTACAAGTGTAGTGAGACAATAAAAACTTTATTTTGAACTTTTTTTTTGCTTTGTGTTCTTTTTTGGATGTCAGAATGTAGTGGTAAATACAGATGTTTTTGATCACGCAAAAAATTCTATCTATATCTAAATGCCTAACTATTTTTTTTACCATCAAGATTAAAACAAAAGAAGCCCAGATTCAAAGTCTTCATTCAATTTCCTTCAAAAATCATATATATTTTATCTGTATATCTCATAGTTTTCGGACTAGAATTTTTGGTTAATTATTACCCCCAAATCATTAGATTTCCCTGGCACTGGGAAAGCCTTTATTTGTAATATTCTCTGGCAGTCAAAGGGTATAAAGTTCGGCAACTGGATAGTAGTGAGAAACAAGTGCAGGCAATCGATCTTTTACACTTGAAAGGACAAGGTGAAGGAACTTAGGTAGGCCTATAAATGAGAAAAAGAGTCTACTGGGAACGTCAAATTTTAATCAAAATCAGACGCTTATTCTAGCACCATGCATTACTGTTCGAAAGTGAACAGACACACAGGTGCATGAAAGTTCCCATTCCGAAGGACACCGTTACTTTCTCCTAGCCTAGAAGTATGTGTCTGAGATTTAGTTCTTCAACGAGCTCATCAATGGGAAGAAATGTGTTGGGGCTTCTGAAATTCAACAGATATACTCACCAAGAAGAATGTCGCTGCAAATACTCATTTTCACCCCAGTTTTGTTTGGTTTTCCCTCAAGCCCATCCATTGTGAGTAAAATGGAGCAAAATGGTCGAAACATTATATCCTTTTTTTCTTCTTTTTTTTCTTTTCTTTTAGAATTTAGAAAGCATGAATAGAAAAAAAGCACTCCGATTTAACAAACCAAATAGATACAGACCAGCCTCCATGATGAAGTGATTAGCGTCGCGGATTCCCGGCGGGGAGGTCGTTGGTTTGATTCCTATTGGAGTCATTTATCCCATTTGTGGTATTTTTCTGCCCCGTCCAGCTCTTACGCAGAGCTGAGTTTCCTGTGGGCTCAACTGAGAAACCTAGGACCACAGAATCGAGTTTCATCCATTTAATGGATGATCTCTGAGAGTGTCGCTCAAATTTCCCGACCAACACTGCAAGTATCTGTATGTTTCAGGCCTGGTTGACGCCGATCCATGTTATGAAAGTAAGCATAAGGTACAACCCTGTCATGCTGTCTCAGACTAGACTAGAATGTACATCGTTCGTATCATCTTTGTCATCATCATCCTCATCGATCAGCATAAACGAAAGTCTCACGTTCTGTGACCCTGCATGGCCTTGCTTTCATGGTGACCTCGATTTTGATTTCCTCCCCGTGTCTTTGCCCTTGGTGATGTTCTGTGAATTCCTGGGGACAGTTGTTGGACAGATGTGGTGGCTGGAAGAGCTCATTCACGCCGTCTCCGCGACTAAGCAATCACTTTCGTCAGTACAAGGCTTAGTAGTTCGCGTCCTGCGTATGCTGGATCGGAACAGTCATCACTGAACACCACCGATGTCGCTTCGCAGCAGTGCAAAGTCTCCGCTGGTGTTTCCACCTGATGACTTGACACTGACTGCTCCCTGTAGATTGCCGGTGCTGGGCTGTCGCGGGACAACCTAGGCTATGGAATGTTAAAAGGAGATGCACCCCTCTACTGTTAACCAACTCATTTGAACTCAACAGTTGAAGAATTGTACGTTTAGTAACATATGAATTTATTGTCTGCCTGTGCTGAATAGAAATGGCGTTAAAACAGTGTGATCTTGACAATTTAATATTCATTATAGTCTAAAGGAACTTAATGAGTATTACTAAAACAAAAAAAATCCAATGCTGTGGTATGGAAAACGTTGCTACAGTATTTATTGCCGATTTATGTCCGTTACGATTAGGTGACATCTTCACGTAGGTATGGTCAGGAAGATCTTAACAATGCCTAATCATTAGGCCAAGTTGGATGACACTTATGCCCGTATTTGCTCAGAAAATGCCAACGTTTAAGTTAACCACCGGCGCACACATGCATGCACAAACCACTCACACACACACACACGCGCGCCCGCGCGCGCGCGCGCACACACACACACAACACACACACACAACACACACACACACACACTCACGCAATTAATCCCGCGCGCGCACCCGACTATCACGACTCCATCTCGCACCCCTCCCCCCCGCACCCCCCCCTCCCCCCCCCCCACACACACACAAATCAACAAACAAACAAACAAACTAACACAAAAGTAATGGTCCAACGAAATTACATTCTCCATTGATGCCCTAAATGGCGCAGACACATTTCCGGCTGAACTTCAAACTTCGAACTCTTACGACAGACTTCAAACTCTTAACGCAGACGTCATCTCAGTGAACGTGTGAAAATCCACAAAACACTTGTATGCATACTGTGAGCGTACTCAGCGCATGTTCGAGTGCACCTGGTGAGTGAGACAGACGGACAGGCTGATGTGTAAACACACACAGGTAGAGTCGGACAGACAGACAAACAGAATGATTGAAAATGATAGGTGGATTCACACACACACACACACACACACACACACACACACACACACACACACACACACACGCACACACACACCCTTATGCCGACCGCAATCAGAATGTTGTTCGGTGATTTTTTTTTTTCACGTCCGAAGAAGATGCGCCCGTGGAAAACTTACTAGTTTGTTTGGTATGGTGTATTAGTAAATCAGGACTGAATGCTGACGGGCACAACAAAGGGGAATGGTTATCTTCCTTTGGAAGTGGAGTTCCCCATCTCCAACAACAGAAAAAACAAATGTCAGACTGAAAGTTGTTTTTTTTTTTTTTTTTTCTTTTTCTTTTTCTTTTTTTTTTTTTTCGTTGGCGAATTTATGGATTTCAGGGAGGGGGCGAGTTTTGTTTGTTTGTTTGTTGTCCTGCTTTAGGGTAGTATTTTCCGAGTTTGTGGGGGTGGAGCGAAGGATTCGGCTTTTCTTTTTCTTTTTTTTTTTACGTGCACATTGTTAGTATTTCCAATGTTCTGACTGTTCGCACAGCTTTCAAATTGTAATCAAGCAAATAAATAGCACAACACACACACACACACACACACACACACACACACACACACACACACACACACAGCTTTGACTGTCAACACAACTCTCAACAGCTTGTAAACGAGCAAATGAATAGATCACAACACACACACACACACACACACACACACACACACACACACACACACACACACAAAGGAAAGGACAGGAAAGTCTCTTCCTTGCATGTCCTTTCCAAATCTAGTGTCGAAAGATAACGTCGTCAAGTTCATGCTGTTTCGGGATTCGAACGTCTGACTGTCAATCGGAGCTTCACCACTGAACCAGCGAGAGACATTGTCTTTCAAGTCTTATCACTGTGTTTATAAAAGTCCAGTGTCAGTCAGATAGCACTAAAAGGGCAACGAACCCGATATAGTAGATAACCCGCACAGGCAAGTGACTTGTCCCTCGGAAGCAACGGGGTCACAAGTCCGTTACCAATATGAAAACAAAATTATCTTATAAAATGTGCTCTCACTTACATTCCGTATGGTTGCGTAGACATTAATCTAGCTATATGAGTCCATGCACGGCTGGTTTCATTAGAACTCATGTTCACACCTCTTGCCCCCCTCCCCCCCCACACCCCCCCCCCTCCCCGGCAAACACCGACACACGCAGCACAAGCCCAAACCCAAAGAAAAACCGGGAGGGGGGGGGGGGGGGATCTAATCATCATAACACACTAGACAATTGCAATACACGTTTCATAACAATTTCGATGTAAAATCTTTTTTTTTTATATCACTGACTTATTAGTTAAATTAAGTCTAAGTTATTCCTGTGGCAATCGTGCCATAGCTGAGCAAGACTTAACACCCCCGAAGTAC
>CM065718.1:14850651-14890651 GCA_033310375.1 Conus canariensis
GCCTGTTGAAGCACGCAAAGGCAGCAAGACTGGGGAGGGAATTTGCTGGAAAGATCCAACGGCTAAAAAGGCAGTTCTGCGACACCCTCATGCGCCGAGACGCCCCAAAGCGCGACCACAAAAGTACTAGTTTGATGACGAAATGCACGAGTGATTAATATAAAAAAGAATAAATAAATAAACGAATAAATAAATAGATAAAAAGGCGGGAACTTTGAGTGTGTCAAACAAGCGCTACCGTGGGTTTTTAGTGTACCAAGGGAACTAACTCACACAACGGGTTTAATGGATTCAAAAGACAACAGGTAGGAGCGTGAAAGGATAAGATAATCAGTAAATTAGCAGAGAAGGCAACTACGCCTGCACGTTTGCATGTTGTTGTCTATTGCTAACAAGATTTTGTCACAAGTCATCTTGTTGTCTGTTGCTGACAAGATTTTGTCACAAGTCATCTTGTTGTCTATTGCTGACAAGATTTTGTCACAAGTCATCTTGTCTGTTGCTGACAAGATTTTGTCACAAGTCATCTTGTTGTCTATTGCATACAAGATTTTGGTAAAGTCATTTTGTTGTCTATTGCTGACAAGATTTTGACACAGTTCATGTTGTTGTCTACTGCTGACAAGATCTTGGCACAAGTCATCATGTTGCTTATTGCATGCAAGATTTTGGCACAAAACATCTTGTTGTCTATTGCTCACAAGGCCTCGGCACAAAGTCATCTAATATCATCTGATTAGCTCCACTTCTGAACACTGCCAAAGAGTCAATATGGCTTCAGCCCAGGCCTCAGCATCATCAACGTGGTTTTGATGGTCAGACAGGTCCATGACTGATGCACGGTGCTGCAGATGGACTTTACACAGTCTTCATCGACCTCACATTGGCCTTCGATAACGTCAATGGGGTAATGATTTGGTGGAAACTCACAAAGCTTGGCTGTTCCAGAAATTTTGCCGCTCATCTGTCTGATTCTACGATAGCATGTTGGGATTTTCCTCTCCAGTTGTCGCATCTCAAAACCGTTCAGCATCTCAAAAGAAGTGAAGCAGGGCTTCCTACTTGTACCAGTGCTTTTTAGCCAATTTTTCATTTACGTCCTGAGCCACACTATGCGTGACCTTGAGAAAGGCGTTATCTGAGAGAGAGAGAGAGAGAGAGAGAGAGAGAGAGAGAGAGAGAGAGAGAGAGAGAGAGAGAGAGAGATGACAGGTCATCCTTTGATATCTTGCGACTGAACACTAGGATCAAAACACTCGAAAGGCTACAATCTGAGGTCATTTCTGCAGATTATTTTGCGATGCCCTCGGAAGCTGACCTACAGTTTTGTCAACAAATTCATCGAAGCCTCTCGACTTTGGGGATAATCATCAGTGTCAACAAAATGGAAGTCCCCCACGAAGCTCTCCCATGCTGAGCAACTCATCCTCGAACTATCAGCATTGATGACACTAGGCTGAAGACAGTTGACTACCGCAAATGCCTTGGTAGTATCATGCATGTCTTTTATTGATTCCCTGGACAAGAAGTTGTTTCATGTATTAGCACCGCCAGCTAAGCTTTTATTGCCTTTGGTATCGTGTATGGAGCATCAAATACATCAAGCTCACAAGCCTCCTTTATGTTACGAATCCTTGACGCTGTATTGGAAGCACTGACGCCAAGCAGCTCGAATTGTTCTGGCACAGCCTTACACTCAAACTTGGGCATCAGATGGCAGGGCATAATGACCACCTTGGAGATTCTGGACAACACCAGCCCTGTCAGCATTGAGGCCATGATTCTGATGGTCCAGCTGAGATGGACGGGCCACGTGATCAACATGGACAGCTGCCACATGCCACGAGAAATCTTGTACGGGGTATTTGCTCAGAGCCACAGGAAGAGAAGACGCTCAAAGAAGCAATAGAAGGACAGTATTCAACATAGCCTGAAGTATTGCAGCATTGCCCTAAGAAAACTGCTGTGGTCAGAAGCACCTGCAAGACTTAACAAAATAGGCCTTCGCCTCCTTTAAGAACAGCTGCATGGAGCGGATGACACAACAGTGCTTTTCACCAAGGAAGATGAGACACGCGAAATACTTCAGCAGTTAGATAGGTTAGTTGCATCATCTAAGATGAATTTCAAGCCAAAGAAATTATGGAGCCTCTCCTTTCGGAAAGGAAAAAAAAGGTAAACACAGTCAAGTTCACTGTAGCCAACCAAGCCAATCAGCAGTAACAGAAGAACCAGTCAGCAACTTTGGGAGGTGATATGATGACTCCTTGAAAGACACAAAGAGGGGAGAGTAAACCAAGCAAATGGCAGAAGAAAGCCTGCAGGTAATACACCAGTGTGGGCTCTCTGGCAAGTGCAAGGTCTGGTGTTTGTAGTCCATGCTGATTCCAAAGCGTCTGTGGCCTCTACTGACGAACGACATCAGCACTAAGACTGTGGAATCAATGGAGGTCAAAATAAACAACTATACAATGGAATGGCTAGGTGTCCCACCTGGTCTCACTGACGTTGCACTCTACTGCCGCCAAGCAAAGCTGAAACTTGCTCTAAAATCATTGCTCGAGGAATACAAAGTGGGTAAAGCAAGGCTACTGACCATGCTTGAAGACGCCAGAGACAAAGTTACGAGATCCGTCCGGCCAAAGCTAAAGACTGGCAGAAAATGGAAAGTCTGGAAGGCAGTGGACGTGGCAAAGATCAGGGAAAGAACAGGTCAAATACAGACCAATGGACGGGGCTGGGATCAACAGAACTGAAATGGTGGTCAAAGGCAAAAGGGAAGGCAAAGAGAGACATGGTAATAGAACAGCTGAAGAAAGGAGAGGACGCCAAGAGAATCCAGAATGCAGTCCAGCAAGGCCAACGAGGACAGTGAACTAGGTCATAAAATGCACTCCAAGGAAGTCTTATTCAGAATGACACATGGGAATTGGCACCTTTTATAGTCAGCTTCATCCTCATATATATAGAGAGCTGACCACTTAAACTGTTATGTACCTTTTGATCTCTCTTGCATTCTTGAATGGATCCTCAAGCATTGTAGGCTCAAAGATTGTCCCCTACACTTTATACTGGTTGCATAATGTTTTTGGTTTTTCAGCAACTTTTTTCCTCTCCACACTTTCGTTTTGTTTCATTTATAACCCTTTGCTGGCTGCCTTGGAGGTGCTGTTGGATTCTTTTTTTTGAACCCTTGGTGGTGAGAACACCACAGAGTTATGGACTGTGGTGTGTCTCTATCTGACGCCAAGAGTACAAACACAATCAAGCGTGCCTCTCAGATGAGTCCGATACAGCTAACGAAAGATCAACGAGCAGATAATATCAATAGATCTGTCTGCGAGAAGAATTGCGATGGTTCCCTCATGCAGCTAGCGAAGGGTTTACATATTTATAATATATTTTATAAATTTTATGTTTCCATTTCTTCACCTTCAGACCCTCCACCCCCCCCCCTTTTTTTTTTTTTAAGTTGAAATCTTTGCCTAATTATAATGATGGAATAATTGTTAGCCTGCGATTGTTTCCCCACTACTTAATTGTTTATATATATATATATATGGTCTTATGCCGTCAAATTCAAACCTAGTCAAATGTGAGAATCAGACGATTCTACGTTTCCACAGTGTCACAGCAAACAAACGGTAGAACATGTCCTGGGTTCATACAAAGTAGCGCTAACCTAGCGAAGGTACATGGGAAGGCACAATCGAATGATCAAGGAGAACGCACATGCTGTTAGCACGGCTGGAGGAAGCTCTACGCCACCAGAAACTCCAGCAACAACGCTGTGACGGCAGGAGGACACAAATTATGGTGTGGAAGAACTGTGACATCAAGAACAGCGCGTAAATAGGATTTACTGGATGGAGCAGATGACTGGGAATGCACAGTTGACCATCCAGAATGGGAGAACCATCCACTCGGGTTCATCAGAACAAGTGATTCTGGTCGCATCGAATTCACTGTGCCATGCGAAAGCAGAATGGAGCAAGTTCACATCTACAAGACTGATAAGTATGGCCGTCTAGCCAGTAGTTTGAGGGTGTCCGGCTTCCAGGTGCAGAGGTCGGAGCATGAAGATGTGTAGGCTCATCAGCCCATGATCTCATGAAACAGCATGGGATTTCAGGTAAGAAGAGAACCAAAGCCCTGAAGGCAGAGGCAGCCGAAGAGCTCCAGCTGGATCTGGTCGAGGTGGGAAAAAGGTGAACTTAATAATGTTTAGATTTCCCAACTTAGCACCAACCTTTAGACGCCCACCCATCCAAAAATTACGATTTTGAATCCCAGTAGCGCCAGATTTAAAAAAAAAAAAAAAAAAAAAAAAAAGGTCGGCAGTTCAAGGGCACCTGGATGCGGCCCGGCCCCTTTAGAGTGTAAGGACTTCAGGTCCAAAACACTTGTCTGAGGGGAGGGGGGGGGGGGGGGTTTCTTGTGAAGACCTGCTGTCAAGCTCTCCGTAAAGTTTCTTCCTACTGCGCTTTGAAAAACATTTGGAATTTCGTTTTAAAACGAAGTGACTGAGGGCGGAAAATGAAGCAAAATTTAAAAAGAAACGGTGTTAGTTACTGCCACAGATACAGACAAACAGATGTCCTGTAATCTGTTTGTATCTGTGGCGGTAACTAACACCGTTTCTTTTTAAAATTTGGAAATTCAATAAACCCAATCAGAGATGGATCTGGTGGAGTGGGAGGGCGAGAGATGGTCATGTGCCGTGCGTGTACGGTATATAGATATATGTGTGGTGTGTGTGTGTGTGTGTGTGTGTGTGTGTGTGTGTGTGTTCAGTACAACCATAAGTTAATCTGACAAATTGGTTTCAGTCAGTCAGTGTTTCCGTCGTCAGTGCATGTGGTTACTTGGATGGATGTTAAACTTGAAGAGAAAGCAATGTTACCAATAATCATATCATATCATATTTAATAGTGAAAGCACTGTACAAATTTCTACTTATCAGTATCATCATCATCGGAAACAATGCGTTTTATACTGTTTCTGAAAGATTTTTGCTTTTTTCACCTGTTTGCGGTAAAAAGATAGGTCAGGATTGCTGCTGTTTTCGATTGAGCTCACATGGCAGAATTTGGCGGAAGATTAACTTTGTCTTGAAAAGCAAATTTACATCAAGATCTTTTACCTGAACAGGATATACAGAAAAGCAAAAGTATGACGGACGCTGGTCAAAGAATGAAGGTAATCATTTTTGTGTGTGTGTTCTGTTAATGGGTAATCTGTGCTATCTCACCCGTTGCCAGTCAGTAGCACTTCGACTTTCATCGCCGTCATCTTTCGAAGAAGTCATTTAATAAAGCTTGTCTATATAGATGTGTCTATCTATATGAGGGCGACACACCCCACCCTCCCTCCAACCCATCACCCTCTGTGTCGACAAGTCGAGACTGAGATAGACTTTGAGTCACTCAGATTCCCCTGTTGAGGTAGACTTTGAGTCACTCAGATTCCCCTGTTGAGGTAGACTTTGAGTCACTCAGATTCCCCTATTTTGCAAACGAGCGCTAGTAATGCACCAACGAATGAAGCGATCTTCAACTAGTTTGTGTGTAATGTGGACAGTCCATAGACCTATAGATGTGAGTGTGTGTTCATGTGTGTGTGTAACATTTTGCAATTATTTATTGTTTGATAGATCTGTTGATTCATCGATTTATTTTGTATTTATTGGGTGATTCATTGGTAGATATGGCATGAAAGAAACATGTAGTGGGATACATCACAGATTTATGGGGACCTCAGCTTGGTAACCCTGGGCTTTTGGTGCAGGCCTGTGAGTGTGCATATATGTATGTTGATGGATGGAAAGACGGAGGTGGATGCATTGGGCTTTTGGTGCCTGTGGGTGTGCACATGTTGGTGGATGGAAAGAAAGAGGTGGATGTCTTTGGGTTAGGGGCAGTGGTGGTAGTAGATAATTTATGGTTGTGCCTGTCATGTGTTCATCGTGCACCAGTGGAGGAGGGGGGGGGGGGGGTAAAAAGTTGTGGTGTCTGTCCGTCCATTGATTATCTTACAAACATTTCTTTATAATATAATAGTTATGCTTTCTATTGTTAACTACTACTTTTAATTTCTATGATTATTATCAGTAGTAGTATTACTGTTGTTGTTTTTTTATTAGCATTTTCATCCCAATCAGTATTATATTCATCTCTGTGATTTTCATATAAGCATCATCACCATTTTTTTTTAATTGTTATTAATACTGATCAATAATAACTATGACATTTTCTGGACATTGTCATTTTCTAAACATTACATTCGCACATGTGATGTACACACAGTCACACACACACACACACACACACACACACACACACACACACACACACACACACACACACCCCTAAAACAAACACACACGGACACACACATACACACACACAGATGCATGCATGCACATATATGCGCACGAGTGTACACACACGCACACATGTTGGCACATACACATATACAATGCGCAGTTTTGACTACCCACAGAGAACAGATGTCTCTCTCTACATACGTCTTTCTATCTGTCCATCGTCCTCTCTTTCCCCAGTCAGGCACAATTTTTATTATATACAATGTACATGTATACCTACCGTTCTTCTGCCTTTCTGGTCATGTCTGTGTTCTACAAAGACTTTTACACCGTTTTTGTGGCAAAGCTCTTAAGGTACTGAGACTGTACGCACTGTCCAAGTGGACATTTACTGACCCTTTTATATTGCTGCGTCTGAATGGTTTTCGTTAATTTTTTTGTTAATAGGAGGGCATCAAATTAAATCAAAAGACTGGTGCCCTCAGCATGGTCTGATACTCCAAGATGTCAGTGGTATAGCTACTTTGCAGCATGCTATATTAGTTGATGTACATATGTCGATATCATCTAGTATATATTTTTTCTTTCTCAGAATGAGACTTTTTTTTCCCCAGCATGCTGAGGAGGTTCTTTATATTCATCTGGGCAATAATGATAAATCTGAATATAACCAGCAACGCTAGCAGTCAGCAAGGGAAATACATGAATGTCAGTAACCATGTTGGTCTTTTATGACTTCTCCCCCATTTGAGTTCTTTTTGCTAGCTTTCCTGTAATGTATGGACATTTATTGTTTCATTATGCTATTTTAAAACAACTGCAGGAAAGGTCATCATAGGCACATCACCTGACACTTTGTAGACAGAGGAGTCAATTCCTTTGTGACAGACAACGCATAATTCATTCTTTCCTTTGCCAGCAGATGATTCTTTTTAATTCTATTTTACACCTCTTAGTACGTTCTTGTGGGCATATTGTCATACATCAGTGGAGAGGGTAAAGGCTAAAGCATAAACTTTTCTCACTTGGTGTCATATTTTCAACAGTATGTCTCAGCCTTTAACCAACTAAAAAAAAAGTGGCCTGCAAGCGATGAAGTGTTGGTGATATCTAGGGAAACAGGAAAAGACTACTAAAAACTGGAAAACACATGAAATGAGAGTAATAAGTTAGTTTTCACAGAACAAGTATTACGACATTCAGTACACTTTTCATTTCCTCTTTCACAAATACCAAAACGTTTTTGTAACATTGAACAAATGAAACGTTAACTGCCCAGCATGAAGTGTCTGACATTCCTTAGCTCTTTGCATCAAAAATATCAACTCTGTAACATTTTCCATAAGCTAGCATTGACAACTAAGGATGAAACATGATTCTATCCATTAACTGGTAGAAAGAAAGGTGAGAGGTGTTTTTTTTTTGTTTTTTTTTTTTTTTTTTTTTTGTTTTTTTTAGATTGTCACATACCACAGCACGGCTGACAGGGACAGCTGCCTTCCTGTCACCTCCTCATGTCAAGTCACAGAAACGTTCAACACCATAGATGGATGCCTGTTGCATGTGTCTTTTTCACTTTATGCTCCTAAGCATTTTGTTTCAGGTTCTGAATTTATTTTTTAAGACAGTCTGTGTAGATTTTTTTTTTGTTTTTTAAGACCTGATGAAGTCTGGTATTTTGATCCCCTTTCGGGTTTATGTTATTGATATTTGTGTTGTTTTTCATTGCTGTTATGAAAAAAGGAACTGAAATGAAATTTTGTTCAGATACTTTGAGTTAGACAAGAAACAGAATTTAGCAAGCCCAGTCAGCTTGATTTTTTTTTTTCATTTTATGCATTCTTTAATCATCTTTTATGATCATCATTAATTCATTTGCTTGTTATACTAGGGTCTAACCATCATTAAGCCCATTGTGTATGGGAATATTGCACGCTACTTTGGCAAGAAACGAGAGGAGGATGGCCACACGCATCAGTGGACCGTATACCTAAAGCCTTACCGCAATGAGGTAAGACGCCTGCTGTTGAACCTTGCAGACTGCACTGCATAATGAATGAATAGCAGTATGTTTGTTTGTTTGTTTTTTACCATGGCTGCACATCACAATCCATTTGGCTAAGCTGGAGAATTGAATGTATGTCTGAAACAAAAGTAACTGATGGTTAGTCTTTCTTTCGCTTCTCTGTTTGATATGTACCAGCCAAGGCACTTCCGAGAAAATCGCTTTAGTATGAAATGTGACAGTGCAAATGTTGAGGAAATTTCAGAGAAAATTTTTAAAGAGGGTAGGGAATGAGAGGGAGGAGGAGGTGGGGAGAGGGGTCACATCTTCCCCCCCTAAGTTTACTTGTTTATTGAACTTCAACTGTATTTTGATGAAGCCCTGATGTAAAGAAAACAAACAAACAAATTAGAAACTGGTCATCTTTTTGGAAATTTGTGGTCATCCTTAGTGTCTTGACATGGCCACACAAGCAGCCGTTCCTTCAGGATGCCTAGTTATGGCCAAGCTGTTTCTTTTAGCAGCTGGCGCTCCCAGGTAGTACAGCGGACTCTGTTGGGTGTCTGCTGCAGATGTTCACGTACGAAATGGCACGTGGTGAAAATGCTTGTATAGCAGTTGTGATAAGTATTCAGGAGGCATTTCCTGGACAGTCACAAACCTTTCAGTGATGGAAATCAATAGTCACACTTCGTTGTATGATTTCTTTAGAGATTTTTTAAAAATGTAATAATAATAATAATATTTACATTTTTTTTCTTTCCTTGTTTATACTTACCACTGTAAAATATCGGGCTATCACCAATGCCATTCACCGATGAAGTAGATGATGGCTTCATTTTGGCACTAGTCTCTTTCCCTCCCTCCTTATCAGTAATATATTGGGATACAATGGATGTCGTGACTACTCAATTTTCAATAGAATCGCGCAGTCAGTTTCAGCTGAGTAGCACAGTTTGTT
The DNA here is from genome assembly GCA_033310375.1 of Conus canariensis. NCBI lineage: Eukaryota > Metazoa > Mollusca > Gastropoda > Neogastropoda > Conidae > Conus > Conus canariensis. Next base: position 14,859,943 of record CM065718.1, read on the forward strand.
TCATCACGCATAAGAACACTGATCACCCAAATGCATATTCACAGAAAACATTTGCAGACATTAATTTTTCTGAAAAAGGAGGGGGGGGGGGGGGGGGGGGGCGATTAAAAACAGTGCCGTACTTTCATGTTCAACAACAGATTGAAGAATGGCACCCCTCACCACCTATCCATGGCACGCTTGTCGTCCTTAACTTTCCCATCAAGTCATAGTATTCAGTATGCATTGATGCGTTGGGCGAGAGCTAAAAAAAATATCCACTTGCCAGTCAGAGCTGAAGGCCACTCCAGGTCCCTGGCATTTTGTTTAATTTAAAATTTTGTGTGATTAAACTGTATGTGGCCCATGCTACATTACAAACTGAATACTGACTTGCAGGATATGTCGGCGTATGTGAAGAAGGTCCAGTTCAAACTGCATGACAGTTATCCTAATCCCAGCAGAGGTGAGTTATCAGCTGTACATGTGTTCTGTGACATAACACAATGTATTTTTGTTTTTGTTTTTTTGTGGTTTGTGATACCGGCAAAGATGCCACAAATTCTTTCAGATCATTTCAGGAATTTCCCAGTTTCAGAAGAAAAAAATTGAGAAAAAAGATCTAAAATTTCAGTCTGGGTTTTAAAGAAATTGAAAGGGGTTTATGTATGGGGGGGGGGGGGGGGGGGGGGGGGGGGGGTCTGTTTTAATATTTTCTGCCAAAGGAATGTCGCTGAATAGGACCAAAATGATGTTCAGTGAATCTGAATGCCAGTCGCAGATTGTGTAAGCATAGTCCATACAGGTTAAGGAAGACCTGAAAATTTGTGGAAAACACAGTGGGGGTGTTTTTTTCAGTTGCGGGAATAATGAAAACTGTAGGAAAATAAGATTTTGGGTAGAACTGTAGAAGTCAGATTAAAAGCAGGAAACAGTTTATATGCTGAACGTCAATAATGAAATACTGAAAAAAGCATGAACAAGTCTAGAGAAGATCATCAGTTGGGACTGGAAAGGTTTCATCTTTAACATGAAAACTAAAACTATTCCACAAAGTTCAGACATGAAGTGTAAGAAACTATTGTATTGTACTCTGAACACACTGTCGAGGATAGCACCTATTGCTTTGGGGACATTGCAGATATTGGGGATGCATTCATCAAAAAGACATTTTCTTCTCCCAGGTTCTGGTGACATATTCAAGGACAGTAAGATTTCATCAGGGAAAAGTCGGGAAGTTTTGTATTGATCTTGACTTCCAAGCCCTGTCATAAAAGTGAGCTAGATGCTCTTTGCCTTCCATTGATGCATTCAACAGGCCTGTGCATTCATACACTTTTGGTGTATCCTGTGCACTTTGGGGGGTGGAGGGGGGGGTGATTGTTTTTTGTTTTTACAAAACCGTCAGGGTACCAGCCACTGTTGTGCAGTGGTTAGTGTTGCAGACTTGCAGGATGGGAGGCCATTTGTTCAATTCCCATCAGAGGCATTTCGTCCGCGCGGGGGAGTGTTTCTCTGAATGCTGCCCTAATCTCCAACCCACCACTGTGGGTGATTGTATCTTTCAGGCTTGATCAGTGTCAGGGTATGTAAAAAAGCAATGGAGTAAAAAAAAAAGAAAAGAAAAGAAAAGGCCCAGTCTTGCAGTCATAGATGAGTATGGATCCCTTGTATCATCTTCATCATCCTCTCCTCGATAAGCGAAGAAAGGTGTCAGATTTTGTAGCTCGTCACGTTTTGCTCACTCCGTGACCATAGTTTCAATTGCCTCATCTCTGTACTTGTCTGTGGTGAGTTTGTGTCAAGGTTGTTGGTACTGGCACATTCATGGAAATTGTCGTTGGACAGACAGGGTAGAGTCCTCCAGAAGGGAACCTTCACTGGTGATGACTCCATGACTCAGCTACTGTTGTCATTGGTAAGGGGGCTTAATAGGTGATGTCCTGCATATGTTGGACTAGAACAGGCAGAAGTGAACACGGCAAAGTGACTCTGATGGGGTTGCCTCATAACAACTTGATGTTGATTTCTGCCAGTGGACTACCCATGCAGAGGCTGCTATGAGACTTTACCAGTATGTGGTCATGGCCATAGTAGTGGCATGTAAGAAAAGACACTGGGAGGGGAAAGGGATGGGGGAGGGTGCGTGTTAATAAGAGGGATTGAAATTTGTTATTTGTCTTGTTTGTTTGTTTCAGTGGTGGTGAAGCCGCCATACGAAGTGACAGAGACAGGATGGGGCGAGTTTGAGATCATGATAAAGGTGTACTTCAACGATCACAATGAGAAACCTGTGAGTTGTTAAGTTAGCGTTGCCTCCAAGGGGGGGTGCTTGGGTGGGGTGGGGGGTGCGGGGAGTGTCTTTCAGCACAAATTGTGTTCTGATTTCTTTCACTGTCTCACTGTGCCTTTCTTTTCCTATCTCTTTCTCACTCGCCACCCCCCCTCCCCCCCCCCCCCCCTTCTGATTTCTTTCACTGTCTCACTGTGCCTTTCTTTTCCTATCTCTTTCTCACTCGCCACCCCCCCTCCCCCCCCCCCCCCCCTTCTGATTTCTTTCACTGTCTCACTGTGCCTTTCTTTTCCTATCTCTTTCTCACTCGCCACCCCCCCCTCCCCCCCCCCCCCCCCCCTTCTGATTTCTTTCACTGTCTCACTGTGCCTTTCTTTTCACTATCTCTTTCTCACTCGCCACCCCCCCTCCCCCCCTCCCCCCCCCCCCCCCCTTCTGATTTCTTTCACTGTCTCACTGTGCCTTTCTTTTCCTATCTCTTTCTCACTCGCCCCCCCCCCCCCCCCCCCCCCCCCCCCCCACCCCCCCCCCTCCCCCCCCCCCCCCCCCCCCACCCCCCCCCCCCCCCCCCCCCCCCCCCCCCCCCCCCCCCCCCCCCCCCCCCCCCCCCCCCCCCCCCCCCCCCCCCCCCCCCCCCACCCCCCCATTCGCTAGTTTTTAAAGTTGAAAATCTTTTACATCTTTTTCCGTGTGTTAGAGTTTTTGATATGTCAGCGTTTTGGTTGTAGTCTGGCGACTAAGATATGGTATCTTAAACAGTGCTCTGAACAGACACCAGCTGTCATGTGCAACGTGTTTTATGTACTACAGGTGACAAAACTGAAGTGTTCTTCCTATCAGTTAGAAGATCAACAGTATCTTTGAAAAGCAATCAGCCCTTTCAGTTATTCATCTGAAATCACTGTGTGTAACAAGACCCCATGCAGCATTTTCTCTACATGTCCAAACCTTTTCATTTTCTCTCCAGTTTGTGATTTTCGACTGAGATAAGTGGTTTATCACCATATGCAGATGAAGCGAAACTGACCGAATCCAATACAGCTGTATTTCCATTATAATTCATGGTAGGACAGCAGTGGCTGCCCAGCTGCCTGGCTCACATGGTTGCTTGTGTTGGCCAACAGCAGTGTTTTCCAGAAAATGAAAGTTCCGCGTTATTTTGCCCTGATTGATTGACCATCGTGATGGCCAGAGATTTCACTCTGTGAAATTACTGTTTTAAGTTACAGTATATTATTATGTCGGCATGGGCTTGTACCCTGTCAGGTGATTGCCTGAGTAAGAAAGTATTAACCAGTCAGAATGGACCGCACAATTGTCTAATTTTGGCTGCTTGCTGTCTGGCAGACAAGGTCTTATTGCATTTTTCGGTTTCTTCATCATTTAGTGCCTTTTAGAATTCAAACTTATGGCTGACTGATAGGCAGGTGGTTTTGCCTGGCAGCAGGTGACCGTTAGGGCTGGTCAGAAAAAGTCTTACCATGTAATGTTGAAGTTTATATCACAAGACTGTCTGTGTTGTTATTCATGCTGTTCGTCGGCTTTATCCTTTTTGTGATTTAGTTCAGGTTGTCATTGTTGCAGGTCACGATCTACCACCTTCTGAAGTTGTTCCAGAGTGAGACAGACATTATGCTGGGCAAAAAATCCTTGGTGGCGGAGTTCTATGATGAACTTGTGAGTAATGCTTGTACACACACACCTCACACACACACACACACACACACACACACACCACACACACACACACACACACACACACACACACCACATTTCTGGAAGGCCTTCATGAGAAAAGAAGGAAACCAAGTAGAGGTCCAGGGCAGCCATAGCTAAAACCTTTAGACTTACTGGGAGGGACCTTAATATCAGCCCCCTGACCTGTTCCATACGAAGCTTGTAACACACTGTTTATTGGGAACTGCTTTAGCCAGTCGGTGCCACAAGTGGAGCCTACCATTGTTTTTGGACTGTTGGCCTTGAGGGACTTCAACTAGCTTGAGCCACTTGCTGCATGCTCTGTTGAGAACTTCACTCTAAAAACAAGCTAGAAGAGGGGGAGACAGAAAAAATCTCTATAACAACGTAGAGAGATCTTCCTTAAGCGGGCGATTTAAAGTGGCTTAGTGCTTTAATTTTTTTAACTTGTCTTCAGCTGATTCAGCTTTGGTGTGTAAAGTTGCAAAAGATGACTGTCCTCTCCACTGTTTTAGCGACAAGCGTCCAACCTGTGCGTCCAGTCAAAAATGAAGTTCTTGATGTTGAATGACTCAAAGATGCTGTCTGAAATGGAGGCCTTGGTCAAGAGCTGAAGGTAGACGTGCTTGAATGAAAGCAATGAAAATAGAGAAAAGTTTTGAATATGGTGCCATAAAATCAGTGTCCGAGTATGACCAATGCATAGCAATATTGTTTGAATGGAAAGAAAATTTGGCACAAGCATGCAATTGAACCACTGCAGTTTTTCTGATTTTTTTTTCCAGCTTTTCCAGTGACATTGGAGTCAGAAGGCTGCAAAATACTTGCAGTCAAAAAGAAATTGAATAACAAGAAAATACAGAATGTTCTGAAAGACTTGGAAGTTGTGAGAATGGACCTTGTGTCTGGAATCATCCGTAGTTGGGAAGATGAGCCTGTGGAGAAGAGTCGTAACCCCCACCCTACCCACTCCCGCTTTTATGAAAATTTGAAAGCCAACCCTGACTCTTTCACTCCACATCCTCCTCCACACCTTGTGTAACAACATGCAGGAGGTACCTGGGTGGAAGACTCTTTTCAGGCTTGCAGGCTGTAGTGCTGTATGGTTCAGGCTTAGGGTAATAACTCAACTCGTTGTCAGGCACAAAATCACATACCCGTATACATACATTGTTTCTTAGGTTTCTGACGGGACACCACTTTCAAAAGAACTCTGTGAGTCTCATTTCTATGCCCATGCATAGATAGTGTTTTCATTTCATATTGTTTATTCAATTTGTGAGGGAAAAAATACTGAGCATTATCCTTTATTTAACTGTTCATACATATAATATGAACAACGTTCTTATTAAGTGAGATGATCAAGTTAGGGTACATCTTTGCTTGTGTGTTTGTGTAAATTATTACATCTGCTTAAGTAGCTACGTTTTCAGAAGTGTCTGTTGGTTTGCATGTGTGAGCAAGATTACCCTAAATGTATGAAACCTGTTTAATTGAAACTCAGTGGAAAGATAGAATGTACCTGAGGATGAATCCACTGAATTTCAATGTGGAGCCGAATCAGAAAGCAGATCCAGGATGTATTCAGCAAGATTATGTAAAAATATCAAACTGGTTTGAAGGGAACTTAGTAGAGAGATGGAAAAGATTATGTAAAACTATCAAACTGGTTTGAAGGGAACTTAGTTGAGAAATTGAAAAGATTATATAAAAATATTAAACTGGTTTGAAGGGATCTTGTTGCAAAATGAGGCGACTGCAAGCAAAAATCTAAACAAATTTTTCATATCAATGTTAGCGCACTGCAAAAAAATAATAATAATAAATCGTGGACAAACGAATCACAAGACAAAACACAAAGCGTTTCGACCTCTTAGGTCTTCTTCAGGCAAGAAACAAAACAATCAGGACAACGAAAATGAATGAGCAATCACTTATCTTCATCCAGCGCAAGATAGGCGCTGAAGTGAATGAGGATAAGTGATTGCTCCTTCATTTTCCTTGTCCTGATTGTTCTCTTTCTAGCCTGAAGAAGACCTAAGAGGTCGAAACGCGTCGTGTTTTGTGATTCGCTTGTCCACAGTTTTTTCCTTTTGGGGGGGCGGTGTGCTAACATTAATATTTAAAATTTGAAGGGAACGTAGTTGAGAAATGGGAAAGATTAGGTAAAACTATCAAACCGGTTTGAAGGGAACTTAGTTGAGAGATGGGATGTGGCCCCAGGACGAACTCATTAAGTTTCGGTGCAGATGTATTTCGGGGGGGGGGGGGGGGGGGGGGGGGGGGAGGCATTGAGGACCCATTTGATCTTGACAGGGGTCTTGGTTCTCCCAGGTCCTCTTTGTGCTCATTGTGTGGTTTGATTTGTGCAGGTGTTTCAGGTCTTCCCTTTGCTCATGGTGTGGTGTGATTTGTGCAGGTGTTTCAGGTCTTCCTTGTGCTCATGGTGTGGTTTGATTTGTGCAGGTGTTTCAGGTCTTCCTTGTGCTCATGGTGTGGTTTGATTTGTGCAAGTGTTTCAGGTCTTCCTTGTGCTCATGGTGTGGTTTGATTTGTCATTTTGTGCAAGGTATTTCAGGTCTTCCTTGTGCTCATGGTGTGGTTTGATTTGTGCAGGTGTTTCAGGTCTTCCTTGTGCTCATGGTGTGGTTTGATGTGTGCAGGTGTTTCAGGTCTTCCTTGTGCTCATCATGTGGTTTGATTTGTGCAGGTGTTACAGGTCTTCCTTGTGCTCATGGTGTGGTTTGATTTGTGCAGGTGTTTCAGGTCTTCCCTTTGCTCATGGTGTGGTTTGATGTGTGCAGGTGTTTCAGGTCTTCCTTGTGCTCATGGTGTGGTGTGATGTGTGCAGGTGTTTCAGGTCTTCCTTGTGCTCATGGTGTGGTTTGATGTGTGCAGGTGTTTCAGGTCTTCCTTATGCTCATCATGTGGTTTGATTTGTGCAGGTGTTTCAGGTCTTCCTTGTGCTCATCATGTGGTTTGATTTGTGCAGGTGCTACAGGTCTTCCTTGTGCTCATCATGTGGTTTGATTTGTGCAAGGTGTTTCAGGTCTTCCTTGTGCTCATGGTGTGGTTTGATGTGTGCAGGTGTTTCAGGTCTTCCTTGTGCTCATGGTGTGGTTTGATTTGTGCAGGTGTTTCAGGTCTTGTGCTCATGTGTGGTTTGATTTGTGCAGGTGTTTCAGGTTTTCCTTGTGCTCATGGTGTGGTTTGATTTGTGCAGGTGTTTCAGGTCTTCCTTGTGCTCATTGGTTTGATGTGTGCAGGTGTTTCAGGTCTTCCTTGTGCTCATCATGTGGTTTGATTTGTGCAGGTGTTTCAGGTCTTCCTTGTGCTCATCATGTGGTTTGATGTGTGCAGGTGTTTCAGGTCTTCCTTGTGCTCATGGTGTGGTTTGATTTGTGCAGGTGTTTCAGGTCTTCCTTGTGCTCATGGTGTGGTTTGATTTGTGCAGGTGTTTCAGGTTTTCCTTGTGCTCATGGTGTGGCTTGATTTGTGCAGGTGTTTCAGGTCTTCCTTGTGCTCATGGTGTGGTTTGATTTGTGCAGGTGTTTCAGGTCTTGTGCTCATGGTGTGGTTTGATTTGTGCAGGTGTTTCAGGTTTTCCTTGTGCTCATGGTGTGGTTTGATTTGTGCAGGTGTTTCAGGTCTTCCTTGTGCTCATCTGGTTTGATGTGTGCAGGTGTTTCAGGTCTTCCTTGTGCTCATCATGTGGTTTGATTTGTGCAGGTGTTTCAGGTCTTCCTTGTGCTCATCATGTGGTTTGATGTGTGCAGGTGTTTCAGGTCTTCCTTGTGCTCATGGTGTGGTTTGATTTGTGCAGGTGTTTCAGGTCTTCCTTGTGCTCATGGTGTGGTTTGATTTGTGCAGGTGTTTCAGGTTTTCCTTGTGCTCATGGTGTGGCTTGATTTGTGCAGGTGTTTCAGGTCTTCCTTGTGCTCATGGTGTGGTTTGATTTGTGCAGGTGTTTCAGGTCTTCCTTGTGCTCATGGTGTGGTTTGATTTGTGCAGGTGTTTCAGGTCTTCCTTGTGCTCATGGTGTGGTTTGATTTGTGCAGGTGTTTCAGGTCTTCCCTTTGCTCATGGTGTGGTTTGATGTGTTCAGGTGTTTCAGGTCTTCCTTGTGCTCATGGTGTGGTGTGATGTGTGCAGGTGTTTCAGGTCTTCCTTGTGCTCATGGTGTGGTTTGATTTGTGCAGGTGTTTCAGGTCTTCCTTGTTCTCATGGTGTGGTTTGATTTGTGCAGGTGTTTCAGGTCTTCCTTGTGCTCATGGTGTGGTTTGATTTGTGCAGGTGTTTCAGGTCTTCCTTGTGCTCATCATGTGGTTTGATGTGTGCAGGTGTTTCAGGTCTTCCTTGTGCTCATGGTGTGGTTTGATTTGTGCAGGTGTTTCAGGTCTTCCTTGTGCTCATGGTGTGGTTTGATTTGTGCAGGTGTTTCAGGTCTTCCTTGTGCTCATGGTGTGGTTTGATTTGTGCAAGGAGTTTCAGGTCTTCCTTGTGCTCATGGTGTGGTTTGATTTGTGCAAGGTGTTTCAGGTTTTCCTTGTGCTCATGGTGTGGTTTGATTTGTGCAGGTGTTTCAGGTCTTCCTTGTGCTCATGGTGTGGTTTGATGTGTGCAGGTGTTTCAGGTCTTCCTTGTGCTCATGGTGTGGTTTGATTTGTGCAAGGTGTTTCAGGTTTTCCTTGTGCTCATGGTGTGGTTTGATTTGTGCAGGTGTTTCAGGTTTTCCTTGTGCTCATGGTGTGGTTTGGTTTGTGCAAGGTGTTTCAGGTCTTCCTTGTGCTCATGGTGTGGTTTGATTTGTGCAGGTGTTTCAGGTCTTCCTTGTGCTCATGGTGTGGTTTGATTTGTGCAGGTGTTTCAGGTCTTCCTTGTGCTCATGGTGTGGTTTGAGTTGTGCAGGTGTTTCAGGTCTTCCTTGTGCTCATGTTGTGGTTTGATTTGTGCAAGATGTTTCAGGTCTTCCTTGTGCTCATGGTGTGGTTTGATTTGTGCAAGATGTTTCAGGTCTTCCTTGTGCCCATGGTGTGGTGTGATTTGTGCAGGTGTTTCAGGTCTGCCTTGTGCTCATGGTGTGGTTTGATTTGTGCAGGTGTTTCAGGATCCCACCATTTCCAACCAGCAGATGCTGTCCAATGTGAGGCCTATATGTGTGGGGACCTACAAACATGAAACAGACTGTAAGGAGCATCTGGTGGTTCCATGGGGGGAAGGGGGGGTGGTGGTGGTGGTGATGAATTTTTGCTGTTAGTTGCTTGGATCTTCTTTTTGATTTTTTTTTTCTCCCCCATGTTTACAGATTGTTTAACTGCATTAGGATGTTTCAAATGGTACATTTTTTTTCCTTTTCTTTTTTTTTAACATTAGACATTTGGGAGGGGAGGGGGGTGGGGGGGGGGGGGGGGGGGGGGGGGAGAGAAACACAAGACAGCCTGTAGGTGCCTTTAAGGGGATTGCATTTTACAGACCTACCAATCCTCTTAATTTTTAAGTTTCTTTCAGTTTCCCTGTGCAGGTCGCCTTCAGCACATCATAACAGATCCCATAGCAACAGAGAGGAATTAGCTTTTTGGCAAGTAAACAGAACCATACGTCATCAAAAAAAAATGGTGTTGCCCTATGAAGGTAGTATGCTCTTCACAGAGAAAGCGGCCTAAATTTTGCACAGAGAAATTTGTAGTGATTTGAAAATTATTCAGTGAAGTGTTATTTTGCCTTCAGGTTTCAGAAGCCTGATCTCCATTTGGAGCATCTGCTTTTAGAATGTGTGCAGTGACTGAACAGTGTCGTTTATCAACAAATGTAAATGGGTACATAATCATATTTTGGTCCTCTACGGTTCTTGGAACCAGTGGCTGGTTGGTTGTTTTCAAAGTTGAGAGGCAGCAGACTATGTAGTAATTTTTATTCTTTCATTTTTTTTCTTATTAAAACACTTTCAGTGTCATTTTTCACCAAGTAAGTATTTCTCCAGTCTACTAAATTTAGAGTATTCAAATGCTTACAGCATCGTCATTATAACCAGTTGGGTTCTTTCACTGGTTTTTACACATGATGAAGAAATTTGCTCAAAATCCATTATTTTTCTCATGCTCATAAGAACAGGAGTAAAAGATCATACACTAGTATTCTTTGCCCTTACCGTGGATCCTACCAAGCGCATTATTGCTATATTCATGCTAAAAGTTGTGAGATCTTTGCAAAGTGCTCATATGTTTACAAAAAATAAACAGGGATTGTTCCCTCCCCCGTTGCATGCGGTGTGTGTGTGAGTAAAGTTTTGAATCTTGTTTGGTAAAAAGTTGACCACAGCCTGTCTGTTTCAGTCGAAGAGAAAAAGGAGCGCACTCTGAGCAACATCCTGTCGGCCAAGAACAAGATCCGCTATGAAATCTCTGAGCTGAACGACCGGCTGAAGGGCAGCAAAGAGGCCAACGCCAAGTTGAAGGCCGAGATCGCCAAGCTGGAAGCAGAAGAACGTGTGGACCCAGACGTTGTTTTGTGACAACTGGCAGGGAGGGTGGGGTGGGATCAGGGTTGACTTGGGAGCAGGCCAGAAAAAGAGAGGATTGAAGCAGGGAGAGCACATAGCTTTGGAAGGGATATCCCACTAAGGCAGCTTCAGGAAAAGCTTAATCAACTTAAGTGGGTGGAGCAAGGTATTGCTAATGGTAGCAATGTCAGGTGAAAATGTAAATTAAGCAAATAGCGTATGTTAATGTGCAGTTTTTTTAAATACTGGTATTCTGAGTATAAGGCAGTTTATATTTTCCAAATCCGATAAGGGGTTCCTGAGTTATAGACAGTTACACGTCCAGGTTTTCAGGCAGTGTTGGTCTCCTGTTGGCATGGGAATTAGAAGTGTTATGTAGTAAAGGCCATGGTACTTTTATTTTGCTTATGTTGGCATGTATTCCTCTATATCAAGAGATGCAGACAACAGAATTTGTTGGAACTTGACCATGTAGGTATTTTTTTCATACTGATTCCTGTAGAGTGGTCAGTTTTGCTCTATGACACATCATTTTTGTTTTATTATCCAAAATTAGTAAAATAACCAGCTTTACAAGCTTTTCTTTCAGTTCTGTCATGTAAAAAGATGGTAAGGAAACAATGTCTATCATTAATGAAAAAAAATGGAGGATTGAAAAAACAGTGTTGGTCTTTTTCCATAGCTGAAGACATGATATCTTTATACCGCACACTGTTGATTACACTTGAGATGAACCATTTTTTCATTTGAAACATTCGTTAATCCATTCTAGGTCTTATGAAAATACTTTCATTGTTTAGATACATGAAAAGAATGATTCTTCCTTTATTTCTGTTATTAGCTGGTGACTTGGGTGTCTGAACATCCTGAACCAAATATTTTGAAAATGAATGTTTGTGACCCTCTTCCACGAAACCAGTCTTGGCTCCATTTCTGAGAGTTGAAGATTCACATTTACTTAAAATCTGCGGACTTTCCAGAGTAATTTGATATGCAGATGAAAAAACATTAGGACAAAGAAGTACCACATAAGAATACAGGATGTAATGAATGCTTTTCCAGAAAAAAAAAAAAAGATAACCCACACTGACTTTCACCACATGTCTTGACCTCCAGCCTTTTGTGCTGCACAGTCGCATTTACATCGGGTGATGAAAATGATGTGGTTCACTCACACCATTCACTCACAGGTAAATGTTCCACACCTTTCTTTTCCATTCATATCTTTAATTTTCTAGTGAACTCGGTGCCAGGAAAAAATAGTGTCCTTCATGGAAACTGATTTAAATTTTGAAAAAAAAAAAAGGAAAAAGATAAATGTCCATCTCATGGTGTTGGTTCATGACAAACCATTTGCTAATGAACTGAAAGTCCTTTTGGAACATTCGGTGCCTCAACCTCATGGGATGTTGGCATCTCAAGGGAAAATTGATGCCTTTAACTCTGGAATAGCCAGCATCTGTGGAACAGCTAGCACACCCCTCTCATATGATGACATTCTGTTGTCAGAAAAAAAAAAAAATGAAGGGAACAATTTTTTTCACAAAAATCATTACGAAGAGAGAAAAAAACACCATGTGACCTTTTCTAACTTTTCTTCAAGGTTCATTTTTCTTGTAATTTTCAAACACACACACACATTCACACACACACACATACGTAGTATAATATACACGTTCCTATCTCAGTCCCTCTCACAGTCACACTCTCTTCTACATATCCCTTCCTTTATCCCACTGTTGTGAACCATAAACAAGCCAAACATTCATAGTGGGATGGTACACAGCACATTAAACCGGAGGGGAAGACACCTCCACAAATCTCTGACGAAACAAGCAAGGAAACTGGCCACAGTGAAAGTTTCATGATTGGTAAATAACCGTTTCACTCCGTATATCTATAATTTTCAAGTACTCAGTGCTTTTGAGATAAAAAGATGTAACTTTGGACAAAGAGATGGATTTCTTTCTACGTTCCTTGGCCCAAATTACAGGGTTCACCACTAGTAAGATTTTTCATGCGCAACAATGAATAATCCACCGTTGATGTAGCTGCTTTCCAACTGAGGGATGATGTTCACACATGACACCAATGTGTATTCATTTATTATCAGTCCTTCAGGGTCAAGATGGTGTCTGTATTGTTCGATGGCATCGGATTTAATGTACATGCAAAGTTATTCATGCATGCAGTTGCATGCTGGACCTCGGTTTAAATGAAGTCTGATCCAAAGGATCAAAAGAGACTGCTAAAATCTACAGTCTATTAAAAAAAAAGTTCCAAAACTGGGAAAGCCTACCTCTACATCTCAATGGAGCCTTGGTGAGCAGCAGTCTGCAGGGTTTAGCTAGGCAGTGTTTCCACTTGAGAAGAGAGAGTTCAGTTAAGACAGTGAGCTGTTGATTGTAGCAACAGAATTATTTCTGCCAACAAGAACATGGATGGTCAAGATCAGTGAGGAAGAAGTTAGGGATCACTGAGATCCATGATCCGGTCATGTGAGCTGATGTTACATTCACTCAAGAACAGCTGTGAAACAGGAGAAGAAGCAGTGGCTACCTGAGACAGGAATGGGGATAACATAGTGTAATGAAGTAGGAGGGAGGTATCAGCAGATTGAAACAAGGGGCAGGTAGAAATGGCCAAAAGCAGAGGAAGGGAGAGCACAGCTGACTGTACAGGTGTCAGGACAGGATGGCTGACCAAAGTGTTAGGAGGGAGGGGGTGGGGGGGTATTGTTACGGCGGAGAATAGTGGGGAGAGGTAGAGTGATTGAACCAAGTCGGTGGCCTTATTGCTGGCTGAAGAGTCTGTGTATGAAGTGTAGAGTTGACTGAAACAGGCTCAGTGTCACCTGGATAGGGTTGTGCATAGTGGGGAGCTGGTGTACACAGTGTGGGAGCAACACCGTTGGGAAAGCATGGAAGATGAGACAAAGAAGAAAAAAAAGTAGAGAATTGGTTTGATAGGTGGGAGAAGGGAGAGTATGTGGGGGAGGAGGGACTGAGAGAGATGGTGATTTATGAAAGAGTAAGCAGGAGTGATGAGAAGCAGACGTGTGAGTGTGTGGTGTGTTTAGAGTTTTGGATGGGATGTTTGTGTCATGTTATGTGTGAATGTACATTGCCATGCAGATAAGTTTGCTTTTCATAACCTATGTGCAATTTGTACAGAGATGCCATGGGAAATTAAATAAGCACACAGTACAAAGATCTGCTCTTTTTTTTATTTGTTTGTTAGCGTTCCTTCCTTTACAAAATAAAGTGACTCAGGGTGTCAAACACTGGTGAACCGATGATCATATTTTTGTTATTGCCATTGTTTTGTTTCAAGTATACAATTCTTATATGGGCTTCACAATGGTTCAGAAATATCGTTTCACACAGATTCATAGAGAGGCACACATGTATACAGTATTACTCATAGAGACCCCATGATCTCCAGGATGTAATGTCCTGAAATTTTGCAAGTAGACTCCCACCCTGCAAAGACTTGTTCACATTTTTGTCTTTTTCTACACAAGGCTTGCCTCCCAGAAAAGCCTGCCTCCCAGTACAGATGGGTGCTTTTTTTTTCTTTCCATTGTTGGTATTTATTTCCCACAAAAAGGTCCCCAATGTTCAAAGAGCTCTTTTTTTGGTCTTAGTCTACATTTAACTCTCTCGGGGCCCCAACTGGCACACATGTTTCAGATGCACATGCTTTCGCACAAAGGGCCCTTTGTACGCTTTGAATTTTTGGAATGGCACACAACTCGCAGACGACGTGATAATCTGATTAGAATATTCATTGATGCTTTCCCTTTCCAAACCAACCAATGGTTGCAGAAATTTTTGCCAGCCAAGTGAACCTCAGAAGGTTTTTGCAAGCCACTGTCCGATGTATTCAATGCATGTCAACTAAGGCGTCTCAACCCAGCTCTACACGGCTGCGAAGCTCGGAGAGAAGTTGTCCTCAGTTTTTCACGCCGTTAGAAGTGTTAGAATTACTCTAAACTGAAAATTTGGACATTGAGGAAGACTTTGACAACAGTAACAAGGATTTTATTGAAAGTGAAGGTGAGAGAAGTTCATAATCTGAACTCAGACTAGCTGCACCGTTAGCTGAGGCGAGTGATAGTGAGAGAGGTGGTGCTGATGGTAATAACGCAGCGCAGGTGAGAGGAGAGGAGAGTGTGTGCTGGACATGACAGAGGAAGAGTTGTTGCAGTTCAAGATGCAAGACTGGCATCAAGATTTTCAGTTCATTCCTGCTGTGCCACCTTTCAGTGGTGAACATGGTTTCCTCACATCTCAAGAACACCACGCCCCCTTCCAGTTTTTTCAGCTGAAAACGTGTCGTCTGCTGCCACGTGGTCAAGTCCAGGCTCTCCAGCAAGGTGTGTATATTTTATTAGCATCCTCTTATTGGTTTTTCTTCTTTTTTTTTATCTCACTCGCAAGCATATATGTGTATACATATCACACACACACACACACACACCAGCGAAAGTAATGACAGTGATGATAATGACATATATTTATATTTTCAGGAAAAAGCATGGATGTGTAAAATAAAAAGGAAAACATCTTTAGATAGATAATGATTTATTGTGTTTTTGTGTCAGGTGCTGTTGCTGTTCTGTGATGGATGGATATGAAGCTGGTCCATGTCATCACCACCAAGGTCAACCCCCACACCATGACAGATGTGACCACATGCTGTGAGCAGTTCAGGACACCTCTGGCTGTCCAGAACTACATTCAGAGCATGGCTGGGGTGGACAAAAGTGACCAGCTGAGGCACCTCT
This sequence comes from Conus canariensis, assembly GCA_033310375.1. Lineage (NCBI taxonomy): Eukaryota > Metazoa > Mollusca > Gastropoda > Neogastropoda > Conidae > Conus > Conus canariensis. Next base: position 14,875,201 of record CM065718.1, read on the forward strand.
TAACCGCAAGATCATAAGTGGTGGGAAAAGCTTTTCTTCCGCCTCGATACATATACCAGGCATCTGCCTGTGTCAATTCAGATGAAAAAAGGAATATTTTTTATATGAAGGTAGGAAGTTTGATATTTTCACCTCAGCTAACTCAATATGTTTCTAACATGTTCTGAAAGTTTCATGTCCTTACTCTTAACCTTTTTTTCAGTGATTCTTTTGTTGTTGATAACCTGTGGGAAAGTAAAGGGGGGAAAAAACTGCCAGTGCCAAGTGAGTTAACATTTTTTTCTTTTTTTTGATGCGATGGTGATAAAGTTGAATGCAGGCACCTTCAGTTCGGCCAAGTTTTATCTTCCTTAAGGACGACTGCAGATTGTAACTGATTGGCATTTTGAACTGATGTGTATATTTCAAAGCTTTGTTGTTTTATTTCAGGACGGGTGTTTATCTCCCCTTTTTGGTGACACCCCCTTAAGCCCAACCAGAGCGAACATATGTTGGTTGTTGCTGTCATAATTCAATACAGTAACTGGTCTTTGTCAGTCGATTTTATTAAGAACATGGAAAGATTTGGGTGTTCATACCAAAAAGTGTGACTAAAAACAGGGAAGAAAATTTCAGCTGTGGTACATGTGTGTGTTTTGCATTCTGATCTAAACAAATTACTATTGTCTCCATTTTTTGGTCATGGCACACTTCCTTTTAGTTGCAGTGCAGCTGACTAGGGACTCTTGTGTATTTCTGGTGGCGTGGGATCTCTTCTCTTCTCTCCTTACTCTTACATCTTCTCCACTGCAACTGAAGGCATCTCTGATGGGATCACTGGTCTACACCAACTACCTCAACCTCACACTATATCTTTTGTCCATGATTATTTAATTCTGTGAGCAAGACTTTTGTTTCATGCCAACTCCCAATTTTTCCCCAACTGTTAGACAACACTGGTCGATTTTACACATCTTGGTGCGACGAGCACAAGCACTGGTTCACGGCCATCTCCTTTTTCTCTGGTGCACTATGTCAGTAACTTCATTTATGGGTAAATCCATGAACATTCTGTGTGTGTTGAAAAAATATTTTTGTGCAGTGAAGATGAGCATTCCTAAATCAGCTCTCCCTGACACATAAGCACACAACGCAAACTCTCCCTAACTCATAAACACACAACACAAACACATGCGCTTGCATACATGTGCTTACTTCCTACCTTTGCCGTCAACAGATCATTATGTTTGTTCATACATTGTTAAAATGTGAGGAAATAAAAAAAGACGCGGGTAACCTCCATAAACTTATCCCCCCAAATTTAAAACATAGAAGAAGAAAAAAAAAAAGCTCACTGACGAATGTTAAGCTGTCCCAATGAGCAAACTCATAGACATTTTAGAGCAATGGAAAATCACCAAAAAATATAACCACTATACTTATAAACAGAAGAAATCACACACACCCTTCTCCCTCCCTCATTACCCCCCCCTTCCTCCCTTCCCCCCCCCCCCTTGCCAAAAAAAAAAGGTAATCATCCCAGCAAATAGCCCATAGATGACAGAAAAAAAAAGACAAACGTAATTACTCACATTAGTCACAGCCAACAAAGTCATAGACACGCGAGAGAGAAAAAAAAAGCCAACAAATTTAATCATTCTTAGAAGAGATAGACGAAAAAGGAGGAGGAGAAAATTTCAGAAACCAGATATGGCCTTTAAAAAACCTGGAGGAAATAAAACAAAAACTAAAGACCTGGCAGTGAAGAGGGACATTAATATGGTAATTGATTAAACAACAAAAATTCAACGACGCCTTGATAAAGAGGCTCGACATGATAGAGACGAGGATGCTTGATCCTGAGAGGAAGAAGGATAGTCTGCAACAAGAAGTAGGTCCACTAAAAGAAGAGAACAAAACAAGGCTAGCAGACCAGGTAACTATTTCAGCAATGGTGTTGAAAGAGGCTCAAACAGATCTATCTGCTTCACGATGCCCCTAATTACATTTACATAAAGAAAATCAGAAAAGGGAGTGATACCTTGAGATTGGAAGAAAGCAACAATAACACCATTTTTTTTCAATAAGGAGGAAATAAATCCTCAGCAGGAAATTATGGACCAGTGAGTCCTCGGTATTGTCCTCGGCTACCAGCCAGCTGGGAGCAATCCTTCTCCATCCTTTGAAGCCTGTGTGGTGTTGACCTTGGTGGGATGCAGACAGGAGCAGGGAATTCCATTGAGACGCCTTAAGTGCCAGCATGTCTGTAGGCTTGGATGTTCTTGTATGACACAGTTTTAGAGTTGGTAAAGGACTTTACACAAATGTCAGATGACAAAGAATCATTTGATGTTGTCTGTGTTGACTTTTGAAAGGCGTTTGACTCTGTTCCACATGACTGTCTTTTGATGAAGCCCCGGCCAGATGGAATAACTGGTTACGCTTTACTTGGATCTCAAATTTCCTCGAATACCAAAGTTCTCAGTGGCATTCTTCAGGGGAGTGTGATTTGCTCCAGTCTGTTTACAACTTTCATTTGTGATCTATCAGAAGTGCTTGATATGTCCCATGCTAAATCTTTGTAAATGCAACAAGTTATAACCTGAGCAGCCATAACACAGATATTGGAAATCACTTCGTGTATGCAAAACAGAATATTCGCAATGATCATTTTATGGGACTTTCTAACAGGGAAACAAGTAGAGACAAAGTTTTGATGAAAAGGACATTGGAGGTTTTTTTTTCACAAAGACTGGAAATTTGGTAACGCACATAAATGCAATTGCAAAGGCAAACTGAGTTCTTGAGTTATGAAAATGGCATTTTCATACAAGGAGTGTGTTTATGAAAATGACATTTTCATACAGAGAGTGTGATATATTTTGTTATTCAGAACGTCGGATCACATCTGGAATACAGAAATATTCTTTGGCATCCACTACATAAAAGTAGTCTGTTGTTGTAAAATAAGATTCAGAGAAGGGCAACAAGGCTTGTTGATAGCTTGAACAAAAAGCATACAAAGAAATACTGAAAATATTTGACTTCCTAAAGTAAAACTTTGAAGAATTAGAAGTTACCTGATACAAATATTTAAAATACTATATGGGAATAGACGTTTGGACCTACACACGTATGAACTGAACGTGACATGAACAGCAGGAGAGAAAGAGGTAAGAGATGGACACCACATTCAGTTGTCAAACAATCAGGAGGAGCAGGGGCGGGGATTGAACTCATGAGTTTACAGCATTCCTGAGCTTCGGAGGGGGCAACAACCACGGAAACTTGTGTTAGCAAGTGTGTGGATGTGCTCAGCAAAAAGACAGGCAACACACATAAGATTGTCCATCGTTCCACAATACCAGGAAGACTCGAGCTTGACCTATTATTCTGTGATTTTTTTATTTCTCGTGTGAAGAATAAACTTGCTGGATCTACACAAAATACAACAAAGAGAAGAAAGTTGGTTGAAATAGTTTTGAGAGATATTATGTTATAGGATTTTTTAGTCACAAATGACAACAACAAAAAAAGAAGAAAAAAACCCCAGTATAATTCGCAACAACAAAAAAGTTATGTAGTTTTTGTGTCAATGATAAATAATAAAACACTCTTTGTACAAATGTCAGAAAAGTTCCTCCCTTCGTTAGGATTTAGAGCAGAACTTCAAAGAAAATGGTATCATGTGACTGTTGTCTGGAATTGACTGGAGTCTGGTAAAGTACACAATATTGAGACAGATTCTACAGGTTTGATAGTTTTGAGAGAAAATATCCTACTGTTTTAATTAAATCTAGAATAAATGAATCTAAACCTGGTGTTAAAACATCTTTTGAAACTAAATTTCAAATATAAGATTGAGAAATATACACATTGTTTGGAAATGAAAGTAGCGGAATTCATAAAGCGGCAACTGTGTGAAGGACTGCATGAGAATCAACAGTTGCCATTGTGACATTACTACTGCTATCATACCTTAGAGAAAATCTAAGGTAACACACTTTACCAAGCTAAAAATGGCAATGGATATCAAGGTATAAGCGGTTGTTTGTTTTTTCCTGTGGACATTTTTATCCTCTTGCACTGCTATTTGTCAGCTGAAGTTAATAATAAGTAGAATTAGCTTTTACATGTGTTTTTATAAGCCTCATGTGCAGAAGCAGGACAATGGGAGGGGGTGGAGTGGAGGAACAAGAAGAAGGGGGGGGGGGGGGGGGGGAAGCATTTAAAAAAAAAAGGCCATCCTGTTGCTAGGTGTGTATTTTTCTTCCTTTTTGATATGTCATGTTGTTGTTTTGTTTTATATCACCTGCATCATTTTTTTATTTTTTTTTATTGATTGTATAGGTCTACAGCTTGTATTATCTCTGATGAAATCCTTTTTCCTTTGTATTCTTTGATTAGTTTATCGCAGTGGTTGGTTTTCTTTTTATTATTATTATTTGTGTGTGTGTGACAAGGATGTGAATCTTGAAAATTAATCATAGCTGTCAGCAAAATCAACAAGACTTAGAAAGTTATTCTGTGCCCATTTCATTCAAATCAGTATTGAAATTTTCCGTCGTAAATTAATGGGTTGTTCAGCTGTACGCTAATTCAACTTCATTATGAAATGTAGCCTACGTTTTTAGAGTTTGGGTCCGTAAGTACTTTTTGAATCCGTTGCCTTGCACAAGCAATATTATATTTGTGACCATGTAGTGTATAGATGGCATGTTAGCTATAGCGCGCCTGTGCGCGCGCGTGTGTGTTGTGCGTGCGCGAGCGCACGCTTGCGTGTGTGTGTGTGTTTGAATGGTTGGACGGTGGAGAGGTATGCACATACATCCACGCACTCGAACGCAGGCACACACGTGTGTGTGCGCGCGATCTGAACACGCACGCAGACACACACACATCTCAGTGTTATTCAGAGGCGCGCACGCCTCCCCCCCCTCTCACACACAAATGCACATTACTCCAAAGATACAGACGAACGTATCGGGTGGAAAAATACTCCATGCAGATAGTGTTAGGGGAAATAATTCAACCCAGTAAGAAGAGTTTTATGTGTTGCCTGAAAAAGTGCGCATGTGTATGAGCGTGGTAAAGTACTTACCAAGCATAAAAGAAAAAAATGTTAATAACAATAGACAAAAAAAGCTTCTAATATTAACTTATGTAGTTAAAAATTACATTTTTCTTAAAAAATAATTAAACAATTCTTTTTTTTAGTAAATATATAGATAATAATGTGTTATGACGGCAACGTTGAACTGATTTTGTACAGTATATAATGAAACACCTTACGTAATCAATCAGAAAAAAAGTGTAAAAGAGTTGCTTAAAACGTTACATCCTGAATAGGTTATCTTTCTGGAGGACGATGGCATACCATCGACTAAGTAAAATACGTAAATGTCAGTGTATATGTACTAATTTGGCCCTTTATTTTCGTTTAGACCAAGTAAGTGAGAATGGGTGTTCGGTCGAGAAATTTGTACAATATGTTGAATAATCCGCAATGCCGTGCATCAAACAGCAAAATCACTTCGAGAGCTGAGCCTATTTGGTCGAAAAATACTGGCTGTTAGCATACTGAAGAGTGATGTGTCTTGTATTCTTCGTATGTTGCACCAAAGACACCAATGAGCTGTCTTTGGTTGCTGTTAGAGAAATTGTAAAACCGATTTGCACGCTGTCATGTGGCTTGTTAAAACATTACGATAGTTGAGGTTTACACGGAGTGAATTCCCGCACAATTATACGTTTCTTTAAAGAGAGAAAAGTTGTATTAATCACTCACCCCCGACCCCACTCTTTTTTCATTTTTGATTTATTTTAAATCAAAATATACAGCAACCGGCGTCAGGTTCAGAGGCTGAGTTCGTGTAATGGCTTGGCCCATGGTCCCAATTCTGGGCAGGTGCAGACCAACACACGCAGGCTGTCCGTCCTTCATCACTGTGTGTTCAGGGGAGGGGGGGAGGGGGGTGTTGCGTGTTTGGTTTTGGCTTTCACCCACAGGATTTTATGTTACTGGCCTTTTTCGGTTGTTAGGGTTCTACCCTCTTGACTGCCCCCTTACGGATTTTTCCGTGACACTTCCGTGTGCAAAAATCTGCCGTACTCACGGAAAAATCCGTAATCGTCATTGTAGGAATTTTCCTATCTTTATCTTTAGTTTGGGGTTTCCCAATTCACACCAATAAGAAAGTCCGATATATCTGCAATGAATATTCATAAGTGAAAGAATCCAACGAGGCAGACAAGTGGTCAGTTTGGGCTGTTACCGATACCACCCCCTGCAGATTTTCACACGAGTTCAACATGGCACAAAGAAGAACCACGAGTAGGACCAAGTGGTGTCAAAAGAAAGCGTGCACCAAAAAGACTACAGCGAGTTTGTTACCACTGACGTTGAGGAAGTTCTTCAACTGATTGAGGACGAAGAATTTGTTGCCTATGATGACTCCAGTGTGTTAGAAGACTCGCTGGATGAGGACAAAGGTGACGAATCAGCTGTTCAGAGGAGTGGGGGTGATGCTGATGTCAACATTGTCAGAATAGCTCATGAGAACATGAACAGAGAGAGCAGATAGCTGGAGGCAGAGTATGACCACGTCACTGACCCAGATTTTGAAGTGGGCGAAGGCCTGTCAAGTGATCACAGCTGAGAAGAGGAGGGTAGTACTGTGAGTGAAGCAGAAGCGTCGTCTGCTACAGCTGACACACACACAACGGGTCAGCTTGCTCGCGGCCAAGCCAGCGCGCGTCAACAAAGGCGGACGGCGTTGGAAGGGGAACAGGTACGACTCATAGTTATTGTCTTGTGCGAGTGTGCTGATGAATGGGTTTTGATCGCATGGCATTTATCAGAAAACAGAAGACTTTACATGGTGGGCGTGGTGTGGGCGTGGCACTTTGTCTGAGTGTTTCTGATTTCACTGTGTGTGTGTGTGTGTGTGTGTGTGTGTTGTGTGTGTGTGCAATCAAATGGTTTTTGAGTAGATACTTGAAACAAGACTGAGTGAGAAGTAGTAATGGTGCATGTGCTGTTTGTGTGTGTGTGTGTGTGTGTGAGAGAGAGAGAAAGAGAGAGAGAGAATGTGTGTGTGTTTGTGTATGTGTGTGTGTGTGTGTGTGTGTGAACATGACTTTTATTTTATGTCAACAGGTGTTGGCAGAGGACGGGGGACCAGAGGTAGAGGATGGGGAGCTGCTGCACAGAGGGGGAGAGGGAGAGGTGGTGTGTTGGCCCAGACCCTTGTGCCACCTAACAACACCCAGCCAGACAAGAAACACACACAGCAAGTTGGATTTCCTGACGTTCCAGCTGCAAGTCATCAGCGACCTCCTGTATGGCAACAATCCAGCACCACAAGCAGCTGTACCCCGTTCGGAAGAAATTGCATGACTGATGGAGAGGCACTTCCCCACTACCTTAGAAAAGACTGTGGGGAAGCGCTCATCAGGCAGGAGGTGCATGGTGTGCAGCAAGAGGGGCATCCGAAAGGAAACAAACTACATGTGTGGACAGTGTCCTTCAACACCATCTCCAGGAGTACCCCACAAAGAAAAACTATTAGTCACTGTCTCCTGTCCTGTACATATAATTATGTAATATATGTGTGATTTTATCATCTTTCTGTTTGTGTTGTGTGGTCATAATGTTGGTGGATAAAAGAAGAAAAACAACAGTGACACATAAATTTCTGAATGAACCTCCTAACAACCTGGATGTAGCTGTGGACAGGTATCTGGTCAATTTGAAAACTTTGGATTTATATTCTTCACATAAGGTAAGGAAATACATTTTTCCTTATGATTCTTTTGTTTTCTAACAATAATTCACTGTTTTGTTTCACACTAATATGATAGTATGTTTAGAAATTGAGTGAAAAACACATAAACCTATTTCATTGGACATAAACTTGTTGCAGTGTTCTTGAATGTGATTGCAATTGTTATCAAAAGATAGAGTGTTCAATTTCCTTTCAGAAAAGTATAGGTTTCATATGCTTTTGTTCAATAGTTTTCGAGCCAGAATTTTTTTTGAATTATTACCCTTCGCGACTAAAAAAGGCTTGGCAAACTGTTGTCTCAGAGCTTTAAAAGGGTGTAGCAGGCAAAGGGCTAGGGATAACTTTTATAGGAGAGATTTTTGTTTGATGTGTGGCTGGACTCCATTATGTTGTTGTTGTTCATTGAATATTTTTGCTTTCTTTTTGTTTCTTTGTTTTATACCGCCCTTAGTGCTCATCGCAGATTTCTGGCATTTGCAAGTTTCCGGCATTTGTGAGTGGCACCGGATTTGCAATGAAGTATTCGGCTGGTATTGTTTTAAAATTCTACTCGGGGCCGGAGTCGTCAATTTATTTTATGTAACATTTCTCCTTATGCTATTTCCCATTCTTTCTCTACAACACCTGTTGGCAAATACAGAAACTGGGACTCTAGCTAGGCCTTTGTCCTATCACGTGACTAGGTGAGGTACAGCCCGGGGGGGGGGGGGGGGGGGGGGGGGGGGGCGTAAACAGTAAATAGGCTATAATGTTATTCACTGTTCACATAGTTTGTTTCGGTTCTCCTTTGTATTTTGTGTGAGATTATTTTCTCTCTCTCTCTCTCTCTCTCTCTCTCTCTCTCTCTCTCTCTCTGTCATTCGCCTTTGTGTCACCTAATGGTAGCAGTGTTATAGATTATTTTGTTGTATCACAAAACTTACTCAAAAATAGCAGAACGAAATTTGGTGACTGCTTGTTCTCTTGGCATCTGCCATTGGAAATGAGATGGAGAAATGGTAACATTGATAAGAAAGAAGAGTATCCAGGGATTTGCGAAGAGAAACGCATCATATGGTCGGAAGAATGTTCAGAAACCTATAAAGAGGAACTTCAGTCAGATGAGTTCAAACAGTGTATCAATAGAGCTCTACAATTCCTTAACGTTGATGTTAATTCATGCTTAGAGTTATCTGTGAATGCTTTATGTAGTGCTGCTGGTTGTATGGTGAGATCTGTGGGGAAAAGGAAAAAAAGAAGTGAATGACTGGTTTGACAACGAGTGAGAAAAGAATGGTTAAAAGATGCTTGAAACAATAATCAAAGAGTTAAATCAAAAGAACTGAAAGCAGAACATAAAGCAATCTATGTTAAAGAAAGAAAAGAATACACAACAATGAAAAGAGAGACGAAAAAAGAATTCGATGAGAAACGACTAGGTAAGTTAAGAGCATCTGCTCACAAGTCCGAACTATTCCGGTCAACAATTAGATCGATTAGTAGAAAACCAGTCATTTACAATTAAATAAGCTCAAAGCAGTGGCACGATCACTTTTTTGAAGTATTTCATTGTTTTAACGACGTCTCGGAAAACTCAAATACAGAGGTGGCTAATGAAGATTTCTGCACAGAAGAGCCGTTATTTAATAATGAAATAACAAGAGATGAGGTTATAAGCGGCATAGCCTAAATCATACTAAATGCGGCAAAAGCGCGGGTCCGGATAAAGTGGTCAATGGTATGTTCAAATGTGCCAACTCAGTTGTTGTAGATTTCATAGTGAACCTGTTTAACTCGCTGTTCGAAAAAGGAATCTATCCTGAGGCATGGTCAAAATCCATAATAATCCCTCTTCACAAAAAGGAGATAGTAACAATTCAGATAATTACTGAGGCGTTGCACTGACAAGTGTTTTGAGCAAAATCTATACGCATATTCTCAATAAAAGATTAACTGCCTGGGCAGAAAGAGAAGAGAAAATAGTAGAAGAACAAGCCGGATTTCGATCTGGATATAGCACTGTAGATCACATATTTACATTGTATGCTTTAGTACAGAAATATTTGTTAAAAAAGGCAAAGTTGTATGTTGCCTTTGTTGATTTCCAGAAGGCTTTCGATTCTGTGAATAGGAATACCTTGTGGAAGATTTTAAGGGAAAATGGTGTGAAAGGGAAATCGTATGCAGCTGTGCGTGGAGTGTATGATTCTGTACTTGCATGTATTCGGGATAAAGGTATTTATTCAGACTATTTCAATTGCCCACGTGGTGTGAAACAAGGGTGTATGCTCAGTCCCCAGTTATTTGCATTTTTCATCAATGGGCTTGCAGTATATATTTCAGAAAATGGGAAGCATGGAATCCATGTTACCAGGGGCTACTGAGCTATTTTCTGTTGAATATCTTGAATAGCTGCCGGCTGGAAATGTGTAGGAAGGGAAAGAGAGGAGTCATTGAGATATTGAGAGTAATGAAAAGATTTAATTCAGCTGATGGGGCTTTGTTCTGGAAATGATTCGATGCCCAGATACAACTAATTCTAACATACGCTTCAGAGTTGTGGAGTCTGTTAGACAACGCCCATATGGAAAGAGTTCATATTTATGCAGCAAAGCGTATAATGCATGTACCATTACATGCATCAAACAAAATGGCTTATGGTGAAAGTGGACGACATCCCCAATATAATAGAAGTGAATGTTAAATCAGCTAAATACTGGTTGAGATCAGTTCAGTTACCTACGACCAGACTCTGCAGCCAAGCGTATAGAATGCTCTTGCTACAACATGATTCGGGAAAATTTAATTGGGTTTACGTTTGTTTTGTAAAGAAAATACTGACAGAAAATGGCTTTGGTATCGTTTGGCTTTTTCAGGGAGTGGGCAATTCTACACAGTTGTTTTTTTTTGAGAAAGAGTATCAGAATCTGTTGAGTTAAAATTTTGCAACTATACATGAATCCATATTTAGCATTTATTCTGTATTTTTCATGGCTTGATGGTTGAAGGAAATTGATTAGAGTGGTGCACAGACGTGTGTGCACATATGTGCAGATTTGTGTGCATTTGTATGCACGATGCGTGTTCAAGGTATGTGTGCTAGGGGAGGGATATTGTTCACTCTTGTGTGTGTATGTAGATTTCAAATATTGGTGAAATTCATATGAGTTCTTTTTCTTTCAACTGCATGTCTTTACTGCTGTCTATCAATGCAATAACTGTAACCCCCTTGCCAACGGGGCTTATTTACTAATAGCAATAAAAATGTGTCTCTCTCTCTCTCTCTCTCTCTCTCTCTCTCTCTCTCTCTCTCTCTCTCTCTCTCTCTCTCTCCACAGACTGAAATTGTAGATAGTTTTGTTTTGTCTTTGTTCGTGGTGCGGACAGCCCAGAAAAGCCCCATGGTCGACTGCTGAGCTTAAGTTTAAAATTTAAGAAGATAAGTGATTTTGTTCTTTGCTTTCATTGTCCTGAATGTTGTTTGTCTTGCCTGAACAAAGCCAAAGAGGTCGTGTTTTGTTGGGTAATTTGTTTGCCGCTTTCTTCTAAGTGTAAAGGGGAGGATTGGGAGGGAAGAGGAGTAGGAAATGGGAAAGAGAGTGAGTGGGTACATCATCTTCCACACCAACACCAGCTCGTTGGTTTTCTCTCTCTTTTATTTCAAAATCATAGTTGGATCAAACCAACCACACCAACCTCAGGACAGTGCGTGCTACACGCTACGGCTCCTCACGTTTCACCCGTTAGGCCTACCCCCGGCCCAAACGATGGCTGTTGCTTTTCAACCCTTTACATTTACAAACACCTGAATAACAGAATCGGCGTCACAGCCTTCACCACAACCTGATCAGTGAAGAAAATGGTCTTAGAGCCAGAACGCTGGGAGTATATAGGCCTCCCAACCCCTTCCATCGAGATCTTTCGAGAAACTCCTTTGTGGCCTGAGTCACAATGAAACCACTAGAAGCATCTAAATTGTCTAAGATCTAGCTTCGCTGGGCTGCTCTTGAACAGACATTCTATCCCCAGGGCCCGACAACCAACGGGGCCGACCGTCATGTAAGTGGCTGGGTCTGAAGGAGTGCAGAGGAAACAGACCCTCCAGACTCCATACCTAGAGCAAAAAACAAGCAACAACTCCCACCTGAGGATATTTACCTCTCTAAAATCTCAAATCCACCTCAACAAAGACAACACAAACCACGGCTCCACAGTCTCCCAGGGCTGTCTCCTCAGCCTATACTTAGTCTTCCAGGCCAAACTATCCAGACCAGCCATGGTCAAAGAGAGGCTGAAGACCTGGGCAAAAGCAACACCAATTACGATGTGGCTGAAGTCCAATGGCTGTCTCTTCAAAACCAGTCTGCCCAGACCAGCCGTAGGCAAATTGTCTGCTGAGTGACCAGCCTCTTAACCTCTTAAGTGGCATTCCCAACTACCATTTAGGTTACCCCTCACTGTGATCCTATCCCATGTATGCGGGATTAACCACTGCAACTCTTCTGTTCTCAAAAGTTGGGCAGAATCATACCCTTTACATAAGTTTATTAGGATTTAGCACAGCTGAATTCGAGCCGTATAGCAGCGCAGTTTGTGGCACTTAGAAACAATCGAGAACTCCCCGTCGTCTTGATAAATCCAAGGAATAGAGTTACGGTTTTGCAAGCCTTGAGGCTCAGTTTGCGTTGTCGTCTACTGGAGACAGTGTAGACTGAATGGCTGGCGCTCCCAGTACAGCCTAGTCTTGTTCTCCTTCATGATGTCAATAGTTAAGCTGCCGTACCGTGCCTTTAACTGATGTGTATAGGGACATGTTGCCTCAGTTGTGGCTGTTTGGATTTCTGGATGAGACCCCTAAACCCCCCTTACCCCTACAGCCCGGAAAGGCCCTGGGCTTGCCTAAAACAAAACGGCTGAACTGAAAGGTAGTTGACAGAGACTCAACTTTCGAAATGCCAACAGTCAAGTGTCTTACTGGAGGAAAAACAAAACAAAACCAACCAACCAAATAAACAAAACGAGCATTTCCACAAAATGTTTTCTTTTTCTTTGTTTATTTTTTCCCCCTGTGTTCAAACTTGTTTGCTTGTCATTCTGTGCAAAAGTGTAAAGGTGAAAGGTTGTTGTTGTTGTTGTTTATATCTGATCTTCTGCTGCCAGTGAGCGGCATTTCTCCCAAGTTGCTCATTCTAGCCACCCCGTGTATAGCCCCATCCAAAGACATGAAGCACAATGGTGTATGATGCCATGCTCCCCCTGCGTCTATTTTGTTTGTCTGTCACAGAGGATTTTTATACAGAATGGTGACAGTAACCACACTGCTGTTGCCTTTGGATGTGTGTGTGTGTGTGTGTTTGAACTATTGACGTGCACGAAACGCACGCTGCACACGGGATATTTACATTCATAGTCTCATCCGACGACTGAAGGGAGAGAACATCAAGGAGAGCATGTTCCCCTGCGTGCAGTGGATTTCTCTCTCTCTCTCTCTCTCTCTTATACAAAATTTTGTCAGTAACCACTCTTGTTGTTGCCACCGTCTTTGTATTCTTGAAAAAAAAAATTGCGCCTCCGTCTTCTTTTTTTTTTTTTTTTTTTTTTTTTTTCAGCTACGGACGTGCATCAAATGCATGCAGCACCTGGGATATTTTTGTTCATTGTCTCAACCGCCGTAGACCAAAGGGAGAGAACGTCGAGGAGAGGATGGCCCACAGCTAGCTGTCCTTTGCGAGCTCTCGGGGAGTCATGGAGAGCGCTGAGGACCGCAGAAAAACGCAAAGTGTGGAGTGAAGGGACATAGACAGGCAGCAGCGGCAGATCAAATACTAGTGGAGTAGAGCGTTCCCAAATGATGTCATGGTGCGATTACCAGACAATAATTTTTGTAAAAGCGGGGCTGGGGAGGAGGAGAGGTGGGGGTGGGGTGGGGTGGGGTGGGGGCACGCTTCCACCATGGTCAAGAAGGTGTATTTGAATCATTTCTTGTCAGATAGGTGTCTGTCCGCCCCACTGTAGTAGTAGTTGTTCTTGTTGGCGTTGTTTTGAGAGAGAGAGAGAGAGAGAGATGGGGGGGGGGTTCTGGTTCTCCCAAGATCCGCCCCTGACCAGGAAATCATCAGTGGTGCTTCGACATCATAGGGTTTTTTTTGTTTTGTTTTTTTTTACGTTGATATAAGACAGGCAAGACAAGGCAAGGCAAAAGCGTTTGCCTGTAGAAAGACGCGAGCCTGCCACTCTCAACAGAATAATTTGCTCTCTCTGTCTGTCTGTCGCTCTCTCTCGCTCTCTCTCTCTCTCTCTCTCTCTCTCTCTCTGAGACAATGTTTATTTGGTTTCAATGATAATACCACACACGTGTAACACAAACAAAAACAACATCTACATTCAGTAGAAAGGCAATCACGTGTTACAGGTGGAACGTATAACAATAACCCTTACTCATCAAGACGTCATGCACACGCAATTGTCAATAAATCTTTCAAAATAACATCCGTAACTCAACTTTTGAGCCATTTTAAATGTATTATGTAATTAATTCAACATTGTGATAGGATGGTTTCAAAGTGGGATGACTGCAGTCGGAATTTGAAACAAGCTTAAAAGAAACACACACACACACACACACACACACGCACGCACGCACGCACACGCACACACACACACAGAGAAAAAAAAACTAAAACAAAACAACAACAACAACAACAAAACTTGTTCCGCCGGATGAAGGAGACAAACAATGACGAAACAAAACACGACGCGTTTCGACCTCTTTGGTCTTCTTCAGGCAATAAACAACATTCAGGACAATGAAAACGAAGAACGAGCAATCATTTATCTCCTCAGATTCAACGTCCATTTTGCGCCCTATTTGAGGAGATCAGTGATTGCTAGTGCTTCGTGTTCATGGGCTTGAATGTTGTTAATCTTGCCTAAAGAAGACCAAAGAGGTCGAAACGCGTCGTGTTTTGTCTTGTCATTTGTTTGTCCCTTTCGTCCGGCGGATTTTTATTTTCATTTTTTAATGATTAAAAAAAAACGTTTATTGTCATAGGGTGTTTCCAACATCGTTTTTTTTGTTTGTTTTGTTTTGTTTTTTCTCAGCCAAGGAGAACTAGCAGAAACGATCCACGGATCTTAACACCGGTTTTCATTGGGGTGATCACAACTAAAGATTATAAGGCTCGGGTCCCGGCCCCCTTTCCCCATCCCCGTCCCCATATATCATATCCATCCACTAATTTGGGTCGCAGTTTATGAACATGGTACATTTTTTTTTTTTTTTTTAGTACTCCTGTAAACACCCACCATCTATTATCAACCTCTGTTGTTAAACGAACAGACAGACAGCAAAATAAAGCAGAACAAAACAAAAGAGCAGCAAAGAATAAAGGGCGCGTTTGTTGACATAAATAAAATCCCAGGTCATATGAATCTGCTATTTTACTTTAAAACAAGTGTATACACGAGTTCGTGTATTTCCCCGCTTACTTTTGCTCACAACTGCACAATACTGTTCCGCAAATCATTTTTTTCCGTTTGATTTTGTTTCAGGATGGTGGTTGGGTACGTTTCCCACTGCTTTGAGCATCATGAAAACTTTTTAAACATTCACTGTAATGTCTTTGCTTAGTCTGTGTTGAACAATCGCCAACACTTACGAGGCAATGTTACTATAGTATGAAAAGTGCCAACAGTCTCTTCACATT
>CM065718.1:14905651-15043151 GCA_033310375.1 Conus canariensis
AAACCAAAATACAATGAAACTAAGAAAGTCACACAAAAGAAATACAAAAGTAAAAACAAAGAATATAAATTTTGCGTCAGATTGTTCTCTCTACTCTAGTTGTTTTGTATCATAATGACTGCAACAGCTAGCAATGGAAGTAGTAGTAGCCATGGCAGTAACAGCAGCAGCAGCAGTCATAATAGTGGCATAGTAGCTAAAGTAGCAACAGAAGTAGTCCAGGCAGCAGAAGTAGCAGCAACGCCAGAAGCTGCAGCAGTAGCATATGGAGCCAAAGCAGTAGCATCACCATCAGCACCTCTGGCAGCAGCAGCAGCAGCAGTAGTTGTAGTAGTAGTAACAGCAGCAACATATGTAGTGGCGGTAGTGGCATTCATAGTACCAGCAGCAGCTGCTCCGGTAGTCGTAGCGGTATTGGCAGCATTTAGAAGTGACTCAGTAGCAGCAGCAGCATATGAGCAGCAGTAGCAGTAGTTCTAGCAGCAGCAGCAGCTGCAGTACTGGTAGCAGAAGCAGCAGCAGCAGTTCAATTAAGAACAGCAGCAGCAGCAGCAGCAATTTCAATAGTAGCAGTTGCAGTACCTTGCTCTGGGTTGCAAGAAACATGCAGACTGTTTTTCCTCTTTATACACTATGAACCTGCCCATTGTAAATCTCTCAGTAACTGAAGTTTGAAAAAAAAAAAAAAAAAAGCCATTCTGGGAAACAGAGTGACCAGAAGTCAAGTTCAAAAACAATGAAATGAACGGGGAACCCATACAAGTTAAAGACAAGGAACAACAACTACTACAACGTCATTCTCATGATCATCCTCGTCCTCGCCAGCAGAGTTATTGTTGTAACACATAAAAAAAGAGAATGCAGTGAAGAAAAGTTGTGATATGAAGTTAGCGGTTTAGTTTTTTTCCTTTTATTTATCTTTTGTGTGTGTTTACAGCAATGTACCATTAAAGCAGATCAAAGGAAATGCTTCAATAAATGTTACCAAATACACACTGTGTGCAACTCATTGTTCATTATTTTGATACAAATTTAAGACACTAAAAAGTCCTCCCTCCAAGGCCTTCACAAATGGTAAGGAAGTCTCTCGCGCGCACACACACACCAAGTTGAATTCTTCTTCCACAAGATCATGGACAGTGGATCATGGGTTCACAGACTATGACTACTTTATATATGTGAGAACGTCCGTAGCAGGAATTGTGGCCTGTTGAATATCTCAAAAGATCGCAAGCGTGTACAGGTATTGACTGTGATGGCTGTTTGAGTGTGGGCACAGCTGTGCACATGAATATGAAAAAAAACATGGTGAGAATGGGAGGGGGGTTTATGGAGGTGCTGTTCTGTGATTTATTGAGCTGTGCCTGTGAATGACATGAACGCATGAACTGGATCAGTGGATGGTTTGTGCCAGTTCTGAGGTGGATGGCTGACTGCTGTTGGCACAGAGAGTACCGCTGGTTGTGTTAGGGGAGTTGGCTGAGGTGTATTATTGTTGTTATTTCACATGTCTGAAGATTATATTTAAGTTTGTTTGTTATATGTTTTCAACTGACAGTGATAAAGATGGTAAATTTTGATCCACTGGACTCAACTTTTAATTCTGAAAATTACAGTGATAGAGACATGATACATGGTTATAACTGAGTTGATAATGAGTTAGTCTAAAAATTGAAGTGCACATTGGTGTTGTATGGATGGAATTGGATGGTGATTGTAGCATTTAGATGGTGATTGTAGCATGTGGATGGTGATTGTTAATTTTGAGCGTCATTGGTGATAGGATTGATTTCACAGGGAAAAACAGACAGATGGGCAGGTTCATCAAGTTTGGATATACACACTCTCTCACATTCACATACTCTCTGACACACACACATGCGCACGCGCGCGCACGCGCGCGCGCGCGCACACACACACACACACACACACACACACACACACACACACACACACACACACACACACTCTCGCTCACTCTATACACTACACTCACTATACAGTCCACTCCACTCCACTACATTATGCACACACACACACTCACACACAAGAAACACACACACACACACACTCACACACAAGAAACACACACACACACACACACACACACACACACACACACACACACACACACACACACACTCACTCACTCACTCACGCCACCACATCAGCATAGATTTAAAGACTTGCTGGAAAACTTGTCTTTTCTTTATAAATCTCTTTAAAAAATTTTTTTTTTTTATCTTTCTCCAGCTCTGTCTGCTGCCCAGCTCCAGTCTAAATGGTAATCGATAGGTGGACCCCCTGTAGGGCAGATCTTTTTTCTTTCTTTTCTTTCTTTTTTTTTTATCACAGTTCTGATGGCGCTCAGTGGTATGACAACAGGGCGGCTCAATGATCGAGATTCCTCTGCTATTGTGTGAGCTGGAGAGGAAGGGAGAGGGGGGAAGAAGGTGTTGTGGGGTGTGGAGAGTTGTGTAGGGAAGGGAGTGACATTGGTTTTGGGGGGGGGGGGGGTGGAATGGGAAGGGTGGGTAGGGAGGGGAAGGGGCAGATATCGATAGGGGTCCTGGTGCATGGGGTACTGAAAATTTGTGGAATGCAGATGACTCTCAAGTCATTGATCAGGTGTTAAATGTTGACGTTGTACCTTTAAAGAGAGAGGTGGAAAAGTGTTGATGGTTTTCATGATTGTATTTTTCATTCTTTTGGAAACAACTGGTGACCATAAAGGGCTGTGACAGTGGTATATTTTTTTAATGTGTCTGTTTTCTTTGTGGATCTGACTTTGGAGGTCTATTACCGTAGTTGAAGTCTCGGGCAGTCTGGTGGTTTCAAGATCATAGTTGTGAAAATGGGGAGGCTAGTCTTGCTGGCGTTTCTGGAAGGAGAGTGAGCATTCATTCTTGTGTTGTGTGGTGTGGTGTGTGGTGGTTTGTGTGTGTGTGTGTGTGTGTGTGTGGCGTGCTTTGCTTTCGTGCATGTGTGTGTGTGTGTGTGTTCATGTGTATGCGGTTGTGTGTGTGTGTGTGTGTGTGTGTGTGTGTGTTCACGTGCGCATGTGTGCGTGTGTGTGTATGTGCATCGCTTACGTGTGTGTGTGTGTGTGTGTGTGTGTGTGTGTGTGTGTGTGTGTGTGTGCGTGCGCGCGCGCGCGCGTGTGTGTGTATGTGTGTGTGATATAGATTGTTTTGACCAGGAGTGTCTTAATAGTCAGTGTTTGGATTTATTAGGAGTTAAATATATGTGTGTGTACCAGGTAATATGAAAATGAAGAGAAATGTGTGTGGAATGAGTATGCTTTGCATGCAGTGCGTGTACACTCTGTGTGTGTGTACACTCTGTGTGTGTGTGTGTGTGTGTGTTTGTGTGTGTGTGAGTGTGAGTGTGTGTGTGTGTGTATTGAGCATGCTTAGAAGTGTTTCTCATGTTGATCACCAAGCTAGTGTTGTTGGGCAAAATTGCAACTGAATGAAAGAATAGTTATGCTCATGGGACACAGCAGCAATGACAGATAGATGTTGTGGGGAGTTACGTTTTGGACTGATTGATAAAGGAACAAAGAGTTCATGCATACGTGTTGTCAAAATTAAGCATGTGTTTAATACACTATGTGTTTAAAAAATCATTGTTAAGTTTCTGATATTTTGCTTCAGACGAATGTAATTAATAAAACTTGCCAGTTGGTTAGTCTGAAAAGTTCTGTCACTATCAGTCAAAACCAAATGAAAGCCAAGAAAGATTAATCAAATTGTCACTTCCATGATGTATAGAGTAACAGCTCAGTGACAGACAGTTTGTTCATATCATTCGCATGGTGGTCTTAAGCGACACAATTTGTTTTTTTCTCATGTTGCAACTTGTGCCTGCACATTCAGACACTTTACAGCAGACTCCATGAAAACTTTGTTCAGAGATATCCGACCTGATGTGGTCTTTGAATTTCTGAAAGAGATTAACATTTTTCATCGATCTTAAGATTTTATGGAAAAAAGATTTTTGATAAAATTTCCAGTGTGTTTTTAGAAGATGTATTTTAAAGTCGTTCAAATGATTTTTAATTAAAGAAGAAGAAAATTTTTTTTAAATTACTTGTGAGTTGACAGCCCTGATTTGGCCCTTTGCAGTTGGCTGGCCTATGAGCAATATTATCTTACCTTACCTTACCTCACTTTACCTTGCCTTACCTTACCGTACCTTACCTTTTAACTGTTCATGGGGCATACCGTATGATAAAAGCACAAGGTAGCCTGTTCGAAGTGTGTGTTCAGATGCATACAACATGAGGCACAATCATCTTTCTATGTATTGTAGACCCATGTGCAAGGTATTCCACTTCTTGTAATTCTTTTTTTTTTGAAAAACAAATTGAGGTTTTTAAGTTTGATCTTACTTATACATGATTGGTGATTCAACCTTGTTATAGATTATAGATTCTTTTTTTTGGTTGCAGGACATGACCCGCAGATTTTGAATTGTTAGTCCTTGACTTGCAGTTTAACTTTTTTTTTTAGTTACTGCTTGCTTGCGGCTCTTGATATCTCTGTGGTTGGTTAGGAGCGACCTCACTTGATTTGACCTGACAGCCTTCATTGGCTGTTGTTGGTTAGGAAGGACCTCACTTGATTTGACCTGACAGCCTTCATTGGCTGTTGTTGGTTAGGAAGGACCTCACTTGATTTGACCTGACAGCCTTCATTGGCTGTTGTTGGTTAGGAAGGACCTCACTTGATTTGACTGACAGCCTTTATTGGCTGTTGTTGGTTAGGAAGGACCTCACTTGATTTGACTGACAGCCTTCATTGGCTGTTGTTGGTTAGGAAGGACCTCACTTGATTTGACTGACAGCCTTCATTGGCTGTTGTTGGTTATGAACGACCTCACATGATTTGACCTGACAGCCTTCATTGGCTGTTGTTGGTTAGGAAGGACCTCACTTGATTTGACCTGACAGCCTTCATTCGCCAAGCTTCCAGGCTAAGCCTGTGGCAAATAACAAACAAGTCGGATAACTCTTCCTCCTATGATGAAATAGATACACGTCCATAACTCCAAACAAACGAATGCTGCTTTCGACATCTAATCGCCTAGCAGAAATGACAAGACAGAACACTGGGAACAAACAAGGAGACATCCCCATTCAAGATTTCCTTTCGTATCAGTCAAACCGAGGTTATCTGTGTTTGTTACTGTTCGTCCATGTGTTTGTTTGACTATATTTTCAAGACCAAGAAGGCTGTGTGTCAGTCTTGAATAAAAAGTTGATTTGTGTTTGTTCATTTCTCCAGCTGTGTAAATGTATCAGGTACAGGGTATATAGGCAAGCTTGGCACATCCTTTTGGGGGGATGTCTCCTTGCTTGTTCTGCGTGCTCAGTGCTGTCATATCTTGCCAGGCGACTGGGTGTGGTGAGCAGCATTTGTTTGGAGTTATGGACGTGTATTTATTTCATCTAGGGAGCAAAAATTACACTACTTGTATGCTGTTTACTGTTCACTGTTTCCTGCCTCCTGGAAGATCTCCTTTCCAAAACTGTCTGTGGCAGTGAACATGGGTCTTCAGAAGTGAACAGAATCAGTCGTTTTTCATATGTTTCAGTCACTATTGATACATGACGTAGCTGTGGTCTGGAGTGTGGGCGGCAAGCAGGCTTTCCCATCAGGTGATTCACTATCATTGGGAAATTTGGGGAGTTTTTTTTTTTTTTATCTTACTAAAAAGTCATATTGCTGGATTAGGAAACTGCGTACAAAATCTGTGGTGAACAGAGCCAAATTTTCTGTAGCCAGACCCCCACCTCTTCCCCCTACCCCCACCCTTCTCCCCTCTTCCACCCCTCTATCCCCCCCCCCCCCCCACCACCCCCTCCCTGCTCACCTGCTGTTCTTGGTTTTCAATTTCTGGTGGTAATATCTTTGTCTGTCTCTGTAGTGTATCTGTCTGTGTATCTTACTATCTATATACCTCTGTATATGTACGCTTTGCAAAGCCATGGACAAGAAAAGCATTGATAAAAGAACTGTATACAAGAAGTTTACAAGGGTGGCAGCACATTACTGTCACAAGTGCAGAGTCAACAGAAGTTGAAAAACAAACACGGCAGGGTGATACTTGCCAAGCTACAACAGCTTCTGTTGACCCGCCGTAAACAGCGGTGTATCGGATTTCCAGGCCTGAGAGTTTTGCGGGCAGCTTGGATTTCAGCGTCGATGCCATGTTTGGAATTGTGTGTGAGACTTTGTGGCAAGCGGTTTTAACTGGGTTAATGGCCTGTTCCATTCAGCCATGTATTTCTAACAGTGGTAGCCCATATGGAGTATTTTTTTTTCTTTTTTTTTTTTTTTTTACACACATTTATGCTTTTTTTTGGTTCTTTACCATTGATAAACAAGAATTTTTGTGATAAATTAAATGGAATAGCTAGTGCTGTCAACATGACCTAGTCATATATATACTCCTATGGATGTCTGTAGATCATCTGTGATATTGTGAATTTGTTGTTTGTATTTTGGGAATAGTTCTGTTGTGTTTATGATTTTTTCATGGTAGGTGACTGCGCTCATGTTGTTGGCCGGAGATCAAAACACTGAAACTGAAACACACACACACACACACACACACACACACACACACACACACACACACACACACACACACGCACACAAACACACACAAACACGCACACAAACACAAACACGCACATGCATACACACACACACACACACACACACACAAACACACACACACACAAACACACACAAACACGCACACACACACACACACACACACACACACAGACACACACACACACACACACACACACAAAGACACACAAAGACACACACACACATACACACACACACACACACACACACACACACACACACACACACACACACACACACACACACTCCCTCTGTCTCTCACTCTCTCTCCCTCCCTTTCTCTCTGCTCATGATGCTGTACAAACACACATGCGCGCACGCACACACACACACACACACACACACACACACACACACACACACACACACACACACACACACACGCACACACACCTACGCATATGGGCACACACAAGCACACACACAGGTGAATGCATGCGCATGCTCCAATTCCCTCCCTCTGCCTTTCACTGCACTGTCCTCCCTGATCCACCCCTTCCTATTTTTCTGTTATGCATGATTTACACTTGGTTTTTTTTGTAACGTTTGACTAAGACATATTTTTTAGAGAAAGAGGGGGTTAGTTACTGCCAAG
Organism: Conus canariensis; assembly: GCA_033310375.1. NCBI lineage: Eukaryota > Metazoa > Mollusca > Gastropoda > Neogastropoda > Conidae > Conus > Conus canariensis. Next base: position 14,912,912 of record CM065718.1, read on the forward strand.
GACACAGGCCAATAAAGTACAGGACAAAACCCAATGCATTTCGAACTCTTGGGTCTTCTTCAGGCAAAGACGAATAACGTTTAGGACAGTGAAAAACGAAGAACGAGAAACCACTTATCTTCTCATATTCGGCGCAAAATCAAAATGGTTTGAAACTAAGACGTATTTGTTGAAAATTTGCTCGTCTGTTGTAAATTTTGTATTGAAGTAAGCATTGCGTTGAACCTTACGTTTGTTTGCTTTTTTTTATGTGAGCATTTTGGCTGGAATCTGCAACATGTGTGTGATTAGTGTTTATGAATTGAGCAAAGTTCTAGGAGAATCCAGCTTAGCTCACACCACTGAACACCACCTAAATGATTCAGCACCAAAGCAGCGGTCTCCTTCAGTGGGTTGCCTCATGAGAGAGAGAGAGAGAGAGAGTCTCAAACATCCATTCCTTAATAAGGACAGAGCTTTTAGGTGGTGCCTAGTCTACCAATCTGTCCATGCGATTCTGTATGTACTACTGAAACACAGAGGGCTGAAAGGTGGTGACGTCAAAGTGACAAGCAACAGTAATGATAAAAAGTACAAATTGCAACTACTGTTCCTTCTGTCCCTGTTGTTCCCTCTCCTCTTCTGACACTAATACTTACATATAGTATAGTAGGAGCGAAAATGTACACATAAATGCACGTGCGTGTGCGCGCGAACAAATACACACATGCACTCACGCACGCATGCACGCACGCACGCACGCATACTCATACGCATGCAAGCATGCACACACACATATGCACACACACGCACACACACACACACACACACACACATACACATAATGCACACACACGCACACACACAAACACACACACACACACACATATGCACACACACGCACCACACACACACACACACACTCACAAACACACTTACACACACTACACACACACACACACACACACACACACACACACACACACACAGTGATGGATGGATATGATGTTATTTTTAGGACTGCTGTCACAGAGTGATCGATACTTATTCCTGAAGCTGTTGGTTTCCCAGCGTTTGATCTGAAGGACTGCAGTGACTAACATGCCTTGAGAGGTGCAGGAAGAGAGTTCCAGACCCATGGTCCAAAATATGCAAAGCTCGACGTAAATCACTCGACGCGCATAGATGGTAAAATAAAACATTGTTGCCATTTAAACAAACTGGGCAACGAATGGACTTTGAACATAATTTTATTGCTGACTGTGTTGCCTGTGCTGTGGTAACTCATTCAGTTTTGTTAACTTTTCCATGGTGGATGACAAGAGTTGTCAGAAATAATCGGCTCAGTCGCCCTTTAGTGCACAGAGTTAATTCTTTTAGCTTGATTGCTGCTGGCCCCACTGCAGACTAACAATGATTAATGCGAGGCAGGTAGTGAGTTTATGGAAGAAGTACTTGTGTGAGTATTACCATCAACATGTTGATCTGAAAACTAATTTCACGCCAACTGATAAGAGAGATATGGAGGTGGGATGGGTAGAGGGTGGGGGTGGGACAGATGGGTGTGGGGGATGAGAGTGACTGAGAGAAAGAAGAAAAGTCCACCCCCTACCCAACCCCCCCACCCCCACCCCTCCAGTCTTTCCCACCAACATACACCTCACTTAAAAACGCATTAATTCTCCACCTGAGTCTACCTGTGGTGTAGTCCACATGCAGGTACATATGGACTCTCCCCCTTCCAGCCCAGGGAAGCTAAACACTGGCTTATCTCTGACATATCTATCCCGGTGCTGACAGTGGGCATTTTGGATTATTGGCTGTAAGCCGTCGATCTGCCCAGGGTCCAGGCCCTGGTGGTTTCCACAGCTGATATATCAACACCTGAGGAGGAGGAAGACCGGAGGTGGTCGTGTTCAGGCAGCACGCTCTCTTTACTACGTTTTTGCTCTCTTGCTCCTGTATGAATGAGCTGCTCACTGAGTTATACACAGTGTATGTGTCTTGTGTAACATGACACAGTGTGCCAGTATGTGCATGTGTGCGTATGTGTGTGTACATGTGTGTGTGTGTGTGTGTGTGTGTGTGTGTGTGTGTGTGTGTCCAGTGTATATTTTAGATATTCATTTGTTAAAACTTGTGAAATGCCCTGTAGCCTACATACATTGTTAGGATGGACGCTATAGAAATGGTCCTGTTTACTGTCATTATTTTGCCAGTGTTTGACCATTGGTCACTACTTCTTGCTAGTTTCTGTACATTTTTACTACTCTTTGCTAGCTCTTGTTTTGTAGTTTTTGCTACATTTTTGTAGTTGTCTGCTACTTTTTAATTCTTTTTTTTTTTGTTACTTGTGATCAGTTTGTACAATTCTTCCCAAGTCTTGAAGTGACTTGTACAATTCTTCCTAAGTCTTTAAGTGACTTGCTGTTCCTTCATTTTTTTTCCCCATTACTTGTCTGTTACCATACAGTGTTAATTTACTTTTTATGGAGCTTTTTGCTGCTTTATCCAGTTCTTCGATTATTGTTATTATTATTTGCTTGCTATTTCAATTTTATGCTTCATGAATTTTGAAGGGGTGTGCTTGGATCTGTAAATCCTCAATACAGCAAAAAAAGGGAAAAGGAGTCAACTGCTTGCTCGATTAGCAGTGCTGAGCTCTCTCTCTGGTGTAGGGCTTTGCTTTGCCTTTCACCAATATTCTTTCTTCAAAACCCATTAAAGTAGGATGGAGTTGTCAGCTTGATGATTGTGGCTGTCAAATGGATGAAGATGAAGATAAAGAAGGAAATTTTACAAAGTAATTGTAACGACTCCACTGAACAACATGGACAAAATGAATCACTAGACAAAACACGACGTGTTTCAACCTCTTATGTCTTCTTCAAGCGAGATAAACAACACTCATAACAACAGAAATGAAAACTAGCAATCATTTGTCTTTGTTGAATTTAGCGCAAGATGGGCATTGAATTTGACAAAGGGAAGTAATTCAATGCCTATCTTTTGCCGAATTTGACAAAGATAAGTGATTGCTCGTTCTTCATTTTCGTTGACCTGAGTATTGTTTATCTTGCCAGAAGAAGGCCTAGGAGGTCGAAACGCGTCATGTTTTGTCCTGTGATTCGTTTGTCCACGTTGTTCGGTGGAGTTATTATAATTACTTTGTAAAATTTGTTTTGATCTCCGCCTGCAGTCACCTCACTTTACATCTAATAAAGAAGGAAGCCAACATTAGAAAGGTTGGAGAAAAATGGGGTTGGGGTGGGGGTGGGGGGAATGGAAGAAAGGAGGGGGAAAGTGTCCTGGTAGGAAAAGACAGTGAAATAGGAGGGAAAGGTTTGTAAGGGAAGGAGGGAACAGTCAGAGAAAAGTTGGAAGAAAAAGTTGGGGAAAAGGCTGGGGGGAAGAAAGAGGTAGGTCAAAGTGGTGGGCCACTGAACACGCCCGGAGCCTTATCAGCAGTGTCCATCAGAGGTGGTGGTGCCGCTCCTGTCCTTTTCACAGAAATCAGGGTCTGCGTGCTGGTGTTCCATAGATCTGTACCAACCTGTCTCCATGCTCCCTCTGTGTCTTCTCTCCTTCACGGTAGGCACGCACTTCTTGAGTAGGATGTTTTTATCTGTCTTGCTTTGAAGATTTTCTGCCTCTCTAGCTCCATACATACATGTGTATGCTCACACAGACAGACACAGACACACAGACCACACAGACACAGACACACATGCGCGCACGCACACACACACACACACACACACACACACACACACACACACACACACACACACACACACTCACTCACTTGCACACATACATTTATAGCATGCTGGGGTTTTTTTTGCATTCACATTCCTTGACACAATCAGTTGGGGAAAAATCTGTTCTGTTCTCTGTGTGTGTGTGTGTGTGTGTGTGTGTGTGTGTGTTGTGCATGCACCTGTATAAGAGTAGTTTGTTTGTACATTCATTTTAAGACTTTGGATGTGCTTGCACAGCTTTTGATGAAGAACAAAATTGGATCATCGATATTGAACACTGAAGTCCGATCTTCATGACAAGTGATGATAGTTTGTTTGGTGCTGGAATGCAGTTTAGTTGCTTTTTCGATGTTCTTGTTTAGACATTACTTGATGGTTATTGTCCATAAACAGAAAGCACTGGAAGGATTACGTTTAAGTGAAGTTGGATTATGTTTATGTCAAGTTGGATTATGTTTGTGTGAAGTTCTAAACCAACATTTGCAGACTTTGAGAAGATTACCAGCCCTTTCATTAGATAACATTTCTGTATGATAAAACTCCTTATTGCTACTGTTGCCTTATTTTTCCAACCTTTTTTTTTTCTCTGGTATTTTCTGATTTTTTTCCCTACCTTCTTGACTATCGCAATCTCAAATCATTTTTCACCCTTCACATATCTAGGCCTGGTAATGTAATTGTACACAGTTTGAATAAACCTGATGTTAAAAGAAAAATTATATTTTGAGCTTTGGTTTGTGTTCCCCTTCCTTTACCAAAATCTAAAGATCTAGGTGTGCAGAGATCAAGTTTATTACTTATTTTTAAAACCAGTAGAGCAAACTGGGCAAAAACAAATGGGTCTGGCTTAATCGGCCGTCTGATCATAGCAACCTGTCGTTGTCAGGTGCTGAGAAAGCAATGATCATCTTCCTTATCTCCAACTTGGGTCAAGTGAAAATTAAATAATGTAGGCTGCCAGTGATCAGTATTGTTGTTGATACTTTGCCGACTGAAATGGTAAAAATTGACAATGACTGGTGAACGTTAACTCCGCTCAAGCTTTGAGTTTTATGTTACACTGTAAGGCTCCACACAAAAACCCACTTTCATATCATTTTGAAGATGACTGAAACATGGCTATAATCCACCAGAACCATAAGTCCTACCAGAGTCCTCTGAACTGTTTCATTTACACATGAACCAGTAAGCCTTGCCTTTTTTTTCTTTTCTTTTTTTTTTTTCTTTTTGTTTTAAAATAAATTTTCAATTAACTTTTTTCTTCCTTTTATTGGCAGTTATAATTCCCCAAGCTATAACAGATATATCACATTCCATGTAACATAATCGCCACCTCTTCAAACATGAAAAGTATGTTCAATCTTAAAATTGAATTGGATGAAAGGGAGTAAGAATCCTTTGAGTCACTTTTCCCCTTTCTGTCTAATTATCCCACCCCACCCACAAATTCTGTTGTCAAGCACCACACCAGCCCTCCTGTTACTCCCTTTCCCATTCTCACAGTGAAAGATGGCACAAGGTCTTTGGTGCCTGCGACAATGTAGTATTCACTAAACTGGCATTCTTATTCAAGAAGGATCTGTACATTGCTTTATCAATTTAGAATGAATATTTTACTGAATTCTCTTTTACGTTTTGGGTTTGTTGCCCCCCCCCCGCCCCCCCCCTCTGTCTGCATTCTTTTCCCCTGTCCCCACCCCCTCCCTTCCCCCCATCATACAACTTGCAAGTGTGCATGCATATGTGCACACACACGCTTAAATGCACACACACATGCACACAAGCACGCACATGCTTACACACACACACACACACACACACACACACACACACACACACACACACACACACACACATTCCACACTCAAACACCATGAAAAAACAACAACAAAGCTTTACTGTGTTCACAGTCTCAGAGACCTTGAATTGTGCTGGTGTTTTCATTCTCTTTGTTTACACAGGAAAAGGGATGTGGAGAAGAAAAAAAAAAAAAAAATGCAACATAGGAGGTGGGAAGGAAGTGAGAAGGAGCATGCTTAACATGTTTTGTTTTCACTCTTGACCTCACAGCGGGCTTCTTAATGAGACCTCCAGTGAACTGGTGATACATGTGGCTTTAGAGGAGTGGAGATGTGAAGAATCAATACATCAATGGCTCAGATTAATGAATAACGTTTGTCTTGTATCAGACTCTAAAGAAAAAAGGCAGGAAAAAAAGCTTTGTCACTGTGACAGGAGTGGGCTCAAACGAACAGGTGCTGCTATGTTGGGTTCATGGCAGTTTGGGGAAGAGGGAAGGGGGATTGTGTGTGAAAACGGTGAATGGGGTGAGGAGGGAGAGTGAGCTGGGGGTGGGGGGTGGGGATGGGCTTTGCTCTACCCTCGTGAGTTTATGTGTGTTGTCTTCCTTGACTACATATGTTCAGGTCTTTTACACTTTGAACGGGGTGGGAGGCAGGGAGGCGGGGGGGGGGGGGGGGGGGGGGAGGGGGAACCAAGGAGGGGCACAAGCTCTGCCTACCTGAGCTTAGTGTTTATTTTTCTTTCCCTGACTTCGCATTGGGTGGAGTTTAACGAGGTGTTCAGCGTCTCAGTCACAGAGGAGATTTGGAGTGGCGGTGATTCTTTTTGAGTGGAGGAAGGGACAATGGCAAAAGGAATTGGTTTTTTTGTAGGTGAGATTTTCAGTTATGCCGTCAACCGTGCAACCCCCCTACCTCCAACACACACACACACCCCACACACACACACACAACAGACAGACACACAGACCACACAGACACAGACAGACACCAACACACACACACACAACACCCACACCACAGACACACACAACACACACACACAGAGTTGACTGAGAGGAGAAGGGAGTTAAGGTTGTGATTTGTTGTGACATGTTTGCCTAGAAATCCTAGGGTGAAGTGAAACATGTCTAAAGGAAGGAGCTGAGGAAGAGAGGGACATGATATTTGTGGGGTTATTCCAGATAGCTTGCCTTTTTTTTGCTTTTTGTTTTAAAATCAGTTTTGAGTGAACTTTCCTTTTATTGGCAGTTATAATTCCTCAAGCTATAACACATATATCACATTCCATGTAATATAACTGGCACCTCTTCAAACATTGAAAAGAATGTTCAGTCTTAAAATTGACTTGGATGAAAGGGAGTAAGAATACTTTGAGTCTGTTTCCCCTTTCTCTCTAATTATCCCACCCACCGAGATGTTCTGTTGTCAAACACCACACCAGCCCTCCTGTTACTCCCTTTCCCATTCTCACAGTGAAAGAGGCACAAGGTCCTTGGTGCCTGCGACAATGTAGTAGTCACTAAACTGGCTTTCTTATTCAAGAAGGATCTGTACATTGCATGGTCAATTTAGAATGAATTTTTACTGAATTCTCTTTTACGTTTTGGGTTTGTTGGCTCCCCCCCCCCCCCCCCCCCCTGTCTGCATTCTAATCCCCTGTCCCCACCCCCTCCCTTCCCCCCACCATACAACTTGCAAGTGTGCATGCACATGTGCACACACACACTTAAATGCACGCACACATGCACACAAGCACGCACATGCTTACACACACACACACACACACACACACACACACACACACACACACACACACACACACACACACGCACACATTCCACACTCAAACACCATGAAAAAACAACAACAAAGCTTTACTGTGTTCACAGTTTCAGAGACCTTGATGTGCTGTTGTTTTCATTCTCTTTGTTTACACAGGAAAAGGGATGTGGAGAAGAAAATGAAAAAAAAAAAAAAAAAAAATGCAACATAGGAGGCTGGGAGGAAGTGAGAAAACAAGTGAGAAGGAGCATGCTTAACATGTTTTTTTTTCCACTCTTGACCTCACAGCCGGCTTCTTAATGAGACCTCCAGTGAACTGGTGATACATGTGGCTTTAGAGGAGTGGAGATGTGAAGAATCAATACATCAATGGCTCAGATTAATGAATAACGTTTGTCTTGTGTCAGACTCTAAAGAAAAAAGGCAGGAAAAAAAGCTTTGTCACTGTGACAGGAGTGGGCTCAAACGAACAGGTGCTGCTATGTTGGGTTCATGGCAGTTTGGGGAAGAGGGAAGGGGGATTGTGTGTGAAAACGGTGAATGGGGTGAGGAGGGAGAGTGAGCTGGGGGTGGGGGGTGGGGATGGGCTTTGCTCTACCCTCGTAAGTTTATGTGTGTTGTCTTCCTTGACTACATATGTTCAGGTCTTTTACACTTTGAACGGGGTGGAGAGGCAAGGGGGTGGGGAGGGGGAACCGAAGAGGGGCACAAGCTCTGCCTACCTGAGCTTAGTGTTTATTTTTCTTTCCCTCAACTTCGCATTGGGTGGAGTTTAACGAGGTGTTCAGCGTCTCAGTCACAGAGGAGATTTGGAGTGGCGGTGATTCTTTTTGAGTGGAGGAAGGGACAATGGCAAAAGGAATTGGTTTTTTGTAGGTGAGATTTTCAGTTATGCCGTCAACCGTGCAACCCCCCCCCCCCCCCACCTCCTCACAGTCACACACACGCACACACCAACACACACACACACACACACACACACACACACACACACACACACACACACACACACACACACACACACACACAGAACAGTGTTGACTGAGAGGAGAAGGGAGTTAAGGTTGTGATTTGTTGTGACTTGTTTGCCTAGAAATCCTAGGGTGAAGTGAAACATGTCTAAAGGAAGGAGCTGAGGAAGAGAGGGGACATGGTATTTGTGGGGTCTTCTTCTTCTGCGTAGCAGGCTGATACTCCTGCAGACACTCCCTGTATAGACATCTGCCCAACAAAGGGAGTGGAGTTTGGTGTGTATTACCGTTTTTTTTATCCTGCCATTAAGGCAGCCATACTCCATCTTCGGGGAAGGTGCATGATATGTGTAATGTGTCATCCATATCAATGGCCAAACTGGCCTTCTCTTCCACATGTGCAAGATGTTATGCGTGCATTCACACGGAACTCGGTTTAATTATAGTCTCATTCGAAGGACTGTATGGGAAATGGAGTCGGAACCAATGTTAACTTCGAGGGAAAAATCCCCCTGTAAAAATTCCGGCCCCAAATTTGTGGGGTTGTTCCAGATATCTTTGTGAGATGTCATCTCATGGAACCCTTATGTTTCCGCTGTTGTTGGGTAGCCTATAAAGAGTCTGACTGCATCGCAGTTCATTCTAGTTTAGTCTTTAAGCTTCAAGATGACTTGATCTTAGATTCTAGTCTTGGAATTCTATTACTTCTGCCGCTGAGGTTTTGTTTCCATCCATGTTCATTTGTGTGTCTGTTATTGTGTTAACAACATATCTAAAACAAAAAAACCCCTACTGAACCAATGTTAATGGAAGTTTGGTGGACAGATGGAACATCGGCGGCCAAGGGCTAACTCATGAAACTTTAATGCTGATACTTTCAGCAGGATCACACAAAAACATCTGAACCTATTTCAAAGGAACTTGGTGGAAAGGCAGGATATGGGGTTGAGGATGAAGACATACGAAGACCTGCTGTCCACAGTGAAAAGAAGGAAAATGAGATGGTATGGTCATGTACCAAGATCAATGGGACCTGCCAAAGCCATTCTATAAGGAACTGTGTGAGGAGGCAGAAGGAGAGGAAGACAGAGAAAGAGAGGGGAGGACAACATCAGTTCATGGACTAGCCTCAAACTCAGCAACTGCCTGAGAGCGTCTGAGAACCGGGAGGAGTGGAGGAAGCTGGTTGCGAAGTCTTCTGTGGTCCTGTGACAGTCTTTAAGACTCCAGGATAGGTGATAGGTGACGATGAAGTCATCAGATTTTGGTGTGGATCCATTGTACAGATCTGGTTCAAAGAGCAGATCCAGTATCTGTATCACCACCGCCAAGGTCTGTGCTTTCCGGAGTGCCCTTCTAGTGTGCATGTAATTAGGATTTTGACTGTTGAGGCCTCTGAGGTTGGCTGGGTTATAAACAGCATGATTTGACTTCAGCTTTAACATCCATTCCCACCAAGGGCAGGGCAGACAGGGTGGTAACTTGTCTCTGGAGAGTGGGTGCCCTGGCACTATAGCAGCATAACACTGACCCCACCACCAGAAACACCACACAGTGGGCAGTGATGGTGACAGTTTTGTTAAATGCTGGGCTGCAGTGGGTTTTTGAGCTTGTGTGCGTGGTGGGTACTCTACCAGTGAATGTTACAGAATTGTGAGGAAGAAGATGCCAAGTCATGGAAACCGGCTTGTTGATCTGTTTGTATAGGTTGGATCTTGTGTTCATAAGCCTGGATAATAATTGTTTTAAAGGGGGAGGGAGGAGAGGGGAGAGAAGGAAGGCTGGTGAAAGGGGGGGGGGGTAGGGGGGTAGGGGCTGTATCATTTAGTGAAAGATTTGTTTAGGGTTTTTCTGTATCTTGTTAAAAGGTTCCAGCAGTTAAAGAAAAAATTAAGATTGAAAAAAAAAAAAAAGAGAAGTAGCAGGGAAGACAATCCAAACATGTGCACATGCACTCACACACACACACAACACACACACACACACACACACACACACACACACACACACACTCATACACAGTCTCTCTGTCTCTCTCTCATAATGGAAAAGGCATGACAAACTTTCAGTAGATTAACTGAATGTGACGCTTCAGCATAATGATTGAAAACACTTGGCCTCTAATGGCATATCTGTTCCACTAGGTTACAGTATAACATGAGCTGATGAAATTCACTTGGTATTTCCTGAGCTGTTTAGCTGGAATGTCACATACATGGATCAGCGCCCAGTAAGGGCCCTGCTCTTGAACGACTTCTTTGTCTGGGATATTCTTGTCTTGCCAAGTACTACATTCATCTTCCAGTAAGGACACCCTCTTTTTAAATGCCCGATTTGTAAGCATTTGTTGTTGTTATAACTTATAGACCTACAAAGTTCTATGGGTAAGATTGTAGATTAAAAAGTTGGTTACAGCATGTCTAAAATGGAAGCAAACCCTTGTATGTTTAGTTTTCAGATTGTGTACAAGAGAAGTTAAGATCAAAGAGGGAGAAAGGTTGACATGTCGAATGATCGAGTGCTTGTCATTTTCTTGTTATTCTCATTTCCTTTTATTTGTCCCCCCATCCTCCCCAATTTCCCTGCCTCCCTTTCTTCTTTATTTTTGTTATTATTATTTTCAAATATAAAAACCAAACCAGACCAAACCAAATGAAATCCAATGATGTTTATATACTTAACATGTACTCAGTAAATCCTTACACCATTATACAAGATTTCATGCACACAAATATTAGAATGTGGTGGATACAGGCTGTTTGCTTCAACATATTTAATGTGAAACATTGGATGTTTTGCCAATTTTAAAGTATTGGAAAAGAACATGGAACTAAAGTTTGTGTGTGCGTGCGTGTGTGTGTGTGTGTGTGTGTGTGTGTGTGTGTGTGCGTGCGTGCGTGCGTGTGTGTGCGTGCGTGCATGCATGTGCGCGTGTGTGTGTGTGTGTGTGTGTGTGTGTGTGCGCATGTGTGTGTGCATGTGTGTGTTACAGATGAAAAAAAACAGCAACAACAGAATTCCAGATTGGCCTGTTCACACTAGACGTTTCATAGAGCTGGAGCCTTGTTTCTTCATGCGCCGAAACCAGTGCCTAAAGTATTAGATCTTTGGCAGTTTCTTTGAAGCTGGAGCTCCAGTGGTTTACATCTGCACACATGAACGAGTCTCCAGCATGCCACCATGGGTGACCCACTGCAGAAGCGTCACAAAAGGCCTCGCTCGGCCGGAAGAGTCTCTCAAGAAAAAAACTCTCTCCCAGGGTGGGCTCTGCAGAGCTCCGCCTTCCATTAAGGCCAGGAAGTGTCGGCCATGAAGAGGATGCATCCCTGGAGTTGGATTTCACTGACAAGCTGAAGGCCCTCAGAGAGCTGATAGCATCCTCAAAGACCCGTCGCCATGTCCGAGAAGAGCGAGAGAAAAGCTCCGGCCGCATGTGGTCCGGCGGCAGGGGAGCTTATGTGAGGCAAAAGAGGTTGGGGAGCAGGTACAGTTTTCTGTCAACAGCTTCAGGAGACCAGAGCTGGCTGGGCGACTGCAGGCGAAGACCAACACAGATGTCCTTGCCTCAGAGATGTCATCAGTGATGATAGATGGATGCAGAGAGGTCTATCCTGATGAGATGCTGGAACAAGACGGTCAGCAGTATGTTCCTCGGAGACCTCACTCAGCAGCGGAGAGCTACAGTCACCTGCTGTCCAGAGACTTGGAGCAGATGAGTTTGGCTCTGGAGCGGGCGTGGAGTCACCTGTCTCTGGAGTCTGGCCACAAACGGGTCACTTTCAGAAAAGATGTGATGGGTGATCGTGATGGGAGCAGAGCTCAATCTTCCCTGGACTTTTTTCATCATGAAGTGCCAGAGAGGGACTGGAGCGCACCAACAAGGACGTTGAATTCTCATTCAGAGATTAAAAAGGTGTCTGTGGAAAGGACGCCCACAGATAGCAGCGCTGGGTCTGATTACTACAGTCATGAAACAGTGCCCCAGGATGTGCCTGCCATGTTGCTGGCCAGCGACATCAAGGTGAGGGAACTGATGAAGGAGAAAGAGGCCATCTACAAGCAGTTCTCCCCCAGAGAGGACCATGCCGACGAAAGCCCTCCTGAGCATGACTGCGCGTCTTCAGGAAGTACGCCCAGACCTGTCCAAACAAACGTTCAGCTCTCTGATAACCCCTCGTCTCCCAGGATGAAAGCACGGCCTCGCAGTGCTGATCCTGTTAGGAAGCCCGCAGAAAAGGGCAGAAACTCAGCACTCAGGATCTCAGAAGACGAGCAGCATGGACACTGGACTCAGCTGTTGTCCCAGAAACGGGAGAAGAATGACTCCAGATCTGTTCCAAGCAGTCCAGCTACTGTACAGAGTAATCTGTCCTTGGAGACAGCGCACGGGCTTCTCCTCATACCTATCTTCTTCAGGAAGCTGCCAGACAGCTGCAGCAAAACAACCAGCATCAGAAGGTTCAGACAAACAGTCACAGGCAGAGAAACCATGCAGATGGTAATAGTGATGATGAGGATGGAGAGTTTGTTAAGGAAACGGTACAGGACGATGAAGTTGCAAAGATCCTGCAACATCCCAGAGGCAAGAAGAAAATCATCATCAGGCGTGGATCTGTGAAGGTGGTTCACGAAGCAGAAACTGACTCTGTGCAGGTTTCCAGGAAGACAAACTCCTCAAGGCATGACAGAGAAAACAAACCTCCTGTTCAGATTAAAACCAAGTCATCCCTCCAGCCGCAGTCTTCAGCGGACAGTGATGAGTCGATGCCAGATGATCCAGTTTTGACTGTGGACAAACTGAAGTCCTTGCTGAGAGGGCGGAGGTCAGAGTCCAGACCCAGTTCTCAGACCTCCATGGCCAGTGTGTCTTCCCCTGCTCCCATGAAGGCCATCCATCGCAACAGACCTAGTGTTCCCCACAGTCAGCATGCATCTGAAAACAGCTCAGGACTTGCCATTGGAAAATCAGAAATCGGTGAATCATCTGTGTCTAAATCACTTCAGCGTAAGATTATCAGACGACCTCCAAATGCACCCCAAGCCAAGGAAAGAGGGGAAAAAAGCATCGCTCTGTTGCAGAAATCTTTGAAGATGGGATTTGAAGAAACAAAGCTACCAAAAGAAGGAAGGGCAAGGGGTGGGGGCGAGGTTCACCAAAACAAAGCTCAAGTCCAACGACCCTCCTCGGCTCCTCATTTCTCTTCTAAACTCGCCTCCTCCTCATTGTCCAGTTCAGCCAAATCTCTCAGCAGCATCTCCAGGAAAGAGCAGGGCGCCACCCAAAACAACAAAACCTGGGTAGATAGGACCAGGAAACATGGACGAGAAAGGTCAAGGTCCTCCACAGACCTCACGAAGATCGACAGCCAAAAAGGCACGGACAGTGCTCATACGTCTGTAGAATCACTACGCAGCAGCGTTCAGCGTCTTCATGAAGAGGTGTCCCGGAGAGTCAGCCAGGAGGCCTACATTGTGCAGGGTCTGATGAACCACGCGGAGAGTCTGGACCACAACCTGGACAGGCAGCATGTCACTCAACAGGTGAGCAACGCGGGGCAGATTCGACGGCGACTCAGCTTTGATGAGGACGCTCCACTTGTACAGGAAAGGCAAAAAGGTGAAACTCAGAGCCAGGGCAGTGTTCCATTTGGAAAACGGCTGGGATCAGGTAGGGTGCTAGGCTTTGGGGCAGCGCGTGATGGTGAGCTGATTCTGAAAAAGAAAGTGCTGGTTGGTGGGAAGGCTGGCTGGGAAGACAGTACTGAGCAAGCCAGCTCAGACCTTGACACTGTGGAAAGCAGCTTCCTCACCAGTCTGGAGCAACTGTCAAATAAACAAGCAACCAGCACACCCAAGCAAGTCATGTCACAACATCGGCGACCAGCATCCTCCCTTTCATCGGTTGTTGGAAGAAACATGCAGAATGACGCAGTGCCAGAGAGAGACAGTGTTAGCAACCTTCGGCTGAGGAGACCGGCGTCTGTGGGTGCTGTCCCCTTCTCCACCTCGGAGTCTTGGGCACCTGGGAGTCTGTCAGGGTAAGGACCAGTTGATGTGTATATGTGTGTGTGTGTGTGTGTGTGTGTGTGTGTGTGTGTGTGTGTGTGTGTGTGTGTGATGTGAGATTCTGAATGGGCGTTCATTTGAATTCAGTTTAACTTGCGCCTCATGACTGAAAGTTGGATGGTTTTGTCAAGGGGTGCTTTGTGTGTGTGTATGTAAAGGAGGGGGGGGGGGGGGGGGGTGATGGGTTGATGGGCATGTATGAAGGCGAGTCTTACGTGTGTGTGTGTGTGTATAAGGGGAGGGGGATTGAGGGGTTGATGTGCATGTATGAAGGGGAGTCGTGTGTGTGTGTTGTGTGTGTGTGTGTGTGTGTGTGTGTGTGTGTGTGTGACTTGGTGCATGTGCATATATGCTTGTGCATGTGTTGATTTCTCTGTGGGCACATTCCCCCTTGGTATTCTCTCTAGTTCTCTGAGATCTGAATGTTACAAAATATACATGCATACATTTTGACTCAACTTGCCAGCTGGGGGAGAACTAGAGACATGTCACAGGGAAATAAAAGCCCTTTCATAAACTTCTACAGTACACTGCATGTATCATGATGATTCTTCCATCCCTTGGAAAATCAGAACCATCTGTTTTTGGTTTCAGGAACTGAAATGGTTTAGGATTTGATTTTTTTTTTTTTTTTTTCTAATTTGTAAATGATTGTATAGAACTTTGTAAACTTTATGGTTCTGATACGGCCTTCTTGTTGGCTGGGCTGTAAACAACATGGCTTTACTATGTGCCGCTGCCCTAGAAAATTCCGAATGAGAAAGATCAATAGAAGTGAACTGATTCTGGACTAAGTGTGATGGATTGAGGAGCAGAGATTGAAAAAAACAAACAACAAAAGTGGCGCTTGCTTGAAATATGTCGACCATATATCTCATAGCCTTCAATACGACAATAGCGAAGAAAAGTAGTAGGCTGGTTGCAGTGTGTTGACAGTTGAAACGAGTGTCATTTTGTTATGGGTTGTAGGCAGGTGGAAGGTCCTGTCCCTGTTCAGGCTTTGTTGTCTCTTAATTTCTATGGCGTCTTTGACTTTTCTTTTTACATCTAGACATTTGCAATGAGTTTGAGCTTTCACCTCTTAACCCCCAATTTCTAGAAAGTGCCAACCTTTTTTCTTTTTTTTTGTTATTAATGGCAGGAACCAGTTCTTCAAAATGTATCAGAGGTAGTTTCATCCATTAGAATTTGGAACTGGAGATTTAGATTGATTGTAAAAATGGGGGGGAACATATAACAGTGGGAAAGCACTTTCTTTTGCACAAGTTTGAAAAGTCAAGGTCTGCACTATGAAACTAGATGTGGAAAAAGATGCATGGTTTCTGGTGTCTGTGTTCATGATATTCGATGTCCCATGTCACGTTTTTTTGTTTCTGATAATCATTGTGAAATCAGTTGAAAAGGATAAACCCTTGGTAGAACCTGCATTGAAAGCCAAGAGGCTTGGTATAGGCTACAACAGGAAACAAGAGTTAGATTGACATAATTAATATGTTTCACAGCAGAGTGAAATGTCTGGCACCAGATGAGCTTCAGACCTCAGTGCAGCCTGTGTGTGTGTGTGTGTGTGTGTGTATATATATTATTATTATATATATATATATATAATATAAAAATATCAAAGGGTGCAAAATTGAAAGACATCCACCTCCTTTCCCTCATTTGAAAACTGAAAAATAAAAGCTAAAGGAAAAAGGTCAGCCTTAAGAAGAAAAAATTCGAGTGGTATTGGATCATCAGGTATTGCTAATGCATACACATCTTTACAGCACACACACACACACACACACGCATGTATGCACGCACGCACACGCGCGCGCACAGACACAGACACAGACACACACACACACACACACACACACACACACACACACACACACACACACACACACACACACAGACATGCACACACAAAGACACGCACACACAAAGACATGCGCACACACACACACACAAACACACACACACACACACACACACACACACACACCACACACACACACACACACACACACACACACCTCTCCCATTCTGTGACATCCAATACATGAACAAGGACAGTGTCAGATAGGTAGCTCTTCCATCTATATAGGCAACAGATCAGCAGCTGATAGAATTTGATACTGTAATTTGGAGCTGTCCCCTTCTCCACCTCGAGTCTTGGGCACCTGCGAGTCTCTCAGTCTCAGGGTGAGGACCAGTTGGTGTGTGTGAGTGAGGGAGTGTGTGTGTGTGTGTGTGTGTGTGTGTGTGTGTGTGTGTGTGTTTGGAGAGAGAGAGAGAGAGAGAGAGAGAGCATTGTGTGACCTCTGCCCTTTAAGTAAGGATTTTAGTGTGTCGAGTGTCAAAAATGGGATCAAATGGTGTCATGCTTATGTGTGTGTGTGTGCGCGCGCGCGCATGTGTGTGTGTGTGTGTGTGGTGTGTGTGTGTGTGTGTGTGTGTGCGTGTGTGTGTGTATTGTTGTGTGGACTTGGTTTGTCGAGTGTCAAAAATGGGATCAACTGGTGTCATGCATGTGTGTGTGTTGTGTGTGTGTGTGTTGTTTCAATGTTTGTGTGGACTTGGTGCATGTGCATATGTTTGTCCATGTGTTAGTTCCTCTGTGTGCACATTCCTGCTTGGTATCCTCCCTCAGAGTCTTTAGCACTGTCCTTTGTCATCTGAATGTTACAGATGCCAGCTGGGGGAGAACTAGTAACATATTACATAGAAACAGAAGTCCTTTAAGAAATGTGTACAATATGCTGTATTTTTCCATCCCGTGGAAATCTGAACCATCAAACATCTGTTGTCTGGTGTCAGGATTTGAAATGGTTTGGGATCAGATTCTTTTTTTTTTTTTTTCAAATTTGAAGATGATTGTATAGAACTTTTATAAACTGCTAAACTTTACGGTTCTGATATGGCCTTGTTGTCTGGGCTGTAAGCAACATGACTTAATTAATTAATTGAGTGCCACTGCCCTGGAAACTTTGAAATGAGAAACATCAATAGAAGTTACGTGATCCTGGACCCTGGACCGAATGTGACAGATTTTAGGAGCAGAGATGAAAAAAAAAAAAAAGATTGGCGATTGCTTGGAATATGTTGACAGTCTCTTCAAGCCTTCTTCAGCCTAGCTAAGAAAAGTAGTTGGATGGCTGCAGTCTTTTGGCAGTTGAAGTGTCACTGAGTTATGGGTTGTAGACAAGTGGAAGGTCGTAACTCCAGTACCTGTTCAGGCTTTGTTTTCTCAAATGTCTATGGCTACTGTGACTGTTCTTTTCACATAAGACGCTTGCTATGAGCTTGATCTTTCGCTTCTTCTTACCCACCTGTTTCTGTAAAGTGCCAGCCTTTTTTTTTTATTATGATGGGAGCCTGTTCTTCAGAATCTGTCAGAGATGGTCTGACCCTTTGGAGTTTGGAACTGGAGGTTTAGATTGTCGGGGGGGGGGGGGAGATGTAACAGGGGGAGTGCACTTTCATAAAATTTGCATTTGAAGTGTCAAGGTCTTCATTATCAAACTAGCTGTGGATAGAGACGCATGGTTTCTGGCATCCGTGTTCATGATATTCCATGTCCCATGTCACGTTTTCTGTTTCTGATAACCATTATGAAATCAATTAAAAAAAAGGAAAAACCCTTAAAACCTGCATTGAAAGTCAAGATACGTGGTGTAGCCTACAACAGCAAACAAAAGGTAGATTGACATAATAAATGTTTCACAGTAGAGTGAAATGTCTGGCACCAATAAGCGTCAGACATCAATGCAGCCGGTTTATAGCAAAGGGTGTGAAATTGAGACGCCCCCCTCATTCAACTCTGTGTAAAAAAGTGAAAAAAAGCTGTTTAAGGAAAAAGGTCAGCCTTATGAAAGAAAAAAAAAACAGAGTAGTATTGGATCATCATTGCCAATGCATGCACATGCATACAGCACACACACACACACACACACACACACAGCACACGCACACCACACACACACACACACACACACACACACACACACATACATACACACACTTTGCCACATCTCCCATTCTGTGACATCCGATACATGAACAAGGACAGTGTCAGATAAGTAGCTCTTTCATAGGCAGCAGATCAGCAGCTGATAGAATTTGATACTGTAATTATAATGCCATTGGTGGCTTTTGTTTTTCTTTTTTTTCAAGATATGTGAAGAGGCACTGATTATTATTATTTTTTTCTCCCCAACATTTGGAAAATGGGACAAAGATTTTGACAGACTCAAGCAGTGTGTGTGTGTGTGTGTGTGTGTGTGGTGTGTGTGTGTGTGTGTGTGTGTGTTTATATATATATATATATATATATATATATATATATCACACTGTATGACTGAGAGAGAAAAGAGAGGGAGGGAGAGTGAGTGATTGTGCATGTGCCAAGAGTAGAAGTTGTCTTTTGAGGCTCCATTAAAAAAGAAAGGAAAAAGAAAGTATGAAGGACCACCAAAACTGTTTTGTTCTAATATCTGTAGATTTTAATCTATGGTCTGGAATTGTGGATTCACTGGATTGTTTAGAAATAAAAGGAAAATTATATTCTGTGCGAACACATGTAATAGACCATTAACATTCCATTTCCAGTGGATAGTAGGGAATTCTTGGTTGGAGTAATTATCAGTGATGAAATTTATATAGTGATGTGAATTGGCAATGTTGATTCTTGGAAAATTAAATAGATGCCAGCATCGCTGACATGTAGTATTATATTTACTGTTATGCCAAAATCTTCAGATAAATCAGCTGCTCGATTTGGAAACGCTGTCAGCTTCCTTCAGTCATTCATCCATGCCTATGGTCACCCTCTCTCTCTCTCTCAGTCTCTCTCTGTCTCTGTCTCTGTCTGTCTCTCTCTGTCTCTCTCTCTCTGTCTCTCTCTCTCTCTTTCTCTCCCCCTCTCTCTTGTGTCTCCATGGTAACTAGTGTAAATGACTTTTCTTTCTTTTATCTTTCTTTCTTTTTTGGACCAATTTGTAATTTTTTTTGTTGCTTGCTTTTTTTTCTTTCTTCCTTTCTTTTTTTTGTTGTTGTTGGCCATGTTGTATTTATACCATATTGAATATTCAAAACATTTTTTATATTTGATGATGAATTGAAGAACATCAGAGTGTCCATGGCCAGTCCCTGGTCTTGTGCTGTACACAGTTTCAGGTTCTGGTCTTTTGGTGATGGGAGAATGTGGTGATGGGAGACTGGTCATTAATGCAACAAAGTCAAGTTACTAATTGTGGTCTAGTTTATACTGTTTACAAGCGTTCCTTGATGATGGGGTGCGTATATCGCTGAACTCAAGTCAGCTGAATACTGTAAGCATTCCTTGATGATGGGGCAGTAGTATATCACTGAACTTCAGTCAGCTGAATACTGTAACTTGTAAGCATTCCTTGATGATGGGGCAGTAGTATATCACTGAAATTTAGTCAGCTGATTACTGTAAGCATTCCTTGATGATGGGGCAGTAGTATATCACTGAACTGTAGTCAGCTGAATACTGTAAGCATTCCTTGATGATGGGGCAGTAGTATATCACTGAACTGTAGTCAGCTGAATACTGTAAGCATTCCTTGATGATGGGGCAGTAGTATATCACTGAAATTTAGTCAGCTGAATACTGTAAGCATTCCTTGATGATGGGGCAGTAGTATATCGCTGAAATTTAGTCAGCTGAATACTGTAAGCATTCCTTGATGATGGGGCAGTAGTATATCGCTGAAATTTAGTCAGCTGAATACTGTAAGCATTCCTTGATGATGGGGCAGTAGTATATCGCTGAATTTAGTCAGCTGAATACTGTAAGCATTCCTTGATGATGGGGCAGTAGTATATCACTGAACTTTAGTCAGCTGAATACTGTAAGCATTCCTTGATGATGGGGCAGTAGTATATCACTGAACTTTAGTCAGCTGATCTGTAAGCATTCTTGATGATGGCAGTAGTATACTGAACTTTAGTCAGTAATACTGTAATTGTAGCATTCCTTAATGATGGGGCAGTAGTATATCAGTTATCACTGAACTTTAGTCAGCTGAATACTGTAAGCATTCCTTGATGATGGGGCAGTAGTATATCACTGAACTTTAGTCAGTTTAACTTCGTCTGTCATCCAGTTGTATGCGCTCAGATATATTGGATTGGGGGGTGAGGGGGGAGTGTCAGTGTCAGTGTGTGTGTGTGTGTGTGTGCGCTCATGCATGTGCGCTTGTGTGTGTGTGTGTGTGTGTGTGTGTGTGTGTGTGTGTGTGTGTGTGTTTCACTGTTTTTGTCACTGTTTGTGTGTGTAAGAGAGAGAGAGAGAGAGGAGAGATCATGAGCATGGATGAAGCTGAGAGCGTTTTGAGGTAGTAAGGTGAATAAGTATTATTAAGTTGTACTATGCGTGATACTGAGAGAGACACTATGTCATATAATGTGCATGCTATGTGCATTATCATGTACACTTGTCCAGCTTCACAGTAAAGGGTTTGATAGTTTATATTCTCTCATCAAAACGTATTTAGAATATGTCAACTTCATTTTTTGCTTTGTGTAAACACACTATTTATGACAAGCAAATGGAAGGTGAAAGTTTAGAGATCTACTTCTCAGCACAAAATTTAATAAAAACAAAACTGAGTTTTGTTTTTTGTTGCATAAGCAGTCTGATACCCCTGCAGACACCCCCTGTATAGACAGGCAAGGATTAATCCCATCTATCCAACAAAGGGAGTAGAGTTTTGTGTGTATGACCATTTTTTATCCTGCCATTAAGGCAGACATACTCCAGCTTCGGGAAATTGAAATGAACATAAAATATTTCATGAATGTGCTGGCAGTGAAGTGCAATCAGTAAACATCGAAAAAGAGGCAGCTTCAGTCATCAGAGCCTGACATCTGCCCAGAAGTGCTCGTCCTGGGGGTACCTGGTGAGGCCACCTTGCGCATCCACAATGTTAGCACACCTTCAGTGCATGGAGTGGATTAATTTGTTTATGAATGCTGTGGAGATGTTGTCCCATTCCTCTTGCACTGGTGCAGTGAGTCAGGTGGTTGTGGGGTGGACTGGCACAGCATCTGTGGATCCCCCTCTGACCCTCATCCCACATGTGCTCCACGGGGTTCAGGTGTGGACTGGAAGGTGGCGGGGGGCACAGTGCAGATGATGTTCTGCTGCAGGAGGTCCATTGAGACCTGGGCAGTATGTATGCAGCCTGGCGTGGTTGTCTCTCTGCAGGAGCTGGCAAGGATTGCTGGCTGCAGGACCTGGTGGTTGTGGACCTGAGCATTGAGGACTTGTCCATGGTCCGCTCTCTGATTCTGAAAGATGACCAGGTCAGCATTCTACTGGAGACCAGTGAGGCCACAGTGATGTCAGATCTTCACCAGTGGCCCATCAGCGTCAAGGGTGCCAGTAAGTCTCCACAAGCGCTACCTCAGGTCCTGCCATCTGCAATACTGATGCAGAACGGGCATTGGTCAGTGGAAAGAAGCATCCTCCACTGCTGCTGACATTAGTTCAGTCTCTGCTTGGCCCACTGCAGATGGTTCTGGTGGTGGAGAGGAGACAGTCGGAGACTTCTTGCTGGTTTCCTGTGTACCAGGTCTTGGTTATCAGCAGTCCTGAGTCACACTGTTCCCAGCTGAAGAATCTGTGGTGAGACCAGTAACTGAGACTAGTGAGAGTCTCCATAGCAGTGAGTGTTTTGCAGGCAAATTGTTGACGAGTCTTCCAGCTAGCTATCTTTTTCCTGGGCTGCAAGTCATATGTTGGCTGTTGCAATGAAAAGAGAAGTATATTCTGTTTTCTTCAAGCAGCTGTTTGGAGGGTTTCTCCGTGGTCATGTGATCAACACAGTTCTTCTGTGTGTCAGTGTGCAAGTTAATTCCATGTGATTGTGAATATCCGTCACATCCACTGCTGATTTGCCCACATGTTTTTTGTCATTCCTGCACCAGGTGGAACTTGACTACAGAGTGCCTCCATTTACAACCACTTTGGACTTTTCAGGTTCTGTTTGCGTTCATGGCTGCTCATTTCTTTGGTGTTTCTTTAACATGTCAATCTAGACTTACCACTGAATCAAGACTCCCTGTCCTTTGAGGATCCAGGCTCGAAAAGTAATTTCTGGAGGACATAGTGAAGGAGTGGGAAAGGAGCTTTTTCTCCCATAGATCGGCAATAAAATGGCTACAGGTTTGTGACTCCATTATGCTGTGCTGGTTGCTGTAGCTCTTCACCCAGCGCACACAAGACAAGTGAGGTGCACTTGATGTACAAGAAAACTTGCCCCTGAGAGAAAATCCTATATTTACCCATATACACCAGTGTAAAGTTTTATGCATGGAGCTACAACAGCAGAAGCAATGTAGAAATATACAAATGATGATCACATGAAGACCTGGCATGGTCTTCTGATACTTGATCTAGAATACATATTCTGTCTGTAGACAATGGAACTAATCAAACTAACAATCTTCTGGCGCCCACTCCTTTCTGAATATAAATTATGTACCATCTCTCTGGAAGTCACTGCTCTATGAATCATATGATTTACTTCACACAGGACTATACAGTTTTCTTTAAAAAAAAAAATCACATAAAAATGCTCAACGTGTTTTAATCAAAAGCTCACTGGAGGTGGAGGGCATTTTTGAGAGGTGGTATTGAGGTAAGAAGTATTCTCAGTTTTCATCACAGTGTCCCATATAAAGTTTGTGGCTTTGCTTTGATAACATCGTTAGTGAATTCAAATGACAATCAAAATTTGTGAATCATTGTCACATGTCCTGGTTTTGTGTTGTTGCTTTTGAGTGTGTGTGTGTGGGTGTGTCAGTGTGAGCGCACGTGGGTGCATGCGTGTGTGTGTGTGTGTGTGTGTGTGTGTGTGTGTGGTGTGTGTGTGTGTGTGTGTGAAGTGAGTAGTGTGTGTGTGTGTGTGTGTGTGTGTGTGTGTGTGTGTGTGTGCGCATGTGTTTTATATTTGTGTGTGTGCATGTGTGTGAGAGTGTGTGCGTGTGTTTTACATATGTGTGTGTGTGTGGGCGTGTGCATGTCTGATATGGTTGTCTTAAATATTTAAATTCCAGTGTTTCATTCCTATCTTATGAAAATGATTGTCATCCTTATCATCTGTGTGTGCAGAACGGATGCTGCTGATTACATTGTGTCTCAGCTGGGCAACGCCAGTATGGTTCATCTTCTGCAGCGACTGTACACAGCCGATGATGCCACCAGACAGGCCATCATTTTGAAGGTGACATATTCCCCCACTGTCTGGGCAGTGACAGTTTGTTGTTGTTGGAAATCATGCCGACATGTGCTGTCAAATTTACCTTCTTCTTTTTCCATTAAGACCATAAAAGGAAACAGTGTATAAGGAAGAGCAAGGAATTTTCAGTGTATCAGACCTGTCTGTGTCAGTTCCATGGAGTCTGACGGCTAACAATACAAATTCAACATAATGCCAACCATTTATATTGTGGGTCATATCATTTCTGAAGGGACTTTGGTATACTTTTCTCCTGAAGCGAGTTGAAAAGAGATCCTGAAAATGGAGAGGAAAAAACCAAGGAAAATGAACAGTTAAGGAATTAGAAAAAAAAATTTAAACCGAAGTTAGCATATATCTGAAGTTCGGAATTGATGAATGAACAAAGAAATTGGTGATATAGATCAAATACAAAGAAATGAAAGAATTGCAGAAACACGAGAAGAAAGAAAAGGAGGAAAATGTGAGATGGAGATAAATGTGAAAACAGAAAGAAACCCAGACATCTGAAATAAAGCATGTAGAATGTTTAGGAGAATGAAGAGGGAGATCAGATGTATGTATCTGTCTTAAAAAAAACAAACCCACCACACACACACACACACACAAAACACACACACACACACACACACACACACACACACACACCTTTTGTCTTACCTTCTGTCTTTCTCTTTCAGTCTCTCTCAGTTCTCTCTCTCTCTCTCTCTCTCTCTCTCTCTCTCTCTCTCTCTCTCTTTTCTCTCTCTCTCTGCTTCCTTCCCTCCTTTTCCACCCCAGAGGTCTAGGGATTTACTATTTCTATTCTTTTTTGTTGTTGTTGTTGTTTGTTGTTTTTGTAGAAGTTGGATTGGCAGGTATTACCAGATATTGTCTGCCTGACATAACGTACAGGAATCTGCCATGGCCACCCTGGTATGTGTGTAAGAGAAGACTCCCTCGCTGTTGTAAACATTAGTCGTGCCATTCAACAAAGAGAAGTACTTTGTATCCTTTTTGTTTTTGAAGAGGACACAGGTGCTTGCTGTCCAATTCTAGATCAATGGATTTCAATGCTGGGGGGGGGGGGGGGGGGGGGGGGGGTGAGGTGGGGGGAAGATATGCTTCAAAGAAAAGTTCTCAGGGCTTTAAAAAAAAAAAAATTAAAAAAAAAAGAAAATTCATAACATGCTTGTAATGTTCATTCTAGGTGACACAGATTTCCAAATCAGATTGATAGAACTGAACAAATGCCCAGTTTACTTTAAAGTAGACCTTGAATGGAACCTTTGGAATAAACTGAGCTAAACTTCTATTTTTTGTTTTTGTTTTAAGTGTCAGTGTTCATGAACGACATCTCTCAAGACTTTTTTTTTTTTTTATATATATATATAACCCAGATAGATGTTAATTTTTGCAAAATCCGGTAGCTGGCCCATAGATGAATGACGCTAGAACAGAATTCCATCTAAAACTCAAGATGGGTGACGTGTAACATCCCCCCTCCGCACCTCCTTACATTCCCCCCCCCCCCTCCCACTTCCCCATCATTCCCTACCACCACCCCCTCCCCTCCATTCTCTCCTTGACAGTCCTGTGACTATTTCACATGCTGGTGGAAATGTAATGGAAACGCAAAGCCACCGTTTTTTGGGAGGAGGGTCATATATATGATTATGCAATATATGAAAGTTACCATCATTTGTTACTGCTGTTACAGGCCCAGTACTTCAAGCATTGGCAGAACACAGCTCATTCCTTGAGACAGCAGCGGCAGCTGTATGCAGAATCCTTGAAAAGGTAAACCTTGGTTTCAATCACTAGAAGAATTTTTGGAAGTTTTGTTTCAGATCGAGGGTGTCTGCTGTGAGTGCTTGCACGTTTTTGTATACATGTAAACATCAGACAGAAGGAAAAATAAACCAGGTGTAAAAAAACGCGCAGACATGTGCATGCGCATGTGTGTGCACACATATACAGTGATAAAAACAGAGCCACAGACACACACATGCACATGCGTGCACACACACACTCACACACACACACACAAACACACATACACACATACCAACCAACCACACGCACGCACACACGCACGCACACACACACACACACACACACACACACACACACACACACACACACACACACACACACACACACACAGAGAGTAAGTACACATTTAAGTGTGTAACTTTGCCAGTTGCATTTATGAGGAAATGTATCCAAGCGTACTCTACCACTCGTCATGTTTTCATATAATGTTTTTGTATATGTTGTTTGTGTGCTGTTTTGGGCAGACACATTATCGCCTGTAGAAGAAATCAATAAGAATATTGTTCATGTGTTTGATTATCTCCTCTGTCCCTGCTCCACTCTCTCTCTCTCCCCCTACCTCTTCCTCCCCAAACCTCCCTATATTTGTCCAACCCTGTATCCCTCCCTCCCACCGCCCCCTCCTCCATCTCCATCTCACTCCCTCAGAGCTCACAAGTTCCATGTCAGCCGACTGCAGCGCCGGTGCTTCTTCTACTGGCACGGGGCGGCTGACGAGAAGCGGAAGAAGCGGATGGCGGAAGGCATCCACCGGCACCACATGCTGCGGAAGGGCCTGCAGGGCTTCCACTGGGCCATCTTGAGGTCCAAGCACCAGATCCGAACCCTGCAGATGAAAGTGAACACCATCATGACCAGGACTGCCTTTGGCAAGGTGCGCATCGTTGATTGTGCAACCTCTTTTTTTTTTTTTTGTCTGCAGTGTGCATGCATTGAAGATTTGCACTCATTGTATGACAATTCACGTATAATAACAGTACTTGGAAATAACAATAGAGTCATCTTGAAACACTTGCCTAGCATCAAGAACAGCATGAATGACTTTCCTAGGAAAAGCAGAACGAGGATTGAGGTGTATCCATTTGTGTTAGGTGGATAAAACTTGATTGTCAATCTACTCGTCCCATTCTAGTCCCCATACACTTACCTCTTGGTAGCTGTGGCAAAAAAGAACAACAAACAGGTGTTTCTGATTGCACTCAAGCCTTGGAACTCTAAGCGTACAGCCTGCTCTACGTATCACATATTAATAATGTCATGAGTTGGTGTGATAATGGTCTCGGTGATGTAGTAGAAAAGCATTTTAACAATGTGTTACCACTATTTCCTTTTCTCTCCTTTTTTTTTCCCAGTGGCAGGCCCAGTTTGAATCCAGAAGAGAGGAACGTCTGCGGACTGCTTTCCGACGATGGCGTGAATATGCCTATGAAGAAAGAATGTAGGTGGCTCTTCATGTTAGAGTTTCTGTGCCTGTGTTGTTTGTGCATTTCACAAGTCGGTGATAATTCTTCGCTTCAAACTGGTTTAGAGCATATGTGTATTTTTGATGTCATCAAGGTAGACTGCTTGCAGTACAAAACAAGGTGGAAAATGTATCATTGTGACTCAGACAGAAAAGGCGATTTAATTTGATAACGTGATAGATTGTTCTTGCAGGTTGTTACAGATTACCGGTCACTGTCAGTACTAAATACTTTCAGCATCATGGAAATGTCCTAGTGAATGCGGTACCTTCATGAAAACAGTGGAAGTCCAAACTTGTTGAATTTACAAAGCAGTTCTGTCTGTTTCATTGCCGTGAACAAATGCTAGTATCTGATGGCCAGTTCTGCTTTGTTCTGTATGTACTGTTTCATTATGTGCTGTTCTTTTTTTTTTATGTAAACTTGTAGTACATTGATTTCTGTTACCTATAACCTGCATGTTTTTTTAGCTTAAATTCTCCCTTCCCCCAGCATTCTCCCTGTCAGTGCTCCCATCCTCCTGCTCTCAGCCCTTCCCCCAGCATTCTCCCTGTCAGTGCTCCCATCCTCCTGCTCTCAGCCCTTCCCCCAGCATTCTCCCTGTCAGTGCTCCCATCCTCCTGCTCTCAGCCCTTCCCCCAGCATTCTCCCTGTCAGTGCTCCCATCCTCCTTCTCTCAGCCCTTCCCCCAGCATTCTCCCTGTCAGTGCTCCCATCCTCCTCTCAGCCCTTCCCCCAGCATTCTCCCTGTCAGTGCTCCCATCCTCCTGCTCTCAGCCCTTCCCCCAGCATTCTCCCTGTCAGTGCTCCCATCCTCCTCTCAGCCCTTCCCCCAGCATTCTCCCTGTCAGTGCTCCCATCCTCCTCTCAGCCCTTCCCCCAGCATTCTCCCTGTCAGTGCTCCCATCCTCCTCTCAGCCCTTCCCCCAGCATTCTCCTCTCAGCCCTTCCCCAGCTTCTCCCTCAGTCCTCCCCTTCTCTTCAGCCCTTCCCCAGCATTCTCCCTGTCAGTGCTCCCATCCTCCTCTCAGCCCTTCCCCCAGCATTCTCCTGTCAGTGCTTCCCATCTCTCCTCTCAGCCCTTCCCCTAGCTTCTCCCTGTCAGTGCTCCCATCCTCCTCCTCTCAGCCCTTCCCCAGCATTCTCCCTGTCAGTGCTCCCATCCTCCTCTCTCAGCCCTTCCCCCAGCATTCTCCCTGTCAGTGCTCCCATCCTCCTCCTCTCAGCCCTTCCCCAGCATTCTCCCTGTCAGTGCTCCCATCCTCCTCTCAGCCCTTCCCCCAGCATTCTCCCTGTCAGTGCTCCCATCCTCCTCTCACCCTTCCCAGCTCTCTGTCAGTGCATCTCTCCTCTCAGCCCTTCCCCCAGCATTCTCCCTGTCAGTGCTCCCATCCTCCTCTCAGCCCTTCCCCCAGCATTCTCCTCTCAGCCCTTCCCCCAGCGTTCTCCTCTCAGCCCTTCCCCTAGCGTTCTCCCTGTCAGTGCTCCCATCCTCTTCTCAGCCCTTCCCCCAGCATTCTCCCTGTCAGTGCTCCCATCCTCCTCTCAGCCCTTCCCCCAGCATTCTCCCTGTCAGTGCTCCCATCCTCCTCTCAGCCCTTCCCCCAGCATTCTCCCTGTCAGTGCTCCCATCCTCCTTCTCTCTAGCCCTTCCCCAGCATTCTCCCTGTCAGTGCTCCCATCCTCCTCCTCTCAGCCCTTCCCCCAGCATTCTCCCTGTCAGTGCTCCCATCCTCCTCTCAGCCCTTCCCCCAGCATTCTCCTCTCAGCCCTTCCCCCAGCATTCTCCCTGTCAGTGCTCCCATCCTCCTCTCACCCTTCCCCAGCATTCTCCCTGTCAGTGCTCCCATCCTCCTCTCAGCCCTTCCCCCAGCGTTCTCCCTGTCAGTGCTCCCATCCTCCTCTCCACCCTTCACCCAGCATTCTCCCTGTCAGTGCTCCCATCCTCCTCTCAGCCCTTCACCCTCGCCTGTGTCCTGGATCAAATGAAGATTGTGCTAGCTGTTCCTTTACAGTGGCAGTATAAGCAGCATAGGCAGTATTGTTATTGTCAACTTAACCGTCATCACCATTACCACTACCCCTATAATCGCAGTCGATACCACCACCATAGTATCATCTTCGTTATCGTGGCCATTTCTATCACTATCATTGTCATCGTTGCCCACCTGTCTGTCGACATATCCGCATCCCCCCTCCCTGCGCTCTCCCATGCAAGTAGGATTTGAAAGTTTTGAATGGCACTTGAAGCCCTCCAGTCTGACAGTGGACCTTTGGTGTGGGCAGTGTGCGGGAGAAGCAGAGGGATCAGAATGAGCAGCTGGTCTGCCTGACCCTGCTGGTGTGGAGGGAAGCCTACCACCGCCGGATCAAGGAGAATGTGGCCGACAAATACCTCAGGTACGTCTGTGGTTAGACAGCTTGCCGGCATGGGCAGACTGGAGATCTTTGCAGTGCTTGTGGTTGTGATGTGGCAGTGTTTATATTGGGTGTGTGTGGCCTTGTGGATGAGTTGTTGGATGTCTGTGTGTTAACAGATCGAAGATTGTTGTGAGTCACTGTTCTTTTTTTTCATTATTCAGTTTTTGTTGTAAATCACTACTATGTGAGAGCAACTGAACAGGTCTTTGTCATTGACAGTTTTAATGAATGTCAGAGTAGGTGAGAAATTAAAGGTGATCTTTATTGCTTGTAAATAAAAATCTTTGTAATGTCAGATTACTGCATTTCATCCCCTACTACTCCCCTCCCCCCACTCTCTATTTTTCCATGCCTCTCCCTTCCCCCCGTTTCACAGTTTGCTTTTCCCATTGCACCATGACAGAAGCTTGTCGAGTACTCTAACGGATGAGTTGGCCATCAGGGATCTCCAAAACAAGCCTTTCCAGTCATGGGTGACAGAGCAGAGGTGTTGGAACCGGTCCAGTCAGTCTATTACGTGTTCCTCCCAGAACATCATTGATGTTCATCTGGATGGTCCATCCCTGTTGGAGTGGTCTGGAACAGTCCGTGTGAGATGTTTGCAAGCGTACAGCACACAGTAACTGCATGGAAGAGTTCCAGTCTTCCAGCATATTTATTGATTTGCTGTCTGGGACAGTCATTTGTATCATGTTCCATGTGTGAGATGCCGAAAATCTGCGTGGAGCAATGGAATTCCTGAATTTTCTGCCGCAGATCTGTCGTGAGTGACTAGCTCTTGCATTCGTGGAAAAAGATGGCTGTCATGACCAGTTTCTCAGCTTGGAAGGTGACATACTTTAGATTCCAAAAGGACTTCTCAAGCTTTCTCATGGCAGACGTAGGCAGAGTGAATGTCTTCTAGACTTTTTGTTTGGTTGCTGTTTCCATGTAGACATTCAACAAAATGGGAGACTGGAGGTAGCCTTGACAGGTTGCTGCTGTTGTTCAGAAGCAGTGTAAGAGGTGGTTATTCAGGGGAAATCTTCTGTTTGCATCCTTGTAGAATAGTTCTAGGAGTTAGTTGAGTTTATTTTTGAAGTTGAGTTTATTTTTGAATGACCATTTCTCACAATCGATGTCAAATCTTTCTGCCAGATGTTTTCAAAGGCTTTAATGAAGTCGCTTTTTGTGGAGGTTATGTAGGTGTTGAAGGTGCTTCTCTATCCACAGTCCGATGTTAAAATCTGTTCAAATGCCATTGGCCTGAATATCAAATCGGTTTTTCCCCACAGATTTTTTTTTTTCAGCTTTTCATTTGAGTCTGTTCAGCAGGACTTTCAACACATCAGTCCACTGGGGTTGAGGATCAAACTGATGATCTTGTCACAGGTTTGTTCTCATCATGGGTTGTGCCCATTGCATTGGTCACTGTTGTGTGGCCTATATTCTCCTGATGACTTTTGGCCCTACATACCTCTGTGCCTCAGTGGGTTGTGCCCATTGGGTTGATGGCTGTTGTGTGGTCTGTATTCTCCTAATGACTTTTGGCCCTACATACCTCTGTGCCTCAGTGCCCTGCTGACATGTTATCCACTCTTTTGGTTTGCAGATGGCTTTCTCCACTTTTTCTCGGAGAGTTGGAGCATCCCCAGATTCACTGCTGGTGATGATAGCATTGTTAGAGATTTTGTATGTAGATTGGCAGTTCTTGCCCTTAATGAAGGTGAGGACAGTCCAGAGGAGTTACGTTTCCTTGGAGCCTGCAGTCCCCCCCCCCCCCCCCGAATGTATATTTGTTATATATATGTACATAGTACAAATGAAAAAAAGTGTTTAATGCACTGTTCATTCACTGCCAGGGCATGAACTATTGTCTGGGCTGAGCCCCTGCTTGCACAGTTCTTTGCTGTTGCTTTGGTCGTGTTAGCTTCTTTAGTGTTTTACAGCCCTGATATGGCCCTTTGTGGTTGGCTGGGCTATAAGCAACATTACCTCACTTAGTGTTCTAGTCTGCCTTGCGGTTATTTAACCTTTCTTCAGTACTATAACATCAGTCGACAATTCGTTTAGCTGTGGTCTCTGTCAGTTTCTGCTTGGCATTTCAGTGTGTGCTGGAATCCACATTCTTTTTACTTGTTGGATCCCTTCTTGTGTCAGATAAATTCAAAATACCATCAGTAACCCATGGTTTGTCACTCGCGTACCGTAGGGTTGTTTTTGCTGCCCTGAGAAGTTTTTATGTTGTCATGAGATTCGTGATACGGTCCTCTAGTAGGTTGAATGCGGCAAGCCAGTTCGGAAGATCTACCCAAGAGATTGTTGCAATCTTGGGATTCTTCAGCTTTTTCAGGCTGCATGTGGATTATTTTAGTTGTTCTTAAGCCAGGTTGGTCAATGGTAGAGGGCTGTGACTGCTGGCAGTGTCTGTTCCAGGGAAGGGTCTGGGTTTGAGTCTTGGTAACACTGCACTTGCAGCTTTGACAAGTGAAGATGTAGTTGACATGGTATCATTTCTCACCGCTGGGTTTGTTCTAGGTTGTTGTTTGGGGTAGTTAGTGTGTGAATTTTTTTTTTTTTTTTTTTGCTGTCCCACCTCTGCGCCACCTCAGAGGCAGTGCACCCATGCCGCTCATTCCGACACCCTGTCCACAGCCACAACCGGTCGGCCCCACCGCAGCTCCTGCACCGGCAATCCACAGGGAGCAGCCAATGTCAAGTCGTCAAGAGGCAACCCACCGGAGGAGACACTGCACTGCTGCCGAGTCACTTCCATGGTGTTCAGTGGCGCCTGTTCTGATCTAACATACGCAGGACACCACCTACTAAACCCCTACTGACGACAATAATTGCTTAGTCGCGGAGCTGGCGTGAGTGAGCTCTCCCTCCGGAGGGCGCCACCACGTCCGTCCATCGACAGCCCCCATGAACTCGCCGATACCAGTGACCCTGACGGAACCAAGCCAAGGCCACAGACGTGAAGAGGACATCGAAACTGAGGTCACCATGAGAGCAGGGCATGAAAGGCCACAGAATTTGAGACAATTTTTTTTTTAATGCTGATAGATGAGAATGAGGATGATTAAGATGATGCTACGGATTTCCATTTCGGTCTGAGACTACATGGCAGGGCTGTTCTCTACGCTTCCTTTCACAATATATCCCGGCGTCAACCAGGCCTGAGAGATACAGGCACCTGCAGTGTTGGTCAGGAAATTTGAGCAACACTCTCAGAAACGCATCCATTAAGTGGATGAAACTCGACTGTGTGGTCCCAGTCTTCCCAACTGAGTCCGCAGCAAACTCAACTCTGGGTAGGAGCCGGTCGGGGCAGAAAAACCCACATAACTCTGATGGGATTCGAACCCACGACCTCCCAGCCGGGAGTCCGCGACGCTAACCACTTCGCCACAGCGGCTGGTTAGTGTGTGAAGTCAGTGTTGACAGGGTAAGCTTGTGGCTGCTGGCAAACTGTGAAAGCTGCAGTCCTCTTTGATCAGGTTGTTATCTTCCAAATCCCTTAATGTCCATGCCCATCAATTCTGTTAATCTGAACTACTTTCAGATTGAAATCTGTGATTGTGTAGGATTGAAATCTGTGATTGTATAGGACTGAAAATGCTTTGATGGTAAATATTGTCATGGTTTGGTGGAGGAAAAAATTGCTTTGGAAAAAATTGCTTTGGTGTTCATTTCTTTGATTTGGGGTGAAACGTGTGTGGTGTCATTATGGGTGTGGAATTATGTCATTTTGGATGGGAAATGCTTTGGTATTTTGTTTTGTTTTTTTGCTTGGGGGTGATAATGGTTTTCTGTTTAATTCTCTTTGGGGATGAAAAGTTTTGTTCTTGGGGAGGGAATGCTTTGTTTGATCATGTTTCAGTTTGGGGTGAAGTTGCTTCAGTGTGTTCAGTCCTTTACAGTTTGTAGGGTGAAGTTTGCTTTGGTGGTTTTGCACTTTGAAAATGCTTCGGCATTCAGTGAACATGCTTTGGTGTCCACTTCTGTGGTGAAATGGTTTGACGAGTCTATTATCTGAATGAAGCCTTTGTGTGCTTTTTTATTTTTGAAGGTAACCTAGTCCCTTAACAGTTGTGCACTGAGAGAGAGGGGAAAAAAAGAAAAACAAACCCCCAAACCGCTCTGCATGCACTGCCTCATGTTAGAGACATTCATGCATCCACACATGCATCTCAGGTTTGCTGGCTCAGAATGAAATTTGTCTGCTTGGTAAAGATAGTAACGGTGTGTGTGTGTGTGTGTATGTGTGTGTGTGTGTGTGTGTAGTGTGTGTGCATCTGTGTGTGTTGTGTGTGTGTGTGTGTGTGTGTGTGTGTGCGCGCGCGTGTGTGTGTGTGTGTGTGTGTGTGTGTGTTGTGTGTGTGTGTGTGTGTGTGTGAGAGAGAGAGCGTGAGAATGGAGAAGGGTAGGGGTGCTTAGGATCTGAAATATACAGGTTAAAATTAATCCTGTATACAGTCTGGCAGTTCCAGACTTGGTTTTTGTGTTTATGCCAAACATTCTTCAGTTTGTGGAGTTTTGTGGTCCCAAATGACAGGATTGTTTTTCATCTGTTCAATGAAAAGGATTGAACTCCATGGTTCTGTGCCTCCTTCCTTAACCCCACCCTCCCCCCTCTTCCACTCAAAAGTCAAGTTGTGTCATAGCAGACCTCTTTACTGAAAAGAAAACTATTTCATCGTATTTTGTACATGTGTTTGGTGAAAATGTGATGGAACAAAAGAGGAAAAAAAAAAAATTACATCAGGGAAATACAATCTAGGGACAAAATTCTTGAGCAGTAATAGCACCTGTGGAGCGTAACCATGGTGATGACTTGGTGTTAGTTAGGGTGATTTGACCATAAAGTGATAATTCTTGCAAACTCTTGCAGGCAAAATATTGTTTCTGTCTACATCTTAGATAACATGCTGATACATAGGAACAATTGTGGGGACTTCAGGTCCTGAAATTTAAAAAAAGTGATGAGAAAGCATGAATTTGTGCCAAAGTGTGCTGAAGAATCGAGTTTAAAAGTAATTTTTAATGGAAAAAAAACCCAACTACTTTTATAGTTGTTACTGGAAGATCAGGTATACCTTTGACTGTTGAGTGGTGGCAGTGAACGCGAATCACCCCCATCTCTCATTACAAAAATCAAATTAAAACCCCTCCTTCCCTACTTCCTCCCACCCCTACTTCCCCCTTCCCCCACTTTCCTCTTTACAAGAAATTGGAAGATTTATACCCACTTAAATTCATTTTGTTGAAAAGTAAGATTTGTACCCACTTTAATTCATTTTTGTTGAAAAGTAAGATTTGTACCCACTTTAATTCATTTTTGTTGAAAAGTAAGATTTGTACCCACTTTAATTCATTTTTGTTGAAAAGTAAGATTTGTACCCACTTTAATTCATTTTTGTTGAAAAGTAAGATTTGTACCCACTTTAATTCATTTTTGTTGAAAGTAAGATTGTACCCACTTCTAATTCATTTATTCGAAAGTAAGATTTGTACCCCCCCTTAATTCATTTTTGTTAGAAAAGTAAGATTTATACCCACTTAAATTCATTTTTGTTGAAAAGTACACCAGTGGCAGTTTCGTGGTAGGTTATGCACACATACAAACACAGAATAAGGGACGTATTTGCATCTAGATATACTTAGCTGTTCAGTACTTGGAACAGGAAGGGAATCATGCCAAGAAGAAATTCTGACAAAGAACTGGCATTGGTCAGATTTGCTGTCCTTGATTCTGAAGAAGCATGCTTGTGTTTTTAATGGATCTTATTTTATGCTTTTTTTTTAAAAACTAGGTGTGATAAATCCAGTGGATCTAATGATGCATCCATCATGGTCTTGTGCTGTCTGTCTGAAGGACATCAGTAATTAAACTGCTGTGAAAGTGAATTGTATATAGATGTGCATGAATTACTGTTGTTGGTTTTCATGTCAGGACTTCTAGTGGTTTTCGATTCTCTAGGTAACAGTTCCAGATATGACTCAGCACAGAGAGCTGGGCTGTTAGCAGTAAAACAGACAAGATACTTTTCTCACACTAGCCAGTCTAGCTGGGATGCTGTTAGACCGACTGTCAATGGTTTTTTTTTGTTTTTTTTTTCCCGTTGCCTGGTTGTGGTTTGTGGTTGTGGTGGCACCAGACTAACCCTAACCCTGGTGAATGCTAACCGTTGCAGACGCACTTGCCTGCAGCAGACTTGGCGTGTGTGGCGCCGCTTCACTTATTCCGCCAAGGAAAAAGCCCGCAGACACTCTCTGGCCTTGTGAGTGCCTGCCGTTGCCAGGGTGGTTTTGTTGTCTGATGCCTTTAGTGGTTTTTTTTTTTTGTTTGTTTCTCTGCTTATCTGTTGTTGACACTTTTTCGACATCTGAATGGTGACATTTGATGTTTGACTTGAAGTAGATGTGTTTGATGAACTCAGTGAAATGATGTGAGTTATAGTTGATCAATTTATTTGTTTGACTGGTAGACTTTGGATGTGTTTTCTTTGGCTGAGGATAATTACCCTGTGAGACAGATGTCTGTGAAGCAGGTATGTATGTGTGTGTGTGTGTGTGTGTGTGTGTGTGTGTGTGTGTGTGTGTGTGTGTGTGTGCGTCTGTGTGCCGGTGTATGCATGCACATATTTTGTGTGTCTGTTTATGCGTTCATGTATCTATGTGCAAACTTGTGTGTGTGTGTGTGCTTGTACATATGTTGGTGTGTCAGTGTATGTGTTCATGTGTCTGTGTGCAAGTTTGTATGTGTGTGTGTGTGTGTGTGTGTGTGTGTGTGTGTGTGTGTGGTCGGATAAATGAAAACAAGAGTTTATCTGGAATAATGTTTGTCTTGATCTAGACTACCAACACAATCTGCACAATGAAGTATTTTCAAGAAGTGGATAGTGACGGGTTCCACTATACATCTTCATTTGTGGAGGCAGTGGTGTCCATCCATTTTTTGTTGGGTTAAAGGTTGAATGGAAAAATGGGCTTGGCTGATTTGATTTGAATCAAAAATATGTGCACAAAAAATTGATTCAATACTCTCTCTCCTTTTTGTATTTACCCTGTTTCTTAATCGTATCTTAAATTTGGTCAGTTTAATCAAATCAGTGGTTTAAAAGTAGTTTATTGAGTTTTACTGATTGGTTGCAGGTAAATAAACGGGTTTTGATTATAGACGTGTATGAATTTGCTTTGCATTACTCATTTGCATGTAGGCATTGACCTCTGTGAAGTTGAAATGGATTGATCATGCCGTTAAATAGTTGCCAAAGAAAGACCTCCTCAAAGAAGAAATTAGGGTTTCTTTCTTTTTTTTTTTTTTTTTTTTAATAAACATTTTTGTCTGTAATAGGGTTCAAAGGTTAAAGTCCCATAGCACAGTGGGTGTAGAGGCGTGAATTGTGGTTCACTTTGTCTTGCGCACAGCATGATTGAAGGCGAAAAGCCCATCCCTCTTCTTACGGTGCCATAGCCTTCCCTGAACTGAACAAGGTACCCCTTTACTGTGGGGTGGACAAGCTGTCAATATCTGATTCAGCAAGCGGTTCATGCTTATGACTGTCGGCTTGAGAGGCAGACGCTCAAACTGTTTTGATTATGGGCCCCGTTACAAAGTTCATCTTCTGACGAATTCTCTCTCTCTTTCAAGGCTCATCTTTCAAAGATTTCTGAAGAGGTTTCCGTGTATGATGCGACACAGCAGTTGTGATTTGTCGTGTTTGAGTTTGATCAAAGTTTGCAGTCTTTGTTTGGTGTGTGTGAAAGTGTAATATTGGTGTGTGAGTGTGTGTATGACAGCTGATGATTTTTCAAAAAGGACAAAACAGTTAGGAAATAACATCTTAAAATGGTGCTGTAATAATGTATTGGAATAAACTTTTTATCCAACATTAACTTATATGGCCATGTTGGTAATATTGACTGTGCCTTTTGGTTTTGACGTCTTTTCTTCCTTAACTTTGTGCACCCACTTTCTTCCTTCTGTGCACCCTAGAAATTGAGTGGCTGTCTTTCATTGGGATTTGAATGTGTTCAGAATTTTAAGATTTTTTTTTTTTTACTTTGTAAGTGCAGAGAGAGAGAGAGAGGTGTGTGTGTGTGTGTGTGTGTGTGTGTGTGTGTGTGTGTGTGTGTGTGTGTGTGTGAATTTTTTTCTTAGCTTTTTTTTTTTAAAGCAATTAAGAAGTCATGATTTTTAAGATGTCTCTGATTTTTTCAGGGATCTGCGGAAGCGTAACATGCGGCGTGACACAATGCACATATGGCGTGTGGCAGTCTGCCAATCGCAGAAAGCCAGTCAACATTTCAGGTAGATAATCCTCCTTTTTTCCTTCTACTCCTGCTTCCTTCACTCCATCCTCACTTCACTCATAATTTATTGATTGATGGACCTAAGTTGTTGAGTCAGTGATGTGAATCAGAGTGGGTCAAGGCTGGGTTAAAAAAAACTTATCAGGACAGGTCATTTTTGACGTACACTTTAATTAAAGGTTTACTGTCACGATTGTCAGTAATTCACTCATCTTGATGGGATACATCCAGTGGTTGACAAATAGCAAAATTGAACGCTTACATCGTTTCTGATCAAGCCATAACAGTTCATCAAAGTGGCCATTTTCGCATGCAATGAAGGACAAAAGAGATATCCAGCCATTTCATGACATTGCTTAACTGCTATGGAAAATGACATAAGCTGTTTGTTCAAATGAGTTGCTGCTTGATGTGAATCAGATTAGTCTACTCATTATAGCTGTATACTCAACATTGCAGTGGTTGTGATTGAGCCAGTGAGGAGGTTTTGTTAAGACAGACATTTTCTGTTATAGTTGTCTGGTCCCCATTTCAAACTATTTTTTGACAGACTGACATGCACCACCAGCAAAATGATTGCTGATTGGTGTATGTTGTCTCATTACTGATAGGTGTATGTTGTCTCATTACTGATCAGTGTCTGTTATATCATTACTAATGGGTGTATGTTGTCTCATTACTGATAGGTGTATGTTGTCTCATTACTGATCAGTGTCTGTTATATCATTACTGATGGGTGTATGTTGTCTCATTACTGATAGGTGTATGTTGTCTCATTACTCATCAGTGTCTGTTATATCATTACTGATGGGTGTATGTTGTCTCATTACTGATAGGTGTATGTTGTCTCATTACTCATCAGTGTCTGTTATATCATTACTGATAGGTGTATGTTGTCTTGCCACTGATTGGTGTATGTTGTTTCATTACTGATTGGTGTATGTTGTCTCATTACTCATTGGTGTATGTTGTCTCATTACTGATTGGTGTATGTTATATCCCCTCACAGAAAGCACCGACTGCGACGAATCCTTCAGGCGTGGCGACAGGGTGCTCAGATCAGTCATGTGGAACGGCAGCGTGACATGGCCAGCAGTCTGGAGCACTGGCGGCACACGACCACACGCCACACCTTCCTCCGCTGGTACCAGCAGCTGCACCTGTGCCGTGCCGTCACCATGGCCAACCGCACCTTGTCCAGGTAGATCCTTTATTCTTTGCTGTTTGCTGTCCTTTTCTGTTTCTCTCAGGAAATACTCCTTCACAATGGCTGTTGCACCTGCCACTCCATACAGGCTTGTGCTGTTGCAGTCCCCTGATGTGTCCAGGTAGATCCTGTTATGTTTTTGAGCTTGATTATGTAGCCGAGTCTATGCCATCACGTTCTGTCTGTGTGTGTGGGTGTGTGTGTTGTGTGTGTGTGTGTGTGTGGTGTGAAATTATAACACAGGCATTTTCCAGGTGTTACAAATGCTAGCAAAACCAAACTGGTCAGACTTTAGCAGCCCTTTTCTCATACATGAAAATGTCACAGAAGGGTAAAGGCTGTAAATCTACAATTAATGTTTTCAGCAATATTTTCAAGATTGGAACATCGACTTTTTTTTTTTTTTTTAGTTTGTGATCAGTTTGATTATTGTTTCATATACTAAAGTAAGTTAAACAATATTTTTGCAAAATGATACTACATATTAACGTGCATTCTGCCATTCTAAGTTAACGCAATTCCTTGTGCTGTCTGTGTCTGGATTTTTTTTTCCCCTCATTTTGTCCTGTCATCTCTTTTGCTTCTGCCTTGTGAGTGCAAAAAAATGATCAGTCAGTTTTTCAGGAAGGTACTTAGGAAAGAAAAGTCACTCTGCATGCCAACTGGTCAGTTTTAGAAAAGAAAAAAAAATCAATCTACGTTCTGGTCGGTCAGTTTCTGGAAGATGTTCAATTTCTGGATTCAGTGTGTGTTCTGATTGGTCAATTGCAGGAAGATATTCAACAAGATGTTCAACTTCTGGATTCACTCTGTGTTCTGATTGGTCAGTTGCAGGAAGACGTTCAATTTCTGGATTTACTCTGTGTTCTGATTGGTCAATTGCAGGAAGATATTCAACAAGATGTTCAATTTCTGGATTTACTCTGTGTTGTGATTGGCAAATTGCAGGAAGATGTTCAGTTTCTGGCACCAGGCCTGGCAGAGCAACACCCACCGACGGCAGCAGGTGGAGGCGGCCATTACTCGCAGTCGTCTGCACAAGACCCTGATGACGTGGCGCCGCCATGTGCTGGACCAACGGCGTCGACAGAAGCAGGCCGTGTTCCTGCTGGAGACGTGTCTGATGCGGGTCACCATCAAGGCGTGGAGGAAGTACACGGCCTTCAAGACAGGTTTCAGGTGGGGAGGGAGCTAAATGAGGAAGTGAATGTCATACAATTGAGCCTATTGTAATAGGTGAACTTTATCATGATAGGTGAACTTTATCATTTCCCCTTTTCTTTCACTCTGTCTGTCCCTGTAAAAAAAAAATCTCTTCCCCCCCCCCCCCCCCCCCCCTGTTGTGTTCTGTCTTTGTGGCTCATTCATTTGTTCATTCGTTGTTTGTTGTAGAAACTGTGTACACTTTTTCTTGTGGTGAGTTGTAATACATATATTTCATTTCTGTCTCTGTGGCCATTTTACCTGCCTTTGTTAAAAGGGGGTGTTAGGTCTTTTCTGCCCCCTTTTTTTTTTTTCCAATTTACAATATATGAAAACTGGGGTATTGTGATCTGATGACAAGGGGGTGATAGTGTAAAGTCTTCAGATTGAACACTGGCTGCCCTTTTCACAGCCATGTTTTCCAATAAAGACATTTGTAGTGTATTTGGGGGATAATTTTAAACATTTCTGGGGGCTATAAATTGATTGAAAAGGGTGACATTTCCAGACCAGTTTTGTTTTATCTGGTGAAAGGATGTCGGTTAGTTCAGCAGTTACATTGTGAACTGTAGATAATTATGTTGTTGTTTTTTCCAGAGACAAGACTTTCTTTTCTGTACACGTAGCGTCAGCTGTGTGACAGCTCAATGGGCTCTCCCATACTGACACTGAAAGTGATGTGTGTGTGTGTGTGTGTGATGTCAGGGCCAGCCTGCAGCATCATGTGAAGGTGATACAGGGCGCATTGGTCTCCCGGTGCTTTTACCTCTGGAAGGATGCATTGCTTGTGCGTCTGGATGAGCGTCGTCAGCAGGAGCTCTGGTCTCTGTCCTGTGTCAGGTAACAATGATGATAATGGTGAGAATGACTGGAAGGGCACTGAGGAGAGTACAGACATCCAGGCCCGCTGTTTTTCTTTTTCATTTTTAAATTTTGTATTTTTTGGGCTGTGTGATCTTCTGTGCCACCACAGTGGCATTACACCCATGCTGCCCATTCCAGCTTCTTGTCCCGCCATGACACCAGCAGTCCACAGGGATCAGTCGGTGTTACGTCGTCGTAAGGCGACCTACCTGAGGAGACACTGTACTAATGCCAAGCCACTTCAGTTGTGGTCAGTGGTCCCAGTTCTGATCCAACGTGTGCAGGACACCATCTGCTTAGCCCCGTATTCGAGACAATAATTGCTTGGTTGCAGAGCCAGCGTGATAGGCTCTTCCTCCGGAAGACACCACCATGTCCATCCAACAACATTCTCATGAATTTGCCAGTATCAGCAACCCCAACTGTACTTCGGCAAGGGCAAAGATGTAGAGAAGAAATAGAAACTGAAGTCACCATGAGAGCAGGGTGTGAAGGGCCACAGATTTGAGACTTTTTTTTTAATATACTGATCGATAAGGTTGATGATGAAGATAATGTTAAGGATTTCCATTCTGATCTGAGACTGCGTGACAAGGCTGTATTCTTTGCTTACTTTCTTCGTATATCCCAGCCTTAAATAAACCCCAGAGATACAGATACTTGCTGTGTTGGTCAGGAAATTTGAGCAACACTCTCAGAGACGCATCCATAAAGTGGATGAAACTCACGTGTGGTAGGTCTGCACGTTGATGTAGGTCTGCACGTTGATGTAGGTCTGCACGTTGATGTCCGTCTGCTCATTGATGTTGGTCTGCACTCAAAATTCAGTTAGTTCCTCCTTGACCCACATTCTACCTTTTCATTCAAGTGTTGTGAAAACCAGTTTGGTATTTGGGTATGATCTGGTTAACAGACAAACAGAACAACAGATGTGGGTGGGAACCCGAATACCTTTGCAGTGGTCATAAATGATAGTTATTGTAATGTTTAGACTGAAACATGACTTTTTTTTTCCTTTCATATTATGAGCTGTGAGCCTTGCACCATGAATGTCTTTTGAATGGGAAGATCAGTTTTTGGTGGTCAGCTGTGTGTAGGGCAGTTTGTACATGGTCTGCAGACTCATTCAATGTCCCATGTGTACACACCTCAGAGCATTGATTGGATAATTTGTAGACAATCTGCAGACTCATTCAGTGTCCCATGAGTACACACCTCAGAGCATTGATTGGATAATTTGTACATGGTCTGCAGACTCATTCAATGTCCCATGTGTACACACCTCAGAGCATTGATTGGGTAATTTGTACATGGTCTGCAGACTCATTCAATGTCCCATGTGTACACACCTCAGAGCATTGATTGGATAATTTGTACATGATCTGCAGACTCATGCAATGTCCCATGTGTACACACCTCAGAGCATTGATTGGATAATTTGTAGACGATCTGAAGACTCATTCAATGTCCCATGTGTACACACCTCAGAGCATTAATTGGATAATTTGTACATGATCTGCAGACACATTCAATGTCCCATGTGTACACACCTCAGAGCATTGATTGGATAATTTGTACATGATCTGCAGACTCATTCAGTGTCCCATGTGTACACACCTCAGAGCATTGATTGGATAATTTGTACATATCTGCAGACTCATTCAGTGTCCCATGTGTACACACCTCAGAGCATTGATTGGATAATTTGTACATGATCTGCAGACTCATTCAGTGTCCCATGTGTACACACCTCAGAGCATTGATTGGATAATTTGTAGACGATCTGCAGACTCATTCAGTGTCCCATGTGTACACACCTCAGAGCATTGATTGGATAATTTGTAGACAATCTGCAGACTCATTCAATGTCCCATGTGTACACACCTCAGAGCATTGATTGGATAATTTGTAGACGATCTGCAGACTCATTCAGTGTCCCATGTGTACACACCTCAGAGCATTGATTGGATAATTTGTACATGGTCTGCAGATTCATTCAATGTCCCATGTGTACACACCTCAGAGCATTGATTGGATAATTTGTACATGGTCTGCAGATTCATTCAATGTCCGATGTGTACACACCTCAGAGCATTGATTGGATAATTTGTACATGGTCTGCAGACTCATTCAATGTCCAATGTGTACACACCTCAGAGCATTGATTGGATAATTTGTACATGATCTGCAGACTCATTCAGTGTCCCATGTGTACACACCTCAGAGCATTGATTGGATAATTTGTAGACGATCTGCAGACTCATTCAATGTCCCATGTGTACACGCCTCAGAGCATTGATTGGATAATTTGTAGACGATCTGCAGACTCATTCAGTGTCCCATGTGTACACACCTCAGAGCATTGATTGGATAATTTGTAGACAATCTGCAGACTCATTCAGTGTCCCATGTGTACACACGCAGAGCATTGATTGGATAGTTTGTAGACGATCTGCAGACTCATTCAATGTCCCATGTGTACACACCTCAGAGCATTGATTGGATAGTGTGCATGTCAGCCCAGCGCACAACAGAACAGGTGTACGAGGTGTACAGACTTTGATTTTAGATTGACACAAACATTTATCTGAACTTGTCTGTCACATGTCATTTCACTTTCATTATCAAATAGACAGCAGTACTTACTGTTGTCCATATCACCCTGACAAAATGTTTGAGCAGTATACATGACATGGAATTTAAATCAGGTGATCAGAAAAAAAAGGAAAAGAAACTAGCAGTGTAAATGCTGATTTTGTCATAAGTGAAGAACAAAACTGTGGTTTACAAGTGGTAACGAAGAAGCTCAGACCTGGTCTCCAAAGAA
This sequence comes from Conus canariensis, assembly GCA_033310375.1. Lineage (NCBI taxonomy): Eukaryota > Metazoa > Mollusca > Gastropoda > Neogastropoda > Conidae > Conus > Conus canariensis. Next base: position 14,956,631 of record CM065718.1, read on the forward strand.
GGCAAAAAAAAGACTGAATGGAATTGAATTGTGAGTTTGTGTTAGCATGAGTTTTGTCCATTTCAGTCTAGTCTAAGCACACAGTTTGATTGGGTCTACTTATGGTATTCAATATTGATTTCATTTAAAACAAATTTCACATATTCTATAAGTTTGATATTTTTTCTTTTTTAACATTTTGTGTACTGCAACTGGTTTGTGTATTTTTGACACAAGGAATGACTAATTTAAGCCCAGTCTTTGATCTACACACGTGTACAGCCTTGGTTAGAGACTTGGTCATTTGTTTGATGCTTGGAGGTACCTTGCTCATGACCGATAAAAGAAATCTGTAGGTGTGTTCTTCACACCAGAACATACTGTAGGCTGAAAGTTATGGCAGTGGTCAGTCATTGTGCTTGTTGGACCGAACAGATGTAGTGAAGCTTCATTGGAGGCTGAAGTTTCCCACCATGCTGAATTTGGCTGATGACAGGAAAGTGACAGCACAGTGGCGGCACAAGTGCCACATCCGTCGCTTGCACATCACACTGGAGGAAATGGGGCCAACCAGGGACCTGGCTTTGCTGAGAAGTGAGTGTCACAGACTTCTGTGTGATGCAAGGGTTTATCAGTGGAATGATTTCAGCACTCTTATGGGAGTGAACGAATGATAGAATGTGAGTGTTGGTGAAGGAGTGTTAAACGATGCAGTGGAAGAATCGATAAAGAAGTATTAAATAATAGGAAAATGTCCGATTTTTGTGTTTTGTTTATTTTGTGAGAAACGGTTTTCTTGATACATAACGTGTATACGCTTGCAGGTGTCTGTGCACAAACAAGCACATGCATGCACATAAGCACTGACACACACATGCATGCATGCATGCGCACACACACACACACACACACACACACACACACACACACACACACACTCTCCGTGACAAACACTGTCCTTCACCCACCAGACGTGAGAGAATTGTTTGGTTCTGTGTAACCCAGGGATGTTTAGCCAGTGGCTGGCAGCAAAAGGTCGTGCCGACGAGGAGAATGCGGAAGCGGTGGCTTCGAGGCAAATCCTGCAGCGCTGTGCTTTACAGCGACACTTCCAGGACTGGCGATTGGCCACACAGCGTGCCCTCACCATCCGACCTCTGGTGCTACGACAACAGAGACAGCTGGTCACTTGGTCAGTGTGTGTGTGTGTGTGTGTGCGCACGTGCACAAGTGTGCTTGAAGGATAAGGAGGTGGAGAGTACGGGAGGGCAAGATGCATGAAAAAGACGTTGTTTCAATGCCACTAGGATGGCACAGTGCAGGATTAGGTAGGACAATGCAGTGAATGTATCGATCCTTACAGCGGTGAAAAGTTGACCATGTTCGCAGGCTGTGTAGCCAGTCATCTGGCTTCAGTCTGCATGGCAAGCAGCGTGTATCTTCTGATCACTTCCATCCTTGTCTTCTCATGCAAAACTGCCTGTGGCAGTATCATACTCTTCGCCCTTCTTTTGTGTCTTAATTTTTCTCGTTGCATTTGAAACAGTTTATCCTTCAAGTAATCGACTGTTTTATCAAACTCTAAGGAATTCCCCAAAGCAGCCATTGTGAAGTCCAGCCAAGTTCAGAAACTTCTGGCTGCGTGTAGTTTCATTTCAGCAAATGGAAGTGATACAGACATCCAAAACTAGTCCTGATATTCATTTATGCTCGTGTGGGGAACCCAACTGGCTTGAAATCTTGCAGGATTGGAAGTAGATGGTGTTTGATTCCGTTTTAAATGCAAGAGGGTAAGCTGGAACTCGGGTAAAAAAAAAAAAGGCAACGCAGTACATGTACAATTGGTGACCAGATGTTGTTGAAATTGAAGCTGTTCAGGGATATGTGGAGCGAATGGTATGTTGATGAACTGATGATGCTTCAGATGGTGAATTTCAGGAATCTTGAAAGGAAGAATGCTGCAGGTACGATGCAGGAGAGGTGCCATTCTGTTCAACTGTGTGAAAGGTTCAGTCCAGGAGGAACTGTACTGAACAATGAAAGACTGTAGAACTGCACAGTACAGTAAAGACAATATAGAACTGTACAGTACAATGAAAGACAATACAGAACTGTACAGTACAATGAAAGACAATACAGAACTGTACTGTACTGAACAATACAGAACTGTACAGTACAATGAAAGACAGTACAGAACTGTACTGAACAATACAGAACTGTACAGTACAATGAAAGACAGTACAGAACTGTACTGAACAATGGAAGACGATAGAATTGCTCAGTATGGTAAAAGACACTACGGATCTGAACACTGTTGTGAAAGATAATACAGAACTGTACAGTACAGTGAAAGACAATGCAGATCTGTACAGTATAGGGAAATAGAATGAAAGACAACACAGAGCTGTACAGTCCAATGAAAGATAAAACAAAGCGTATAGAACAGAGAAAGACAGTGCAGAACTGTACATTATAATGAAAGACAATGCTGAACCCTATATTACTGTAAAAGACAATGCAGAACTGTACAGTGCAGTAAAAGACAAAATTTAGAACTGTACAGTACAATGAAAGATTAGAACTGTACAGTGCAATGAAAGACTTATCTAGAAGTGTACAGTACAATGAAAGACAATATGGAACTGTACAGTGCAGCGAAAGACGATTCAGAGCTGTACAACACAGTGAAAGACGATATCGAACTGTACAGTATGATGAAAGAATGTAGTAGTGTACAATAAAAGACAACATAGAACTGTACAGCATGATGAGAGAATGTAGTAGTGTACAATAAAAGACAACATAGAACTGTACAGCATGATGAAAGAATGTAGTAGTGTACAATAAAAGACAACATAGAACTGTACAGCATGATGAAAGAATGTAGTAGTGTACAATAAAAGACAACATAGAACTGTACAGCATGATGAGAGAATGTAGTAGTGTACAATAAAAGACAACATAGAACTGTACAGCATGATGAGAGAATGTAGTAGTGTACAATAAAAGACAACATAGAACTGTACAGCATGATGAAAGAATGTAGTAGTGTACAATAAAAGACAACATAGAACTGTACAGCATGATGAAAGAATGTAGTAGTGTACAATAAAAGACAACATAGAACTGTACAGCATGATGAGAGAATGTAGTAGTGTACAATAAAAGACAACATAGAACTGTACAGCATGATGAAAGAATGTAGTAGTGTACAATAAAAGACAACATAGAACTGTACAGCATGATGAGAGAATGTAGTAGTGTACAATAAAAGACAACATAGAACTGTACAGCATGATGAGAGAATGTAGTAGTGTACAATAAAAGACAACATAGAACTGTACAGCATGATGAGAGAATGTAGTAGTGTACAATAAAAGACAACATAGAACTGTACAGCATGATGAGAGAATGTAGTAGTGTACAATAAAAGACAACATAGAACTGTACAGCATGATGAGAGAATGTAGTAGTGTACAATAAAAGACAACATAGAACTGCACAGGATGATGGAAGAGTGTAGTACTGTACAATAAAAGACAACATAGAACTGTACAGGATGATGAAAGAGTGTAGTACTGTACAGTAAAAGACAACATAGAACTGCACAGCATGATGAGAGAATGTAGTAGTGTACAATAAAAGACAACATAGAACTGCACAGGATGATGGAAGAGTGTAGTACTGTACAATAAAAGACAACATAGAACTGTACAGGATGATGAAAGAGTGTAGTACTGTACAGTAAAAGACAACATAGAACTGCACAGCATAATGAAAGAATGTAGAACTGTACAGTAAAAGACAACATAGAACTGTACAGCATGATGAGAGAATGTAGAACTGTACAGTAAAAGACAACATAGAACTGTACAGCATGATGAAAGAGTGTAGAACTGTACAGTAAAAGACAACATAGAACTGTACAGCATGATGAAAGAGTGTAGTACTGTACAGTAAAAGAACAACATAGAACTGTACAGCATGATGAAAGAATGTAGAACTGTACAGTAAAAGACAACATAGAACTGTACAGCATGATGAAAGAATGTAGTACTGTACAGTAAAAGACAACATAGAACTGTACAGCATGATGAAAGAGTGTAGTACTGTACAGTAAAAGACAACATAGAACTGCACAGCATGATGAAAGAGTGTAGTACTGTACAGTAAAAGACAACATAGAACTGTACAGCATGATGAGAGAATGTAGAACTGTACAGTAAAAGACAACATAGAACTGTACAGCTCAGTGAAAGACATTACAGAACTGTGGAGTGCTGGACAGTTCAGAGCCACTCCTCTGAGTGAAGGATGGCACAGAATGGTATGGTATAGTGAGGAACTCTCATCATCTGTCTTCAGGTGCTTTGATGCGTGGCACCGGCTCATCAAGAGTCGACTAGAGCGAGTCGGCCGTGAAAAACTGTTCCAGAAAAACCAGCTGTCACGGGTGTTTGCCCGATGGAGGTGAGTTGAACCATGAAGCATGGACACCCCCCCCCCCCCCCAATTTCTCCCCGCTTCCTTCCTCCACTTCCACCCCACAAACCACTAATATAAAGTAAAGCAGAAATACAATGAAAAATCATGCTAGGCAGCCTTTATTGATTTGACAACAGTCATATGGGTAGGTGGTCTTTCAGATCATGCTAGGCAGCCTTTATTGATTTGACAACAGTCATATGGGTAGGTGGTCTTTCAGATCATGCTAGGCAGCCTTTATTGATTTGACAACAGTCATATGGGTAGGTGGTCTTTCAGCTTTAAAGATTCATGCACATAGAATACCTGCATGTGTACCATAAAGTTTGGTCTATTGAGCGCACCTGTATATAAGCTGCACCCACTAAATTTTTAAAAAATCTGAACTTTTTTCACAAATAAGTCGCACTGGTTTATAAGCCGCAGGTATATACAACACAGTTCGATGTGCCGCAGGCGGCAGCTGGCCAAGCGTTGAGTTAACATAGTGTCGAAAATCAACACATACAATGTATTGATTGCATTCATTGGCGTTTAAATAGGTCAGAATACAAGAGCATGTTTCCAGCTTTACTTCAGTCTTTTTTTTTTTTTTAGTACGATGTGTTTTAAATCAATTAGAATCGAAGTTTTTATGAGGCGTCTTACAAGTTTTGTCTTTCCAACATCATTGCTTTAAAAAAATACTGAAAAAAACCAACACATTAACGATGCGCTAGAAAGGCAGTTCTCTCCTGCATTCATTGGTGTATCAAGCTAAGCGATTGGTTGAGTACTCGAAAGCGCAAGCCAATCGAAGCGAAGGTATCAAATGCAAACCTTCACTCCCTGTCCACGATTTCAACAATGGCGGATCGAAGCTAAGGTCTGACAATGACCGAGTCGAATGCGCTAATCGTTTTTGAATTGCAAGACGCACTTGGTAAGATGATGCATATAATAACAAACCAGAACATTAATGAAATGATGCGATTGTTTTATTTCGCTTAATACCGTGCCAATGCTTAGTTATTTTGTTCGTAATTCAGATAGTGTTAGTCAAGATTAAACAGGTCGGAAACGGCCCACACATTGCGCCGTTCGAAGCGATCGTATTTTTGTAGAAGACAAACTGATGAAAAAAGATATCAGTAATGGGCTTTACTTATGTCGATTCCTGTATTTCTGAACGGGTTACCGATTCCATTACACGATTACAGAGAAAATCGTAGTTAAAAGCATCATAAAAATTCATGAACAGTAAACACGATATGGTGAGTTGCAGAGAAGCTATGAATAGACGAGGGTGTGATGCTTCTGAAATCGGAAAAATCCGCAAATAAGCCGCATCGTTGTCTAAGCCACAGGGTTTAAAGCTGGGGAAAAAAGTCGCAGCTTATAGTCCGAACTTTACGGTATATATGTGTGTGTGTGTGTGTGTGCATACGTCCATGTGTACACACGCATGCATGCTTGCATGTATATGTGTGTGTGGTGTATATGTGCAAACATGCGTATCTGTGCCAGCACCATACTGCACATGTGCATACCTGCTTACATGACTGTGTGTTCTCCCAGTTCACTCATGCATGTCTTTGCGCAGACGTCAGTACCAGTGCCAGCAGGTGTCCCGCCTGGCTCACCATGGTCTGATGCAGCGTCTGGCGCTGGGCTGCCTGCAGGAGTGGCGCGCCATCCTCCACCGCAAGCACCAGGCCAGGCTCTTCCACGCTGGCAACCTCCTCCGCTGCAGCTTCCGCCACTGGCGACAGCGTGCACGCCGGCAGCTGAGAGAGAAGCAGGAGCAGCAGGCAGAGCAGGTGAACCTCATCCCAGTACCACCCCCCACCCACCCCCCTCCTCCGCCCCCTTTCGCCTCCTACTTGCCTCCCCGTCCGGGACGTCTGTGCTGGTGTTCACTCACTCTGCGCTTTCAGTTTTCTCACTACCAGTGACTGCCGATTGTGAAAGTCTACACAGTTACAAAAACGCTTGACTGTTATGCAATGGTGTTTTGAAAAAACTGATTTGCAGCAGATTCAGAAAGTTGAAGAAGGACGAAATACGAGTTGCCGTTGTGTGCAGTGATTTAGAGTTTTCAAGCTGTGGGGCTAGAAGGTTGTGGTTTGCGAATCTCACTGGGGGCATGTACTGGTATGATAGATCAGTCCCAACTTGCCCAGGGCTGTGAGTGCTGTAGGGTTGGATGGGAAGAGTGGAACCACACTTGATAGATATGGGAGCGTTGGTGGCTGGGATGAGGAGCGTGGAGATAATGCCCCTTGGGGGTGGGGTGGGGGTGTAACGTGCGGTGGGGATGGTCATGCAAAGTGGGATAACCAAAAGGAACTGAGAAAGAGCCAGAACTTGTAGTTTTCACATTTATTTTCTGCAAATGGAGGATAACACTTGTATTACTACTCAGCCACCAAACAAAGGGAACAAATGAATTACAATACAAAAACAATGCATTTTGAACACTGAGGCCCTTTTCAGACGTCACAAATGTGAACCAGAAGAAGACATGGAATAGAGGATGTGGCTTGTGATTTGTATTCTTGCCAGATGTCGAGAATGAAATGTGATGAGATTTAACCGGTCTCGGTAGAAGGTTAAAAAGGAAAGGAAAGCCCAGCTGCCTTTTGAGTGTGTGTTGTGTGTGTGTGTGTGTGTGTGTGTGTGTGGGTGTGTAGTGCGTGCATGTGTGCATGGATATGAACATGCATACTCATTTATGTATGTGTGTGTGTGTGTGTGAGGAGGGGGTGGGGTGCAGAGTTAGAGGCTGTGTGATATTGGAAGTATTTCTTGGCTTTGTTATGCTTTGATTAGTTGTGTTTAATTTGTCTGGATATTTGTATTGTGTGTCATGCAATAATTATCTCTGCTTTATCATTCACTTTTTTTGTAAAAGGTCAGTTGTAGATGATTGTTTTTGTTACTTTTTTTAAGTGCTGCAAGCTGGGTTTTGGATGCATATGCAAACAAATTTCCATATTGTTATTGGATTTGTTATCAGATTTGTTACTGTTATTATTACCATTAGTATAATTACTATTATTATCGTAAAATTATAAACTGAAGATTTCTTATGCAGAATTTTTTGGTGAGAGAGAGCAAATAGCCACTGTGTTCCTGATGTGTGACTGTCTCTGTACTACAAGTGGACATTCAGTTGATTTTTTTCCCTCATTAAATCGGTGTCTGTTACAGTGAGAATTGACGAATGTTTTATTCAGACTTGTATGATTGTTCATTCTATCCACTTTACAGACAGGTGAAAACGTGCAGTGCACTGTTCATGTGATTTTAGTATATGTTTCGCACAGAAAACATAATAAGGGAATAATTCAGCTCCCTGCTCCTCCTCAACCTGCAAATAATCCATGTACATACTTTCATGACATGTATTTATTTGTTTATTATTGGCCCTTTTGATTGTCCATGTTTTGCCAGGAGATGAGCCAGACACTGAAGCAGCGTTACTTCGGCCAGTGGTGGTCAGGAGTGCAGGCTCAAATGGCTGCCGACAACGACAGCGTCGCCCAACTGCAGCAACGACACCATCACAACCGTATCCGCCACTCCTTCTCCACCTGGCGCCGGTCGCTGCATGCCCACGTCATTTCCAGGTACCACCACTCTGCTGTTGCCTCTGAACCTTTTGTTGCTGGGTGGGTCATAGGTCATTAGGCTTGTGGGGATGTCGTCCAAGCAATGTGCAGCCAAACACCACTAAAGAACCCAGTAACAGTGCAGAGGTCTCTTCCTGTGATTTGCCTTTTGACAACATGATACTAGTTCAGAGCTGCCAGCCATACCATTTTTTGAGAATTTATCATACTCAGCTGCACATCATTCCAGTCTTCCACTTGACTTAAGAAAAATTCTTGTTGCATAAAAAAAAGTTTGTTTATTTGCAGAGTTTGCATTTCTGCCATTCGTGTAGCCAAAGAGCTGTTTGGAAACTTACTTCCGGTTCAGCTTCTTCTGCCGCCATCATGTGAAAACATCTGTTAGGCCGATTAACCCTGAGGCAGAAAAAAAGAAATTAGAACAGAAGTGCAGATTCATAATGCTTTCTGCTTTAATGATGGGAGTGCTGCTGATCCCAGTCAGCAATTTGGTCTGTTAAAGTGTTCAGCAGTGCTAGGAAGAACCTTACAGATTTTTGTCCCTCCTTGGGTCAAGGCACTATAGAGGCACAGATGATTCTGAATGCAAAAATGACCCAGGTCATAAGATGATGCTTAGTGATTGCGTTCTTCAAAAACGTTAAAGAGCAACACTGTATTGGCTGCGACAGTGATTCAGTGAAGGCACTTGACAAAAAGGAAAGTGTATGGGATGTAAATTGTTTTGTTTTGGGTGCGGTAGCATATGCATTCCTCTCAACTGTCAGAAATTCATTGAATTAAAAAAAAAATATTCCTCTCAAGTGTCTGCAGAGGTTGGCAGCTGTGCTACTTGCTCCCTGTGGACTGCCAGCACTGGGTCTGTGTCAGGCTGATGCTGGATGTGGCTGTGTCTTGGAGAGCGATGCCTCAGAAGGAGTGGGGGTGGGGGGGTATGAAATGGGAACAAAAAGAGAAAAGATGTGAGGGCTGCAGTGTTCATATCTTTTAACACTGCAGTGTTCATATCTTTTAGCACTGCAGTGTTCATATCTTTTAGCACTGCAGTGTTCATATCTTTTAGCACTGCAGTGATAGTCTTCATCCGTTGGCTGAACTCGCATTACACTGACAGCTGTATTTAGTTTTAAGCGTGGTTAGAAAAGAGGAAATTTGATCACATTTTTTTTTTCAGTGGTGTGTGTGTGTGTGTGTAGGCTAGGAAGTAGGTGGAGTAATTGGGGAGAAAGTGTTTATGTACTACTTCTGCTCGGTGAAATTTAGGGTTTGGAAAGTTTGAGAATAATTGAACATTTTCAAAGTTTTTGAAATATTTGTTTTAAATAGCAAAAAAAGCATGATGACTGCTTTGTGGTATGGGAAAATGTATTTCCTGTTTCTCATTGTGTTAACAGTGGATAATACATTTTTGGTGTACATTAATGTCAAGTGATTCCAAATATTCTTTTGAATTATATTTGTTTTTATGTAATCTACATCTTAATGTAGATCATTCAACACGGATTGATCACATATGTAACATTTAAGTTGATGCTGGTTTTGACTGTGTCTAGGAGTCGCAGCTCTTCTCATCTGCAGATGTACTTTGCAAAAATGTAATATAAGCTCCTCAAGAGTGAGAAAATAAGTTAGCACGCTCACGCACGCACACCATTATATGCCCTTTCTTTTCCCAGGCCCACATTCGGTGTTTTACACACACACCCACACATATATATCTATTTTCCTTCCTGCTCTAATTCAGCTAGTTGCACACACACATCTGTCCTTCCCATCTGCCCCCATTTGGTGCCCATTTGGCACACAGGCACATGACATACAGACAGTGTGTCCTGCCCTTTCCCAACTTGTGTGTAAACTTGATTTCATGGTGTGGACTTGCAAAAGTTGACTTCAAATGCTTTTCAAAATGAATCGGTCTACGAAAGTCTTTTTTTTCCCATATGTGTACATATGTCATTATATTTGACAACTGTGTAAAGTGTGCCTTGTTTTGATGGTTCCTCATCTGTTGTTTCTACAAACTGGAGCTCTGGCTTTGAATGACAAACACAATTATGCTCCGAACACATGCATGCATGCATTGTAGCACATGCCCCCCCCCCTCCCCTGTTACCTTGCATTTCTCTTTTACAGGGCCTACCAGCGCACCACCACTCTGCGTTTGCTGCGCAGTGTGCTGCTGGAGTGGCAGGAGGCGGTATCACAGTCGCTGCACAGCGCTGTGCAGCACTTTGCACAGCAGCTGGGACTGCAGCTGCAAGAGAGGGAAGGTGTGGCGGCGGTGGTGGAGGAGGAGAGTGGGAGTGAGCTGGGTCACAGCTTGGGTGAGTTGTAAAGTGTGACCCACTCGAGATGAAATGGTTTTTTTCTGCCTCTTTTTTGCCTTCAGTGTTCTGATAGAATCTCGTGTATGTTAGTTCTCGTGTATGTTAGTATTTGTATGTTATGGATAGATATCTTAACAAATAGAGAATAGGTATGATACAAACAGATTGAGTTTACCTTGCAGCGTTGGGTGGTCAAGACTGAAATATCTGCATTTTACTTTTAGATGTTTGAAGCTGTGCCATGTGATTTCTATTTACCACATGACGTACATATCAGTGATAGAAATAGGTAATATTTTCAGAAGCTTTATTATTGCTCCAGACTCTTACAGATGTGAAAGTCTAAGATTCTTCCTGAAGATTTTAGAAACTGTTTCTAGAAGAATGTTCCATGTATTTTGTTTGGTTATTCTTTATCATTGTTCTGAAGCTTGCTAAACTCTTCCAGTATGTTACTTGGGTATGCTACATTACGGGTTTTAAACTTTCAGTTCATACACTATCGATAACTAGGGACTAGATTGTTTGAGAGAGTGTACTGTATGAATTGCAGGGCACATCTTTTGTTGTAGGACTGCTTTTCCAGTTTTGTGAAAACTGAATAAGTAAATCATCTGTTGGGAATAAAGGCTAACTCACTGGGTTATGATTCAGTTACTTACAGTCAGGCCACATATATTGTTTAATAGTATAAGGTAGAAAACTCATGTTTTCTTTTTTAATGAATTGTCTGAAAGGAATTTATTGCCGCAGAAATTCTCTTTAAGGGGGAAGGGACTATTTCTGATAAAAAGTGTTGTTCCAGATTGTGCCACGCTCCAGTGAATAGCTGGTGTTTACACCATGCATTATCACATGTTGCAGAGTTCAGGGACTTGATGCAGTTTGGGGATGCAGATCAGTTTGCCAGTCCCTGCTCTTCCTCAGCCGCTTCTCTCAAGCAGTATGTACCATCAGGGTTTTTCATACATGGGCTTTTAAATCGGCCGCTTCTCTCAAGCAGTTTGCGCAATCAGGGTTTTTCGTATACATGGGCTTTTAAATCAGCCGCTTCTCTCAAGCAGTATGCGCAATCAGGGTTTTTCATACATGGGCTTTTAAATCGGCCGCTTCTCTCAAGCAGTATGCGCAATCAGGGTTTTTCGTATACATGGGCTTTTAAATCAGCCGCTTCTCTCAAGCAGTATGTACCATCAGGGTTTTTCGTATGCATGGGCTTTTAAATCAGCCGCTTCTCTCAAGCAGTATGCGCAATCAGGGTTTTTCATACATGGGCTTTTAAATCAGCCGCTTCTCTCAAGCAGTATGTACAGTCAGGGTTTTTCATACATGGGCTTTTAAATCACTGTGTACCAAGACTGCATTGCCAAGCTTTTAGCATCACTTCATAGCTTTTTTTTGTATATGTATTTGTAATTTTTTCTTTAGGGCAGTTGGAAAATGATACCGTTTTGGTTGTGCTCTGTATGTGTAGACGGCATTGCCAACGCCTGCCTCTCCCCCATCCCTCTGCCCTCTCCTTCCATACACCTTTCCCAACTTCCCTTTCTTTTTTTCTCTCTTCTCAGAGAACTTGTTTAAATTTTGAAGTTAGAAACTTGAAAGAAAAGTTGGTGTACTGCGGAATGAAAGAGAGAGACAAATCACAAGACAACACACGACGCGTTTCGACCTCTATGTTTTCCTCAGGCCCGACAAACGACACTGAATACAATGAAAACGAAGAACGAACAATCACTTCTCTCCTCAAATTGGGTGTGAAATGGACGTAAAGTTATGTTTACGTAGTTACCCCAAAGACATCTGACAAATAATTTGGCTGAAATTAAATGCACATGAAAATATAAAGAGAAAAATATATTCATATAGTTCTTTCTGGACTGATGACTGCATAGCTGGATTGGCTGGGTACATCAGTTTTGTACTTACGTTTAATTGAATAGGTGGTCCAAAAGTATGCAAATTCGGTGAGTGAATTAATAATGATATTATTTTGATATAAGGATCGATAAAAAAAAAAAAAAAAAAAAGTGGGAGATAAAAAGTGTTCTCTCTTTCTCTCTCTCTTTCTCTTTTTTTCCCCACTCGCAGGTTATTTGCCTGTGACCAGTCGGCCACCTCTGAACGTATGCTTGGTGTTGACCTTGACCTTGACAGAGCTTCCTTGCTCAACTCAGGTCTGTTGGAAACGGTGGAGGAACGTCGTCAGAAAAACCTGCGCATGCAGGTACGTTGAGAGTGGCAGTGCTTGGTTTGCTGTACATGTCGGCCCAGGAAGCGAAATGAAGCGCTTGGTTTTGAGGTGTTAGTATCTCTTTGGTTTGATTGATGCCGCAATATGTTGTAAATGGAAGTGTAGAGTACATCCATGTTATGTATTCTGATCTCTGTTGCATCATCTTTATCTTCCTCATTGATCATTTAAAAAAAAAAGTCTCCCAGTTTCTGTGGCCTTTTAAAATGTGCTGTCTTGGTGAGCTCAGTTTCAGTTTCATCTCTGTGTTTATGTCTTGGTCATTTCTTGTCAAAGTGTCCAGAGAATTCACATTCATGGAGAATGTTTTTGGAAGGAAGTGGTGATATCCCCCAGAGGAGGACACTCGCTCCATGTTCCCTGTGACATAGTGGTCAGCAGGGGAGTGTGTGGGAGTTAGCTGGAGTGCCCTGCATGGAATCAGAACAGGCATTACTGAACACCGCCAAAGTGACTTGGCAGGAGTGCAGGGTCACCCCTGGTGGGTTGCCCCTTGGCAGCCTGATACTGACTCCTGTCTGTGGATTGCTCTCTCTCGTTGCGTACGCAGGCTGATACTCCTGCGGACACTCCCTGAATAGACAGGCAAGGATTAATCCCATTTACCCAACAAAGGGAGTGGAGTTTTGTGTGTATGACCTTTTTTTTTTTTTATCCCGCCATTAATCTTCATTGTCCTGTATTTCGTGTGACAGAAGTCGCCTAGACTACTAAGTTTATATTGGAATTTGCTGCCCGAATTGGGGTACCGACTTTAAAAAATTGTAAAAAATAAACTAATGGATAGAAAGACTTCAAATGTTCAGCAAAAATCTATGGAAAGCTGAACTTTGGTTTGCACTTGTTATTTTAGGGGGATGTGAAAATATTTTTATGGCTCAACACACACACACCTGATTTTACCTGGAAAACACACCTACGTCAGTGAAATAGGTGATAGACAGGCAATACAACACCCATCAACTTTATAGTACCTACCTTTTTAGTGGCAAGTGGTCAGGTTCACCATCTGAAAAGAACTGATGGGTGTTGTGAGGTGTTAGTAGTTACACAGGTAGCTAGGAATATACATGAAATTTTTGTGACGCTTTTAAGTCACAAAATATTTACATAGCAGGAAAAAAAAAATTTAAAAAAATAACAGGTCAAAATCATACCATATTTACTGAAAATGTATTGGAGTGCATGCTTTTTGATCTGCATGAGTTAGTTTGTGTTTGTGAGAAAAATAATTCCTATGACTGATAATATTTCTAACTATATGCAGGTGTTAGTAGTAAGGAAGAAAGGCAGGCATCACAACACAAAACAACACTCAAATACTTTTGTTGTACTCACCATATGGTTCCGGAAGTAATGAATTATATAATCCAAATGTGATGACACACAAAGAACACAGTCACTGGAAATTTTCTTGCTTTTGAGCACTTTTGTCACACACAGATCACTGACATGAAATTTTCTTTACATTGTGCACTGCGTCACCTGCGTTGCCTACCTCCGAGTCACTGTCACTACTCGCATTCACTCCTTCAACTTCATAGTCAATATCGCTGTCTGCAGAGTCTAGATCAGTGTCTGATTCATTGCATTCGTCATTTTCGGTCGGCAACACATTCATATTGAACATTTGGTCCACAATCAAGCTCATGTCACTGTCACTGTCAGAGTCCGACATTTTGATCGTAGTCGGAAGTCGATGGAATGACAAAAAAAAATCGATTAAAAATTAAAAAAGCCATGAACTGCTGTTCACAAATGGCGCTGGTAAAGGGAGGAAAGACCCAGATAACGACCAGTTTGTCTTATTACTGTGGTCAACCCAAATAAGGGAGGCACACCGAGACAATCAGCCAGCTGAGGAACGGGCGGTACAGGGCGGATCAGGAGCCTGACGGGTCGGGCGGAAAAGGGCAGAAAGGGGATAGAAAGGTTAAAGCAGCCATACTCCATCTTCAGGGAATCTGTGGACTGCTGTTGTGGATAATGTTACAAGAGGAACCTTCGTATGGCGATGTATGGGAGAGCTGGGATGAGAATAACGGGAGTAATGTTGCTGAGGGAGTATGTAAGATAATACAGCAACAACAAAAAAAGAATAGAGTGGGTTTTATATAAGAGTTAAAGCATTTTGTGATTTCCTCAAGGTACTCAATATAGTAGGACCTGCTTTTGCCATTTTGCATCATTTTAATTTTTTTTTTTGCTGCTCATCTTATCTGCATTAGCCCATTATTCAACTTCCTCTTTTTTTTTTTTTCCACGTAACATTTCGGCAGCTTCAGTTTCCTTTTCTAAATGTCAGCCAAACTTGAAATTTTTAAAGTTGATCACTTTTTAAAAACAAAGTCACAAAACAAAAACTTTTTTTTTTACATTTAAGCCATGCCAAAGTTTGTATGAAATTCTAGGGATGACTTGTTTCTTGTGCATGTGTCTGTTTTTGTGTTGTACATGTTTATAACTGACCATAGTGGTTTCTTACTGTACATGTTTATAACTGACCATACTGGTCCCTTACTGTACATGTTTATAACTGACCATACTGGTCCCTTACTGTACATGTTTATAACTGACCATACTGGTCCCTTACTGTACATGTTTATAACTGACCATACTGGTCCCTTACTGTGCATGTTTATAACTGACCATACTGGTCCCTTACTGTGCATGTTTATAACTGACCATACTGGTCCCTTACTGTGCATGTTTATAACTGACCATAGTGGTCCCTTACTGTGCATGTTTATAACTGACCATAGTGGTCCCTTACTGTACATGTTTATAACTGACCATAGTGGTCCCTTACTGTGCATGTTTATAACTGACCATAGTGGTCCCTTACTGTACATGTTTATAACTGACCATAGTGGTCCCTTACTGTACATGTTTATAACTGACCATAGTGGTCCCTTACTGTACATGTTTATAACTGACCATAGTGGTCCCTTACTGTACATGTTTATAACTGACCATAGTGGTCCCTTACTGTACATGTTTATAACTGACCATAGTGGTCCCTTACTGTACATGTTTATAACTGACCATAGTGGTCCCTTACTGTACATGTTTATAACTGACCATACTGGTCCCTTACTGTACATGTTTATAACTGACCATAGTGGTCCCTTACTGTACATGTTTATAACTGACCATACTGGTCCCTTACTGTACATGTTTATAACTGACCATAGTGGTCCTTACTGTGCATGTTTATAACTGACCATAGTGGTCCCTTACTGTACATGTTTATAACTGACCATAGTGGTCCCTTACTGTACATGTTTATAACTGACCATACTGGTCCCTTACTGAGGTCTGTTTTTGTGTTGTACATGTTTATAACTGACCATAGTGGTCCTTACTGTGCATGTTTATAACTGACCATAGTGGTCCCTTACTGTACATGTTTATAACTGACCATACTGGTCCCTTACTGAGGTCTGTTTTTGTGTTGTACATGTTTATAACTGACCATAGTGGTCCCTTACTGTACATGTTTATAACTGACCATAGTGGTCCCTTACTGTACATGTTTATAACTGACCATAGTGGTTCCTTACTGTACATGTTTATAACTGACCATAGTGGTTCCTTACTGTACATGTTTATAACTGACCATAGTGGTCCCTTACTGTACATGTTTATAACTGACCATACTGGTCCCTTACTGAGGTCTGTTTTTGTGTTGTACATGTTTATAACTGACCATAGTGGTTCCTTACTGTACATGTTTATAACTGACCATAGTGGTCCCTTACTGTACATGTTTATAACTGACCATAGTGGTCCCTTACTGTACATGTTTATAACTGACCATAGTGGTCCCTTACTGTACATGTTTATAACCGACCATAGTGGTCCCTTACTGTACATGTTTATAACTGACCATAGTGGTTCCTTACTGTACATGTTTATAACTGACCATAGTGGTCCCATACTGTACATGTTTATAACTGACCATAGTGGTCCCATACTGTACATGTTTATAACTGACCATAGTGGTCCCATACTGTACATGTTTATAACTGACCATAGTGGTCCCATACTGTACATGTTTATAACTGACCATAGTGGTCCCATACTGTACCTGTTTATAACTGACCATAGTGGTCCCTTACTGTACATGTTTATAACTGACCATAGTGGTCCTTACTGTACATGTTTATAACTGACCATAGTGGTCCCATACTGTACATGTTTATAACTGACCATAGTGGTCCCTTACTGTACATGTTTATAACTGACCATAGTGGTCCTTACTGTACATGTTTATAACTGACCATACTGGTCCCTTACAGAGGTCTGTTTTTGTGTTGTACATGTTTATAACTGACCATAATGGTTCCTTACTGTACATGTTTATAACTGACCATAGTGGTCCCTTACTGTACATGTTTATAACTGACCATAGTGGTCCCTTACTGTACATGTTTATAACTGACCATACTGGTCCCTTACAGAGGTCTGTTTTTGTGTTGTACATGTTTATAACTGACCATAGTGGTCCCTTACAGAGGTCTGTTTTTGTGTTGTACATGTTTATAACTGACCATAGTGGTTCCTTACTGTACATGTTTATAACTGACCATAGTGGTCCCTTACAGAGGTCTGTTTTTGTGTTGTACATGTTTATAACTGACCATAGTGGTTCCTTACAGAGGTCTGTTTTTGTGTTGTACATGTTTATAACTGACCATACTGGTCCCTTACAGAGGTCTGTTTTTGTGTTGTACATGTTTATAACTGACCATAGTGAGAAACTGAGGTCCGCAATGCCACCGAGGACTGGGAAACCGACTTCTCACATCTTGGTCATCCCAGCTACTACTGAAGCTTGAGCTGAGCACAAATTCTGCAGTACAATTCCTATGTCTTCCTGAGCTGCTGTTACTGATTCAATAGCACCAGGGCAGCTAAATTGTCCACAGCTGGGTTGAATGCAGGCTGGCTTATCACTCAGCATGAGCAGAAAAGTATATGAAAAAAAAATCTTTTTTTTAGAGGTGAATCAAAAGTGTTTTGAAAATTGTGTGCACTTGAAAGATCTGTTGTAATAATCAGACAGTGGACCTTAAGACTCAAAGATTTTCAAATACATAGTATGGAATGAAATGTATGATTGCCTTCAGTGGGTAGAATAGAATTGGCAAGTAATTATAAGGACTGTTGCAGACTGGTTGAATGGGGACGGAATGGTAGCAGGTTCAAATACAATGTTCTGTCTCCAGTAACAGCATTTCACCTCTTCATCTGTTACTGCTGTCATGTGTTTTAAAAAAAAATCATCACAGTCGCTTGCAAATCTGTCGTTGCATTGGATTCTCTCAGGCTCTGTCCGTGACGTTCATCACACGCCTGCGTCACTGGCCGATCAGCTTGGCCTTCAGCCAATGGCTTGACTACTCGCTGCGGCAGCGCCACCTGAGGCAGCTGGCCCAGGAAGTGGAGGAGAAGCATCGCGTGCTGTTGGTTGGCATGGCGTTCCGACAGTGGACCATCCACTTTGCCAACAACCAGAAGGCAACCAACTTGAGGGTGTGTATTGTAAGATGTTAAGAGATGGCCACCAATTAGAAGGCAACAAACATGAGGGTGTGTATTATAAGATGTTGAGAGATTACAACTTTATCATGAAAATATGAAAATGTTATTACCTTGAGAGGGCCTGATTTTACCTTGATGTTAAGTATGGGAACCTGGAGAGAATGTGTGATTTTCCTTTTAGGATAGATATCATGTTGCCTGGAGAGCTAGTTTGATTTGATGTTGGGAATATGTGATCAATCTGATCTTGGGAATATGTGTATCAATCCACCTTTGAACCTGAACATTGCTCTACAGAGCCAGGAAAAGAAAATTTTTGCTTTGATTTCCCTGTTTTTTTTGTTTTTTTTTTTTCTGATCTGTGTTGCATGCTCTTGAAGTTCTTTATACAGTCAAATCTCTATTATAAGACCCTCTGTTAAGAGACCTCCTCTCATTTTAAACCGAATTTTTTTGCACGGATGCATTTTACTATTAAAACAACCCCTCTTAAGCGACTTACTCTAAAACACGACTTGCGACCTCCGTTTTGTTGAAATTTACGACCATCGTAGCATTCGTGTATGACCATGAGCCAATGGAAACAACTGCAGACCTGCCCCAATCAAGAGTCGCTTCCCTTATTAAAAGAAAGATGGCGGAGATCGTAGGCAAAACATGCGGAACGCGAAAGACAAAGCCACTGAACTTAGAAGAGAGAGTGGAGGTGATTAAAAGAAGTCGTGGAGGTGAAACTGCAATATCAGTTACTCGAAGTTATGAAGTTGGTAAGAAAATTATACATGTTTTCAGTATGCATTCAGTGTTCTTGAGACTTTTTGTGCTTGGAGAATTCATCTGTGAGAAAGTGTTTGTTTCTACAACTGTCGGTGCCTATCTCCATTATAAGACCCCTCCAATTTAGGACCGAATTTTCTGGACATTTTGAAGGTCTTATAATAGAGGTTTGACTGTATTATAGATTTGTCTTTTAAGGTTTTATTCTTTTACTTTCATTGTTTTCTGTGCTAAAAATTTTAGCCTTTTATGTATTTTAGCCTTTTATGTAAAAAAATCTTTTAAGTACTCTTCAGAAAACCAACTATTTAGACTTGGTGCCAACAGTGATGGCTAGTGTGTGTGTGTGTGTTTGTGTGTGTGTGTGTGTGTGTGTGCGTGTGTGTGTGTGTGAGTGTGTGTGTGTGTGTGTGTGTGAGAGAGAGAGCATGCATGCGTGTACTTAACTGTCTGCATGTTGTGTATATGGAGTGCATGCCTAAGCCAATATCACATCATTTTTTTCATGGTTTTCTCCGGACAATGCAAATGCTAACCTCTTCATACTTTTCCCTTCCCGTCTGTCTCTCTCTCAGAATTGGAAGCTGCAACATGGAACCCTGACAGCATTGCTGGAGTACAGCCGGCATCGCAAGGTGAAGGCCGTACTGGAGAAGAGGGCAAGAGGTCACCTGGTGCAGAAAGTACTGTCCAGAATTTTCCCATGGTGGCTGGCTAAGGTGGGTTGTGTGCTGGATCCTGATTGGCTCCAGTGGTCTCCTCAAGCTTCTACCCCCCTGCCTCCCTCTTCCTGCTTCTTCCTTCCCCCTCTTCCCAGCACTCTTCCCCCACTCATCCCTTGGTACCTCCCTGCTGCTCTGCCTGTTTCCCTAGCACCTTCCCCATCCGGGCACCGTCTGAACCCCCATCTGCCATGCTTTGTTCATTTTTTGGTATTCTTCCTTGAAATGTTTTCCCTGTGCAGAAATGTGTATTTCCTTCCTCGTATACTTTGAATTCCTAGAGGAGACTAGGGCTGCAGTAACACTCCTTCAGCCAAGCTAGGCTGTGAGTTAGGAGCTTAGGGCTGCAGTAACACTCCTTCAGCCAAGCTAGGCTTAGAGCCGGGAGCCTAGGGCTGCAGTAACACTCCTTCAGCCAAGCTAGGCTCAGAGCCGGGAGCCTAGGACTGCAGTAACACTCCTTCAGCCAAGCTAGGCTCAGAGCCGGGAACCTAGGGCTGCAGTAACACTCCTTCAGCCAAGCTGGGCTCAAGTCATTCTGGTTGCCTTCATTTCATTACCCACACTGCCTCCCTGCCGCCCTTCACCACCAGCCTTGACAAGTCTTTACACACACTCGCGCACGCATGCACACCATGCACTCACGCATGCATGCACACACACACACACACACTCACACACTTGCACATACACACACGCAAACGCATGCACGCGCGCATGCTTGCACGCTCGCACACGCACACACACACCTTCCTCCCACACCAAACCTCCTTTGGCCAAACCTTGCTTCTCCCGGTCTGTTTCCCCCTGTCATGTCTTTCTCACCTCTTTTGATGAACAGGTGAACAAGCAGACTGAGAGCAGATAAGCAGTCATCTGGAAAGGGGAGGTGAATGGATAAGTGGACTGACACTCGGCCAAACAGAGATAACACCAATTGATATCATTCTGATCTCTCTTGGTGAAAAGAGAGAAGGGAGAAGAACGTAGTTGTATCACTGTTGATCTGTCAGCACACAGACAGACGAACCAAAACTAAACAAGATCAACGAGATTGACTTCAAGGTCAGACAAATTTATTCAAGATTACATGCAAGCAAGCATTCACAGAGACACACACATGCACAGACACACACACACACACACACACACACAGACACACACACACACATACACACACACACACACACACACGCACACACGTGCGCGCGTAAGGAGAGCTTCAAGGAACATACAGTTTGTTTAGACACTTGCATTTTAGCGCCTTCCACTTCATTTTTATCCCCACACTTTCATTAACAAGATGGCTAGTGTACAGTACACAAGTACAGTGAGCCAAAAAAAAAAGAAAGAAACACTTTGCAGGTACAGCCCCCACTATGATTAACCCTCAAACAATGTTGTTTTTTTTTTATGTAACAGACCTGCAGCTACCTGATTTAAGTTTTCAGAGCATGAAACAAAGTTGCATTGAAGATTTGAAACTAATAAAGTACATGTCAGAAAAATCAGGAATTTTTTTTTCAGATGGAGTGTTTGTTGTGTGAGTGTCTGTACGTTCTTAATGTTTATAATTGATCATTGTGGTCTCTCGGGTTCATTTTCTGGGATCAACACCAACACCTCACTTTGTCATTTCATGCGCTGCCACCAAAATTTCAAGTGAGAGTGGACGTAATAAATTATTGGCATTTAGGGCTTCCTATTTGACATGAGCTCATAGTGTTTACTGTTGCAGGAATAAGAAGATAACTGATTTGAACATTTGACAATCATTATCACAAAATAAATGTGAATTGAAAAGATTGCACATTGACTACTGTAAAGTTCGGACTATAAGCCGCGACTTTTTTCCCCATCTTTAAACCCTGCGGCTTAAACAACGATGTGGCTTATTTGCAGATTTTTCTGATTTCAGAGGCATCACACCCTCGTCTATTCTTAACTTCTCTGTAACTCACCATATCGTGTTTACTGTTCATGAATTTTTATGATGCTTTTAACTACGATTTTCTCTGTAATCGTGTAATGGAATCAGTAACCCGTTCAGAAATACAGGAATCGACATAAGTAAAGCCCATTACTGATATCTTTTTTCATCAGTTTGTCTTCTACAAAAATACGATCGCTTCGAACGGCGCAATGTGTGGGCCGTTTCCGACCTGTTTAATCTTGACTAACACTAGCTGAATTACGAACAAAATAACTAAGCATTGGCACGGTATTAAGCGAAATAAAACAATCGAATCGTTTCATTAATGTTCTGGTTTGTTATTATATGCGTTATCTTATCAAGTGCGTCTTGCAATTCAAAAACGATTAGCGCATTCGACTCGGTCATTGTCAGACCTTGGCTTCGATCCGCCATTGTTGAAATCGTGGACAGGGAGTGAAGGTTTGCATTTGATACCTTCGCTTTGATTGGCTTGCGCTTTCGAGTACTCAACCAATCGCTTAGCTTGATACACCAATGAATGCAGGAGTGAACTGCCTTTCTAGTGCATCGTTAATGTGTTGGTTTTTTTCAGTATTTTTTTTAAAGCAATGATGTTGGAAAGACAACACTTGTAAGAAGCCTCATAAAAACTTTGATTCTAATTGATTTAAAACACATCATACTAAAAAAAAAAAAGACTGAAGTAAAGCTGGAAACATGTTCTTGTATTCTGACCTATTTAAACGCCAATGAATGCAATGAACACATTGTATGTATTGATTTTCGAACGCTCGGCCAGCTGCCACCTGCGGCACATCGGACTGTGCGGCTTATAAACCAGTTCGGCTTATTTGTGAAAAAAGTTCAGATTTAAAAAAAATTTAGTGGGTGCAGCTTATATACAGGTGCGCTCAATAGACCGAACTTTACGGTAATACATATACAAACACCTTCTCATGCATGCACGAAAGTGGGTGCACGCATATACATCTTCATGCGTTTGTGAGCGCATTCACTCACAGAAAGAAGTGACTAGATGTTCATGGTAGTTACAGTACCGAAGAAATAGACAGGTTTAAAGTGTAGATAGGTTTTAAGTAATTACTCAAATAATTACAGAAATGCCAGACAAGAATTAGGAGTTTGTTTCACACGACAAACTAGTAGCAGTCTGTGTACTAGGAAATATCAGTTTGAGAAAAATTTATATGGAGTGAAATACAAAAATGCAATTAAGAATAAAAAGGAGACTTATAAAGAAGACTTTCAACTGTCACCAGAGAAGTGAATTAACGATACATACCTACGGCTGCAGGCTCAGGAGCAGCGGCATCAGCGCACTGTCCTTCACCTCTGGAGCACCGCCACACCTGAGGAAGCGCAGTTGCTGCCCTTGGAAGCTTCACTGACCAGGCAGATCTGTCACCGCAGCCTGCGAGCATGTCTGCACCTGTGGCGAGTTCGCTTCCTGTTCCTGGTGAAGCTGAAGAGGGTGTACCATGTGGAGCTTCTGGGCAGGCAGGTGTTGGGAAGGGGAGGGGAAAACGGGGGTGGGGTGGGGTGGGGAAGGGGGTGTTGCGTGGGATACGATGTTACTTGTTTGATTACATTGGTTTGATTTTGTTTTGCATTTGAAGAGTGTGGCTTTCCTAAGCTGCTGGGCAGTTAAAGAGGGGAGAGATGTGTTGGGATTGTTGATTGTTAGTCCCTTTGAAATTGTTGTATCCCTTTGCACCATATTTCATTGTCTATCATTTGAATATGATTTTTATTTTGAATTTATGTTAATTGTAGATGTCATTTAGATTTAACTTTTCTGTGTTTTACTTCAGACTGTTTAGTACTGTTACTATGTAGCAGGATTTTTTTTTTCAGTCCTATATGTGTCCTATGTGTGTTATAGTTATGTAACTTGTAAAGTGGGTTGACATTTTTTTTCCCAATTCTATGCGTTATATTTATATAACTTATGAAGTGGATTGAGAAAGATACATAGCCCCTCCCCCCTCTTCAGATGGCTCGCTTTTTTTTCCTTATCTTTCAAGGAATATTTCTATAGTCTGGAATATTTAAAAGATGATTTACACAGAAATTGTTGATATATGATGTAAAATGCAATGTTTTGGTTTATGAGTCCATTACTGAAAAAAAAAAGGACTTGGCGGGATGGGTGCTTGAGGAGTTGTACCATGATTCTTATTTGATGGAATTTTTATTTATGATTTATTTCAAATGTCCAAAATTCCATATAGAGCATTCTGATTTCGCTTAAATTGAAAATTACAAGAGCTTCTGTGGGCTTGGGGGTTCAAGAAATACTGTTTCTTCATTTGATGGAACATTGTTATAGATTTTATTTTGTTTACTCTTACTCAGAAGGAACAGGTGTATGTATCACTTCCTCTCAGGTAGTCCATGTTAACCCACTATTAGATTGTCACACACCCATGTTTGTGAACATACACACTTGCATTCACAAACACAGTATGCTTACTTCGTACACAACACGCAATCACTCCGTTCACCCAAAGGAGCACTACCACAATTGAACTGAGTTTTCTATAAAATGCTCCCTTTACTCACAAAGAAAAGGGTTTTAATTCTTTGCATTTCACTGCATTTTCCAACAATTATTTCTTCTCTTCACAAGATAATTCCCCACATAGAAACAATAATACAATATTCAAAGTTTTACCAAAAATCCAACACACTCACACTATCAGTTCTTATATTAAATAGTATCAATAAAGACAAGTCATCTTGACTTGTCGAGGAGCTTTCTTCCACTTGGCTGTACCACCTCTGGACCACCACAGCCTGGACTCTCACTAGGCTCGTACAGCTCAAGCCTGGACCACCCCGACCACACTGGACCCTGAGGGATTCTGTAACGAAACCCTAGGTCCAGGGTTAACCTCTAAAATGAATTTTATTTATTCTTTCTCTTTCTCTTTTATTATTCATAGCTCCTTTTTAACTCCTTTCACATTCACTCCAAGATCAATATAGAATACTCACATGAGTCTTGTTCCGCCAACCTATTCCTACCTACAGTTGGGGTACAGAAAGAAATCTTTATACAACAATATTTATTTATTTATTTTTCAATTCTTCTCTTTTCGCGTTCAACGTTCATCTTTCTCTTTTTCCCAAATAGCGCAATATCATCAAATCTGTATAATTATCAAACTTCTGTTATTACAATTACACCTTTACTGTAATTGCTTTAACCAGTTTACAACCCCAACTGGTACTCACCTTCTAGGGAATAAGCGACAAGCCTACCCTAGTAGACTTCCAGTCTACATCTACACTCAAAACTCGAGTGAACTTGCCACGCCAGGCATATTACACCCACCAAGGGTTAAGCACACCCAAACCAGGGTTGCATCGGACAAACCAGTCCAATAATATAGCACCCAACCCAGGGTTGCATCGGACAATCCTAGTCCTATGTTAAACCCAAAGAGGGTTACAATCAGACATCCTCCTATGTCTGTGTCCAGAGCTCCTCTGAAGTAACAATAATCTTCCACCCTTCCTCACATTGGGTGAACACACTTCACAATCCACTCAGCGTCCTACTCTTCCGCATCACTGGCGGTTGCACTCCATGAATACAAAAAAGCATCAAACCCGTAGGTTCCATTCCACAATTGCAAAAATTACAAAATCTCTTAATTGATATGAAACTTTTCCATTCACATCACTTTTTCCTCATTCACATGACACCCCCCAACCTCCGATAAAAAAAATTTGATTCATCAAATTTTTTCAAAGAAGAGTATAGGAGTTCACAAAAAAAAAAAAAAACACCATTGACAGTATTCTGAAAAAATACTTTACCAAAATGACATGAGTACATGCGAACAGAAAAATGTATATTTATAAAAACATTGTTTCCAAAAAAAATTATCCAAAGCCAACATCAATGCATCAACTATCACTACCGCAAGTAATCAATATTGCACACAACAACATTCCATTACTCAAATACAAACATATAAATTCAACTTTCAACAGCAAACTTGAAAACACACACTGCTTATTACTGTCGAGACAAAATGTCAGCAATCACATTGCTGGACCCTGAAATTGGATCAACCCTGAAACTGTATTGCTGGATCGCCAAAGACCACCGTAATAGACGGTTATTCTTTGTTCTTGATGTCTTCAAAAACGTCAGAGGTCTGTGATCCGTCTGCAGGACAAAAAACCTGCCTGTCAAGAAACGCTCAAATTTTGCAAGTGCCCACACAATCGCTAAGCATTCCCGTTCAATAGTAGAATACCTCGACTGTGCATCAGTGAACTTCTTACTTGCAAACTGTACTGGATGCAATAAATCTTGATGTTCTTGCAAAAGAACAGCACCCATTCCTGTTGAACTTGCATCAGTCCGGAGGATAAAATCTTTCTCCAAGTTGGGCAGAAGTAAAACAGAAGAATTCAAAACCTTTTGAACTGCTTCCAAAGCATTCTGACAATCTACAGTCCAATCAATAGATGAATGCTTGGAACCCTTTGTCAACTCAGTTAATGGAGCTGTAAGAGTTGCAAAGTGAGGGACATAACGCCTGTAATAAGATAAGAGTCCAAGAAGTGAACGAACCTGTTTCTTTGAACATGGGGTTTTGATTGCCAAAATCTTTTCCATTTTCTTCTTTTCTGGCTGCATCGAACCCACAGCAATTGTATGCCCCAAAAACTCCAGTTTTTGAAAACCCGCCATGATTTTCGATGGCCTTGCTGTCAAACCAAAAGAACGGAGTCTTTCAAAAACACTTTTCAAACATCTCAGCAGATTACTCCATGTTTGTGAAGCCAGCAAAATATCATCAAAAAAACTTACAGCAGACATTTCATGTAACCTGAGTTGTCTCATCATTCTCGCGAAAGTTGCCGGTGCATTCTGCAAACCAAAAGGCATTCGCAAAAAATGAAAAAGTCCAAATGGTGTTTGAAAAGCTGTTTTTTCTTTATCATCAACACACATCGGTATCTGCCAATAACCTTTCGTGAGATCAATTTTCACAAAATACTTGGCTTGACTCAGTTGACAAAACAAATCCTCCACATCAGGAATTGGTTCAGAATCAAAAACAGTCAATTTATTCAAAGCCCTGTAATCAATACAAAATCTGACTGAACCATCTGGTTTTGAAACCAGCACCACAGGAGCCACATATGGAGAACTTGACTTTTCAATGACCCCAAGATCCAACATGACCTGTACCTCTCTTTCAATAATTTGCTTTTTTGCAAAAGGTAAAGGATACGACTTCATTCGTACAGGAACATCTGTTGTCAACCGTATTCTATGAGGTTCAACACCAACTGCAGATCCTGGTTTGTCTGTAAGTACATCTGTATAATCCTGTAGTAAACACTTTAGTCGAGTCACCTGAGATGGTTTCAAGTCCTCGTTGATCTTGACATCCTCGTATGTTTCACCTTTTAAGGATAATGTAGGCAGTTGAATAACATCATCACCAGTGTCCTGAACTACACCAACAGCAGTTTCATGAATTACAGGCACCTTGTGAAACACAGGTTTGTCAAGACGTTGCAAATGTTCTGTCACACAATCCATTGGTAACAGACATGAAATGTCACATGCCAATGCTGAAATCTTATCAGGGACAGCAATCTTGTTGATCATAACATCAGACCTGTGAAAGTACTTTTTCAACATGTTAACATGGAAAATTTTCTTCACACCATTCATATCAATTCTGTAATTAACAGGAGAACATTTTTCAATGACGACGAATGGTCCTTTCCACATCACATGCATCTTGCTCTTGTCATCTGTCAAAAGCACCAACACATTGTCACCCACAGAAAACACACGCATCTTTGCCCCACGATCAGCATACTTTTTATGCGTAGTTGCACTGTTATAAGCATTTTCTTGGGCAATACGACATGCATCTGCTATACGATTTTGTAAAGTAAAAACATAATCAAAAACATTTTTTTCTTCTTGAGACACATTGTCCCCAGACCATGACTTTGACAGGATGCTAATAGGTCCTTTTGGTGAACGACCAAAAAGCAACTCAAAAGGAGAGAAACCTGTGCTCTCATTTGGCAATTCCCTATAGGCAAAAAGTATGGCTGGAATGTATCGATCCCAGTCTGATGGTCTTTCCTTAGAAACTTTCTTCAACATCATCTTGAAAGTACCATTAAATCTTTCCACAAGGCCATTCGACTGTGGATGGTATGGAGATGTAGTACATGCAGAAATTGAAAGTAAACGAAATATTTCTTTCATGAGATCTGACACAAACTGAGTACCCAAGTCAGATAATATTTCATCAGGAAGTCCCATTCTGGAAAAAATAGAAAATAATGCTTCTGCCACAGAAATGGTATCAATCTTTTTCAAAGGTACAGCTTCAGGATACCTGGTAGCAACATCCATGACAGTGAGCACATAACGAAAACCAGAATTGGAAACATGAAATGGACCAACCAAATCAATACAAACACGACTGAATGGTTCAGTAATGACTGGCATTCTTTGCAAAGGTGCAAATGGTATACGACCTTTGGGAATTGTTTTCTGACAGACATCACATGATTGACAATATTTTGAAACTTGCACACTAACACCAGGCCAAAAAAATGAAGACAACACACGTTGAAGAGTACGTTTGACTCCACAATGACCCGAAAACATGGAATCATGTGCAGTATGCAAAACAGTATCACGTAAAGACATAGGAACGACAATCTGCTCCACCACCTGTTCATCTTTAGGAAAAAGACGGTATAAAAGATTATTCTTTTTTATGTACATGATATCAGTCACTTTGTCAGGTACCTCAGGAACAACTTTCTGAAACAAATGAGTCAATGTTGTATCTGTCTTTTGTAAATCACTCAAATGTTCAGGAGTCACATCCAATTTTGGGACATAGGGAACAACCAGGGGTTTTTGACCTTGCCTTTCTTTTTCCTCTTGTGAAAAAGTGCTTACCATAGAAGGCACAAAAGAACCACATTGTCCTCCACAAGACGTGGAAACACCCTTGAGATTTCCAAGAATGAGGTCTGTCACAGGATCATCAATGACACATGCTGTTATTTCACCTGTAAAATAGGGAGTACAAACATAAACACATGCCAAAGGAAATGATTCAATTTTGCCACCAAATGTACGACATTGCTGATGTGTCCCGGTGTATTGTTCTTTTCTGACTAAATCTTTGCGTACACCAGCAGTAGTACACCCAGTATCCCTCAACAGTGTAGCACCAAACCCATTGACAGCACACGATTCAATGTGTAGACCTGTAACATCAGTGTCAGACACTAAAACATGCTGAGTATCTTTAGCAGTTTGCTTGGGATCTGTTGCTAAGCACACATTACCCTGTGCTAGAAAAGGACAGTCTTTCTTCTTGTGAAATATACAGGAACAGTGCCAACAACCATTGTCCGCACCAGATACTGTATTTGGTACTGTACTATGATCAATACCACCACGGTTTGAAAATTGTCCACGGCCACGAATAGCTCTAAACTGACCAGTCCGTCGAGAATTGGTATATCCTCTTGGATTTGGATTACCCTGTGAAAAAGTTTGTCCAGAATTATTCTCTTGCCAGTTATTATAGGAATGTACATTATTCCTGTTTGTATTCTGTCTTTGAGAAAAACTCTGGCCTCCTCTATGACCATATCTCCTGTTTGGTTGAGAACGACCCGGACCAAACTGGCCTGTTGAAGCAACATTTTCCTCAAACACATCACGGTCAGATTTCCTGGAAAAATGCTTTTCCGGATGAGCAGTCCGATACTGATCTGCCAGCTTACACATATCCTCTGCAGTTTTACAAGATCTCTCTTTTAGAAAAATAGCTAGGTCTTTGGATACGCTTTGTAAAATCTGCTCACGTAACAACAAGTCACGCAAATCAGCATATTCTTTCTGTGTTTGGGACAATTCAACCCAACGATCAAATAAATGACTTGTCCTAATAAGGAAAGCTGCAAATGATACACCTTTTTCTGGACGAACTGAACGAAATTTTTCTCTAAAGCCTTCATCTGTATATTGAAACTTCTTCAAAAGTTCAGCTTTCAGTTCTTCCCATGTGAGAGAATCACGAACTGCCAAACTATGATACAGAGATAATGCGGTGCCCTTGAATAGGGAAGCAGCATACAATGTCCATTTGTCCTTGCTCCAACCACATGATGAAGCATGGTTTTCAAACCTAAAAAGAAAAGAGTATGTCATCACGATTCTCATCAAAAGGGGGTAATTTGGGAATGTAGGAAGTCTTACCTGCACCCTGAACAGGAACAGCATCAGTTTGAGAAACATTTACATTTGCAGATTGTTGAACAGCCTGTTGCTTTAACTGAAGTTCCACTCGTTTTTGTTCAAGTTCCAATCTTCTCATTTCAAGTAAATTAAGACTTTCTGTTCTTTTCATTTCAAGTTCATGCGCCCTGATTTTTTCCTCTCTCTCTATCTGTGCTTGTCTATCCTTCTCTTCTTTCTCTAACTGTACTTGTCTATCCTTCTCTTCTTTCTCTAACTGTACTTGTCTATCCTTCTCTTCTTTCTCTAACTGTGCTTCTGCTTGCCTAATCTTATCTTCTTTCTCTGTCTCTTTCTTCTCCTCTCTTTCTTTCGCTCTGAGCGCACGCTGTTCACACTGATCAATGTAAGCCATTAAAGCATCACCAGACAACTGCAATTTCTGTCCCTGGGACAAAAATCGGTTGAAACGAACCGTTTCCTCATCCTCCTTCACAAATAAGGATTGGAATTCCTCTATTTGTTGATCATCTACTGTATCAGTCATGTTGTATGAGAGTGTAGATAACGCTTAAAGAAATCCCACAGCGTGCAAATGGGGTAGAGAAATTAAGATGTGAAATAAAAACACTATTTAAAATAGAACAACAATTTAAACTTAATTGTCACTGATTACTAGCATACAGAGTTCAAAACATTCAAATTTGTAAAGAACCAAAAAAAAAACAATGACGGGACAGAAAAGAATATTTTTTTTTCCAGTAAAATTTGATTGAGTATGGAAATGCACCCTCACTGAAAAAATGTTTTATTTAAGTTAATTTAGTTGGCCAAAAAATGTGAGAAGTAAATTTAGAAATGGCTCTGAAAGACAATTGTGAGAAAGATTTCCGAAATACCAAGAAAAGCTAAGAATATTTTTTTTTAATTATTGTTTTAAACTAAAGCAGAGCACTGTTTTCAAAAAGGAATCCAAAAGAATGTGCCAGAAAAAACGCAAACAATTTTACAAGAAAGATTTTCAACTAAACCTTACAACATTTAAAATAAAGGGAGCATTTACACACACTAATCAGAAACCCTATTTAAAATAGCAAAAAAAAACCCGCCTAAACTTGAAACTAGAGAGGAGCTTATTGTAAAGAATATCAAGAGAATTTTAATTAGAATAGAGACAGAAACCAAGAGAGGCGAAAATTTGAAAAAAGTAGGAAAAGTAAGACCGAGCAAAAGAACCCTTAGGTAGCCCACTAATTGAAACTACCACCCGTAGAACTGGAGACGGGAATACTAAGAACAAGTATACATTACATAAACAATTGACACACCATAAATATAGATAAGAAAAACAAAATTGAAAATGCCAATGAAAATGAATAAATATAACAATTATTCAGCAATGCAGAGGGGAACAAAATAGTATCTTTATAATTGTAATTTGGCAGAGTAATTTTACTTCTATTTTTCTTTTTTTTTTTTTTACAAAGGGGTTCAAAACAATATTTTAGCAGCAGTACTCACTCAAAAAACTAAATCCTATTAAACTCTAACCTACATTCAAAGACGGGGTCACCACTGTCACACACCCATGTTTGTGAACATACACACTTGCATTCACAAACACAGTATGCTTACTTCGTACACAACACGCAATCACTCCATTCACCCAAAGGAGCACTACCACAATTGAACTGAGTTTTCTATAAAATGCTCCCTTTACTCACAAAGAAAAGGGTTTTAATTCTTCTTTGCATTTCACTGCATTTTCCAACAATTATTTCTTCTCTTCACAAGATAATTCCCCACATAGAAACAATAATACAATATTCAAAGTTTTACCAAAAATCCAACACACTCACACACGTTACACTATCAGTTCTTATATTAAATAGTATCAATAAAGACAAGTCATCTTGACTTGTCGAGGAGCTTTCTTCCACTTGGCTGTACCACCTCTGGACCACCACAGCTGGACTCTCACTAGGCTCGTAAGCTCAAGCCTGGACCACCACTGGACCACCACTGGACCACCACTGGACCCTGAGGGATTCTGTAACGAAACCCTAGGTCCAGGGTTAACCTCTAAAATGAATTTTATTTATTCTTTCTCTTTCTCTTTTATTATTCATAGCTCCTTTTTAACTCCTTTCACATTCACTCCAAGATCAATATAGAATACTCACATGAGTCTTGTTCCGCCAACCTATTCCTACCTACAGTTGGGGTACAGAAAGAAATCTTTATACAACAATATTTTATTTATTTATTTTTCAATTCTTCTCTTTTCGCGTTCAACGTTCATCTTTCTCTTTTTCCCAAATAGCGCAATATCATCAAATCTGTATAATTATCAAACTTCTGTTATCATTACAATTACACCTTTACTGTAATTGCTTTAACCAGTTTACAACCCCAACTGGTACTCACCTTCTAGGGAATAAGCGACAAGCCTACCCTAGTAGACTTCCAGTCTACATCTACACTCAAAACTCGAGTGAACTTGCCACGCCAGGCATATTACACCCACCAAGGGTTAAGCACACCCAAACCAGGGTTGCATCGGACAAACCAGTCCAATAATATAGCACACCCAACCCAGGGTTGCATCGGACAATCCTAGTCCTATGTTAAACCCAAAGAGGGTTACAATCAGACATCCTCCTATGTCTGTGTCCAGAGCTCCTCTGAAGTAACAATAATCTTCCACCCTTCCTCACATTGGGTGAACACACTTCACAATCCACTCAGCGTCCTACTCTTCGCATCACTGGCGGTTGCACTCCATGAATACAAAAAAGCATCAAACCCGTAGGTTCCATTCCACAATTGCAAAAATTACAAAATCTCTTAATTGATATGAAACTTTTCCATTCACATCACTTTTTCCTCATTCACATGACATAGATCATGTTTAATTCAGAATCAAAAATACTGTTGAAGATGTCCTACCCTCTCCCCTCACATCTCCTCTGCCTTTATCTGTGGATTGTCTTTGTTTTCATCAAATGTGGTCCATCCACAAAAAAAAAAAAAAAGCAGAAAAAAAAGAAAAAAAAAAGAGTCATCCAAAAAGTTGTGTCCCCCAGTCAGGCGAAATGGACCTGTGAACCCATCCAGTTTTAATGTGTTCTTTCCCCATCTTTAGAAGAAAAAAAAACCCAACACATTCTCCATACTCGCACACACACACACACACAAACACACATGTAAAATTGTGTGATGTATTCATAGCCAGTTTGATGGGGAGACTGTACGCAAAAATGTGTGGCGTATTGGCCACTGGTTTGATAGAGGAGCTGTCTTTATTATCTTCAGTTTCAATGTGGGAGACTGGTCTTTTACCAGTGTTGCAAGATCACGAAGATGAAGATCCTCCACAGAGAGATTCAGTTTTCTCAGGCTGCTAGCAGTTCCTGTTTATAACTCTGGAATGCAAATCGCACTGTGGGAAGGCTTCAGTTTTCAACAAAGGAACTTTCCAGAGCAAAGTTTCCAGAATTCTTCAGTTGTCTGATGTTTTACTAGAATACTGAAACGGCAAATTCCAGTTGTGCCAGATGTTTGGAACTTAATCATCACTTCCATTCAGAAATGATGCGCACATGAGAGTCGTGCCTTAAATGTGTCACTTGTACACAAGAGCATGGAAGGCCTTCATCAGAGAAAGGCTAATGATGTTATCAGTAGCTTATAACACCAGGTAAACACTAATGTGCCACTTTCAAAACTTTCCAGTTTCCTAACTCAAACATCTACTCAAAACTAAAGTCAACTGATCATTCCAGATCCAGAATGTTCCAGCGGAAATAGTTGATGAAGAGTGTTCAGTTGTGTTGTCCAGTTGTGATTGGTATTCTTTTTCAAGTAAATCTGCGAGAGCTTTTCAAAGACGTTCCAAATATTTTCTTGAAAAGAAATGTTGGTTTTGATACTACTGCTGTGTTTTCAGAGTGCTGTGCACTTGGCAAGAGTGGGCCTCCCTTCGGCACTTTCAACGGAAAAGGGGAGAAAACTTCCTGCAAGCCCGACGTAAAAATCTGGTATGTACACAGAGAGGAGCATTTGGAAAGAATATGGTGGTGGATGTGAGTACTTTGAGTCTTCCCAGAGTTTATTTTTAGAAATGGGAATGTTTTGGAAAGAATATGGTGGTGGATGTGAGTACTTTGAATCTTCCCAGAGTTTATTTTTAGAAATGGGAATGTATTGGAAAGAATATGGTGGTGGATGTGAGTACGTTCAATCTTCCCAGAGTTCATTTTTAGAAAGGGGAATGTATTGGAAAGAATATGGTGGTGGATGTGAGTACTTTGAGTCTTCCCAGAGTTCATTTTTAGAAAGGGGAATGTTTTGGAAAGAATATGGTGGTGGATGTGAGTACTTTGAGTCATCCCAGAGTTCATTTTTAGAAAGGGGAATGTTTTTGGTAAGAATATGGTGGTGGATGTGAGTACGTTGAGTCTTCCCAGAGTTCATTTTTAGAAAGGGGAATGTTTTGGAAAGAATATGGTGGTGGATGTGAGTACGTTGAGTCTTCCCAGAGTTCATTTTTAGAAAGGGGAATGTTTTGGAAAGAATATGGTGGTGGATGTGAGTACGTTGAGTCATCCCAGAGTTAAATTTTTAGAAAGGGGAATGTTTTGGAAAGAATATGGTGGTGGATGTGAGTACTTTGAGTCATCCCAGAGTTCATTTTTAGAAAGGGGAATGTTTTGGAAAGAATATGGTGGTGGATGTGAGTACTTTGAGTCTTCCCAGAGTTTATTTATAGAATGGGGAATGTTTTGGAAAGAATATGGTGGTGGATGTGAGTACGTTGAGTCATCCCAGAGTGAAAGAAAATGGTGGTGGATGTGAGTACGTTGGGTTTTCCCAGAGTTTATTTTTAGAAAGGGGAATGTTTTGGAAAGAATATGGTGGTGGATGTGAGTATGTTGAGTCTTCCCAGTGTTTTGGAAAGAATATGGTGGTGGATGTGAGTACGTTGAGTCTTCCCAGAGTTTATTTTTAGAAAGGGGAATGTTTTGGAAAGAATATGGTGGTGGATGTGAGTATGTTGAGTCTTCCCAGTGTTTATTTATCGAAAGGGGAATGTTTTGGAAAGAATATGGTGGTGGATGTGAGTACGTTGAATCTTCCCAGAGTTTATTTATAGAATGGGGAATGTTTTGGAAAGAATATGGTGGTGGATGTGAGTACGTTGAGTCTTCCCCGAGTTTATTTATAGAAAGAGGAATGTTTTCCAGGGCTCCTGCTCTTCCATACATTTACAGGTTTCTTTTTGGTATTACCGCACTTTTTTGTTGTTGTAAAAATGACCAGATACACACAATCTTCTTCTCCCCCCCCCCCCCCCCTCTCTCTCTCTCTCTCTCTCTCTCTCTCTCTCTCTCACACACACACACACACACACACACACACACACACACACTCACACACACACACATACTCACACACACTCTCCCTTTCTCTCTGTCTTACAAAATAAGCTCAACAAATCTCTGTCTGTCTCTCTGTCTCTGTTTACTGAATGATGGATTTTGTAACTAGATGGAGTTTTGTTTGTTTGCTTTGGGGGTGCTATTGGATTCTTTTTTGCACCCTTGGTGGTGAGAACACCACAGTATTATGGACTGTGGTGTGTCTCTATTTGACGCCAGGAGCGCAGACACAACCAGCCGTGTCTCCCTGATGAGTCCGACCCAGCGGACGAAAGGCCTCGGAGCAGGCAATACAAATATATCTGCCTTCAAAAGGGATTGCGATGGTTCCCTTATGCAGCTAGTGAAGAGTTTTCATATCTGTAACATGTTTTCTTAATTTCATGTTCCCAGTTTCTCCATCATCAAATACCCCCCCCCCTCCTTAAGTCCAATCTTTGCCAAGTCATTACTATGAATATAGTTCAGTTGTTGGCCTGCGCTTGTTTTTTCCCCCACTATTAGATTGTTCGTCTATGTATTTGTCTGACTTTATTCAAGTTTAGAAGGCTGTGCCAGTCTTGAATAAAAGTTACTCTGTGTTAGGTTTTCTTATGGGAGCAAAAAATACCCAACTTGTTTACTGTTTATCGTTTACTGTGTTCCCTGCCTCATTTCGTTTCCGATTTTGTTTTGTAAATGGTTTAGACTCGGATAAACCTCTTTGTAGTCCATAGAGCGATCCACAACATGAGAGATGAAAAAGATGGGTGGCAGAATGAAAGGATCGGGGAACTGCGTGGCAACAGGAGATTCTGAGGGTCGTGTGCGTGGTGGTGTTCCAGGCGTTCAGAATGTGGTGTGAACGCGTGCACCAGAAGCGGGAGACGGAGCGCAGGTACCAGGCCGCTCTGGAGGGTTACCTGCGTCTGGTCTTCAGGTGCTGGAGAGACTGGGCTCAAGGTGACGCCAGCTCATTCCCCATCTTCTCCAGCCCCCTCCACCCCCCCCCACCCCCCCTTCCCCTGTCAAGTTGTTCTCTTTCCTCATTCCTGTTCTTTGCCTCTCCTTCTACTTCGTTGACCCTCAGAACATCAGGGTCACAAGCTGTTTGGTTTTTGCCCATATGACTAATTAAAAAAAAAAAAAAATCCTACCATTAAGAGAGCCACATTCAGGTATTGGGAATGAATGAAAGAAAACCGTGGTCACAGTCATGTATTTGGTGTGTGTTGATTGGACCCAGAACACGTGGATCAAAGATCAGTTACGTTGTCTTGAGGACAACCAGGCCCCTCTTTTATGTTGAAGTGCGCAGGGTTGCAGATTCTTTTTTTTCCTTCATTTTTTTAAGCAGGGTGGTATCATACTCCTACTGATTATTTCAAAGAATATTCATATAACCCTCTGTCCACATAAGAAGTTAAAGAATTTTTTTTTTCATATATTTACAAAGATCATTTAGAGCAGACCCATATCAAGTCATCTGACATGCTACATAATTCACTGTGACACAGGAAGATAATGATATCAATGGCATGTATGGACTGTGGTAGACTGTAGGTTCAAAGTAACACAGGTAGCTCCCTGATGGACTGTGGTAGACTGTAGGCTCAAAGTAATAACATAGGTAGCTCACTGTGCAGCTGGAGAAGGTAGGCCTGGGAGAGAGGCATAAGGCATCAGGTGCAACAGGTAGAATAGGAAGTTCCAGCCTCAGCAGAGAGCGCTTTCATATGGTGAGGCCTTCAGTTGAACGTTCTTTACATTTTTGTACAGCTTCACATGCGCTAGCTGATGCCTTTACACATTTTTAGAGAACTTTCAGTCACAATAGTGAATTGTTCACCTGTACAGCATTTGCAGCTCTGTTTACATTGTGTAAAGAACATTGCAACTTTGCTAAAGCTTAACCTTCATCATCCAGTAAGCCCAGCTTCAAATGAAGTCACCATCTTTTCCCATCAGTGAGCCGGCGACACCGACAGAGCGGAGCATTGCTGGAGGCCAGGGTCAACCAGGTGTGTGTGTGGACGCACTTTGTGACCTGGCGACGGCTGACCCAACACGGGATCACCATTCGGGCCGCTCATCACGCCCACCTTTTGCACAGGTAGGAACATTAGCGACACTTCCATCTTGGGTTTGTTTTTTCTCTCTCTTTTTCTTTTTATATTTTCGGTCTAAGAAACATGCATGTTATTTTCTATTGTACAACTCATAAAAGTATATTTCTGGTCTAAGAAACATGTAAGAAGCATGTTTGTTATTTTCTGTTGTACAACACATAAAAGTATATATCTGGTCTAAGAAACATGTAAGAAGCATGTTTGTTACTTTCTGTTGTACAACGCATAAAAGTATATTTCTGGTCTAAGAAACATGTAAGAAGCATGTTTGTTATTTTTTGTTGTACAACACATAAATGAACAGAAATGCAACTGAATTGTAGCCAGTGCAAACGTAACAGTCACATCAATATTTGGAGCATGTTTTCACTTTTCAAAACCACGTGTAGGATTGGCCTCTTCCAGTCCCAAATCTGCAACAAGCAGTGAATATCTGGTCGTCATGAGAATACACCCCTGAGGAGACGCAGCACTGGTGGTGTTCAGTGGTGACTGTTGTGATCAAACGTCTGCAGGAAATCACCTGAGTAGCCCTCGACCAACATCCATGATGCTTAATTGCAGAACCAGCATGAGTGAACATCCCTCTCCAGATGGCACTGCCATGGATTTCCAACAACAGTTGCATTGAACTTTCTGGCAGGTGGAAGTGGAAAGGAAATTAGAAGAGCAGGGCTTGGAAGATCACAGAATTTGATACTTTTGAGAGTGATGTTCAGTGATGGTGATGACGATGATGATGGTGATGACGATGATGATGGTGATGATGATGCAGTGGGGCTTCATTCTGGTCTGAGATTACATGACATGTACTCTACGCAACCTTTCATAATATTCCAGTGTCATCCAGGTGTAAGATCAGACGCAAATTGCAGCAACATTTTAACCCTTTGCCTGCTACACCCTTTTAAAGCTCTGAGACAACAGTTTGCCAAGCCTTTTTTAGTCGCGAAGGGTAATAATTCAAAAAAAATTCTGGCTCGAAAACTATTGAACAAAAGCATATGAAACCTATACTTTTCTGAAAGGAAATTGAACACTCTATCTTTTGATAACAATTGCAATCACATTCAAGAACACTGCAAAAAGTTTATGTCCAATGAAATAGGTTTATGTGTTTTTCACTCAATTTCTAAACATACTATCATATTAGTGTGAAACAAAACAGTGAATTATTGTTAGAAAACAAAAGAATCATAAGGAAAAATGTATTTCCTTACCTTATGTGAAGAATATAAATCCAAAGTTTTCAAATTGACCAGATACCTGTCCACAGCTACATCCAGGTTGTTAGGAGGTTCATTCAGAAATTTATGTGTCACTGTTGTTTTTCTTCTTCTTTTATCCACCAACATTATGACCACACAACACAAACAGAAAGATGATAAAATCACACATATATTACATAATTATATGTACAGGACAGGAGACAGTGACTAATAGTTTTTCTTTGTGGGGTACTCCTGGAGATAGTGTTGAAGGACACTGTCCACACATGTAGTTTGTTTCCTTTCGGATGCCCCTCTTGCTGCACACCATGCACCTCCTGCCTGATGAGCGCTTCCCCACAGTCTTTTCTAAGGTAGTGGGGAAGTGCCTCTCCATCAGTCATGCAATTTCTTCCGAACGGGGTACAGCTGCTTGTGGTGCTGGATTGTTGCCATACAGGAGGTCGCTGATGACTTGCAGCTGGAATGTCAGGAAATCCAACTTGCTGTGTGTGTTTCTTGTCTGGCTGGGTGTTGTTAGGTGGCACAAGGGTCTGGGCCAACACACCACCTCTCCCTCTCCCCCTCTGTGCAGCAGCTCCCCATCCTCTACCTCTGGTCCCCTGTCCTCTGCCAACACCTGTTGACATAAAATAAAAGTCATGTTCACACACACACACACATACACACACACAAACACACACACACACACACACACACACACACACACTCTCTCTCTCTCTCTCTCTCTCTCTCACACACACACACACACCACACACACACACACGCACACACAAACAGCACATGCACCATTACTACTTCTCACTCAGTCTTGTTTCAAGTATCTACTCAAAAACCATTTGATTGCACACACACACACACACACACACACAACACACACACACACACAAACACACACACACACAGTGAAATCAGAAACACTCAGACAAAGTGCCACGCCCACACCACGCCCACCATGTAAAGTCTTCTGTTTTCTGATAAATGCCATGCGATCAAAACCCATTCATCAGCACACTCGCACAAGACAATAACTATGAGTCGTACCTGTTCCCCTTCCAACGCCGGCCGCCTTTGTTGACGCGTGCTGGCTTGGCCGCGAGCAAGCTGACCCGTTGTGTGTGTGTGTCAGCTGTAGCAGACGACGCTTCTGCTTCACTCACAGTACTACCCTCCTCTTCTCAGCTGTGATCACGTGACTGGCCTTCGCCCACTTCAAAATCTGGGTCAGTGACGTGGTCATACTCTGCCTCCAGCTATCTGCTCTCTCTGTTCATGTTCTCATGAGCTATTCTGGCAATGTTGACATCAGCATCACCCCCACTCCTCTGAACAGCTGATTCGTCACCTTTGTCCTCATCCAGCGAGTCTTCTAACACACTGGAGTCATCATAGGCAACAAATTCTTCGTCCTCAATCAGTTGAAGAACTTCCTCAACGTCAGTGGTAACAAACTCGCTGTAGTCTTTTTGGTGCACGCTTTCTTTTGACACCACTTGGTCCTACTCGTGGTTCTTCTTTGTGCCATGTTGAACTCGTGTGAAAATCTGCAGTGGGTGGTATCGGTAACAGCCCAAACTGACCACTTGTCTGCCTCGTTGGATTCTTTCACTTATGAATATTCATTGCAGACATATCGGACTTTCTTATTGGTGTGAATTGGGAAACCCCAAACTAAAGATAAAGATAGGAAAATTCCTACAATGACGATTACGGATTTTTCCGTGAGTACGGTAGATTTTTGCACACGGAAGTGTCACGGAAATATCCGTAAGGGGGCAGTCAAGAGGTTAAGATGCAGCTGCTAATTGATTGATGAGCAGACGTGAAGTACCGGTCTTCCCATTTGAGTCCTTAGCACCTTGAACTCTGGGTAGCTGCTGGCCGTGGCAAAAAATCCCACAAATAAGTGCGTGTGACAGGACTTTGACCCATCATGACCTCCAATTCTGGGAGTCCGCGTTGCTTTCCATTGCATCACAGCATCTGGTAGGCAGGTGAATGGTGCTGTAGAAACAAAGAGAAAGTGTTTCAAACAAACAAAAAAACAAACAAAAATACGAAAAGGTCTTTAAAGAGAGGGAGTTTGAAAA
This sequence comes from Conus canariensis, assembly GCA_033310375.1. NCBI lineage: Eukaryota > Metazoa > Mollusca > Gastropoda > Neogastropoda > Conidae > Conus > Conus canariensis. Next base: position 14,997,424 of record CM065718.1, read on the forward strand.
GCAGGGAAGAGAGAAAGATGTTGAGTGAGACATATCAGAAAGGAAGCAGTTGTTATTGGAAGAATATTTTAGCAGAAAGTTCTGCTGTAGTTTGCTGCTTTTGGGGGATACTACCATCGTCCCAGTGTCACTTTACAGATTTTTACCAACATGATTAGTCTGTTGGGTTTTTTTTTCCCATGCTCACCTGGATACACCTAGTGCTCTTCACTTCCTCACCACGTGTTCCTTGGCTAGAGCTCTAAGGTTCCCCACTGGTGAGAGTTCAGTGCATGTGATGGGTTGTATTTTCACTGTGTAGGTAGCTGCACATGGCACTGATGTGCCTGGTTTGTGTGTGTAAGCACCTCATCCATCTCACTGGCACAAGACGGTCTTCGGTTCTGCTAAGGATGGAATTGGATTAAACATGCACTCCAAGTTTAATTTTTGTTGTTGTTGTTGAGAGTACATGCAATTATGCATGAAAGCTTGATTTAGAGTTTCACTGGACGGATTGGAATGGGGGGGGGGGGGGGAGTCTGTATGGATGTGGACTCTGAAGAGAAAACCAGTAAAATCTGGCTGTGTCTTGCATGGATCGAGTCCAGGACCCTTGGATGTATGGAAAAGTGCTTTGTCCACTCTGCTAGCCAGCTCACTCTTCCCTAATTAAGATACAACCGACTAGAATTGGAAAGGTGTACCTCAGGACTGATCAGAGAGAAACTGTCACCCCACAGCTCACGCCATTCTGAGGGCTGTACAGACCACATTGGTAATAGCTGTTTCGATATTGGCTGTGTATTGCTTGTCATCCAACTTATTGTTTTCCTGTCTGTGAATACTTGTCTGATTTAGGGCATGTGATCCATCTCCATTAACTTGATTGAACTTTTGGACATGGATCTCTTGCACGTATTTTTTCCCTCATGTATGGCAATATGTATATGGAAGATGCCATGTGTTTTGCATGTTTCATTGCAAAACTCCCAGTAGTAACCAGAAAAGAAGGCCATCAACTTCAGGAAGGGGTAAGGGAAGTGGGGGGGGGGGGGGGGGGGGGGAGCCATTGACCATCTCAGGAGACAGGTAAACTGTACTCTTATTAACCTTCCACTTATACGGATGATTGCAGTTTACTCCAGATACAAAGAAACCAAAATTTCTGTAAACATGAAGGGAACGATTGGTCCCAGCTTTATTTGGATCCCTTGAAAACTGGTTGACCCAAAAATTATCAAATCTGAAAATGCAGTCCATTTAACCCTTTCACCGCCATAGGCGCCATTTGGCGACAATGTGTGTCACCGCCAAAGGCGCCTTTTGGCGACCAGCTAGGGTTGCCTAATTTCCGGTATTCTCACTCTCTAATCTGATGAGACAGAAAGTCAGAAAGAAATGTCATAGTTGGGTGATTCCCTGACCTGTGCTCACAGCCATTTTGCTTCATCAGAGCGCTGTTCAGTTAAGTGTTCTTTATCAATTTATTCCGATTGTTTTTCCATACACTATGACATCACAACCAAGCACTTCACCTACTCAGCCTCACTTTACATTTACCACAGATCAGGTGCTGGAAATATTGAAAAGACGGTCAGTTGATACTGAATAAGATAAAGAACACCCAGATTGTGAGCAGCAAACATCTGGCTACTTGAAAGGGGGGGCTTGACCAAATTATCACAGTGGCTGACTGTTGGAGGCGTGCCAACTGGCTGAGCAGTGCTCAGTGCATCACACACACACACACACACACACACACAAGAGGCCCTTGAACAAGCTTAGTGTTGCTGGCTCTGGGCCAACTATTTGTGCCTATCACACAGTGAGAGAGGCCTTATAGGGCGTGAGTGGCAGCCACGAGATAATGAATGAACTGCAAGCCCAGCTGACTTGCCATGAATCGAGGTCAAAGGGGGTGTGGCTGGCTGACTGACACGTGTCAAGAGGTCTGCTGCAGAGAGAGTTGGAGTGGTGAGCTGCCCTATCAGACTGCTCGCGAGGTTATAGAGACCCACAGGCAAGTGAATGACTGTTTTCATAAAAAATACTGCTTTGAAAAATGAGAAAGAAAGGGATGTATGTGCATGTGTGTGTGTGTGTGCGGCGCATGTGTGTGTGTGTGTGTGTGTTCCCTTTTTCTTTCTTTCATGTGCGTACAAGTGGGGCATAAGAAAGTGTGTGTTGTGTGTGTTCCCTTCTCTTTTTCTTTCTTTCATGTGTGTGCCAGTGGGGTGTAAGCAGTTTGTTATGTGTGTGTGTGTGTTGTGGTGTGGTGTGTTGTGTGTGCATGTGTGTGTGTGTGTGTGTGTGTGTGTGTGGTTTCGTTTCTGCATAACCTCATTAGTCGTATCACTAATTATTCCTCTGAATGTTGTTTCAGGAGTGCTGGTGAACAAGGATGATTTTCAACCTGTGGACTTCTTCCAGCTCTTTTTTCTGCTGTTGGGGTATGTTGATTTATTGCTGTTTTTTTTCATTTTTCTGTTGGATATTACATACTTTCTGGTCTTTATTTTGTGAGTGGAGTATTTTTCCTTTTTGTTCAGAGTTTGATTGAATGCTTTCTTCTTTTTTATGTTGACACTAAAGATAGCATTCAATTTTTTTATTTTGCTTTTTTTTTCACTTGAAATTACCAAAAATTTGAAATTGTTGTCTAACCATTACTAACATTCTGTAATTTAACAAAAGTACAGTTTATTTCCTCCATTTCCCAAAAAACAGCATGAGAATTGGTTGCTTAGTTCCAGAGATATCCGCATTTCACACAAGCTGGTATGAAATAAGAGATTTTCTGAAAAATGGCTGGCGATGGGGATTTATGCAAAATAGAATGTCTGGCGGTGAAAGGGTTAAGTCCCTTCAGTATACGCCCAGGTATACTGTAATTTCCTCATTACAAACATTCTTTTTTTTCCCCCCTGATTCAGAGCTGCTTGTATTAGTCAGGAGCCTTCAGGGCATGGTTGAATTAGTGATGGCTACCAGCTGTGCTGGCCAGCTTGTGCTCAAGACCTGAAATCATGGTCATGGTCTGTGTCTGTGCAGCTCGAAGAATTATCGCCCAGATTGCATTTCAGACATCATGCACTTCATAATGCTTAGGTTCTAAGGGCTTATGGATACATGTACACGTTCTAGTGTATCGGACACACATCTGCAAATGAGTTTGGTATGCATTGAAGTCAGCGCATGAAATATACTAAGGTACCAGCTTTTCTGAAAAAAAAAAAAAATAGCAGGGCTGGTCTTATATTAAAAAAAATGACTTGTGCAACGTGTAGTCTGGAGATGATGGTACTCCTCCACTGCTTGTGTTTCGCTGCCTGAAGTGTCACTGTTGTGCTTTCACTGTGTCACTGCATGGGTGGTGTTGGTGTGTGTCAGCGTGCTGGTCGGGTGGCAGCAGGCAACAGTGGAAGGAAAACAACTGCGGCAGACCATACTGTCCTTCCAGGCTCGCTCTTTGACTCGTCTGGTGAGGAGACATTTGAACTTAAACCTGCTTTCCTTTTTGCTCCCCCCCCCTCCCCCACCCAGTTTCTTGTTATTGATTGGTGGTGGTGGGTTTTTTTTAAAGTTTTCTTTGAATATTGTTCAAAGTTGTGTGTCAAAAGTTTCAGTGTAATCGGGCCATTAAGAGTAGAGTGGAAGTACCTTGATTCACTGTGCAGGATTTTTTTTTCCTGTTTTGAATGATACCGCATGACATCACAACATGCTTTGCCAAACCACACCTCTTCTATCACACAACATTCTGCCTAAAGCACCCAGCATCACACGTTTGCCATACACCGCCCAACTCGCACCACATTCTGACCCCCACATCACACCACATTCTGCCATACACCATCCACATCACACCACATTCTGCCATACACCACCCACATTCTGCCACTACACCACCCACATCACACCACATTCTGCCATACACCTCCCACATCACACCACATTCTACCATACACCTCCCACATCACACCACATTCTGACTTACACCTCCCACCACATTCTACCATACACCTCCCACATCACACCACATTCTGCAATACACCTCCCACATCACACCACATTCTGCCTTACACCACCCACATCACACCACATTCTACCATACACCTCCCACATCACACCACATTCTACCATACACCTCCCACATCACACCACATTCTGCCTTACACCACCCACATTACACCACATTCTGTCATACACCATCCACATCACACCACGTTCTGCCACACACCGCCCACATCACACCACATTCTGTCTACATCATTTGGAAATCACCTTCCCACATGCCAGTTGCATACAGCGTGACACGGCCACACTGTATCGCACCACATTTCAGCCACGCCCTTCCCAGATCAAAACACCATTCTACATGACCCACTGCCACATCCTGTGCATGACATACTGTCCTGCCATTTACACCACACCACCGCACTACCCCACATCTATTGTCATAGCAACAGCATTCCACCAGTCACACATCACTGACCCTGCAACGCCCACCCACATCGCTTTCATTCCATGTAGTACACCATACCAGCCACATAATCCGTGGTCACACACAGTGACCTTGCAGTGTGATGCTGTGTTCAACCACACTGTGTCTTGTAGCGACATCCAGCACAATGTTAGTCTGAACACTGTGACGGCTTCAGGAACTGAACCATGTCATATTGGATATGGGGGCCGAAATAGCTCAGTTGGTAGGGCGCCGACTCATAATCTTGGTGATCCTGGGGTTGTGGGTTTGAATCTCCATCCGGCTGTTTCGGTACAGGGGAATTTTTTCCCTCGGAGTTAACACTGATTCTGACTCCATTTCCCAAATAGTCCTTTAAATCAGACTATGAACTGAGGTTCCGTGTGTGAACATATTCATAACATCTTGCTCACATTTAAAATCGGATCACCGACTTTCGGAAGAGAAGGCCAGTTTGGCCGTTGGTATGGATGATACATTACACTTATCATGCACCCAGCGTGAGAAATTGAAAGAGTGAAGGAAGTAAGGAAATTGAGCAAACGATACTGACTTGATGACATGAGAAACGACTGAATGAAGCACTGGCAGGCAGCTCTTCAGTTGGCACTACCCAAGTAGGCAGCCCGTTGCGTACAAGAGTGTGAGGATTGACAATGTCTAGAACCTTTGGCAAAGCACTTTATAAATGCTATGTTATTATTGTCATGAAGACGTCTCCCTCACTGTGCAGGTGGGCCAGCTGTTCCATCTGTGGCAGTTGCGCTACCAGCGGCGGCAGCAGCAGCACCAGCAGAGAGAGGAGCGAGCACAGCTCAGCGCCCTGCACTGTGGCAGGCACTGGCGCAAAATGGCGCAGAAGACCCGGGGTCGCAAACTGGTGGTGGTCTTCAGATATAATCGGGTGAGTGTTTTGTGTCACCTTGATGGGCCTTTGAGGTTAGCTGTGGGTTGAAGAAATGATTATCATGATCCATGTACGCTAAAGAAGTGGTCTACGTACTCTGTGATTAGTTAGAAAGGGGGTTCCATATTTCTGCCATCTTTATTCATGTTGGAGAGAGACAGAAAAAAAAACTGCAGACACTAGAAAAGAAGGTTGGTTTCATAGACAGCAGCGCATATGTACATACCTGCTCATACACACACACACTCATACTTACATAGGCACATTCTCGCACGCAAATTTCGCACACACTCGCACTCTTATTGCTCTTTGAAACTTCATTATTTGATCCAGTTGAGAACATAACTTTTCTGCAATAAGCAATTAATGATCTTTTGTCTATGTGTGTATGTGTGAAAGAAAGGGAACATTTTTTTCTCCGCAGAAATCTGTAAAGGGCGGACAATTGGTGGAAAAGCTGATAGATGACCTCCATACATTGGGTTTGGTTCTTTGTGTTTGCCATCTTATCTTCCATGCCACTTCAATAGCACCACACCCGTGCTGTTAATTCCCACTCCCCATCCACAACCACAGCCTGGCTTGTCCTGGTAGAGTTCTGGCTCAGGCAACTCACAGGGAGCAGTCAGTGTCAAGTCACCATGAGAATCCACGAGACGAGACACTGCACTGCTGCCGAGTCACTTTGGTAGTGTTCAGTGGTGTCTGTTCTGTTCAACATACACAAGACACCACCTACTAAGCCCCTACTGACAACAACAATTGCTCAGTCGCAGAGCCGGCATGCATGAGCTGACCCTCCAAAGGGCGTCACTAAGTCCGTCCAATGACAGCTGTCCTGAATTTGCCCTTACCGGTGACCCAAACAGAACCTAAGGGCAGAGATGTGGAGAGCAAATTGAAACCAAGTTCACCATGAGAACAGGGCGTGAAGGGCCACAGAATTTGAGACTATTTTTTTTTCTTTGCTGATGGATGTGGATGAGGATGATGAAGATGATGCTATGGGTTTCCATTCTGGTCCGAGATTGTATGACAGTCCTGTACTCTACGCTTGCTTCATAATATATTCCAGCATCAACCAGGCCTGAGAGATACAGACTATGCAGTGTAGGTCAGGAAATTTGAGCAACACTTTTCAGAGACACAATCATTAAGTGGATGAAACTTGACTGTGTGGTCCCAGACCTCCTAATTTAGCCCATATCAAACTCAACTCAGGGTATGAGCTGGTCAGGACTGAAAAATCCCACAAATAAATGGCTCTGATGAGAATCGAAACCCATATCCTAGCCGCGAGTCCACAGTGCTGATCTCTTTGCTGTATTGGTTGGTACCTCCCATACATATTGATAATTTTTGCAAAACAATTTGTAATCTCAGCCGTTCAAGGCCTGGCTATCTTTTCTGCTAAGCTGGGTTTTGCCATGTGCCAGTTGAGAAAAGAAAAAAAAGAAAAGAAAAGTCCACTTTCTGGGCATAGTTGATCACAGGCACTTTCCAGCACTGAATACTCGTGTTGTGATGATTGTCCTTGAATATTACCATTTCAAGAATTAACATTATCTTAATCTCTGGCCACTTGTAGAATAAGAAACCAGTACCTTTTATCAGTGATATCAGTATATTGAAGAGTACAGTTGAAAATGTTTGAATTGCATTCAAACTTCCGGACAAAAGTCACAAACACATCTACACACCTTTACCCCTCGGTCACCTAAAGTTTGTAGAAAGGCTGAAAAACTGATGTTGTTTATTCAAGATTAAAAAAATTCAGATTCATTCACCTTTACTTCTGTATGAGGCAAGGAGGAAACAACATGGTGAACATATTTCAACACACTAATAAAAAAAAAAAAAAAAAAAAAAACTACGGAAGGGAAAAAAAAAAATTAAAGTATATATAAATGAATTAGGCACACCTTCCTTGCCTGATAGATACGTCCAGTTAGAGTGCTGTCTTCTCTAGGTATGCCATCTTACTGTCCTTGTTCAGTCTGTGGTCTATGACTGCTGCCTTGAATTTTAATCATGCATAGACTGGTTGAATTGCTCAGACCTAGATCAGGAAGCATTCACTGGTGCCAGAGTGCTGGCATGTGCTTGCAGAGCGGAAACTGTTAAGAATAACCCAAAACTGTTCTCTTCCCTTCCCCACAGCTGTCGCAGATGTTCCACCATTGGCGGGCTTCCCTGGCACGGGTGGAGGAGCTCAAGCAGAGACAGGGGGCGCTGGTGGCACAGAAGAATCGGCAGGTCATGAGACGACTGCTGACGGAGTGGCGCCAGCGCCTGCGGTCTGCTGTGCTGCTGAGGACGTTCACTCACCGACTGCTGGTGACCCTGCTGCACGCCTGGCAGACCTTTGCCAAAGGTGCTTTGATTGGTTTCCTCTTTTCTGTAGTGTGTAATGACCTCGTACGGATACCAGTTTCATGTTGTTCAGGGGCTGTTTTCTGTGTTTATTCTTTCTCTTGGAAACACCCGCCCCACACCATTCCCCCTTCCCACCCTTAAAAAATTCCTTGAATCACAAAGACGAATGAAAATGAACCTTACGAGATTCCCAGCAGATCAAAGATTGAACTGCAATTGCTATACATGAATTGTATGAGCACTTGAGCAAAGGAATTTTAAAAGGCGAACTGTTTTAATTGTTCTGGTATTATACTATGAAATAATATGCACGATCAGGTATGGGGGCCGGAATAGCTCAGTTGGTAGAGCGCCGGACTCGTGATCCTGAGGTTACGGGTTCGAATTTGGGTACAGGGGGATTTTTCCCTCAGAGTTAACATTGGTTCTGACTCCATTCCCCATACAGTCCTTTGAATGAGACTATAAACCGAGGTTCCGTGTGTGAACGCACGCATAACATCTTGCACACACGTAAAATCCCATCACCAACTTTCGGAAGAGAAGGCCAGTTTGGCCGTTGGTATGGATGACACGTTACACACAGCATGCACTCTGCGTGAGAAATTGAAAGAATGGAGGAAGTAAGGATATTGAGAGAACGATATTAGACGATATTGACTGGATGACACGGGAAACGACTGAATGAAGCGCCAGCTGGCAGCTCTTCAGTCGGCACTACCCAGGTAGGCAGCCCGTTGTGCAAACGAGTGTGGATTGTAAAGCGCTTAGAGCTTGGTCTCTAGCCGAGAATAGGCGCTATATAAGTTATTATTATTATTATTATTATTATGTATTGTGGCTGGCTATAAGCACATTATCTTTCTCTTCTCATGTATGTTGTGTATGCGAGTTCTTCTTGCACGATGGATCTTGTGTGTGTTGAGCATCTTGTTTTCTTTTCATGATAGGACTTGGTTCTTCATGGCAACAGCCCTTCGTGGCCATGTGTGATAATTCTGCTTAGCATTACTGAAACTCAGCCATTCTTTTGAAATATGTTGAAAGAGGTAAACCATTTTATGATATAATTTGAAGGGACCAACACACACGCATGAAAAAAAAAGGTCAGAGAGGCGAGCCATTTTATGATATGTTCTGAAGAGACCAACACACATAGTCAAAAGAGGCGAGCCATTTTATAATATGATCTGAAGAGACACACACACAAAAGACAAAAGAGCAAGCATTTTATGATATGTTCTGAGAGACAACACACAATAGTCAAAAGAGGCAGCCATTTTATAATATGATCTGAAGAGACCACACACACAAAGACAAAAGAGCAAGCCATTATGATATGTTCTGAAGAGACCAACACACAATAGTCAAAGAGGCAAGCCATTTTATAATATGATCTGAAGAGACCAACAAACACAATAGTCAAAGAGGCAAGCCATTTTATATGATCTGAAGAGACCAACACACACACAATAGTCAAAAGAGGCAAGCCATTTTATGATATGTTCTGAAGAGACCAACACACACACAATAGTCAAAAGAGGCAAGCATTATAATATGATTGAAGAGACCAAACACCATAGTCAAAAGAGGCAAGCCATTTTATAATATGTTCTGAAGAGACCAACACACACACAATAGTCAAAAGAGGCAAGCCATTTTATAATATGTTCTGAAGAGACCAACACAACAATAGTCGAAAGAGGCAACCCATTTTATAATATGATCTGAGAGACCAACACACACCAATAGTCAAAAGAGGCAAGCCATTTATATATGATCTGAGACCAACACACACACAATAGTCAAAGAGCAAGCATTTTATAATATGATCTGAAGAGACCAACACACAATAGTCAAAAGAGCAAGCATTTAACTATGATCTGAAGAGACCAACACACAATAGTCGAAAGAGCAAGCCATTTTATACTAGATCTGAAGACAACACACACAATAGTCAAAAGAGGCAAGCCATTTTATGATTGTTCTGAGGAGACCAACACACACAGTAGTCAAAAGAGGCGAGCCATTTTATAATATGATCTGAAGAGACCAACACACACAAAAGACAAAAGAGGCGAGCCATTTTTAGTCGAAAGAGGCAAGCCATTTTATACTATGACCTGAAGAGACCAACATACACAAAAGTCAAAAGAGGCAAGCCATTTTATACTATGACCTGAAGAGACCAATATACACAAAAGTCAAAAGAGGTGAGCCATTTTATAATATGATCTGAGGAGACCAACATACACAAAGTTAAAAGAGGCAAGCCATTTTATGATATGATATGAGGAGACCAACACACACAAAGTCAAAAGAGGCAAGCCATTTTATACTATGACCTGAAGAGACCAGCACCAGTTTATCACACTGTCTGAAGAGACGCACCACTTCATCACAGGATCAAAAGAGAGGCGGATTCGAGGACTGGCGCTGCAGCATGCTTTGCAAGAGCGCAACCTGAGGGTGTACTTCCTGTACTGGCAGCAGATGTCGGTGAGGGTACGATCGTTGCAGAACAACGTGGAGGTCAGACTGCAGCTGAGGTCAGTGTCAGTGTTTTGTAACAGGTCTTCGGGACTTATTGTTAGGTTCATCTGTTTATTTGATTTTGTTGTTGTTGTTGATATTGTGTCTACTGCTTCCTTAATAATTTTGTTTTTTGTTCATACCGTCTCATCTTTACCCCTATGGGGATACTGGGGGTGGGTGAGAGGGGGGGAGGGGGGAGGGGCTCTTTCAATATAGCTAGCTTCCACACCATCTTGAAGTTCTACAAGTGTTACTTCATTCTTTTACTCTTGCCTCTTTTTTTCTTTGTCTGAATTGTTTTCACTGTTTACTGTTGTTTGTTGTTTTTTTTTTTTTTTTTTTTTTTTGTGGGCCAGTCTCCTGCCTTTGGAAAGTTTGGGTTTTTTTTACACTCTATTTTCATCACAAATTATATGCCTGCTTCGTTGTTGTAATGTAGAGACAGGGCGGTGGAAATTGTGTACACTGTCTAAAATGGACACCAACTATCCATTCTGCACTATCTGTTTGTCTATATGGTTTTTTTGTGTGTACCTTTTGTTGCATTTAAATGCTTTCAGTCAATTTTTTTAATCTGTACATAAATTAAGGGGAATGTCTTGTGCTGTCAGCATGGTCTAGTCTTGGCCGCCCTGAGGATGTCATGAATTCTGTTGGTGTTAGTTCCCTTTCAGGATATGACTTTTTTTGTTCTGGATATGACCATTTTTTAGGATGATTTTTTTCCTCATGGATATGACTCTTTTCAGGATGTCATCTTTTCTGTGGATATAATCATATCTTAGGACATGACCCCCTTCCTCTGTAGTAGTACAGTCCTAGAGAGGCCTTGTGTGGTTGGCTGGGCTATGGTGATAAAAATTGGAATTTCACCGTATACTGTGGCAGCATTACGTTCGTGCCACTCATTCTGACCGCCCCGTGCACAGCCGCATGCAGGCCCATCCTGTTGCAGCATCATGAACACCAGTCCACAGGGAGCAGTTGGTATCAGGCTGTCATGAGGCAAGCCACCAGAGGAGACATTGTACTGCTTTGGAGGTGCTCAGCGTCAACTTCTGATCCAGGAAATTGCCTGCTAAGCTGTCTTCCGACAACTATAATTGTTTGATTGCAGAGCCGCCATGAGTGAGCACCCTCCTCTGTCTGATGAGTGCCACCATGTCCGTCCACTGATGTTCTCACCATCAGCTTGGGTGTGGAAAGGACGTTGAAAGTGAAGTCACTTTGAGAGAGCATTAAGGGCCAGAGGATCTGAGCCTTTTCTTATTTTGTTTTATCATTATCAAGTGACAAGGATGGTAATGTTGAAATCTGTTTTGGTCTGAGACTGTATGGCAGGGCTGTCCTCAACATTTCCTTTTCACAATGTTTAGGTGTTTTCAGCCTGGAGAGATACCAACACTGCAATGTTTGTCACAAAGTTGGAGCAGTACTTTCAGATGTATATCCAGTAACTGGATGAAATGACTGAGTGGTCCAGGCTTCCTGTAGATCGGAGAACGTTAGGGCGGAAAAAGTCCTCAGAAAAATTTAGTTTCTCTTCAGTTATGGAGTTTATGAACTTAGATGTATTTGCGTGCATGTGTGTGTGTATGTTTTTGAATAAGTGTGGGAAAATATATGAGTGTGCATTTGTTGTATTTTAGACCTTTTCTTCTCTTAAGAAGATGTGCACTGTTTTCTGTGAAGTGAATTGAATTCACAGTCAGGGGGGAAACTGCTCAGCAGATTTCAGATGTATAGTATGTCTGAATGTGCATTATGTTTATTGTAAAGCACTTTGAACTATCTCTTGGAGAGGAAAGCAGGCAACAAATATCCATGATTAATAAATGTCTGGCGTGGGACTGAAACCGACAGTATTTCAGCTTGCTGCCATAACCATTAGATCATATAAACTGGTGAACAGTTTTTATTTAATTTTGATGGTTTTTTTTTTGTTTGACAGGATGAATCTTATTGTGCGTTGCATCGTATTCATAATGTTTTAGGTCTTCATTGCTCTTCGTCTTCCGGAAGTAGAGTTTTTCCCCATTATGTTCTGATCCCATCCAGTATATCACACGTGTACATGCTTGTTTGCTTTTTTCCCAGACATATGCAAATTTTGTTTGTAAATGAAAAACAAAAGCCTCCTTAGTAGTTACCGCTTCCCTTCATGAATTGCACCGTTTTTGTGGATGGACAAGTTGTGCTGGGCGATTGTTGTTATGATAGTGTTGCATGTGTGAGGGAGTGGGCGTGTGTGTGCGTGATGGGCAAGTGGATGGACATTCCAGTGAACTTTTTGAGGGGTTGCTTCTTTTATTTGGCAAGTATTCTCTCTCTCTTTTTTTTTTTTTCTCCATTTTTGGCTTTTCATTTATATGTCGGTAACAGAATCTTGTATCATTTCATAAAGATTCTGTTTCTCTGCAGAGGTCGTTTGGTTTGATAAAGCCCCACTCCCTCCCTCAACATCTCCCTTAGCCCCTGAAGTATTCCCAACCCCCGTTATCAGACTGTTTTCATTTTCCACCTGCCACTGTCCCTTCAAACCTTGGACAGGCCTGGTGTCTGGATCTGCGCTGTTTGCATACAAACCACTCCTTTTACAACCATTCTTATCTTTTAAAAGATGAACGAGGCTCCGTGGTGCATTCCATGTCATGTACCACTCACAGTCAAACATATTCTTTAGAGTGTTGGGACTTGCATGATGTGAGACATAAACACTTTACAGCAGACTCCATGAAAACCTTGTTCAGAAATGTCCCACCTGATGTGATCTTTGAGTTTCTGAAAGAGATTAACATTTTTCATCTGATCTAAGATTTTATGGAGGAAAGATTTTTAACAAAATTTCCAGTGTGTTTTTAGAAGGTATGTTTTAAAGGGCTGTGTGCATGAGTTTTTTTTATCTTAACATTTTTTTTATTTTCATAAAAAAACAAACGAGTTGACTTCAACACAGTGACAGCCCTGATATGGCCCTTTGCGGTCAGCTGGGCTATAAGCCACATTACCTTACACAGCCTTATCTGGAACTGCACTTATCTGTTACCCAGAGTGCTTCAGGCCTGGAGCTACATCACGCGACGACGCTGCAGCCAGCGGCGACTGGGCGAGAAGTTTGTGCGGCTGCGCCAGGACCGCATCATGTATACTGCCTTCTACACCCTGCGCACTCGCTTTGACTACTGTCAGGGGTTGAGGGAGATGGCCGACAGCATGTGTGCCAAACGGGACCAACGTACGGCTATGTGGGCCATGCAGAGTTGGAAGGTCAGAGGTTGGATGTGCTGTCTGTCGAGTCATGATCAGCAGGGAACTCTCACACTAGTCTGTTGGCAATGTGGCTGTTCTTAAAGACAAAATTATAGTCCTGTGGCACATGTAGGTGACGTGGCTACACAAACATGTATCAGTGTAATAAACGTCTGCCAACAACATGGCCAGTAGAAAAGATCATCTAATAGAACAGAGTTCTGTTGGTGACGTCACTCTTTCAAAAAGATAATCAACTAGAGCAAGTGTCTATTGGCTGCTTTATCTTGTGCTTATGGAAACAAGTTCATGCTCTTATGGAACGAAGTTCTGTTGGCGACATCACTCTTCCAAAAAGGTAACTAGAACAAGTGTGTTGTGGCCGTTTCATCTAGCTCTTATGGAACAAAGAACTGCTGGTGACGTCACTCTTCTAAAAGTGTCTGCTGGCTTGTTCATTTAACTCATGGTTATATTTGTACCTAAGTCCATTGGTCAGGGCTGGTGTGTCTGTTGGCAGGATTGTGCAGAAACTAGTTAATTGATTTTATTCAAATGTGGCTTAAAGATGGAGTGTGGATTGTGCAGAAACTAGGAATTGATTTTATTCAAATGTGGCTGAAAGATGGAGTGTGGATTGTGCAGAAACTTGTGAATTGATTTTATTCAAATGTGACTGAAAGATGGAGTGTGGATTGTGCAGAAACTTGTGAATTGATTTTATTCAAATGTGGCTGAAAGATGGAGTGTGGATTGTGCAGAAACTATTTACTTGGTTGTATCCAAATGTAGCTGAAAGATTTTGTGTGGATTGTGCAGAAGCTAGTAAATTGATTTTATCCAAATGTGGCTGAAAGATGGAGTGTGCCCCAAGGGGAACTTTTCAAGTTCTAAGCTGGATCAAAGCACTGATAAAGTAATCATTTGACCGTGGTGGAAGTCTGAGCTTTCCCAGATGCTTTGGTTCAGATTTTGGCAGCTAACGACAAGTGTGGATAAAGGCCATCTTTCACTGGTGTGGCTCACGTCCTTTTGGGAAAAAAGGAAAAGATGAAGAAAGCCCTGTGTGGTCGGCCTGGTTGTGATGAAACGGGTATTGCAGTAAATTTGGTTTGTTCCAATGTTATGTTTCTGTACATGTTCATTTCTACAGTACCTTGATGCACAGTTCACATCCTGCATTACCATGTTGCAGGATGCAGTGGACAACATTGTGGCTCAGCGCTTCTATCAGCGCCTGGTGTGTGTGCGCGCTGCCAGGACGTGGCTGAGGTTTGTGATCAGAGTGAAGGCAGAGAGACGGCACGAGGAACAGCAGACCTGCAAGGCTGTCGCCCATCACAACAAGATCTTGTGGTAATTTTTGTTGTGATTTTTTTTTCTTTTTTAAATCTTTATTCCTCAGCTAGAACTCTAAGGTTAATAGGACTTTTTAAAGTATGACTTCATCCAACTCGTTGACTTCCTGTATATGTACTGCATATGCAGAGGTAGAAATTCCAAGGTAATTTTCGGTCATCTTGGAGACATGTGATTTTTTAAAAATCTTCCTAAGTAAAGAGATGGTTAACAATCTATTGGCAATGCGGTTCCAAGTCAGCAGACATTAGTCAATAATGACATATTCTGCCCACACATGATTAAGGACTACGAGAGAAATAATTGCAAAACAGTTTGCCTATCAGGTATTGTTCACATTGTCTTTTAAGAGCAAGTAGGAAAAGAAAACAGAACAGATTTGTAGTGTTTCCAACATTCACAGATTCCTGGAGTGAACTGAAATGATAAAATCTGTCTTGTGCTCTGTCTCTTTTCACTTCTGTCCCTCTTCACCGCACACACATTCCAAAAGATCTTTTGTTTCCATGCTGACCAAGCACAAGTACTGCATGCTGCCGACACGTCTTATGTATAGACTATGCTTTGCCCTGGCGAGTCAGCACTCTGTGAGGATTCTGTTATGAAAGAAGCCCAGGGAGGGGAAGGGTGCAGTAGGTAGAGGAAGTGCAATGAAAAAGAAGGAAGCGTGATCAATCTGCACTGAAGCTCGCTTCTCAGCCACACCTTTATTGACGCCATCAGAAACTGGTTGCCGGAAGGACAAGTGGAGAGAGTATTTCCACTTGCCTTCTGAAAGATTTAGTTGTCATGGACTATGGGACAGATGGGTATTTTGAGCCCTGATACAAAACAGTTTTCATATCCACAAATGTCCCTATTACGTATTTTATGCATACCAATTTTATCATGCGGTGGTTAGCATCATACATTGCGAGCTGGGAGGTTGTGGGTTCATATTCCATCAAAGCGGTTTATTTCTAGAATTTTTGGTCTTGACCTGTTCCTGCTCAGAGTTGAGTTTGCTATGGAGTCTGTTTGGGAGACTGGAACCACCCAGTTGAGTTACATCCTTTTAATGGATGCATCTTTTATTTTTGCTCACACTTCCTCACCAACAGTGCAGGTGTCTTGTGTGTCAGGCCTGGGTGACATTAGGATGTGTATAGAGTATAGCCCTGTCATGTAGTCTCAGACTAAAATGGAATACCATGTCGTCATCTTCCTCAACCTTGTTGGGGTAAAAAAAAAAAAAAAGCTCAAATTCTGTGCCCCCCCCCCCCCCCCCCCCCCCCCCCCGCTCTTCCCATCCTGTACTCTGTCCATCTTGCTCCTACCCCCAACCCCCTTACTTTCCCATCCCATACCCAGCCCCCTAGGGGTGTGGGAAGGAAGGGGAGGGGTGCGGTAAGGTGGGGGAGGGGTGTGGGAAGGGTAGGGGGAGGGGTGTGGGAAGGGGAGGGGGAGGGGTGTGGGAAAGTCGGGGGAGGGTGTGGGAAGGGTAGGGGGAGGGGTGTGGGAAAGTCGGGGAGGGGTGTGGGAAGGGTAGGGGGAGGGGTGTGGGAAAGTCAGGGGAGGGGTGTGGGAAGGGTAGGGGGAAGGGTAGGGGGAGGGGTGTGGGAAAGTTGGGGGAGGGGTGTGGGAAAGTTGGGGGAGGGGTGTGGGAAGGGTAGGGGGAGGGGTGTGGGAAAGTTGGGGGAGGGGTCTCGGAAGGGTAGGGGAGGGGCTGGAGAGGTGTGGGACCCTTTCCACACCCGTCCTACTCACCCCCTGCCCTTCCCACTGCCTCCTACAGAATCCTCTGCCTCTCTACACCCCTTTTACCCATCTTTACTGCCCCTTCCCACCAACCCCTGTACCCTTCTAAAATTACTCACACTCACCCCCATTCCCCTCCAGCCCCATCCCCTACCCTCCAACTCCTTTACCATCCCACCTCATCCCATTCCTACCAACTCCCCTACCTCTCCTACCTCCCTACCCTTCTCACACCTCTTCAGCCCTTTCTTTGGACTCTTCCCACCCCTGTCTCCCTCCCCGCGCCTACCCCATTTCTACCCATTCTTCTGGTAATCCCCTCACCCTAGTATTTTCTATCCAATGCCCTTCCCATACCCCTTCCCCGAGGAAGCTGGGTGTGAGTGATGTGGGGAAAGGTGGGTAGGAAGGGTGTGGGAAGAGTAGGGGAGGGTGGGGGGGGGTGGATGGGAAGAGAAGGGGGTGGATGGGAAGGGTAGGGGGTGGATGGGAAGGGTAGGGATAAGGGGGAACGGAAGCACAGGGGTGGGCAGAAGAGGTATGAGGAGGGTAGGTGAAGGGATGGTGGTAGATGGAGTGTGGGAAGGGTGGGAGAGTGGTGGACATAGAAAAGGGAAGAAGAAAAGGAGCATGTGGTGGAAGGGGTGTTCCCCCGTATTCCATGTGGCCTGTTCTCCCACCTCCACCTCTTCCTCCCTCACTCCCCATCTCCAGTACCCCTCCTCTCTACCTGGTTCCTCCGAGAGTCTTTTCCCGTGCTGCCCTCCTGCCTGTGCCCTGCCTCTCTCCCCATTTCCTCTTGCCCCATCCCACCCTCCCACCCATCGACTTGTTCCTTCCCTCCCCCCCCCCATCCCCACTGTTTTCCTGAACAGCCCCCGTTCTCCTTAATCCCAGGTATTTTCTGGTGGTTGGGTTGGGTTGCATGTGGTGTGAAGGATTTGCCGGTGATCGCTGATGTATAGTGTATGTGAAAACGTCACAGCACATAATGTGCATGTAATGTCCATGTATGCATTGCTTTGTGGGTGTGTGTAGACAAGAGAATCTTGCCCCGAGAAAAGCATTTTTGACAAAATGTACAGTTGCCCAGTACCTAACATTGTTTGAGTTAGGTCTTGAAACAAAGTGCCTCACTTTTTTTGGTTTGTTTAACCGCAGCCACGTTGTGCTGGAAGCCCTAAAGCAAGAGGTGAAGGTCAAACGACAGCTACAGAGACGACAACAGAGGATTGCCGTGAAGTTCGCCACCGTCTGGAAACGCATCGCAGACCTTTCTGTCACAGCAGCCATTATGGTGTGTATGTGTGAGAGAGAGGGAGACAGAGAGAGAGAGAGAGGGAGACAGAGAGAGAGGGAGACAGACAGAGAGAGAGAGGGAGGCACAGAGAGAGAGAGAGATAGAGAGTGAGGAACATGTAAAAATGCTAGCATGATTCTCTTTTAAAAAGGAAGGGAGGGGGAGGGTTCAGAATGGACATGGGGTGGTGTATACAGCCTTGACGGTTTAGGGTGATGAAACTTGCCTCCACCACTGTTATTACAGGAGGAGGAGCGTCTGTACGCCCGCTACTGGCGGCGCTGGAGACTGGCTTGGGTGCGGTGCCAGGCAGCCAATCGGGATGCAGCTCTACATCGCCGCCAACTGCTCTCTCAGGTGAACTGAAGGATTCCATTTGGCGTCATATACTTTACCATGTCAGACCATAGCATTCAACGGCAGTTAGCCAGCTCTGTCAGGCCGAATTTTTTCCGTGGCCAATGCAGTCATAAGACAGTCACGTGATGTCACCCCACTTCCGGCCCCGGAAGAAGCCAGTGTCAACTTCCTATAAGTCATTCATCTTCGGCCTGCCGTCAAAGCAAGATAAGTCTTGTGCTCTGTCTCGCCTATACTTGCCTTTGTGTTAACTTTGCTGTGTTTTGTTCTATACTTGATTCAGTTGTGGCTTGCAAATGTGAGGCTCTTGGTGGGAGCGTATTTATCAAAAGATTTGTCTCTTTTACCGGCACTCTCGGGAGCGTATTTATTAAAAGATTTGTCTCTTTTACCGGCACTCCCGCGACTTTGTTACTCGCGATCGTCGGCACCGCTCGCCGGTCGTGTTCCCCCACCATATTGCCGAGCCTCGGGTTCAGCACGCATTTTGTGCTGGTTCCGGCTTGCACTAGACCCTGAGTATTTTTGCCGTGTGAGGCTCTTGGTGGGAGCGTATTTATTAAAAGATTTGTCTCTTTTACCGGCACTCTCGGGAGCGTATTTATTAAAGATTTGTCTCTTTTACCGGCACTCTCGCGACTTTGTTACTAGCGATCGTCGGCACCGCTCGCCGGTCGTGTTCCCCCACCATATTGCCGAGCCTCGGGTTCAGCACGCATTTTGTGCTGGTTCCGCTTATTAAGGTTTAGGGCTCAATAACTATCACACCTGTACTCTTTACCCTTCACAGGTAGAACGTGTTCGAGTAAGGGTGTGTGACACTGATCTGCTTATTAAGATTTAGTGCCCAAGAACTATCACACCTATACACAGTGATACTCCACGTGTAGAGATTGCTATTAATAGCCATACCAGTCACACGACCGGTGGCGTGTACGGGTAGTTCGAGTTTTCAGTCGATCTCTCGAGCACTTTGCACGACACCACACGGACGATCGAGATTAATTGATTTTCTCGATCGGCCACCTTGTCTCCTCTTTGCGGTCGTGTGTTCCGGGTTTGCTCTATCCACCTGTGCCCAACATGGTGAAGGACACCGCCGGGTCGAGCCACTCCACTGCTCGGAGTTCGCTCAATTTCCCGGAGAACCCGCGGGTCGATTCCATCTCGGAGCAATCCGTTCGCACTGATGAACGTACGGTTCGGGTAGACAGAGACGACTTCTCCGCGGAAGGGACGCGTGATCTTCCTCGTCTACCAAACCGACGGACGCACGACCGCGGCGTCCCAAGGCTGATAGGCAAGCGGCCACCATTTCAAAATGCCTTTCATTTGATCTGCCTGCTAGTCTAAGGGCAAAGCTCCCCTCAAGGTGCTGCCCAGAAAGTCTAATGGCAAGGCTCCCCTCAAGGGGCCCGGCCGAGCAAAGACTAGCCAACGGAATTCGCCCTCCCCCACCCCTTCTCCATCGGCCAGCTTGCCCTCTAGCCTACGGACTCGCTCGGAGACTTCTAACTATCATGCTGAGTCACGCGAATCTCGGCCCCCGGGGCACCTTGCCGAGCCGCGGACCAGCACGGGTGACGGATCTGGGATGGAATCACCATCCGTCACTCGCCTTGATGAGTCACGTATCTCTTTTTCCCCCCAAATTGATACGTGCACTCATAGCGCTCGGCCCCACCGGGCACAGGTGCAGCCAACACCTGAGCTCGAGGAGCGCTTCGACTCCGGAAGCAGCCTTATGGTCACCCCGACGCACGACCTCGGTGGTGTCCATAATCCTGGGCGTGCGGGCACGCCGCGCCATGGGCCCGGCCGTGCCCATGCACAAGGACGGTCGACCTACCCCGATCGAACGTCACCTTCTTCCCTAGGGGTATTGGACGTTGGGGAACCGACCTTTCGGATCCCCATTTGGGCAACGTCCGCGGTCCCGCTCCTCCGGGGGGAGGATCTACCAGCGGGACCAAGGGTAACCTGACATATTCCTCCAGGGGGAGGAACACGGGACCGCATCCTGACCAATCCGCACTTTCGCGGGTTGGGGGCTCGACTTCCGCATCCTCCTCCATACCATTATGGCCCTCCCAGGCCCATTCCAAGGACGTGTATGGTGCAGTGCACGGACCTGGACGGGGACGACAGGCCACGGCCTCTCAAGCCCCCCCCCAACAGTGATTCAGGTTACCCGGGTCCCCGGGGACTTTCTGCCTACAAGAAGAAGAGGGTCTCGTGGCTACGACTCGGCGGATGTCTGACCTACGCATTCGCCCAACGCGCTGGTCAGACCTTGAGTGCGGCCTACCTACCATGGTTTTTCCCCAGGGCCGCCACAGCCCGTTTACCTCCCCGGGGACCGGTGGCTCTATGCCCCCGAGAGAGACCAGTGGCTTAACGCCAACACCCAGCACGACCAGCTACATGGTCGAATGTGGCACCCGGCCTCACTTACCTGGGTCGACCTTGGTCTCCCTCCTCGGGCGCTGTCCTATCGGCAGGACGATGTCCCGGCCGCCGATTATAGGGCCACCGGGGACACACTACAGGCACCCCTCGACTTACCTCCTGAAGACGGGTGCTATGAACCCTCTCAGGACCAGTACCTCCCTGAGGCGGACGATGACGAGGAGCTAGCCCCCACCTCATTGTACGATGTCCGCACGATAGAACGGTGGCGACCAGACCTCGTTAGGAGGGAGGCCGCACCCGCTGACGAATTTCTCTCCCTCTCCCCCGGCCCAGAGATCTAGACCAATCTACCCAAGAACCCCTCAGTCGCCTCCTTGTTTACGGACAATCCCGTGACCAGGGAGATGGGCATTTCCCAGTCGGACCGTCGGTTGATCCCCCACCTGCCCCCCCCTACTTCCGGCGCCATCTCCTTTAAGAACCTAAAGGAATGGGTCCGAGTAGCCAGGATGGGCATCCTCCACACCACGGCGGGACACACCTACTTGGACATGCCCCTTCAGCGAGCGGAGGCTCTATGGCCGGAGGACGATGGTGCCATCCCAGTACCGGGGGACCCGGGCTCTGAGGCGCACCAAGAGCCTGACCCTCGCTTGTTCAGCGATCCTTTCATGCGACACCTAGTTAACAGGATTTCGCATCACCTTTCGGCTGCGGCGGACAGCGCAGCCAGAAGCCACTTCAACTGCTTGTTGGTCGCGAGAGAGGCCGTGCTGGCGCGGACCTCTCTCTCCCCGACGCTTAAGGCAGCCCTGCGATGCATCCCGGGCCAGGTCCAGTCGCTCTTTGGCGACTACTCGGCTGACGTCATAGCACAAGCAGTTGAGGAACGCAAGCAGGCTGTGTCCTTTGCGCCCAGGCCACCGCCACGCCCTGCTAGACCCCCACTTCGTTCCTTCCCCAGGCACAGACCCTATCCCAGACAATCGCCTCCCCGCACCGCACGGCCCGCCAAGCGACCTAATCTTCTCCCAAGGCCTAAGCCAAAACCCCATCAGCAAAATTTTCGGTTAGGCCAACAGTCACGCTCCCGGAGCTGACTAGGGAGACAGCCCGAGGGGGACTTAGATCAGGTAGCACCCCCCCTCGCCCTATCCCCCACCCACCAGCCCAGACCCTCGCCCCCCCTGGCGGGCAGCCTCTCCCGGCATGCCCACCAGTGGAGACGCATACGCCTCACCCCTGGATAGTGGCGGTGCTACAGGAAGGGTTTCGCCTTCCTTGGGCCCACGAGCGTCCCCCCCCTCATGCTATCTCCCCCTCCCTCCCCCAACGAACCCTCCCCCGCCAAAGCAGAAGCTCTTCGCACGGAAGTCCAAGACCTCCTCAAAAGAGGGGCCATCTCGGAGATTTCCCACCCAAACCCCGGCTTCTACTCTTTGTGATCCCAAAAGCCTCGGGAGGATGGAGGCCCATTCTAGATCTTTCGCCCCTCAACAAGTTCCTCAGGCCCACCAAGTTCAAGATGGAGACCCCCACCCAGATCCGAGACTCCATCCATCATCGCGACTGGGCCACATCCGTAGACCTGAAGGACGCCTATTTTTCAGATCCTGATTCACCCGGCCCACAGACGATTCCTACGGTTCGTCTGGCAGACCCCGGAGAGGCCTGCACGCATAGTGGACCTCATCTCCTGCCTGTCACAGGCACCCCACACCTCGGCCAGAACCCTGTCCTCCCTCCTAGGAATGATGGAGTCCCTGTCTCCCCTCATTCCCCTGCGGCGGGTCCCCAAACGCCAACTTCAGAGGGAGTTCCGCCGACGTTTGTCACAGACCTCCGACCGCTGGGACCAGGTCATTCCCTCGGACACTGGTTCATTTCGGCGACGGAGGAGCGGCTCACTCCAGCCACTCTCTCCACCGGGGTCCCCATCTCCCTCCCAACCCAACCCAACCACTGGAACTTTATACAGACGCCTCCAACTTGGGCTGGGGGGCCCACGTGGAGGACAGTCACGCCTCGGGGAGTGGGAGCTGGAAGCGGTCAGGCTAGCCCTTCTCCAACTCCAGCACAAGGTCGCGCACCGACTTGTTCTCCTCCTCACGGACAATACGTCGGTAGCTTGCTATGTCAACAAAGGGGGAGAGGCCCGCTCCATAGGCCTCTCCCTCAGAACAGAGGCCCTCCTTCGCTGGTGTCGCGCAACCATTGGTTTGTGCCCATGATCGACCTGTTTGCCACCAGCTTCAACCATCACCTGCCCCTGTACGTCTCTCCCGTTCCAGATCCCCAGGCGGATGCAGTCGACGCACTATCCCTCCCCGGGACGGGCCTACTGGCGTATGCCTTTCCCCCCTTCCCCATCCTACACAAGGTGATCAGGAAGGCAAGGCTGGAAAGACCCAGGCTGATCCTCGTAACGCCATGGTGGCCGACCCAGTCTTGGTTCCCGGACCCCAAGTCCCTCACCCACGTTCCCCCCCTCCGGCTCAGCCCTCGCTGGGACATGCTGAGACAACCCCGGTCAGGTCTTCCTCACTCCAATCCCAAGATGCTTCGCCTACACGCGTGGCTTCTATGCCAGCCCAACTGCGAACATCTGCATCTACCCCCCACTCGGAGAGACCCCAGTCCGTCCTAGACACACTAGCCGGGGCAGGGGCCTCTCAGGGATTACGGGACTTCGCCTCGGCATCTCGCAGAGCCAGCACCGAATCCCTCTACAACTACCGTTGGGAGAGATGGATAACCTGGTGCTCAGATAACTCTGTTCCCCATTACTGCCCCTCCAACATCCAAATAGGAAATTTCCTCTCCCACCTATCCTCTTCCCTTAAGCTGTCGGCTGGCTCCATTCGGGGCTACAGATCAGCTATCTGCACTACCATTCGTCAACTGGGGGGCCCTTCTTTTGACAATGACTTTCTCCTCAGAGAGGTGTCTAGAGGAGTTGCTCTACGGGAAGCTCAGTCCCCTAGGCGCATTCCCCTCTGGGACCTTTTTACGGTCCTCGATGCCCTCAGAAAAACCCCTTTTGAACCCATTGCTTCTATTCCTTTTGACCTCCTCTCCTTTAAGACCACCTTTCTCCTCGCCCTGGCCTCGGCCAGAAGACGAAGTGAGATTCACGCCCTCAGCGGTGACCCCACAGATATCGCCTTCCACAGGGACGGCTCAGTCTCTCTCAAGTTCCTTCCGGAGTTCTGACATCTTGGGAAAGGGAGAAAAAGATGGAGACATGGACCTTTGCCCCTCCAGGTGTCTCAGGTACTACTGGGAACGCACACGCCCCAGGCGCTCCTCCCAGAGACGACTCCTTATCTCCCTCAACCCCAACAATACTAGAGATATCTCGGCGGGAACTATCTCCAGGTGGCTCTCCAAGACGGTGAGATCTACCTACGCTCAGGCGTACAAGGATCTCCCTGTCCTATCACCCAGGGCCCACGAGGTCAGAGCACTGGCCACTTCCACAGCGTTCCAGTACTCTGTCCCCGTGCGCCACCTGCTGGAGGCAGCCTACTGGCGTTCGGAAAATCCCTTCATTAATTTTTACCTGAGGGATATCCGCATGACCAGAGCTGATGGGTCTAAGGGGATTTCCTTTGTGGCGGCCAATGCAGCCATATCGGTCAACCCCAAGAACCACTAGGGCGCTCGCCCTCCTCCGATTCCTTTAAATTCTGCTATGGTCTGACATGGTAAAGTATATGACGCCAAAATGGGGAGTTTGTGTTATACTCCCTGTTTGGCTAGTATACTTACCATGTCAGACTCTAATTCCCTCCCTACCTTCCCCTCTGGCGCCAAGGTTCTCGGGGTCACCATACACCAGGCCTCGCTGAATGACTTATAGGAAGTTGACACTGGCTTCTTCCGGGGCCGGAAGTGGGGTGACATCACGTGACTGTCTTATGACTGCATTGGCCACGGAAAAAATTCGGCCTGACAGAGCTGGCTAACTGCCGTTGAATGCTATGGTCTGACATGGTAAGTATACTAGCCAAACAGGGAGTATAACACAAACTCCCCATTTCTGTTTTGAGGGTCCTGTACATAAAAATCAGAACCAAGGTATTTTGATTCACAGGTATACGAGCCTGGATTATGAATATTAGATTTTTGTCTAGATGGTTGTGTTTTTGTTTGTTTGTTGATTTGTTTGTCTTTGTGTTCATCGGTTAGACTTGGCAAAAATCACTGAACGGATTTCAGTGAAATATGATGGACGGAATATGGCCCAGAATTGAAGCCATTGAATTTGGGGGCAGATGCATGGTTCGGATCCTGGGTCAGAGGGTGGATGACAAAGGTCTGGTTATGTAAAAGGTACGGAACCAGTCGCAACACAGTTGGGTGGAAAGATGAAATGTGGCCCAGGGAAGAACCTGCTGAACTCGGGTACAGATCCACTTTAAAGGCTGGGTCCAGGATTCGTTTGATTTTGGCAGAGACCTGCTCGCTCTCAAGTGCTCCTGTAGTAACCCATTTTTACACTGCTTGTATCCAGCAGTGTGTGTGGTCAGAAGGATGAGTATGTATGTGTCATATTCACTTGAACATGCACATGGATGGTATTTTACTGGGGAGTGGGTTGAGAATCAATGTGTGGTAACATGTGTGAAAGCATACATATGTGGGGAACAAGAAATGCGTCTCATGTGTTTATATATCCTCATATTTTTGTTGGTAAGTTTGCTTGCTGCCCCCCCAAATCTTCATTGTCGGTCAGATTCACTGTCTGTGACTATTTCAGTGGACTGATTCATGGATGTTGCAGGTTTTTACGTCATGGCACAGCCTGTGTCCCTCCCGGCGCCGTGTCGGCTCACTGGATGCCAGCCCCGGTCGTCGCTCGGCACGGGTCTTGTCCAACGACTCGGGGCGTGACAGTCCCACCACTCGCTGCTCCTACCTGCCTGTTCCCATCGCCAGTTCTCGCCGCTCTGTATACGACTCCTAACCCTGTTGTTGCAAGCTTTGCAAGACTGGCTTGTGTGGATGATCGCCATCCAGGCTGAATGTAATTTGTGGTTTCCGTCCACACAGCTGATGTACTTTGTCAAATCAGGGGGAACTGGGCAGGTTCTGGTCCCAGACTGTATTAACTCTTTCATTCCTACTTTCATATGAACCATTACTTCCTCTTGTTCCTAGATTCTTATCATATGAGTATTCCCTTCATTCCTGGATTTAGAGAAAAGAAAAAAGTGTAAAGTGAGAACTGCCACGTGTGCAGTAGCAAACCGGCCAGAATAGAGCGGCAACAACTTTCCCACTCTGTAGGGGCCATCTGGCATCCATTCCATTTATAAACACTGCCGCGCGAGCGACCCGGTCATGACGTGTACCGATGACGTGACTCGCATGAAGTTCAAAGCGCTTACCACGAGAACCGATTTTCCGGGCTGCAAGAAGGAAAGGAGGGATTTTGTGCTGCCTGGTTATCCGGGCTGCAGGATGGAAGGGTAGGATTTCTGCAAACCGGAAAACCGGGTTGTAGGGATGAAAGAGTTAATACCATACTGCTGTAAAGGGTTTTGCTGTGTTCCAAGGATATTACAAAGATGCATAAACTGCATATCATCAAAAACCAACAACAGGGGATACAAGTTTTAATGAATGACAAGGGAGTGAAAGGTACCCCATTCAGCCTGTTTTCTGGCTGGGGGGGGGGGGGGGGGGGGGGCAGGATTGAAATCTGCCAGATTTTTTTTTTTTTTTTAAATTCTCAAATGACAATAGTCAAAGTTGATTGTACAACCTTGGAATATGAACCACATGAACATGGTGCTTAAGGTTTTTATTGCTACAATTTAGTTTGGATGTTTGACCAATTATAAATTGCATATCCTTTCCACAAGTTGTGTATGAAAAATTGAATCAATTATCCAAACCACAAGTAACTAATTCTGGGAACCACATCACCTAATTTAACGAAAAACATGCATCTTTGGATTAATGTGTTGACAAGTTAAAGATGTCATGACAATTTCATTTTTCTGTTTTATTGTGCGAGTGATTAATTTGTATTGCCCATGAAATTTTAGAGTTCAGGAATTTGTACAGGGACAGATCTTTATAAAGTCCATGAAATCTGTTTGTCAAAGTTTGTTTTATTGACATGTACATGGAAGACATTGGAAAACGGATTTATTTTTTGGAAAGCCCCTTTGCTCCTCAGCCCCCAAATTGAGATCATGTTTCTCAGTTCGTTACTGTCAGATGTTATGTGCTCATTTGAATCGAGAACATGTATTGTTTTCATTCAGAACCAGTTGGTTGCCTCTCTTTAACCATCGTCATGATTCATGCACTTGTGCAAACTGAGTAACAAGCTCGGTGAGGGGTTTTCCCGTTAGTATTGAATAAGTATAACAAAAGTGTGTGTGTGTGTGTATGTCTGGAAGGACAATGACAATGAAAAGTGTTGGGAACCTAGCAGAAAGCATTAATTTACCATGGTCTGTGTTTGGAGCTGGTTTGTTGTGGGTGGTTTTAAGAAGCAAGTGTGCACTGTTCGCATAAACAACAGTTTGCATAGAACGTCTTGTACCCATATATAACCGATTAGCTACAGTATTTCCTCGGTTTCTATACAATATATTTACTGGGGTATTCCTCAGTTTCTATCCAGCATTTAGCACCCAGTACTTCAGAGGGATATTATGCACTTGTTATGACTTCAATTTTTAAACTTCTGGTGCCAATTATAGTCCTTGAAGTATTTATGCACTTTCTCCCCTGCTCGCTTCCCGCTCCTCCCCCTCACCAAAAGTGTGGTCCAAGTTGAGTCTTATGGACAAGATGATCAGAAACATACAAAACATTCAGACAAAAACACAAAATGAAAATGGCCTAGGACAATATGTTTCAGGTCTTTTAAACAGAGGAATCGATACCAGTTCTTTTTACAACATTTCCCCATGGAAAATGTAACTGCATTTTTTTTTGGGGGGGGGGAAAACATGGGAGTGTTTCTAATGTGGCATTTTATTCTAATTTAATGCAAGCGACTCGCTACCGTTGCTGTATTTTGGCACTGTTTTGCTGTGGAAAATCTTTTTGCAGCCATTTTTTCCCCTCAAACTACAGCATTTTGTGTCTTAAAATGCATTTTGTGCTTGTACAAGACATCTTTGCATTCTAAGTGGGGGTAAGAGAAAGGGGGGGGGGGGGGGTTGGGAGGAGGTAAAAATGGTGGGAAGTTGACTGTCATTGCACTGATAAGGATCATTTGATCTTGTTAATATCGGGCAGTTATTTATCTATGAGCATTTCATGACAATGTTGTCAGCAAAACCATATTTCATTCGGGGGGGGGGGGTGTGTGTGCACAAATCTATGTTTATTATAAAAGAGTGCATATTGCCATACAGGCAAAATGTAATGGTGAATTTTTGTTTATTATAAAAGAGTGCATATTGCCATACAGGCAAAATATAACGTGATGTGCACAAATTTTGTTGTGAATGGGAAAAAGTTACGAAGAGCACAGGTACTGAAGAGAATTCTGAAAGAACTAGACTGTAATACATATGCATATAGAATGTGCCTTCAGGTGCCAAAGATGTGAATATAGATCTGGATCCTTTTTTTGCTCCCCATTTGTCTTTCTGTCAGTCCTGCTGTGATCTAAGGTGTTGGCACCTTCAGAAAATGTGATATGTTTTGTTGATCTGAGCATTGTCCTAGCACTGGCTGCACTGCCAAGCAGCAGCGTAACAGACAACGATCTGGCCGGTTTCGTCTTTGGTATTTCCAGTCTGGATTCCCCTCTCACTGGCTCCCATGAATTCTCAATAGTGTGGTACTATGCAAATGTATGACATGTGACCAATGTGCAAACAACAAATGTGATTTTTTTATGTTGTTGTTTATTTGAGGTGAAGAATTTCATAATGGTCTGTGATTCAATATTGTGATTGTGGTGATCCATTTCATTGTGATTGTGATGATCCATTTCTTCAAGGTATTATCTGACTGTTTTCAGTGTTGTAGAATGAATGGTGCTGTTAAAGCATACTGTGCTCGGCTTTAATATTGTGTTTGTCAAAAAATGATCGGTGCACAGACCTGTATTATGCCTTTACAGATTTGGCAGACTTGTCAAGATTGTTCATACCTCATTATGCTGCTGTGCAGTGAATGGCCATATTATGCATTGCTATCCAAACCATGTCATTTTGATGTTTGTTCTATTCCACAGTTTGTTCCATTCCACAAATAAGGGGCAACTACTTAGTCCTCCATCTCCTGTGGCAACAACTGTGGCATTTTAGCATTTGTTTCCCTTTATCCTTTTATTACAACTATTGTATGGATTTGATTTGACTTAGAAAAGTTGGTCGATTGTGTTTCTAACGTCAGTTGTGTTTCTAACAATGCAACCGAGTAGAATTGTAAATTGGTGTGTGGTAATACTATGGCTGTATGGTGTTAATGATGTATCAGCAGAATGTTTTTGATCCCACCAATTTGTATTTGTTTATAGTGATTCTGCAGTCTACACTTTTGAAAACTTCATGGTGTTATTGTATTAATTCCTGTTTGTACAGTTTTGTAAAGCCACAAACATCCAATTTCAGTAGGTAACTATTCCATTTTGAGGCCAGCTTGGTTGAGTACATGTGCAACAGTTACTCACCGCAGTTTTTCTTCTTTCTTTTTTTCTGTAAACGCATCTTTTGGAAAAACAAAAATTATAGAAGGGCACATCCCTTCTGAACGGGTTTGAAACAGACTTTCACACAGAAACGGGTTTAACCCTCTTGCATTTGTTTCGCCCGTATCTGGCCGCTCTGTCTCCCTGGTGTTCATTACGGCCTCAATTGGCCGCACATGCCGTGTTACTTTGCCTCGCACACTGTGGCCTTGTTTTTTAAGTCAAGGCTGGCCCAAATAAATGGGCATCCCTGAGAGGTGCCCAATGAAATCTTAGCAGCAGTATGGGAAACGATTCATTCAAAAGACTGGGATCGTGAACTGACCGCATTCCATTGATTTCTCAAAAAAATATGAATACTAGGAACAGTTTTGGGCTGGAGAATACAAGTGCAAGAGGGTTAACATGATCCTTCACACAGATGCCATGTCTCAGGTCTTCTGCACAGAACACCATACACTTAGGTTTGTGACAACTAGGCAACGTTGCTTTCTGTGCACACAGAAATGGCACATTGATGAACAGACATCACAGGCGAGTTGAACTGAAAATTTCAGAAGCTCAGAACGGTGAGATGTGGACCTGATAGGAACCATGAGGTCAAACACTAAGCTGTCCTCTTTGCAATGTTAGTTTATAAGTCACTGGGTAGCGTATATTTCAGTGACCTATTGTTATGACAACGAAGAATCAAGCTCCATTACAGTGACCTATTGTTACGTAACGACTGCGAAGAATTAAGCTCCTTTTTTTTTTTTTTTTTTTTTTTTTTATAATACTTCATAGAGCTGCATTCTAAGTGATGTGGAGTGAAGTAGATATACAATAGACGCCAAGTGAAGTAGGTATACAATAGACACTGAGTGAAGTAGGTATACAATAGACGCCGAGTGAAGTAGGTATACAATAGATGCCGAGTGATATAGGTATACAATAGACGCCGAGTGATGTAGGTATACAATAGACGCCGAGTGAAGTAGGCATAGAATAGACACTGAGTGAGGTAGACTCGATCTGAGCAGAGAGAGAGAGAGAGAAGCGACACCAAGTGGGGGAGGTAGAGAAGAGTTTTGGTTCTGCTGTCTCTTTGAATCGATCTGGATAAAGAAAACGGTCGACTCTGGCAACACTTTCAAAATCATTGATTACACTCGGGGGACCATCACAGCTGAAAGTTCAACAATTACAGATGGCTTTAACCAATCAATAATCGTGGATTATTGTGAAATGCTCGAGATTTGTGACGTAGCAAGGTCGGCTTTAACCAATCAATAATCATAGATTATTGTGAAATGCTTGAGATTTGTGACGTAGCAAGGCCAGTCAAAATACATAGAACTTTCCAAAAGGATCTAGTACCATCACATAGGCAATGGAGCTTTCCAAAAAGATCTAGTACCATCACATAACCAATGGAGCTTTCCAAAAGGATCTAGTACCATCATAGGCAATGGACTTTCCAAAAGGATCTAGTACCATCACATAGGCAACAGAACTTTCCGAAAGGATCTAGTACAATCACATAGGTAATGGAAATTTCCAAAAAGATCTACTACCATCTATCACATAACCAATGGAACTCTCCAAAAGGATCTAGTACCATCACATAACCAATAGAACTTTCCAAAAGGATCTAGTACCATCACATAGGCAATGGAACTTTCCAAAAGGATCTAGCACCATGACATAACCAATGGAACTCTCCAAAAGGATCTAGTACCATCACATAACCAATGGAACTTTCCAAAAGGATCTAGTACCGTGACATAACCAATGGAACTCTCCAAAAGGATCTAGTACCATCACATAACCAATGGAACTTTCCAAAAGGATCTAGCACCGTGACATAACCAATGGAACTCTCCAAAAGGATCTAGTACCATCACATAACCAATAGAACTCTACAAAAGGATCTAGTACCATCACATAACCAATGGAACTTTCCAAAAGGATCTAGTACCATCACATAACCAATGGAACTCTCCAAAAGCATCTAGTACCATCACATAACCAATAGAACTCTCCAAAAGGATCTAGTACCATCACATTACCAATGGAACTTTCCAAAAGGATCTAGTACCACCACATAGGCAATAAAAATAGAGAGACAATATCTGGAAATTTCTTGCTCTTTCCGTCTTACTCTGGTACTTTGAAAAGACCTTTGGGATCATCCTCACGCAATTTGTTGCACATGTTATTTGGTAAACAAATGTCGGGCGCATACAAAGCGAAAAAGAGGATATATAGAGCTGAATCATGCGAAAATGAACTGTTTGTACCTTCAATTAAGTTAAACAGTGTGGAGAGACTGCAGTGCAGATGTTTACATTGATGCTTAGGGAGAAATGCAGTGTTGTCATATGAAGGGACTGCTGTTCAGTCAGATGGGCTTTGAAAGACTAGTTGTGAAATGGCCATCAGGGAGCCCATACAACTTTTTCTTTTTAGATATATCTCTGCAATGTCTTGTTATCAGTTTTTCTTTTGTTTGTGTGTGTGTGTGCCTTTGTACCCTAGTCATGTACATGAACTACTTAAGAGCAGTCGGGTAAGAAATGTGTTTCTCACCGTTACTAATTGCGGCTTTGAAACACAAATTTGCTGCACATTGGGTATTTAATAGTGTTCCCAACCGTTCTTTATAGAGACATCATGATGGACCCAGTAATGAACCTTTCATTTTGAAGTATTCATATCACTTGTTGAGAGTACACTCCAGGCAAAAGATTTGTCTCCTACCAGTGTGTCACAGTATGACTACACGCTGTTGGTACTTAGCCATGCAACACTAGAGAAGTTTGAGAATGACCGAGTTCCAAACAAAATCGTCCAATGTAGTTTGAGAATGACTGAGTTCCAAACAAAATCGTCCAATGTAGTTTGAGAATGACTGAGTTCCAAACAAAATCGTCCAATGTAGTTTGAGAATGACTGAGTTCCAAACAAAATCGTCCAATGAAGTTTGAGAATGACTGGGTTCCAAACAAAATCGTCCAATGAAGTTTGAGAATGACTGGGTTCCAAACAAAATCGTCCAATGGGTTTGTTCACTTTATCTCCTCCAGTCCCATCTTTGACTTGTCCATTTCTACCTACTGAGTCGTGAACATTTATGGACGCCACTGAAGATTTACATCTGAGACTAAAGATTGAGATCTGTCTGAAATCGTGTAAATGAAATTAGTATGATTCCCTTCAAGTACAACAGGTAATGAATTTAACCATCAATACGTCATTGTCCGAGAGAAACAAGAACATGATGTATGTGGGGTTTTTTTGGTGTAATCATGTTCATTATTCCACATGACAAAAAATTTGTGGGTAAGCAGGTCTGCGTTCAGTTGTGGAAAGACGGTTTGAAATCTCGGTAATCAAATGGTTTTTGCGTATTTTTGAAAGGTTTCCAATTGTGTTTTGGTCAACAAGGTTTGTTTGTTGTATTGTAATGATATTTGATGTTGGATTTTTTTTTTTTACTGTTGAGGACATTGTGTGTCTCATTGTTTGTTTCTGTTGTTGTTGTTTTTTGCATAGCTGTGTACCAAATAAAAAGATATTGCACAAGCTTTGATTGGTCATCTGAAGTTTGTCACCACAACAGCTTCACTGTCTTCCACATTGATCAGATATCTGTTGTCTGCTGTATCTGTTATCTGTATTTTATCTTCATTATCTGGGGGCCAGAATAGCTCAGTTGGTAGAGCGCCGGACTCGTGATCCTGGGGTTGCGGGTTTGAATTTGGGTACAGGGGGATTTTTCCCTCGGAGTTAACATTGGTTCAGACTCCATTCCCCCATACAGTCCTTCGAATGAGACTATAAACCGAGGTTCCCCGAAGATGGAGTATGGCTGCCTTAATGGCAGGATAAAAAAACAAGTCATACACACAAAACTCCACTGCCTGTCTATACAGGCAGTGTCCGCAGGAGTATCAGCCTGCGTATGCAGAAAGAAAGAAAGAAAGAAATCTTCATTATCTAATATCTGTTGTGTGTGGCGTTTTCCATTATCTGCATCATCTTTTCTGTTGCATGTTTTCAGTTGTCTTTGTTATCTGTTATGATTTTCTGTGATCTGATATCTGTTCCTGTTTTGTGTTTTCTGCTATCTCCATTATTCATTATGAATTTTATGATCTCTGATATCTATTCTGTGTGTGTGTGTGTTTGTCATCTGTTGTGTGTGTGTGTTTTAAATTGCTGCTATCTGTTGTGTTTTTTTTTCTGGTTATCTATTGAGCGGGTTTGTCTCTGTGTTGTTAGGAGGGTCATCATGGATGAATTTTGTTTCTTCTTTTGCAATTGCATCTGCCCTTTTTTTTTCATGACATTTGACCTCTTCCTTGTACCATAAACGTCAATTTCTAGAGCGGCTCCATCAACATTATAATTATGAAATTAACAGTTCCACTGTGTAAAATAAATCGTAAAACCTAACCACCAATCCCAAATACTTGATGCGTTTTTGCAGTTTCAGTTGAAACCCTGTGCAATGTTATAACTTTTCGAAACCTTGTGAAATATTGGATGGGCTGTAAGCAACTTGAATTGCAACTCATCAAAAATCCTGCAAAAACACAAGCATGACAGCTGTTTGAAATACTTATCACTAATCATTATTGAAATTGGGACTCAACCTACCAATCCTCCCTCCCAACCTACCAATCCTCCCTCCCCCCCCCCCCCCCCTCCCCCAACCTCCCATCTCTTGTTATCCTTTTTTTTTAATGTCCAAAATGGTATGTCAAGATGGAACAAAATTCAGTTACTGATGATGAACGGTCACTGATCAAAATACTGTAGATTAGATTTGAGAATCGAGTTGTGAGAGAGAGAGAGAGAGTTCGCCCAATTTTTCATCCTCCTTTTGCAATATCTCACCTTCTTTCGCCTTTCGAGTAAGTCTGTATGTAAGATCAGGGGAGGGTACTTTGTGTGTGTGTGCGTGTGTTAAGGGGGGAGGGAAGGCGGGGTTTATGTGTGTGTTTACATATGCAAGTTGTGTTGTTGAAAGGGTGGGGTCAGGGTGAGTGAAAGGTAGCGTGTTTGGATGTGTGTGTGTACGTGTGTGCGTGTGTGTGTCTACGTGTGTGTGTGTGTGTGTATTAATCGCCATTGACACCGTCTCTCGCACCTTGTTTCAATGAGATTCCTGTATGTCAGTGTATCCACGTGTCAAGGTTAGACTTATTATATGGTAACATAATAGACCCACAATGACAAACATGCTCCCATCTGTGTTTGTGTGTGCACACAACTACCACTAATAAAACAATCTTTTCGACCTTGAATTATAGTAATATGATATCTAATAATTTTTTTCCCACAAGCAAGTACATATTTATGTGTGTGAGTGGAGGGTGTGTGTGTGTGTGTGGACTTCATTTGTATGTGTGTGTGTTCATGTGCAAGTGTTGGGGGGAGAAGGTGTGTGTGTGGAGGGGGGGGGAGGCTGCATAACGGACTGGACAGGTTTCAACACCTCTGACCTGTTGCGTATGACGAGGACAGATAGCTGCAGGGATGGCCGACTCCCAGAGCATCCACCATTGTACCCTCATGGTCTCCTTCCAAGGGATGATGTTCCAACGAACGGCGACATTTTTTATCTGCTATCACTGTGGTCAGTTCAGCTGCAAACAAACAAACAAGCAAAAAAAAAAAAAGTGTCAGAATGAGATGAATGTTCACTAAAATGAGAGCGATTCTGAAAAACCTAGTAAATTGTTTGGGGGGGGGGGGGGGGGGGGGCTAGCAGGGATGTCATGCGTGTGCTGGAAATAGAACACGCAACACAACCCCTTCTGACGGCCCAATATTTACCTCCCTTGTGGACTTCCACTGTTGCTCAGCTCCCTGCTAGGTGGCATAGCAGCGAACACCAAGGGAGAGGTGGCAGCTCTCCTTTGAGGCACACCGGTGTGAGAGGTCAGTGTCAGGCGGCGCAGCCAACCTTCCAGTCGTATGGGTGACGGCGAGTCTAGCCTGTGTCGCCGGGGGAACGGCTCCTGGAGATGTTGGGCGTTCGGCGATGGAGCACTGCCTGACTGCGATTACCGTGGCCTGGGATACCATGCTTTTGGGCCGGGCATGAGGGCACCCCACAGGATTGGGCTGAAAAATTGCCCTCTCGGCCGCAGTCTACGTGGACCATAGAAGGGACTCGTGCAGCGCTCTTGCGACTTTCGTCCTGCTCCCTCTTTGAGGCGGCCTCACGCGGCACAGGACCATTGCCACCCGAGCACGAAGAAGACCGCCTGGTGGCCCAGAAAACAGGCCTTTTGAGGGGGAGAGGCGAAGAAAACCGATGCCCATCGTCGGCCGACCAATATCCGAATGTGAACCCAAGTTCACCGGAAACCAGAGCTGAGAGAGCGACAGACGACGGCCCCCACACAGAACCAGACCCACTATTGCCAGCAACAACAGCCGCCACAAAGTATGCTGACTTCTGTCTGCGAGTACATCCTGTCCTTAATTAAGGGCCTCCGGCCAACCGGACGTTAATCTCCCACCAACCGACCGACTTCCATCGCTGAGACTAGCAGCAGGATGACCCCTGATGATTCAAAGTGTTCGGGAGCTAGGCTGAGCTACTTCAGAGCAATGCCACACAAGAGTAGACAGACAAAAAAGAAAAAGAAAAGACAGGAGTTAAAAAAAAAACAAACACAGAAGAAAGGAAGACGTTACAGAAGATGAGCATAATCACAGATCGGAGAAGGCGGTGGGATAAGAAATTATCTGTCAGCCGACCAAAGAGGAATTAGAAGAAGCTGAGGAGACGGATGAGTAAAAGGAATGAACAGTCGGAGGGAGGATAGAATAGAGAAGAAAGTGACTTAGGGGGAGACGGAATGAAGAACGACTTGCGGAAAAGAGGCAGATATATATATATATATATATATATATTTACACACATATATATATATATATATATATTCAATTATAAACAAAGCTTGTTCTTATGTCTTAGATTGAAGAAAATAGGGGGAGATAAGCGTTCATATCTGCAGTGGTAGATAATTCTGCCTAACTGACAGTATGTGCTTGAGTGGGTGAATGGGGAAAAATAAAATAAATGATTCTCAAAATGAGCCTTCAGCAAGCTTATAGTCTCCAAGGGGGAGACAATCTCCAATGGGGAGGAAACTCACCAACATATGTAACTCCTGGTCAGATACCGATATTTCGAAACCTGATTGTTTTTTCCTCAGTGACCGCGAAGAGTGGTAATATAACTCCTCTGCCTTTTCGGTTTTAAGAAGAATGCTATCCCAGAAAAGGCTGGTGTGCAATACCGTAGTATAGTTTGTTGAGTTTTCAAAAAACCAACCAAAGGTGCCACCTAAGAAGCAAAAGAAAATCATGAAAGAGCAAAACAAGCTACATTTTCTTGTGAAAAATAGAAAATATAAAAAGATAACCTCTTAAGACACAAGTGCTGAGGGCCAGTTCTTGGAATGAATCCACAAGGGACTAAATTACAATAAACTAATAAATTCCAAGGATAAGTACCGAGCACCATTCCAGCAACTTACAGAGCAGCTTGGTGTTGCAATGACTGCAGATATGAACGCTTATCTCCCCTATTTTCTTCAATATATATATATATATATAATATATATATATATATATATATATATCGAGGGTTGACTGCCAGAACCCAGTATCTCTCTTATATATATGTATATGAGATACTGGGTTCTGGCAGTCAGCCCTCGATATGAGTGTGCGCGCTGTGTGTGTGTGTGTGTGTGTGTGTGTGTGTGTGTGTGTGTTGTGTGTTCCAGCTTGTTCAAGTGATGGTGAAATATACAGGGGTGAATAGTAGTCATACTAGGTACCAATTGCAAAGAAGTGTACAGACATAGATGAATCACGTAGCCTAGCCACGCACACACGCGCGCGCGCACACACAAACACACACACACACACCACACACACACACACGCACGCACACACACCACCTCACACACACACACACACACTACAAAACACACACACGCGCGCGCGCGCGCACACACACACACACACACACACACACACACACACACACACTTAAAACAGACACGTACACAGACACACACACACGCATACTACACACACACACACACACACACACACACACACACACGCACACACACACGGAGCCATTAATCACAGCTGACCACAGTGTATGTAATCCTCCTGCCCGGACAGGGGGGGGGGGGGGGGGGGGGAGGGGACAGCCAGCTGGTTATTGGGTGGAGACCTGCTGGTTGAGGGCGTCGAGTGTTGTGGGGGAGGGGGCAGTTATTATTAACCAGCTCGGCTCGAAGTTATCGCTGCCTGCACAATCTGGCCCACCCCCACCCACCTTCAACGCATCGCTGACTCTCTCTCTCTCTCTCTCTCTCTCTCTCTCTCTCTCTCACACGGGGGCGTGACATGTGTATCATCGTGTGAGGCCGCGATTTGGGGCTCTGATAATTAACCCCCGATTGCAAGCACAACATTGCGATTTACCTGTCGAGAAGTGGCAAGAGAGTTTGCAAGAGACAATGCCTTCATCTGCAACATATTTCAGGGCTTGTTGTGGACGCTTTCATACAGTGTACCTGGCCTTCATGTTGAAGCGGGCGAGGGAGAAGAAGAACAGCTACATCGCCATGCTGAAACTGCGACGGAGAGCGGACGGTGTAGTACTAGGATTGCTCCTCTCGTATTTGTTCTGGGGGAGTCTTCTGCTCCGCTGTGGCGACGTGGAGACTAACCCAGGCCCTAACTCCTCGCAAAGCAAGGACAGCTCGAGACAGACACGATTGAAATCGGGCAGTTCCAGAAGCAGTATGGAGCGAGCGGACGTC
The DNA here is from genome assembly GCA_033310375.1 of Conus canariensis. NCBI lineage: Eukaryota > Metazoa > Mollusca > Gastropoda > Neogastropoda > Conidae > Conus > Conus canariensis. The sequence continues at coordinate 15,035,650 of CM065718.1, forward strand.
ACTTCACGAAGAGTCTCCAGTGAACCAGTGAATGAGCCCACTTTGTCTGACGTGGTGGGCATGATCCAGGACTTGAGCTCGAAGATGGACATCCGCTTTGGTGAGATGAAGGAAGACCTCCACGTCCTACAGGAGGAGTACGGGGCCATGCAAGAAGAACTGAAGGCACTGAGAGGTGAGGTCACGGGTCTACGTCAGCAAAACGACGAGTTGCAGAGGACGAACGAGGACCTGACGAGAAAGCTGGACGTCCTGGAGAGGAAAACGGATGACCTTGAGGGACGGTCCAAGCGCAATAACCTCATCTTCTACGGCCTGCCACGGAAGAACAACGAGACTCCGGCGGACTGTGAAGATATGGTGAAGGACCTAATCACAGATAAGTTAGAACTTGCTGAGGACTTTCAGTTCGATAGGGTTCATCGAATCAGCTCCAGGCCTGACTCACCAGTGATCGCCAGGTGCGTCTTCTATAAACAGAAGATTGCTGTGTTAAAGGCTAAGAGCAAGTTGCGCGGGACAAAGCTTTTCGTTGGGGAGGACTTCTCTGCTCAAGTTCGAGAGATTAGGAGACGTTTAACTCCACATCTGAAGACAGCTAGGGGGGAGGGCAAGAGAGCCTCAATGGTGTTTAACCATCTCCTCATTGACGGGAAGAAATTCACTGTGGACAATGCTGACAGGCTAGTTGAAATGAAATAGGGAGGCGGCCGGCCCACAGTTTGTCTAGATGATTTCAATTTTACCGTACCAGTGAAAAGAACAAACTTTGGGACGACACCGGTTTTGTTGTCACAGTGCGGCGAAGTTGACACTCTGTCAGCACGTGCTGTTCATGAGCCAGTTCACAACGCAGTGCACTCTAACTTTAGTTCAGCCGTTGCCCAGGTTGAAAATGTAAATGTTGTTTCAAATGAATGTGTGCCACAAAACCTGTCTCACCCGTCTAACACGTTTTCCGAAGATGTGTGTACCGTGTTACCTGATCTAGGTGATAGTAATGTGTCCACTGTTCCTTTTTCTGTAAATAACACAAAAAACTTCTCCTTTCTTCACTGGAATATAAACGGTTTATCCTCTAAATTGCATGATAAAGATTTTGTTTCGTTTGTTAGTTCTTTTGATTTTATATGCCTGGCTGAAACCTTTATGGAAGATTTCCAATCGTCTGTGTTTGCTGGTTTTGAAAAATTTTGTAAACCAGCTATGAAACTGACTACTCGTGGAAGGCGATCTGGGGGGTTAATATGTCTTGTTAAAAAAGAGTTTTGTTCACTCATTAAGTCACTGGAATTAAGTCTGATACTTTTTGCGCTTTTGTTGTTGATAAATGTATGTTGGGTACAATAAAAGATGTTTTGTATGTATGTGCATATGTACCACCAGAGGGTTCACCATACTATCGTTTTGTTGATTCTGATAATGGTATTGCTTTACTTGAAGACTTTGTATGTGACTGCTTGCTCTCTATTGGTGATGTTTATATTTTGCTAAGTGGTGATATGAATGGTCGTATTTCCAATATTTCTCAAGATTTAGAAGAAAGTGTTTTCCCTTTTGAAAATCAATGTTTGAGTGGCCCATCGCATGTGAGCAGGAATTCAGAAGACAATGTGTTAAATAATTATGGTAAGATGTTGCTAAATATGTGCACTGCATTTGATCTGTGCATTTTGAATGGTTTGTGTAAGGGCGACCTCAAAGGTTGCTACACATACATTTCTGAAAGTGGTAATAGTGTGAATGATTATTTTTTAATGTCGCGTGATATGTTTGCAACATACTTTAATGATTGTAAGTTATGTGTAGATGAACGGATTGATTCTGATCACATGCCTTTGGTTCTGCGCACTAGCTTTCACAGCGAAAACCTGGACAATGTAAGAGAAAGTGATGCTATTAGTTGGCTTGAAAAGTATGTTTGGAATGAAGCTTATGTTGACTTGTTGTGTAATGCAATGGATTCACCAGAATTTCAACAAAGGATGCACATGGCAGTCAGTCTCATTGAAGTTAATATAAATGAAGCTTTACATGTTTTTAACGATTGTTTAAAAGTTGCCGCTGACTGTATGAAGAGGAAGATTAAGGTAAATGCGAAAGAAGCTGGCGATGATTGGTATGATAAAGAATGTCTTTTAAGTAAAAGAAATGCACGTAAATTGTTAACTAAATATCGTCGAACTTTATCTGTACCTGATCATGTTGAATACTGTAATGCCAGACGCGACTATAAACATCTTTTGAAGAAAAAACAAAAGGTATTTAACAGAACAATGGTAGAGAAATTAGTTTCCTCTGTTAGTAGCCAGAAAGAGTTTTGGGAAACAATGCGGAAAATTCAGAAAAAAAGAACCCAGCCTCAAAATGATATTAGTTTGGACAATTGGTTTCATCATTTTAAGGAACTGCTTGAAAGAAATGATAGTACTGATAGTGGTGTAGGGCAGGTAGACGGAAGTGATGAAGATGATGATAATTATAATAATATAAACCGCCCTATATCGAAAGAAGAAATCATTTTGGCCTTACGTAAATTGAGGAATCGAAAAGCTGCAGGCCCAGATGGGATCATTAGTGAAATAATTAAAACTGCTTGTAAATCTGATTTGGTGATGAACTTTTTAGCAAAATTTATGAATACTCTATTTGATAAAGGTGTGTTTCCTGAAAGTTGGGCTGAATCGATTGTTCTCCCATTATATAAAAAAGGTGACGCTAACAACCCAAACAACTATAGAGGAATTTCGCTGTGTAACATTAGTAGTAAATTATATAGTGCTATCATTAACAGAAGACTTCAGGAATGGGTCGAAGAGAACAATATTACAGGCGAATATCAAGCTGGATTTAAACGGAATTATTCAACTATAGATCACATGTTTACTTTGATGGCCTTTGTTCAAAAACAGTTCTGTCTAAACCGAAAATTATATGTAGCTTTTATTGATTTTGAAAAAGCGTTTGACTCTGTCAACAGAAGTATATTATGGCCAATCCTGAGGAAGCATGGAATCCGAGGTAAATTATATAGATGTATTTTGAGCATGTATAATTCTGTGAAGGCGAGAGTGAGATGCGGATCATCCCTAACAGACTACATAAACTGCACATTGGGAGTCAAACAAGGGGATGTCTGTAGTCCCGTTCTTTTTTCTCTATTTATTAACGAATTAACTTTAGAAGTAATACATAACGGTAGGCACGGAGCTCACTTTTTAAATGATGCTTTGGAGATATTTATTCTCCTGTTAGCTGATGACGTTGTATTGATATCAGAAACAATAGTTGGTCTGCAAAATCAGTTAAATAGTTTAGAAAGAGCTACTGAATCTCTCCAGTTGAAGGTAAACATGGCAAAAAGTAATATTATAGTGTTTAGGAAAGGTGGATATCTTGCTGCACGGGAAAAATGGATGTATAATGGAATTGCTATGCCAGTGGTGAACGCTTATAAGTACTTGGGTATACATTTCTCAACCCGTTTAAGTTTCAGATTTGCCTGCAATGACCTTATAAGCAGAGCTAAACAATGTTTACTTTGTATCCTAAAGAAACTGCGTATGCTCGATAATGAGTCTTTGACATTGTTTTTATTGTTATTCGATTCTCAGATTCAACCAATGGTACAGTACGGGGCTGAGTTATGGGGCCTCGAAGTTGCCTCTATACAAATTGAAAAGATTCATTTGTACGCATTAAAAAAGTTTCTCGGTGTTTCACTACAAACACCAAATGACCTGGTCTATGGGGAGACTAACAGATATCCAATTCATTTACTTTCGGTGGTTAGATGCATTCGTTACTGGCTTAAGGTAACTCGAATGCCCCCAGAAAGATTACCTCACAAAGCGTACAAAATGTTAGTTCAGCTAGACGCTAGGGGTAAGAGTAATTGGGCTACTAAAGTTAGGTTGAAACTGTACGAATTTGGTTTTGGTGTTGTGTGGGAGAATCAGGGTGTAGATGACATACATAGTTTTATTCGCGTGTTTCGGCAAAGGTTAATCGATTGTAACTGGCAAAGATGGAATTCCCATGTTGAAGACAGTCACCGGTTTGATATTTACAGATTGTTAAATCCTTCACATTGTATTCCAAGGTACTTATCAATGCAGATTAACAGACATATTAAATATATTGTCACAAAATTCAGGTTTGGTGTATCGGATATCTGTGTACATTCTAACCGTTACAGGCCTTTGAATGATCGTAATTTTACATGTCCACTCTGTTACGAAGATGATGAAAATGAAATTCATTTTGTTCTCACTTGTTCTAAACTACAAGCTGTTCGACAGCAATTAATCCCATCTAAGTACTTAAGAAAACCTTGTTTCTTCACACTGATTATGTTAATGGCATCATTGAATGAAAACACAATTAAACAGTTCGCTTTGTATTTGTATAAGGCATTTAGAATGCGAAATGATATGTTAAGACCATAAATTATGTGCTAAGCTAGTTAAATGAATTGACCTGCGCGGTATGATATGTATTTACCCCCTTCGAAGGGGCTATGGCCTTTACGAATAAAAAACGTCTACGTCTACGTCTACGTCTCTCACACACACACACACACACACACACACACACACACACACACACACACACACAAGAAATGTAACTCTTCTCTCTCTCTCTCTCTCTCTCTCTCTCTCTCTCTCTCTCTCTCTCCTCTCTCCCCTTCGATAACAAACAGGAGGATCGCTTATTCTATGTCTGTGTGTGCTGATTTTTTTTTCTTCTTTGTAATCAATTTCTTTATTCTTGTTTGTTGTTTCAGCTGATTTTTTTCCCCCTTTAAAATCATCTACGCCTTAATTAAATGTTAATGGAGGAACAACTCATCAACTTTTTAATGTGTTTGTGAAGATATGTGTGTTTTGCTAAATGTTTTGTAAGTTCTAGTCGCTAGTCTTGCTTGGCCCCTTAGCGGGGCAAGGGCAGGATGAAAAAAAAAGCATATGTTTGCATATCTGTTACCCTTGGAAATAAAGATCATCATCATCATCATCATCATTTCTCTCTCTCTCTCTCTCTCTCTCTCCTCTCCCCTCTCTCTCTCTCTCTCTCTCTCTCTCTCTTCCAATTTTCTTCCTGTTGTTACCTTCTCTCATTTTTGGGTGTATCTTCTCCCCCCTCCTTTTGTCTAAACGTGATCTCATGAGCGAAAGTGTTGTTGTTGTTGTCGTATGTTTTAGGCTTCCGTTGTTGTTTTCTGCCCACATACGCCCTGAACTGAAAACCCTTGTCTCTGCCGCCCACCGGGGCCACAGGGGGCAGCCCCAAGACCACGGCCCATTCTTTATCTTCTTTATTTCCCTTTTGTTTTTCCCCTCATCTTCCGTGCCACCTCAGCAGCATTTCTCCCACGCCGCTCATTCCAACCACCGTCCACAGCCACAGCCCGGCCCGTCCCGCCGCAGTCCCGGCACCGGCAATCCACAGGGAGCAGTCAATGTCAAGTCGTCATGAGGCAACCCACTGCAGGAGACACTGCACTGCTGCCGAGTCACTTCAGTGGTGTTCAGTGGTGCCTGTCCTGATCCAACGTACGTAGAACACCACGTATTAAGCCTCCTACTGACGACAATAACTGCTTAGTCGCGGAGCCGCCGTGAGTGAGCTCTCCCTCTGTAGAGCGCTGTCACGTAACTAGTGAAGTCCCGAAGAATTGCCGAAACCAGTGACCCTTTCAGAACGAAACCAAGGGTGTAAAAGTGGAGTGGTGTCCGAAACCAGTGACCCTTTCAGAACGAAACCAAGGGTGTAAAAGTGGAGTGGTGACCGAAACCAGTGACTCTTTCAGAACGAAACCAAGGGTGTAAAAGTGGAGTGGTGTCCGAAACCAGTGACTCTTTCAGAACGAAACCAAGGGTGTAAAAGTGGAGTGGTGTCCGAAACCAGTGACTCTTTCAGAACGAAACCAAGGGTGTAAAAGTGGAGTGGTGTCCAAAACCAGTGACCCTTTCAGAACGAAACCAAGGGTGTAAAAGTGGAGTGGTGACCGAAACCAGTGACCCTTTCAGAACGAAACCAAGGGTGTAAAAGTGGAGTGGTGATCGAAGCTGAGGTCACAATGAGTGCAGGGCATGGAGGGCAACAGAATTTGAAACACCTTTTTTTACGTCACCCATGAGAATGAAGATGAAGAGAATGATGCTGCGGATCTCCATTCTGGTCTGAGACTGCAGAACAGGGCTGTACTCTTTCATAATAAATCCCGGCGCCAACCAGGCCCGAGAGATACAGACACCTGCAGCGCTGGTCATGAAATTTGAGCAGCACTGTCGGAGGCGCATCCATTAAGGGGATGAAACTCATGTGATTCCAGTCTGATTCTCAATTGAGTCCAAAGCAAGCTAACTCCGGGTAGGAGCCGGTCGGGGGTGGAAAAAAATCCAACAAACAAAAGGCTCTGCAGGGAATCGAACGGACGACTTCCCAGCCGGGAGTCCGCGACATTAACCACCTGGCCACTGCAGCTGGTTCCTTATTTTGTAATCGGTGAAATTTCACCTATGTAAATCTTTTACACAATTGATGCCCGATACTTGACAGACATTCAGTTCGCCGGATGGTGGTGATGATGGTGATGATGGTGATGATGGTGATGGTGGTGATGGTGGAGGTAGGACATATTCGAAAATCAGCCATGCAGACACTATGGCAGGCCCGGAAAAAAAAAAAAAAAAAAAAGCACAAGCAAAATGGACAATTTCAATGGCATCCTCAAAGATGACGTTCAACTGAGTTTGAGCGACACAAACACTTTGGAAAATCCAAATCCTGGGAGCATATTGTCATTACAGAACTATTATGATTGTAAAAACAGCAACAACAACAACAACAACAACAAAAAAACTTCCTGTCCAATGAAGTAAGAACGACATTGTCTGCAGTTCAGCGTTGCTGTAGAAAAAAATTCCCGCGATTTGAGTCTTTTCGTGACGTCATGCACTGTATGTAATATAGCGGTTCAGGCCGATCGCCCACATTGTTCTGTGTAATCCCTCCCCTCCCCCCCCCCCTCCCCCCCACCCCTCCACCGTATCCCCACGTTGTGACTGGGCTGTGAAATGGCTTGGCGACGGGAAGTCTTTCATTGGATCACTTTTCATTTTGTCAGTACCCTCCATCCCCATCTCCCCCTCCCCTCTTGAGGGATAGCAAGACATGCAGAGACCGGGGGGGGGGGGGGGGGGGGGGGGGGGCACAACACCACAAGGCGTGCATTTATACACACATGTTATATACATATACTTGCAATGGGCACGTGAGAGAGAGAGAGAGAGAGAGAGAGAGAGAGAGAGAGAGAGGAAAAACAAGAGAGAGAGAGAGAGAGAATTCATTCGAAGCTCTCAAACGAAGCTCTTGAACAGCAGAAAGAAGAAAACAACACCGAGACTGGTGATATAAATCAACGTGGATTACGAAGCCCCGTGACGCAGGGAAAGCAAGCCAGTGTGTTATTGACCTCACAGCTGGCTGAAAGTGCC
>CM065718.1:15048151-15050651 GCA_033310375.1 Conus canariensis
ATCTTTTGACGCATCTGTAACTTCTCAGCTTATTGGATTAAACATTCGATATTCAAACAAAAAAAAACAACCAAAAAAAAAAAGTGCACCAATGGTTTAAAGGAATACAGTAATAAGCCGGTGGCGCTATTCAACAAAATGTGTACATCATCCTCAATGCTGTGCTTTCCTTCCTGAGAATGTGACCTGCCTTGTGCCAAGCCCTGAACAGATCCTAAAAAAAAAATATAACAAACAAACAAACAAACAAAAAAACCGCTCAAACATCTCCCTCCTATATTCATTACTTTTAATTAATGATTGAAGTTCAGCTTATTTTCTTACAGCGCTTCCTTTGCGTTCTGATTCTCTGCCTTTCACAGGCTGCTTTGCGATGCTGTTGAATCCTGTGTCTGAACCCCTCTGAACCCTTGAACGTCATGCAGTCACAGGCAGTGTATCTCCGCTGGATGCAGAGGGAGGTTACCGCCGCAATCAGTCGGGATCCACTGACGAGGATGAGCCGACGGACGACAGTCGCCCCTGGACAGGCGATAGACATGGTCCTCTCTTCAACACGGACTGTGATGGTCTCTATAGACTGCTGGTGAAGAATTAAGATTTTTATTCTACTGGTTTCCTTTTAACCACTCCCCTTTCTCCATCTCAACCCCCCCCCCCCCCCTTCCCATTTTTTGTTCAAATCATTGCACAAGAAAAAGACGTTCAGTGCCATTGTTTCAGCTAAAGGAGAAAAGCAGAGAAAAGAAAAGAGGAACAATGCATTGTGCTGTAGCTAGGGAAGAAAAGAAGAGGAAAAGAGGATCAGTGCACTTGTTTCAGCCAGAGAAGACACGGAGAGAGAGAGAGAGAGAGAGAGAGAGAGAGAGAGAGAGAGAGAGAGAGAGAACGAACGAATTTTATTTTCAGAGGGTAGTGGAGTAAGCATAACTGCTTTTTTACATCCAGCCCTCCGGGGCCAAAAGAAAAGAAAAGAAAGAAAAAGATACAAATTCTGAAATATAATAATACCAAATGCAACAAACCTAATGTACATGAGTGAACACAGACAGAAGGGGTGGGATATGGTGGGATGGGGGGCGGGTGGGGGGTGGGGGGCATTAGAGGAGAGAGAGAGAGAGAGAGAGAGAGAGAGAGAGAGAGAGAGAGAGGGAGAGAGTTAACAAAAAATAGCAATGAGAGATTGAGTGAGGGAGAAAGGAAGCGGGAGGGAGAAGCAAGGCATGGCATACATAACATTGAAGGTACACAGAGAGGAGAGAGAGAGAGAGAGAGAGAGAGAGAGAGAGAGAGAGAGAGAGAGAGAGAGAGAGAGAGAGAGAGCGAGAGAGAGAGAGAGGTTGTAAAGGAGAAGGTAAATATTATATCATTGAATTCAGGTCTTAACTGAAAGAAACCAACCATTTACAACTTTTCCATTAAATATCTGTGGTATGCTTTTTTGAACGATAATAAACTATTTTTGTTTTTGATGTATCCTGGGATTTCATTCTATAATTTTCCTCCTGAATAGATAAAAGATGTCATAATGAGATCAGTTCTTGGACGAGTGATAAATATTGTGCTTTTGTTACGAAACTCTCGTACGGGAAATTTCTCTCAGAGAGAGAGAGAGAGAGAGAGAGAGAGAGAGAGAGAGAGAGAGAGAGGGGAGAGAGAGAGAGAAAATACACTGAGCGTCAACCAACCATTTCACTTTCAGACTACGTTGTCTCTCACGTGTCACTGTTGCCCCTAGTCTACAGCTGCTGTTCCGACGCTGTGGCCATGGATGTCTAACCTTTACACCGCCACCTCTCGGCGAAAGCACCACCAAGCAAAGCTGAGCGAGGCTGCGGGTTAACCCAATCTGACCTCTGTACGTACCGTGACGCTTCCATCAAGAGTGGCTCGCATTCTGTGAAGAACCAGAACTGAAGTCGTGAATAGGAAGCTCTCACCCACCAATACATGAACACAGGGTTATGAATAGAAATGGGATTGCCTCATCCTGCTAGACAATATCAGGGGAAGTGATCCATAGTCTGAAAGATTCTAAGATCTTTGTAGGTGTTTTACAGAGTTGACACGAAGACAAGTTATTCAATTTACGAGCTTTTCCCTAAGTTGTTAAATCTGAAAGGAAAAATGCCATGCGTTCGGAAAGGAGATGAAGTTGAAGTAGTTGTGCAGACAGAATCTTTTGGATTGACCATGAACCCAGAGCGGCTGAAAACCCTAGTGCTTATATTACCCAATTGGAGAAGATCCCCCCCCCCCCCCCCCCCCCCCCACCAGTGGGACTGGACCACTTCACATGAAAAGATCCAACAATACAATCTGATATCCACAACAAAAAATCACCGACGTGATCCATGATCAAAGAATGTAGTATCTTATATGACAGAGCCTTGTTACCAACACTTTGTTTATGGAAGGAAGGGGGAAGAAATTCCCTCTCTCGATGTTTTCTATTTCCTTTAACTCACAATTAAAAGAACAGCTCCCCCACTTCCCTACC
>CM065718.1:15055651-15093151 GCA_033310375.1 Conus canariensis
TGCTTGTTTGTTTTACTGAATAAAATAGATTTGTTTAAAAAAAAAAAGCGGTTCAGTGTTGGACGGCTCTTCCAAAAGTGTCACGCCTCCTCTAATACTGTGGATTCATACAGCTGGTTTAGTTCTTTCTTCTGCACTGTAAAAAGCGTTCGGGATATTCGAAGAAAAAAGTGACAAGAGTTGCACGGATGTATACTAAATACAATCGAACCGTCAAAATCGTCATATCACAGAAACTCATCATGGAAGTGACAATTTCCCTGTCTTATTCTGTTTATCAAAACCATCAACAGTAAAACAAACGGAACAAAAGGACCCTTTTCAATATGACAGCAATGAAGGAAATACCATAGGGAAGTTAAGGAGTGGAAGATGCAAAATTAAACTAAACAGACAGTTCAACCTCTTTGGTGGAGCAGAGACTCGGAAGCAACCTGGAAAGAAGAAACGTAAGGCTGTGAGAATCTGGCAGAGAGAAAGGAAAAAAAACCTTGTCCTGATCCAGATATTGGAGCAAACATGAATCAAAAGACTGAAGATTTCACGAGACAAACTGAAGAAGCAAAAGAATCTAAATGGCAACAATTTTAACAGTCAACTGTGACAAAACATTCACACAGTTCTGGCAATTTTATCGTCGCATGGAAGGAAAACTCAAAACAAATGCCACCCAAGATAATCTAGACGCTGATGGGACCACAAAGCACAAGACAAATAAGGAGAAAGGATCGGCTCTACCGAGACCTTTCCTAGAACACAGAGATCCGAGAAATTTTGAGGAAAAGAAGAAATATTCGACCAAGTTAAATCAACATCTAGCTCAAACTGGCATTCATGATGATGAGGTACCTGAACTGGATGGCACAAAAGCCAGATGCACTAAAGATAGTGCTCCAGGTGCAGACCAAGTGTATTACCCAGATATGAAACAGCTCTCAGAAGACAGAGCCCATCTCTTCAGTGTCAAGCAGGACAGTTTCGACACTGGACACACAGTTACCTGAAAGCTCTACCAAGACCAGGACAAGATCATCTTCAGTGGCTACCGCATACGCACTATGCAAAACAATAGTAGGTAAGCTCATGGAACGAATCATAGCAAGAAAACTCGCAAGAGACCTTGAAAGGAGACAAATCCTCCCTCCCAGTCAAGCATGCTACATGGGAAAATGCGGCCTCTTTTGTCAATGAAAGGTATGGAGGATTCCAAAGAAAGAAGGAAACACTGGCGGTTGCGAGTGACCTGCAGCAGCAAAGTCCAGTTCTGGCCGTTTTGACCAGCCGCCGTGGTGAGGTGGTTAGCGTCGCGGACTCCAGGCTGGGAGGCCGTGGGTTCGATTTCCATCAGGGCCATGCGGGATTTTTCTGCCCCAACCGGCTTCTACCCAGAGTTCAGTTTGCTAAAGGCTTAAATTGGAAGACTGGAACCACACAGTCGAGTTTCATCCACCTAAAAAATCAAACTGAAACTGGATCGTACTGAGTGAATGAAGTGGCTACGACTCTCTATCTCCATTCTTGTTTGTTACACTATAATTCTGTATTCTGTTCCCCTGACATTGGGCAGGGCTTCAGGAAAAACATTTGCACAGTTGATCTTCCCACCCCTGGGAATAAAACTCTCTCTCTCGCTCTCTCATTTTGTATCCCGATTCCCTGATATTGAGTAACAGCCTCATGAAAAAATGCTCTGTTTATTTATTTTGTTTACTTTCAACCCTAGGGAATCTCTCTCTCTCTCTCTCTCTCTCTCTCTCTCTCTCTCTCTCTCTCTCTCTCTCTCTCTCTCTCCCCCTCTCTCTCTCTCTTTCTTTGCACGCGCACTTGCCAGTAAAAACAACAATTATGAATTGTTTTGGAGGGGAAGGGGGAGGGGAGAGAAGGGGCGGCAGTCACAATAGGAGATGAGTCTCGGAGGACTTCAAAGAGCAACAGCTGACAGGGAACTATCAGTGAGGGCCGAACCACCTCTCACCTGGGCCATGAGATAATCAGGACGGTGTCAGTGAGGGCCGAACCACTTCTCACCTGGCCGTGAGATAATCAGGAAGGTGTCAGTGAGGGCCGAACCACCTCTCACCTGGGCCATGAGATAATCAGGACGGTGTCAGTGAGGGCCGAACCACCTCTCACCTGGGCCATGAGATAATCAGGACGGTGTCAGTGAGGGCCGAACCACCTCTCACCTGGGCCATGAGATAATCAGGACGGTGTCAGTGAGGGCCGAACCACCTCTCACCTGGGCCATGAGATAATCAGGACGGTGTCAGTGAGGGCCGAACCACCTCTCACCTGGGCCATGAGATAATCAGGAAGGTGTCAGTGAGGGCCGAACCACCTCTTACCTGGGCCATGAGATAATCAGGAAGGTAAACAAAAAATGAGCATGGAGCATTCACTTCTCACAGATGAGAGACGCCACAAGGGGAAGAGAGCAGAGTAAAAACTTGTCTGTCCATTTATATAGTTCCTCTTCTGCCATTAAATGTGAAAGGAAAAAAAGGAGAGAGAGAGGGAGAGAGAGAGAGAGAGAGAGAGAGAGAGAGATACAGACAGACAGACGTGGACAGACAGAGAGAGAGAGAGAGAGTGAAAGACAGACAAGCAGACAGGGTGGGGGGAAGGGGGACAGAGAGAGAGAGAGAGACAGACAGACAGACAGACAGACAGACAGACAGACAGACAGACAGAAACACTGTAGCTAGAGCAAACCGTTCACAATTAAACTATGCTGTCACTCATGTGTCAACGAGGCTTCCAGTCTGGGAGCTACTGTTCCTGGCTGAAAGCCATCGTGTCTGACCTTTCTGCCACCCCCTCTGCGAGTACACCAAGAGGCAAAGTGACAGACTAAATCAGCACGACCTCTGTACAAACCGTGACGTTTCCATCATAAGTGGCCGCCTTCTATGAAGAGCTGAAAACTGAAGCTGTGAATACAGACTATCATCCACCACTATAACGCGGCGTTGTGAATAGAAATTACATCGCTTCCTCACTCTGCAGAATATCAGGAGCAGCCATCAAAAGCCAGGAAAAGCCTAGCAGGATTTTCTGCGCTGGTTTTATTGAGTTCACAGGAGGGCAGCCGTCAGCTTCTAGGGTTTTCGAAGTCGTCCGCACTGAACGGAAAGACGTCATGATGTCTTTCAACAGGAAATGAAAGGAATACAAACGTGTGTGTGTGTGTGTGGTGTGTGTGTGTGTGTGTGTGTGTGTGTGTGTGTGTGTGTGTGTGCGTGCTTGCGTGCGTGCGTGCGTGCGTGTGTGTGTGTGTGTGTGTGTGTGGCCTGATCGCTCAGACAGGACCCCGTTCACTAGGCTGCTAAAATCCCCAACGCTTGTATCTTCTGACTGAAAGGGAGACCCCAGTATGCACTGAGTAGGACCACACCAAATCCCCCACTGTATAACCCACATCTGCAAATCAAATCAAGTGAGAAGACCTCTGGTTACTTAAAATTAAAGTAGTCAAATACAGCGCTTGCCGGATAGTCTTGAGTTTTAACGACATGTGGAATTGGATTTTTTTTTTTTCGGCTTGAAAACCATCTCTGTCCACCCAGCATTACACTGGTACCCGATTCAGTTCAGGGAGGGTTAAAGGTGGCGAAAGGGGGGGGGGGGGGGAGATGGGCGCCGCATTCCATTATGTCATACCCTAGACATGGTGCACCTCTGACAGTTCACTGCTCCTGTGGTCGATAGGCTGTGGGAAATTTAACCTTTAAAATCTTTTAATCTCAAGTTTGATCTGTTTGTCTTCTCCCCTCCCATTTCTCCTTGGGGCACGTATCTGGCTTGATGTTCATTCAAGAAGTTAAGTCAAATCTAGCATGCACTGATTGCACCTTCACTCAAATTCTTTTCACAATTACGTTCTCTTTCCCTGGCTGTTGTTCATACCCATATTTTCAAATGTGATGAATTTTTTTTCTTATCTTATGTAATACGTACTCTATCAGTCAGTTTTTTTCCTACCTGTTCAAATCTATGCCTACCCACACCAGCGTAACTTAACATACTAACATGACTTTTCTGTGAAGAGTGGGTGACGACCATTCAAACACTTTATTTCATTATTGTGTATTAAAGGAAATAGCAATGTAGGTATTTCTGTCTCCGTTTTCTTTGTTTTTTGAATTAACATTTTGTTGTCAGACCCATCGACCTTGGGCAAGGGCTACACAAACAGGCATTGCTGCAAACACAATCCTACAGGGTCCACAAGAGAGAGAGAGACAGAGAGACAGAGAGACAATGACAATGACAATGAATACAGTTTAATGTCATCAGCAAAACCTGCTATTTGACATGGGGAACTCTGCTTGAACAAAATTAAGAAAAATCAAAATTAAAGAGAATCAGAAAGCAAACAGAAATGAGTAAACATCATAAATAGCAAGGGACCAACAGGCCTAGTCAATCAGTTGAGAGGACAATAAGAAAGAACATTAATTCTACTTAAGTATTGAAAAGCTTCCTTTTTCGAAGAATATTTGCTTCTGCGATAAATTTAGCAATAGATTTTAAGTTGTTTTCACTATCACTCTGTAACAGAGTGACTAAGTCACGTTCTTCTGCTAATACTGATTTAAAGACATCGCATTTTCCCCGTACCTTTTCATACACCTCATACTGAAAGAAAAAGTGAAATTCATCTTCTATATTATTTTGTTTTCACAAATTGGACAGATACAGTTAGGTTCATTATTAAATATACCATACTATCCTTCTCTAGCATATAGACCAAGGGTCCTTGTTCGAAAGCGTGCTAATGAATCCCCATGCCTATGAGAGAGAGAGAGAGAGAGAGAGAGAGAGAGAGAGAGAGAGAGAGAGAGAGAGAGAGAGAGAGAGAGAGAGAAACACTGTAGCTAAAGCAAACCGTTTACAATTAAACTATGCTGTCACTCATGTGTCACCGTGGCTTCCAGTCTGGGAGCTATTGTTCCTGGCTGAAAGCCATCGTGTCTGACCTTTCTGCCACCCCTCTGCGAGTACACCAAGAGGCAAAGTGACAGACTAAATCAACACGACCTCTGTACAACCGTGACGTTTCTATCGAAAGTGGCCGCGTTCTACGATGAGCTGAAAATTGAAGTTGTGAATACAGACTATTGTCCACCACAATAACGCGGCGTTGTGAATAGAAATTAGATCGCTTCCTCACACTGCAGAATATCAGGAGCAGCCATCAAAAGCTGGGAACATCCTAGGAGGAATTTTGGCGCTGGTTTTATCGAGTTCACAGGAGGGCAGCCGTCCGCTTCCGGTGTTTTTGAAGTCATCTGTACTGAACGGAAAGACGTCATGATGTCCTTCAACAGGAAATGAAAGGAATACAAAGTAGTGTGTGTGTGTGTGTGTGTGTGTGTGTGTGTGTGTGTGTGTGTGTGTGTGTGTGTGTGTAGACTGATCGCCCTAAGATGACCACGGTTCACAAGGCTGCTGAAATCCCAAACACTTATATCTTTCGACTGAAAGGGAGACCCCAGTCTGCACTCAGTAAAACCGCACAAAAGGTCTCACTATATTAACCCACATTTGCATATCAAATCAAGGGAGATGACCTCTAGTTGCTTAAAGTAGTCAAAAAGAGCAATGAAAGTAATTTTGACTGCTGATCTTTTGTTTCACCAAGCATTTGATGTCATCAGTCCTGTAGACGGTTTATGACCAAACGTTGATGATTTCTAATGTGATTTTTGTTGTTGTTTGTTTGTTGTTGTTTTTTTTCTATTGTAAACCTGTACATCCACGAAAATAATATGTAATGGTCAATTAGAGCGTTTGCCTGCAGAGCTGAAAGTCTCGAGTTGTAACCACTTTAACCACGCCGGGGGGGGGGGGGGGGGGGAGGGGGGATGGGGGGAAGGGGGGAAGGGGGAGGGGGGGAAGGGGGGATGGGGGAGGGGGGAAGGGGAGGGAGGAGGAGGAGGGTTATTTTGGACTTGAAAACGTCCTCTGTCCACCCAGCATTAAACGGGTACCTGGTTCAGTTCAGGGAGGGTTAAAGGCGACAAAATGAGGATGGGGTGGGCACCGAATTCCATTATACTGTGCCCTAAGCATGGTGATCCTCTGAAAGTTCACTGCCTCTGCAGCCAATAGGCTGTGGGAAATTTCATCTTTGAAATTTTAAAATCTCTAGTTTGATCTTTTTCTTCTCTCCTCCCCCTTTTCCTTGGGGTACGCATCTGTGTTTGATGTTTATTCAAGAAGCAAGTCAGATCTTGTGTCTTTTGGTTGCATCTTCACTTAAATTCTTTTCACAGTTACATTCTCTTTCTTTGGTTGTTGCTCCTACCCATAGTTTCAAATGCAGTGAATTTTTTTTCATCCTATGTAATACCTGCTCTTGTCTATCAGTCAGTCTTTCCTACCTTCGTTCAAATCTCCACCTGTCCACACCAGCATAACTTAACATACTAGCACGACCCTTTCTGTGAAGACGGGGCGACTACGTTTAAACAGTTTAGTTAATTCACATGTATCAACGGAAATGGCTATGTCTGTATCTGTCTCCGTTTTATTTTTTGATTCACATTAAGTGGTCAGACGGATCGAACTAGGGCAAGGGCAACAAGAATAGCCGTTCTGGCAAACACAATCCTACAGGGCCCACGGCGTGTGCACATGTATGCGTGCGCGCGTGCGCACACACACACACACACACACACACACACACACACACACACACACACACACACACACACACTCACAAACACACACAAAGAAAGAGACAGAGAGTGAGAGAGAGAGAGAGAGAGAGAGAGAGAGAGAGAGAGAGAGAGAGAGAAACAATCAAACTATGTTGTCACTCATGTGTCACCGTGGCTTCCAGTCTGGGAGCTACTGTTCCTGGCTGAAAGCCATCATGTCTGACCTTTCTGCCACCCCCTTTTCGAGTACACCAAGAGGCAAAGTGACAGACTAAATCAGCACGACCTCTGTACAAACCGTGACGTTTCCATCATAAGTGGCCGCCTTCTATGGAGAGCTTAACATTGAAGCTGTGAATACAGACTATCATCCACCACTATAACGCGGCGTTGTGAATAGAAATTAGATCGTTTCCTCACACTGCAGAATATCAGGAGCAGCCATCAAAAGCCAGGAAAATCCTAAGAGGATGTTTGGCGCTGGTTTTATTGAGTTCACAGGAGGGCAGCCGTCAGCTTCAAGGGTTTTCGAAGTCGTCCGTACTGAACGGAAAGGCGTCATGATGTCTTTCAACAGGAAATGAAAGGAATACAAACTAGCGTGTGTGTGTGTGTGTGTGTGTGTGTGTGTGTGTGTGTGTGTGTGTGTGTGTGTGTGTGTGTGTGCGTGCGTGTGTGTGTGTGGAATAATTGTTCTAAGAGGACCACATTCACAAGGCTGCTGAAATCACTGACACTTATATCTTCTGACTGAAAGGGAGACCCCAGTTTCCACTCAGTGAGACCGCACCAAATCTCCAACTGCATATCAAATCAAGGGAGATGACTTCTAGTTGTTTAAAGTAGTCAAAAATGGCAACAAAAATGATCTTTGACTGCTGATCTTCAGTTTCACCAGTCATTTGAAGTCATCAGTCCTGAAGACGGCCTATGACCGAAACGTTGATAATTTCTGTTCGGTTTTTGTTCGTTTGTTTGTTTGGGTTTTTTTTTTCCTATTGTGAATCTTCGGAACATCCTCAAAGATAGTTTGTAATGGTCAATTAGAGCATTTGCCTGCGGAGCTGAATGTCTCGAGCTTTAACCACGGGCGGGAGGGGGGGGGGGGGGGGGGGGGGGGGGGGGGGGGGGGGGGGGGGAGTTCAGCTTGAAAACCTCTGTCCACTCAGCATTAAACGGGTACCTGGTTCAGTTCAGGGAAGGTTAAAGGCGGCGAAATGAGGATGGGGGACGGCTCCGCATTCCATCATACCGAGCCCCAGACAAGGCGAATCCCTGAGAGTTAACTGCCGCTGCGGCCGATGGGCTCTGGGAAATCTAATCTCTGAAATGGCTTCATTTCTGGTTTGATCTCTTTTTCTTCTCCTCCCTCTACTCCTTGGGGCATGTATCTGGGTTTGAAGTTCATTCAAGAAGTCAGTCAGATCTTGTGTATATTGGCTGCAGTTTTACTCAAATTCTTTTCACAATTACATTCTCTTTCTTTGGTTCTTGTTCATACGCACGCACATACACGCGCACACACACACACACACACACACACACACACACACACACACACACACACACACACCAAGAGCATCACTCTACTTACGCTTGTTCGCTCCTCCTACGATGCAATTTACAATGACTTTTTTTCTTCAGAAAGACGACTGGGGAAAGGGTGGAAATTCAAAAAGCGGTCGTGTAATGAATTCAATCGAAGCGACATGAAAATCTGCAGTGCCTTTTCTTGGCTCGCAAGTGATTCTCCCTGACACTCTGCAGCCTGAAGATGCGATCTGATGTTCTTTCTCAGCGCCGCCGTACCACCTCGACGTATGAGTAATGTTCCTGGCTTCATTTCCTTCTCGTCAGGAAAGTGGCCGCTTCAACGGAAAATGTCAAATCACAGCTGCATAACTTCCTCATGAAAAAAACATTTTGAGGATGTTGCTGAACTGATGAAGAAGTCGCAGTGGTTCAAATACCTGACATAGGGGCTACAAGCATGGGTCAGACAGGTACTACAGAAGTGTAATTTCACCACCTTGTTCTTTCAAGCTGTCATGACATATCGGTCACAAGCATGGGTCAGTTAGGTACTACAGAAGTGTAATTTCACCACCTTGTTCTTTCAAGCTGTCATGACATATCGGTCACAAGCATGGGTCAGACAGGTTGTACAGAAGTGTAATTCTATCACCTTGTTCTTTCAAGCTGTCATGACATATCGGTCACAAGCATGGGTCAGACAGGTTGTACAGAAGTGTAATTCTATCACCTTGTTCTTTCCAAGCTGTCAATAAACTGGCAGAACGATAGGATACAGGTCAGACAAGGTGACTATGATGGTGGGTCTCTAGAAAGAAACAACAACAACAAAAAACCACCACAGACTACAGCAACGACAGTGTCACGATTTTCTATTTGGTCGATCTGTTAGTTGGTCTCTAACCCCCCCCCCCCCTTCCCCCCCCCCCCCCCCCCTCCAACAACGCCCACCATCCCCTCCTCCCAGCTTGCGATTATTTGAGTTATATATTGAGTGTTCGAATTTCGCTGAAAGCGCATGGGTGATCGTGTGTGTGTGTGTGTGTGTGTGTGTGTGTGTGTGTGTGTGTGTGTGTGTGTGTTATTTACATATATATTATATATATATATATATATAATATGTGTGTGTATAGGCTACATCTCTGAAGTATCAATAACATTGCTCTCTCTTTTCGGCTTCTTCGAACCCTCATTTTCATTATCTTTCTCTCTTCTCTCCCCCCTTCACTGTCTTCATTTCTCTATCAATCTCTTCTTTACTTACGTATCTGTTCATCCCCTTTCTTACTTACTTTCTTTAAAATATGTGTTGTTACTCTTCTATTTATGTATTTCGTCTTTCTTTCCTTTTTTTTGCTTATTTGCTTTTTGTTGTTTCTTGTCTGTTTGTTTTTCTTCTTCTGTTTCGATAATACTGTTAACGGTTTACTTATTATTTGATTCCTTTCAACCTACTCAATAATAATAATAATAAGAAGAAGAAGAAGAAGAAGAAGAAATGAAATAACAACAACAATAATAATAACAATAAAAAGTAGTTGTAGTAATACATACATCGTTATTTTTTTCATTCATGTTATTCAATAAACTGCATTCCATCTACGTTTTCTAAATGTCCATGGTTGACACAGCCAGTCAAACAAACCAAAGTCGCATGTGTCAATCAAGCAAGCTGAATCGGTCAGTCAGAGGTCGCCCTTTGCAGGTACCCATTCTTCGTGGCCTGACCTTCCCTCTAACTGCAATCAGTTCTTCTGCCGGAGAGCGGACAACCTGCCCCACACCAGTCGCTGAAGCCTGTGCACTGCTGAACTCAGTACAGGAAGCGAGACCACCTGCCTGGCATTTTTATCGCTTTTGATTATCCCCCCCCCCCCCCCCCCCCCCCTGCGAAGCACCATAATTTGTATTCACAGAGCGCGTCACCGAATCATCGTACAACCCCCTACCTCTGCTTTCACCTTTCGCTCTTCCGTTGAGTGCAGGCCATTATGAATGGACGCACCAGAGCACGTGCAGCCATGAAATTTGTAATTTCTTTCGACAACAGTCTGGAGTCTGGAGTCACCTTGAGAACTGTCGGTGTGCTGGTAGCGTGGTGGCTGGCAGTTTGACACAGTGACCACGCAGACGGGATAGGTGGTGCTCGAGTTCGAATGCGAGAGTGACAGTTTGGAATGAGCGGTCGGTCTCTGGTTCAGTTGCCCTGTTTGTATGGCTGTCTCCATCTCTTCCTCTCACGTTCAGATTCAGTCAGTCTAGAGGTGTGGTGTGTGTGTGTGTGTGTGTGTGTGTGTGTGTGTGTGTGTGTGTGGAGAGAGAGAGAGAGAGAGAGAGAGTGAGTGTGTGCGTGCGTGTGTCTGCTTGCGTGCGTGCGAGCGCGCGCGCGCGCGCGAATGTGTGTGTGTGTGTGTGTGTGTGTGTGCGTGCGTGCGTGCGGTGTGTGCGTGCGTGCGTGTGTGTGTGTGTGTGTGTGTGTGTGTGTGTGTGTGTGTGTGTGTGTGTGTGTGTGTGTGTGTGCCTGCCTGCGAAAGAAAGACAGAGAGTGAGAGAAAGCATATATGCGTATGTAAATACATATGCTAATCCACTCACGTTTGTTTGTTTTCCTTTTCACTTCTGCTCACAACGTTCACTATACGGCAGAAATGTAAATAATTTTCCAGTTACACAAAAACGTAAACCAACCAACCAACAAACAGTAAGATAAACTGCTACTAGGTTAAGAAAATTGCATCCATAGTATAAATAAGTCGGTCAATCAGCCCATTGCATGTGTGAACGCATAACCTGCACACAGAACGTGTCTTTGAGCTTCCTAGAGAGCTCTTTGTAGCTTCTTTTACCTCCCCTTCAACTCCTGTTGAAGCAGTCGACATTTTTACCACTTTCAAAACATATATGGCCTTATTTTCTCAGACACCATGGAATGATCTGCATGCCAGCACAGTTGTTCAGTTTCCCCCTGAACCCCCCCCCCCCCCCCCCCCCTGCACCTCCCCCTCCAGCATTCTCCTATTGGAAACTGTCCTCAAGTGAACTCCGTCTAAGGAAAAGGAAACTCTTGGTCATTTGATTGGCTCGTGATTACTCCCCATGTCCCTCGCCAGCCCAGCAGAGCTATCTGGTTTCTACTCTCAACACCACCTTATACTAAAGTGATATATGATGTCTATATTTCATTTCGGCTTTACACACGATGTATCCAATATCAATGGAAAGCAGATGTCGAGCGGGTAGGAAAGCGGTTTGGGCTTTCAACGTCAGAAATAGTGAATACGACAGGTCAGTCAAGCATTAAACATATTTGATTCTGTCTCCTTTTTCCTTTCTAGTTGTCACGGAACTGGCAGAGCGATAGTCGAAATGGTCAGTTTGGTGACTGCAGTGACTGGTTCTCTCGCGTGAGTTCACTGGCTAGAAGCGTAAGCAGTGACACCCCCCCCCCTCTCTCTCTCTCTCTCTCTCTCTCTCTGCTCCTCCTCCTCCTCCTTTCCCCCCTCCTACTCCTCCCCCATGCGATTTAGGAATGTGAATTCATTGTAAGAATAAAAGTGATCTGTGTGTATTGGTCATGCCATCACCTCTTTCCTCACGTAGGTTTTTTTTCTGTATACTTGTGCCCTTATCTTAAAATGTTGCCATGAGCATTTTGTTTCATGTAAAACCTGCATAGCCGTAGGGAATCGCCAGACATCCATTCCATTGTCATTTCAATACATCAATTCAAGTTTTTGTTGTTGTATAGCATCAGAAAACTAAGTGACTTTTGTCTAGGATATTTACTGCCTTGACACAAAGCTACCTATATGACAGAACTATGGCCCTCTCCATGCTCCTTCTTGTTCCTTTACTACATATTATGTATTTTGTTCTCCTCATACGGGGCAAGGGCTAGATTAAAAAAAAAAAAGAACGGATCTCCCATCCTTGGAAGAAAGATTAATCTTGACTTGTATTTAATGTGTGTGAGGGGATGGTAGGCGATTTTCGTAGTATATGTTTTTTCTGCTTCAAAAAAAACCCAAAGAAATTCCATTCACAAAACCCAAATATTGTAGTTTATACCATTAAAAGCCTTAATTATCAAACACATACGAGAACACCAACGAACCAGCTGTGCATTCATTCTGAGATGCTTTGTTTGTCTTGGTAATGGGGGTTGGGGGGGGTTAGGTGGGGAGGTTTGGGGCTGGAGAATTGGGGAATGGAGGTGAGGGCTTTGGTGGTGGGGGGGGGGGGGGGGGTTGGAGATGGGATAGGTTTGTGTCTACGCTTAACCTGAATTGCTTGTACTGAGTCACCAGCGAGTAAAATGTGTAATTAGACAAATTCATTTCCCATTCATTTTACTCTGAAACACATGATTTTCCACCTTTCAAATCATGCCTTGCAAATGAAACCGTGACTGAAAATGTCTTCTTATGAACACGAAAACATCGTTCATTTTGCCTTCTGGTTAGCTACAGTTTGATGAACCAGTTACATTCTTATTCATACAATCGCTTCACTGTTTAAAGGGATAGTGTATGTGTACAGCGTCCTTTATATTCGGACGATGACGTCAAAAGTTGTGAAAACGACAAGGTAATTTAGTCTGCCACCTCTCCTCTTGAGGCTGGTGTATGAGCCAGGTGGTGATATGAAGTTAGACACAGAGGTGACAGCGAGGGCTCTCTTCCTGTTGATCGCAGACAGACAAAAGCGACAGACACAATGATCAATGTCTACGCTTGGCTGACCTGTGCTTTGATCTCCGTCTCGCTCTCTGTATGTCTCTCTGTCTCCGTAACTCCCCACCCCCACCCACATCCCACCACCTCTCCTCCACCACCCCTCATTTCTGTTATCTCCACTTTCACTTGGTTCTTTGCTAACAGTTACGTTTTGTTTGCTACTTAACCCTTACGATTGCGATAATTGTAAAATCAAGTGCATTTATACTGCAAAGGCAAGGCATAAATGATGGATAATTTCAGTAATTCATAGAAAATGTCTGTCAATAATGTTAACAGGCAGTGTGATGACATGGCTGCTCAAACCAGAACAGCGGAGGTGTGTGTGTGCGCCTACATTGTCACCTCAATCAAATGCACGATCTCAGCCGACCTCGAAAGACATGCACGCGCAAATCCGTTGGTCCTCACTCTCCTTTCTCTTCCCTCTGGAACTCACGGTGTTTATTTTCCTTCAGAACAGGCCTGGAAACTGACACCTGCCCTGTGCTGAATTCCACAAAGGAAAGACACACACGGTGTTTATTTTCCTTTCCTTCAGAACAGGCCTGGAAACTGACACCTGCCCTGTGCTGAATTCCACAAAGGAAAGACCACACACGGTGTTTATTTTCCTTTCCTTCAGAACAGGCCTGGAAACTGACACCTGCCCTGTACTGAATTCCACAAAGGAAAGACCACACACGGTGTTTATTTTCCTTTCCTTCAGAACAGGCCTGGAAACTGACACCTGCCCTGTGCTGAATTCCACAAAGGAAAGACCACACACGGTGTTTATTTTCCTTCAGAACAGGCCTGGAAACTGACACCTGCCCTGTGCTGAATTCCACAAAGGAAAGACCACACACGGTGTTTATTTTCCTTCAGAACAGGCCTGGAAACTGACACCTGCCCTGTGCTGAATTCCACAAAGGAAAGACCACACACGGTGTTTAATTTCCTTTCCTTCAGAACAGGCCTGGAAACTGACACCTGCCCTGTGCTGAATTCCACAAAGGAAAGACCACACACGGTGTTTAATTTCCTTTCCTTCAGAACAGGCCTGGAAACTGACACCTGCCCTGTGCTGAATTCCACAAAGGAAAGACCACACACGGTGTTTATTTTCCTTCAGAACAGGCCTGGAAACTGACACCTGCCCTGTACTGAATTCCACAAAGGAAAGACCACACACGGTGTTTAATTTCCTTTCCTTCAGAACAGGCCTGGAAACTGACACCTGCCCTGTGCTGAATTCCACAAAGGAAAGACCACACACGGTGTTTAATTTCCTTTCCTTCAGAACAGGCCTGGAAACTGACACCTGCCCTGTGCTGAATTCCACAAAGGAAAGACCACACACGGTGTTTATTTTCCTTCAGAACAGGCCTGGAAACTGACACCTGCCCTGTGCTGAATTCCACAAAGGAAAGACCAAAACACACTGGTCAATTGACCTTTCGTGCCTGTCCGACACTCTCCAGTCCACATATTCTGGTAATCCCACTGGTGTATCCGTTCTGGAGAAAATCTGTATTCCCATCTCTGTATTCCCATCTCTGCGTCGTTGAATAAAACTCCTTTCAATAAAAAAAAACAAAACAAAACAAAAAAAAAAACATCAAGGCTTACGCAGACTTCAGGACTTATTTACTTTGTAAACTTCCGAGACTGCTGGACGTTTAGCATGCCAGTGGCCCAAAGAAAACACAGAGGCTGAAGCGACGGGTCCATCAAAGTAGGTTACAAAGGCGGTCACAAACTAGAGCGACACACGCTCTTCACATTACATCTGGTTGGCATCCTGTTTGATCTTGCTCACTGTTTCTCTTCTTTCTAACCCCTCCCCCCCCCCAACCCACGTCGTCCTTCCGTGTCTACACTGTATGTGTTTTTTTGTTTTTTTTTAACCTAGTTGTTAATACATTTTGTGGTCGTAAAAAAATGCTCCTTTTTAATTCGTTAGTTTTAAATTATTAACAGACGGCCGACTTTTCAAACATGTTTAATTTACTTAGTTTTACAGGGGGATTAGCCTGCTCAGATCAAACCAGCCGACTGGAAGTATGTACTGAACTATCACGTAAATAAAGGACAAGGTCTGAGTCAACATGGCCAAAGATCGATACAGAAAAGCTTTTGATCCTAACCTACCCTTTCACTTCCTACTGAGATGTACCATGACGATTTTTCCCTTTCAGAACATATGATTTGGAAAAAAAGACTTTTAATGAAACGCTGTCCTCACTTAAACTTGACAACAGAAGCATGACAATCCCCATAGGCCTTTCCTTGGTTTGGACATGATACACTCGATCGAATATCCATTCACAACACCATGTTACCACAGTAATGTAATGTACTGTAAAATGCCATTTATAGAGCGCTTTACCTCGCAAGAGTCCAAAGCGCATATTACAGAAAAAACATGATAAAATTATAATTCTAATTCAAAGCGTGCGCGCACACACACACACACAGACACACACAGACACAGACACAGACACACACACACACACACACACACACACACACACACATGCGCGCGAACACACACCACACAGATACAGACACACACACACACACACACACACACACACACACACACACACACACACACCACACACACTCACACACGCCGAAAAACTCACACACGCAGACAGACACACGAGCGCGTTCAGCATCAGCAAACACGCGCACAGTGGAAAGTGGATATTGTTAATCAGTCCGAGGGAAAAGAAGTGTCTGTAGGGAGGTTTGAAAAGTCTCTAAAGAGTCCCAGTGGCATACACTCTTTGTTCAAATCGCCAAAACAGGAATAGAATTTAAGAAATGAAGTCCATCACCTTTCCTTTTAGGTGAACTTGGAAAAAGCTCTAGCTTTAAGATGTGTCCTCGTGGTGATAACAGTGAACAGTCGCTTCAGGTCGAGAGGTAGAGCAACAAAGATAGTGCTAATTCCCAGCGTGGAATGTCTGGTTGATCTCTCTCTCCCTGACTCTACTCTTGAAAGTCGCCTTCACAGTAGACTCGACTATAAACAATTCGACTCCGATATGCGCTTTATCGGATATCTGCTAGTGTTTATCTGTTCCAAGGAGACCGCCACTCGTTTTGACTTGGTCACGAGAACCTTCGAGGACCTACAGACACAATGCGGGGAAAACTTAAAATCAAAATTAGACCATGTTCTATCCTTAATCATGGTTTGTATGGGCCCGAATATGGTGCCCATCACTGTCTCTTCACGTTTATGCGATCGTGTACAATATGTGAATGACAGACCTGTAGATCGTCACTGCAGGGTATTGTGAGGTGACTATGTTTTCACCTGTCTTTTTTTTGATTGTATGTCTGCCTTCTGGCAAGATCCTGACTGTCTTTTAACGACACATGGAGGAGAGATGGAATGCGGCCCACAGAACTCAACCCTTAAGATTCTGGCGCGGATCAATGATATGGATCTGGATCAGACAGCAGATCCAAGATCCATTCGACTCTGGTCGACGTCTGCGGCTCCTAAATTTGGTGTTGAAAAAAGAAAACGGAATATCGGTTTATCTGTGTCATAAATTCATAAAATCATGAACAAGTATAAATCGATTCCTCACTAATGAACTGGACCACCATTCTAGATGATTCGTCGCCGTCAGACTAACAATGCTTACAACTTAAGTCAAGCGCCTACGAACAATAACAGTATAAGGACAATTTGTCTTCGTACGTATTTGTTTACTTTCTATTCATTCCGTAGGAGACACATCGCATTTTCCTTCTATCATCGGAAACGACTCTGGAAAAAAACGAAAACCATAAAACTAAAACCCTTTGTGTCATGAAGTCAATGAAGGAAGCACAGAGGTGGCGAAGTCACTTCTCTTGCTTTTGATTACTTCCCCTCACACTCTCCCGGCTGATGACTCAGTCTCATTACTATTCACAAGACCTTGTTAACGCACTGGCGTATCATCTGTACCCAGACTTCATTTCCTGGCCTACGCACAACATGACCACCTCTGATGAAAATAAATCAACGCCCACAATGCCGTCATATTCATTTCCTTCGTCAAGGACGTCAGCTGCGCACCTGCCGTCTGTTGCTTTTTTCTGTCAACAAAGTCACACACACAACAACTACTGTTCTGATTTTTTTTTTTTTTTTAGAAAAAGAAACTTCGTGAAAAGATTAAATGTTGCAAAAAAGACTAAAGTCCTTAAAAAACACCACAGAGACGTGTTTCCTCCATTTCATATACTAGATGACCGGGGTGAGACCAGACACAAAGAGTTATCCTCTCCTGAACACAATTAAAGGAGCACGAGACTCTCGTGGCCATTGCCCTGCCTTTGATTACTTCCCCTGACACTCTTCAGTCTGATGAAAAGCTTTCAATTCTAATCCTCACACCACGTTTCCGTGTTGACGTGTCATCTGTGTCCACACTCTCATGTCCAGTACTTCATGAGAAGTGACCAGTTTCCATGGAAACATGGAAAACGTGCAGACATCAAATTGATTTATCTTCCCCTTTGAGCCTGTCTGTCGGTGTATGTACTAGCGCCAGGAGAGCGGTAACCTCACGGCTGGACACAATGGCTCTGTAAGCACGTAGTTTACAACGGAAAAACTGATGGGAGCGATGAAATTGTGGATGGGGAAAGTCAAATGTCTGTGCATAGATTAGAGCAAGATATCTTTTCCTTTGTCACGCCATAGAACAGCCTCCATTACCTGGGTCAGACAGTGAGGTCGGTTTAGTGGGAATCAGTGAATATGCAGGTTTATTTTATCTGTTTTAGCATCCTCAGTACTGACTGCAACTAAACCATCCTCGGTATTTGTTAGAACTATCAGATACTCTCCCTTGGTAACTCCTGGCCGACTGACATGCGTCCGATTCCTGGTCACACCTTAACACATACACCTGGTACCTAGATCCACCGATGAGGACGGCTATGCTGAAACGGTTATTTGGCTGTTGTAAAAACAAAGTTCGTACATGTTAAGGAATTTATGTTTCGACAAATATTTCTCAGGAATCATTTTTTTGTTATGGTTGCACCGTAGCCTCTAAAGGTGATGTCTGCTCATGCAAATACGTGCTCACGCTCACGGACATTTTTTCTTTTGTTCAGACCACTGAGTCATGAGCAACAAAAGGAGAAAAAAAATCCAGATCCAGACACACTGCGGTTATGACAGCATCGGAGGCATTTACTAATGCTGCAGGAAGACACAGGATTGGGAATCGTCCACGCGGCTCGCACAACGTGTTTGAACGAACGAGTACCGAGCAGCCACCAAAAGAACGTGACTTAATTTTCAGATGAGAGATATACAGATAAATAGACAAAGAGAGAGAGAGAGAGAGAGAGAGAGAGAGGGGGGAGACAGAGAGAGACAGAGAGAAAAAGAGAGACAGAGAGAGAGAGACAGAGAAGAGAGAGAGTCAGAAGGAGACAGAGAGAGAGAGAGAGAGAGAGAGAGAGAAGAAGAGAGAGAGAGAGAGAGAGAGAGAGAGAGAGGAAGGAAGAGAGAGGAGGGAGGGAGGTTGATGCCAGTGAATTGTGTTGGACCTGGCACGCCAGAAGTGATTTACCATTGAACAGGAGCCATTAAAGGTGCCTTATTTGGTTAGCAGGAGAGAGAGAGAGAGAGAGAGAGAGAGAGAGAGAGAGAGAGAGAGAGACAGACAGACAGACCGAGAGAGAGAGACAGAGAGTGACAGAGAGAGAGAGAGAGAGAGAGAGAGAGAGAGAGAGAAAGGGAGAGACAGACAGACAGAGACAGAGAGAAACGACGAGAGAGAGAGAGAGAGAGAGAGAGAGAGAGAGAGAGAGAGAGAGAGAGAGAGAGGAGAAAGACTGAGAAACAGAGAGAGAAAGAGAGACAGATTGAGAGAGAAAGAGAGAAAGAGAGAGAGAGAAGAGAGACAGAGAGACAGAGAGACAGAGAGAGAGACTGAGACTGAGAGAGAGAGACTGAGAGGAGAAGAGAGAGAGAGAGAGAGAGAGAGAGATACTGAGAGAGAAACAGAGGTAGAGACAGAGAGAAACACACACCACACACACACACACACACACACACACACACAGAGAGGAGAGAGAGAGAGAGAGAGAGAGAGAGAGAGAGAGAGGAGAGAGAGAGAGATACTGAGAGAGAAACAGAGAGAGGGACAGAGAGAGACAGAGAAAAACAGAGACAGAGAGACACAGAGAGAGATAGAGAGAGAGAGTGAAGAGAGAAACAAAGGGAAAGAGAGAGAGAGAGAGAGAGAGAGAGAGAGAGAGAGAGAGAGAGAGAGGAGGTGGTGGTGGATGAGGGGAGGTGGAGAGAGAGGTAGAGAAAGCTGGGATGTCCTCATTTGATGACTCGCTACCCGGGGGGTATGATCAGGGAAGGTGGAAGGCGGAAGGTGAGTCATTTGATTCCTGTCCTTACGACCTATGAAGTGTGAACTGAGAGCCTGAAACCGCCATTAAGGCGTTCTTCCATTTCATGGACAGATCCAGAGTGGGCGTGTGGATGTACGCACGTACGTGCCTGCTCGCGCTCGCGTGCTTGCGTGTTGACCAAATTAGTAGAAGGGACCAGCCGCCGTGGCTAAGTGGTTAGCGTTGCGGACTCCCGGCTGGGAGGTCGCTGGTTCGATACCCATCAGAGTCATGTGGGATTTTTTGCCCCGACCGGCTCCTACCCAGAGCTGAGTTTGCTACGGGCTCAGTTGGGAAGACTGGGACTTCACAGTCGAGTTTCGTCCACTTAATGGATGCGTCTCTGAGAGTGGTGCTCAAATTTCCTGACCAGCACTGCAGGTGTCTGTATCTCTCGGGCCTGATTGACGCCGGGATATATTATGAAAGGAAGCGTAGAGCACAGCCCTGTCACGCAGTCTCAGACCGAAATTGAAATCCGTAGCATCATCTTTATCATCCTCATTCTCATCGATCAGCATTAAAAAAGAAAAGTCTCAAATTCTATGGCCCTTCATGCCCTGCTCTCATGGTGACCTCAGTTTCGATGTCCTCTCCACGTCTGTGGCCTTGGTTTGGTTCCGTCGGGGTCACTGGTATTGGCGAGTCCATGAGGGCTGTCGTTGGACGGACGTGGTGGCACCCTCCGGAGGGAGAGCTCACCCACGCCGGCTCCGCGACTAAGCAATTATTGTCGTCAGTTGGGAGCTTAGTAGGTGGTGTCCTGCGTATGTTGGATCAGAACA
Source organism: Conus canariensis (assembly GCA_033310375.1). Taxonomy (NCBI): domain Eukaryota; kingdom Metazoa; phylum Mollusca; class Gastropoda; order Neogastropoda; family Conidae; genus Conus; species Conus canariensis. The sequence continues at coordinate 15,075,785 of CM065718.1, forward strand.
GGCGCCACTGAACACCACCGAAGTGACTCGGCAGCAGTGCAGTGACTCCTCCGGTGGGTTTCCTCTTGACGGCTTGACATTGACAGCTCCTTGTGGATTGCCGGTGCCGGGGCTGCGGCGGGACCGACTGGGCTGTGGACGGGGTGTTGGAATGAGCGGCATGGGTGCGATGCCACTGAGGTGGCACAGAAGTTGGGACAGAAAAAAAATCAGAACGGAACAATAGTCTGTAGTCTGGCTAATCTAAAAGTCACTTTCTACATGTTAAGGAATTCATGCTTTTAACAAATCATTACGATTCTTAATTATTCCTTTCATTAACGGTTGTGTTATAGCTTTTGACTGGGAAGTTTGCTCATGAAAACAATTAAGTGTTCATTACAACCGTTTAGAGTCAGACATTTTTTTGTATGAGGACCATTCTATTACATCCAGCACACTACAAAGCACAAGCAAACAGATCCAGACATACTGCTGCTGTCGCAGCCTCTGACATATCTATCGATGCTGTCGGAAGATACAGGATTCGGAACCATCTACGCAGCTTACAAAAAAATGTTTGAACTGACGAGCATACAATAACGATCAAAGAAAAGTTGTTTAATGTGCAGAATGAAAATATACAGATAAACAGACATAGGAGAGAGAGAGAGAGAGAGAGAGAGAGAGGGGGAGGGGGGGGGAGGGGCGGCGACAGCCAGCCAGACAGAGAGAGTACTCTATTGATCGAGCACAATTCACAATGAGACTGTGCTGTCATTCACATGTCACCGTCGCCTCCAGACTAGAGCTATCGTCCCTTCGCTACAGCCATCGTGTCCAACCTTTACGCCACCTCTCTGTGACTACCGTGCCAACAGGCAAAGCGACAGCCTAAATCAGTTTGACCTCAGCACAGGCGGTGACTTGTCCATCAACAGTGGCCGCTGTCTACCTTGGGCTGAAAATGAAGCTGTGGACAGCGAGACAGCCAAGCAACACGGTAACGTGGTGTTGTGAGTGGAGATGAGGCTGCTTCACCACCACACTGGAGAACATCAGCAGCAGAGGCAACACGGTAACGTGGTGTTGTGAGTAGAGATGAGGCTGCTTCACCACCACACTGGAGAACATCAGCAGCAGCGGGCAAAATCCAGCAAAGTCCTAAGAAGCTTTCTGTGCTTGCTTTATTGAGTTCATGCGAGGACGGTTGTCAGCGACCAGCTTTACCAAGTCGTCTGTACTGAAAGGGAAATGTTATGATGCGTTCCAACGGGAAAGGAAGGGGAAGTCAGCCAGCGTGTGTGCAGGTGGATCGCTCTAAAGTGAACAAGAAGACAGGGCTGCTACCAATCCTCGTACTTACTACTTCCTGACAGAAAAGGACTTCCGTTCCCACCGGTGGAATACGACTTTGAACACCCCCCCCCCCACCATCACCACCACATTACAACCCAAATATGTACAGCAAGTTATCTGACATGGTCCATGGCCCATAGATTCGAATATCTGGTGAGGGAAATCTACAAAATAAAACAGTTCTTCATGTTTTATCGACAAAACCATTTTTCTACATTGAAGAGGAGGGAGAAGCTCACCCTGTTTTCCTCTAACGTTTTTGTCGACGTGGATAACCATCGATAATCTCCCCCCCACCCCGCCCCATCACCCAACCTCTCTCTCTGTCACTTCCCTCATCTCTTCCTCCCCACCGCACTTATCATGCAGTTGTCTGGAATGGATATGGCAAGCGGCAGATGAAGACTAAAAAAAAAATTCTTAGCAGATGAATACTAATTAAAAGAAACGTTCTACCAACCTTCACTCTTAGGACTAAAAACGACCAATGGTTACAAATGCGCCCCGTAGTGCTCACATCCAGCATTACACGGTCCTTTTCTTCCCCGCTTTCTGGCGTTGCTCATCAGAACGGCAATATAAATCAACCCTACAAGTTTCAATTAGCATGTGCAGTCTGCATACCAATTACCCACACACCCATTTCAAGTTGTCTCGTATCACGTAATAAAAAAAAAAATTTGTAAAAAGACGTAAAATCAAAGTATTATTACTACTCTACTACTACTACTATACTACTACTACTACTAACTACTACTACTCCCACCACCACCCATTTCAAGGTGATTAACGCAGTCAGTCAATCAAATCAACGATGAATGGATCAGACTGCAAGCTGAATGAAACGCGATAGTTCCCTGCCTTCATTCCTTCGTGGCATAATTGCTTGGACCTTTCCTGCTGGGGAATGGACAACCTGGCCAAAGCCAGCCACCGAAGGCCGTGCGCTGCTGAAGGCAATAAAGGCAGAAGACAAACCTGCACGAGGAGGCACGAGGGCCTGCTGGGCATGTCTATGGCTTTTGATTTGTTCCCCAGTTTAGCGAAGCACTAGGATTTGCATTCATTCTACGTTATCCGATCATCGTATAATCCTCACTTCTGGCTCCACCTCCACCTCGTTATTGAACATGACCACTCCCGTAGGGAAACATCAAAGTACGTGTGCGTGCGTGCGTGCGTGTGTGTGTGTGTGTGTTGTGTGTGTGTGTGTGTGTGTGTGTGTGTGTGTGTGTGTGTGTGTGTGTGTGTGTGTGTGTGTGTGTGTGTGTGTGTGTGTACGTGCGTGTGTGTGTGCATTTGTGTAGTGTGTGTGTGTATGTGTGTGTGTGTGTGTGTGTGTGTGTGTGTGTGTGTGGAGAGAGAGAGAGAGAGAGAGAGAGAGAGAGAGAGAGAGAGAGAGAAGCATACATGCGAGCATGAATACCTATGCCAATCCCTTCACGTTTTTTTCGTTTGTTCTCTATGTCGCTTCAGCTCACAACCTTAACTATAAGGCAGAAATGTACATATTGCGCTAACTATAAAGCTATCCCCCGAAATAAAATCAACAGCCAGGTAAACTGTTCATATGCTGAAAGCATTTGAAGATTCTCCCACTCAGTCGACCAATGGTATGTGTGAATGCATAAACTGACTATAGAGCTTGTCTCTGGTCATTATAAAGCAGGCGACATTTTGTTCCTGCTTTCAAAACACCTTGGCCTGTTCTTTCTCCATCACCAGGAAATGATTTGCATGCCAGCACACTCGTTCAATCTCCCGCCGAACCCTGAACTCCAGCCCCCCCCCCCCCCCCCCCTCCATTTATTCTCTTATTACATCATATGCCCCCCCCCCCCCCCCCCTTTCAGAAACTAGACTTGGAAGAGGGCAAGAACTGAAAGATGCTCTCTGGTGAACATAGTCAAAGGAAAAAACAAAACTCTTGGACATTTTGCTTTGGTTCGTGATTACCTCCCCTGTCCCTCTCTAGCCTGACAGAGCCAATCTGGTTTCAATGCTTAACACCTTAGAACGCTGACCTGCGATTTATATTCCCAGGTTGGCATCATTTCCGGCTTAAACACACAACGTGACCACTTCCGATGGAAACAAGAAGTCACGTTTAGATGTCGAAGCGCTGGAAGAGTGGTGAGGGTTTTAAATGTTAGACATGGTGGCTACGATGGGTCCACCCACGCATTTAAACGTGTTTGATTCTGTCTCTTTTGTTCCTTCCTGGTTATCGTGGAGCTGGCAGAGCAACAGTCTACAGGTCAGTCTAGGTGAGGGTGCTGGCGGGTCTCTGACCTCAAACCACAGGTTACAGTGATGCTCAGTGGCACGTCTTTCAATTCTGGATGTTGAGTTAGTCTCTCTCTCTCTCTCTCTCTCTCTCTCTCTCTCTCTCTCTCTCTCTCTCTCTTCTCTCTCTCCATGGGACTTGGGAGTGTGAACTCACTGTAAGAGTACAGGTCATTTTGTGTGCGTATTGGTCATAGCATCCTCTTCTTTTTCCTCACGCAGACCTTCTTCTGTATACCCGTTTCCTTATTTTCAAACGTTGCTATGAACATTTTGTTGTATGTCAAGCTTGCCTAGTCGACCTATGTCTGTCTGTCCCACAATGGGTTCATAATTGCCAGTCATCCGTTCCAGTGCAATGTCAATACGTCAATTTGATCTTTTTGTTCTATAGTACAAGAACACTGGATGGCTTGTCCTGGATGCTTATTGCTTTGACACAAGTTTATCTGAATGAAGGGACCGTGACTCTCTTTGTTCCTTGTTTCTTTACTATATATCATGCATCTTCTTCTCACACAGGGCAAGGGCTAGATGTGGAATGGGTCTCCCACTTCTGTAATTAAAAAATCAATTTTGTCTTTGTCTTCAGCGTGTGTGTGTGTGTGTGTGTGTGTGTGTGTGTGTGTGTGTGTGTGTGTGTGTGTGTGTGTGCGCGCGTGAGGATGGAAGAGGATTTTCATGTTATGTCTTTTATCTGCATTAGTACAGTTCAGTTTTGAATTCCATCGACGAAACTGAAAATTGTAATTTATGCCATCAAAAGCCTTTATTTTCAATCACAGACGACAGAAACAACAAACAAGCAATGCATTCGTTCTGAATTGTAATGTTTGTCATGGTGCGGAGAGTTGTGCCTACATTTAACCTGAACTACTTGTATCCAGTCTCCAGTGTGTAATGTATGTGTCTAGACAAATTTCTTTTCCATTCATTTTCTTAAGAAACACACGATTTGTCGCATTCAAGTCCTTAAAAACAAACAAACAAACAAACAAAAAAAAACAAAGACGTGTTTCCCCCATTTTATATACTAGATGACCAGTGTAGGCCCAGAGACTGGGAGTTATCCTCTCCTGAACACAATAAAAGTATTAGACTCTCGTGGCCATTGCCCTGCCTTTGATTACTTCCCTTGACACTCTTCAGTCTGATGAAGCCTTTCAATTCTCTATTCCTCACACTACGTTGCCGTGCTGGTGTGTCATCTGTGTTCACAGCCTCACGTCCGGCGCGTGACACGAAGTGACCAGTTTCCACGGAAACATGGAACACGTGCAGACATCAGACTGATTTGCTCTCTTCCCCTTTGACACTGTCAGTGGATGTACTAACGCCAGGAGAGCAGTGGCCTCATGGTTGGACACAATGGCTCTGTAAACATGTAGGTTAGAACCAAAAAAACAAAAAACAAAAAAACTGGTGGGAGTGATGATATTGTCGATGGGACAGTAAGATGTCTGTGTGTAGATTGGAGCAAAATATCCCGTCGTTTCTCCGCGCTATACAACAGTCTCGTTTACTTAATCAAATAGTAAGGCTGCTTTAGTTAGAATCAGTTTTAACATGTGAATTATTTGATTTAACATTCTAAATACTGATTGCAGCTCAACTTTTCCGTCTCTGTTGGAATGATGATTATCGTATGGGCAACTACAGTATGCTTTCCCTCGGTTATTGCTGGCCGGCTGTCATGCGTTCAATTCCTGTTACAGTTGAACACCTACGTTTGGTACCTGGATCTACTGATAAGGACAGACATGTGGAAACGGGCGTTTGGCAATTTCAAAGTCAGTTCGAACATGTTATGAAATTTGTGCTTTAACACATCATAACCGTTTCTATGTATCATTTTTTTTCTCATTGCAGTTGTTTAGCACCCTGTGATAGTGATGTTTACTCGTGCAATCAAGTGTTCATAGTCACCGACAATCTTTTTTTTTATGTTAGGAGCACTGTGCCATTAGCGACATGGGAGGAAAATCGATCCACACATATTGCGGTATATCTAACTACATCTGTCTGTCTATTTATCGATCGATCGATCTGTCTATATGTAGAGAGATTGAGAGAGAGAGAGAGAGAGGAGAGAGAGAGAGAGAGAGAGAGAGAGAGAGAGAGAGAGACAGAGACAGAGAGAGAAAGATGGATAGATACAGCTTCAGAGCCATTCACTGATGCCGCCGGAAGATGTATAACCAGCAATAGTCCACATTGCTCGCACAACGTGTTTGAACGAATGAGTAACGAGCAGTCACCAAAGAAACTTTACTTAATTTGCAGACTAGATATACACAGATAAACAGACTCAAAGGGGAGAGAGAGAGAGAGAGAGAGAGAGAGAGAGAGAGAGAGAGAGAGAGAGAGGAGGCGCGAGGGAGGAGGACGAGGAGGGTTTCATGTGCATCTAACGCCAGCGAACTGTGTTGGAACTGGCACGCAGAAGGAGGTTAACCTTTGAAAAAAACCTATTAACAGATGCTTTATTCGGTTAACAAGGGAGAGAGAGAGAGAAAGAGAGAGAGAGAGGGGGGAGGGAGGGAGGGAGGGAGAGAGAGAAAAAAAAGAGAGAGAGAGAGAGAGGGGGGGGAGGGAGGGAGAGAGAGAGAGGGAGGCAGAGAGAGACAGACAGAGAAAGAGAGAGAAACAGACAGACACAGACAGACAAACAGACAGGGCAGAGACAGACAAAGAGAGACAGGGAGGAGACAGAGCTAGAGTGAGATCGTTGTGAGGGGAGGGGGAGGAAGACATAGGAAAGGGCAAGAGGAAGCTTTAATGTTATCACTTTCTTCGCTCCCAGGGTGGGTTTAATAAAGGCAGGTGAAAGATTAGTAATTTGATACCTGTCCTCCTAGCTTATGAAATTGATTACGTCTGACAGCTCAAAACCACCACAGAGGCTTAACTCGCTGTTTCATGGACTCTGTTCGTTCGTACTTCTGTTTAACGTCTGTTCACTTTGAGTGATATTAGACGTGAATGAAAGAAGAGAGTGACTGACTGACTGAATGATTAAATGAATAAGCCTATGTGTTGTGTAAGCATGAATGTAGGCCTTTGTATGTGAGTGTGTACGTATATGTATCTGTATATGTGTCTAAACTGAACAATAAACAGATCAATAATCTTAAATACAACAATTAGTGGGAAAAAAAACTAACATATAGCAAGAAAACAAAAATCCTTCACTATCTTAAATGAAATTAGCTCAAAACTATCTCAATAAAAACCCCAATCGGACTATGTATTAAGTATTCAGCAATTTCCATCAGCAGAGAATGATTCGAAAGTAGATCTTGCAAGTTTTTTTTCAGAAAAAGTATTGGATCGTAATGATGTTGGTAAGAAAGTAGTCAACTTGTGACAATCGAACAAAATGTGGTTCAGTGTTATCTCTTTACCACAAATACAGTTAGTATTCTTACTAAACTTTGTTTTCAAAGCATTTAGCTTTAATCGAATTATAAGGGAAGATATTTGTCTGGAATAATAAACTGGAAGATCAGTCATTTTTCTTAATACAAGGTCTATTGGAAAAGCTTCCCATTGGTTGGATGAAATCTTAGTAGACGTATCAACATTGGTTTGAGCTCTCTTCCGTGCAGTCGATTCAAGGGTACGATAACATTCTACTACTGACGGTTTTATTTTCAACTCAGAAAATGACCCTGCTTTTTTAGCACCTTTTTTTGCAGCCCTATCAGCCAATTCATTTCCAAGTATACCAGTATGCGAAGGAATCCAGCAAAATTCTATAATAATGCCTTTAGACACCAGACAGTATAAAAGATATTTAATTTCAAACACAAGGTCGGGTCGTGTCGATGTATTAGAGGAGTCAAGGGCAAGTAGGACTGATTTTGAATCTACAAAGAAAACTATCTGAGCGATGTTAATGGGAAGATCTGTTAGAAATTCCATTGCCATCATTATAGCTACTAATTCGGCTGTGAATATAGATAAATTGCTACCCAGAAAAAACGATCTTGACTTTTAAGCGAAGGAATAACAAATGCTGCACCAACATTTCCATCATCTAAAACTGAACCATCAGTAAACACCTGAAAATGGTTTTGATATCTTTCGTATACATATGATTTTGCTAAATTTGTGATGATATTAATATTTACCCTTTTTTGATATCAGAATAACCAGTATCAAGAATAGGTGTTGGTATCTCCCATGATGGAATAGATGAAGAAGATGTTTTTTTTAGCCACTTCTTTAATGTCTATTTTTGAACATTTAATCAAATCAGAAGTATATGTAGCTATTGTTTCTTGCGATGTAATCGTAATTGCCCTTTTTGGAAAGTCAGTATCCGATCTAATTTTTAAATCTTCTTGAATGTAATTATCACCAGCACTCGATTTTATGACAAATTTTGATGCAGCTACTTCACGATAATCATCAAGGGGCAAAATTCCAGCTTCTCTATATGTCTTTGCGTTTGAGGCATGAATAGGGATACCGACAGCAAATTTAATGGCTATGCAATCCAAACTTTGTAACTTTTTTAGAAGAAATTTTGGAGCGCTAAAGCACACTTCTTGACCATATGTAAGTTTTGATCTAACAAGAGCATTAGAAAGATGAAGTAGAGTTTTTTTAATCCATTCCCCAGGGTAGTCTGCTTATGATCTTTAGTAAATTCAAACTTTTCCTAGCCTTTGTTAATATATATTCAAAGTGAATATTCCAAGATAATTTTGGAGTAAAGAAAAGTCCTAAAAATTTAATACTTTGTTTATATTCTAAAGGTTCCGCTAGAAGTTTGAAGACTGGTAAATTTTCTGGATTGCTTCCTGCATTAAACAACATCATATTTGTTTTTTCAGTGGACAAGGACAGACCATTTTCTCTCATATAGTTCCCTATGCTATCTAAATCTCTTTGAACAGTAAACAAGTTGGGTATTTTTTGCTCCCATAAGAAAACCTAACACAGAGTAACTTGTATTCAAGACCGGCACAGCCTTTTAAACTTGAATAAAGTCAGACAAATACATAGACGAACAATCTAATAGTGGGGGAAAAAACAAGCGCAGGCCAACAACTGAACTATCTTCATAGTAATGACTTGGCAAAGATTTGGACTTAAGGAGGGGGAGGGGGGAGGGGCGGAATTTGAAGATGGAGAAACTGGGAACATGAAATTAAGAAAATATGTTACAGATATGAAAACTCTTCACTAGCTGCATAAGGGAACCATCGCAATCCCTTTTGAAGGCAGATATATTTGTATTGCCTGCTCCGAGGCCTTTCGTCCGTTGGGTCGGACTCATCAGGGAGACACGGCTGGTTGTGTCTGCGCTCCTGGCGTCAAATAGAGACACACCACAGTCCATAATACTGTGGTGTTCTCACCACCAAGGGTGCAAAAAAGAATCCAATAGCACCCCCCAAAGCAGCCAGCGAAGAGTAGTAAACGAAACTAAACGAAAGTGTGGGGAGGAAAAAAGTTGCTGAAAAACTAGAGAAATTACGCAAATAGTTTAAAATGTAAGGGACAATTTTTGCCTCGGAACAGGCAATACAAATATATCTGCCTTCAAAAGGGATTGCGATGGTTCCCTTATGCAGCTAGTGAAGAGTTTTCATATCTGTAACATATTTTCTTAATTTCATGTTCCCAGTTTCTCCATCTTCAAATTCCGCCCCTCCCCCCTCCCCCTCCTTAAGTCCAAATCTTTGCCAAGTCATTACTTTGAAGATAGTTCAGTTGTTGGCCTGCGCTTGTTTTTTCCCCCACTATTAGATTGTTCGTCTATGTATTTGTCTGACTTTATTCAAGTTTAAAAGGCTGTGCCGGTCTTGAATACAAGTTACTCTGTGTTAGGTTTTCTTATGGGAGCAAAAAATACCCAACTTGTTTACAGTTTATCGTTTACTGTTCCCTGCCTCATTTCATTTCCGATTTTGTTTTGATTAAATTGAGGTTATTTGTATTTGTTTCTGTCCGTCTGTGTGTTTGTCTTTTGATCTCCCTTGCATGTTTGGGTGGATCCTCAGGCGTAGGCTCAAAAATTGTCCCTTACATTTTAAACTATTTGCGTAATTTCTCTAGTTTTTCAGCAACTTTTTTCCTCCCCACACTTTCGTTTAGTTTCGTTTACTACTCTTCGCTGGCTGCTTTGGGGGGTGCTATTGGATTCTTTTTTGCACCCTTGGTGGTGAGAACACCACAGTATTATGGACTGTGGTGTGTCTCTATTTGACGCCAGGAGCGCAGACACAACCAGCCGTGTCTCCCTGATGAGTCCGACCCAGCGGACGAAAGGCCTCGGAGCAGGCAATACAAATATATCTGCCTTCAAAAGGGATTGCGATGGTTCCCTTATGCAGCTAGTGAAGAGTTTTCATATCTGTAACATATTTTCTTAATTTCATGTTCCCAGTTTCTCCATCTTCAAATTCCGCCCCTCCCCCTCCTTAAGTCCAAATCTTTGCCAAGTCATTACTATGAAGATAGTTCAGTTGTTGGCCTGCGCTTGTTTTTTTCCCCCACTATTAGATTGTTCGTCTATGTATTTGTCTGACTTTATTCAAGTTTAAAAGGCTGTGCCGGTCTTGAATACAAGTTACTCTGTGTTAGGTTTTCTTATGGGAGCAAAAAATACCCAACTTGTTTACAGTTTATCGTTTACTGTTCCCTGCCTCATTTCATTTCCGATTTTGTTTTGATTAAATTGAGGTTATTTGTATTTGTTTCTGTCCGTCTGTGTGTTTGTCTTTTGATCTCCCTTGCATGTTTGGGTGGATCCTCAGGCGTAGGCTCAAAAATTGTCCCTTACATTTTAAACTATTTGCGTAATTTCTCTAGTTTTTCAGCAACTTTTTTCCTCCCCACACTTTCGTTTAGTTTCGTTTACTACTCTTCGCTGGCTGCTTTGGGGGGTGCTATTGGATTCTTTTTTGCACCCTTGGTGGTGAGAACACCACAGTATTATGGACTGTGGTGTGTCTCTATTTGACGCCAGGAGCGCAGACACAACCAGCCGTGTCTCCCTGATGAGTCCGACCCAACGGACGAAAGGCCTCGGAGCAGGCAATACAAATATATCTGCCTTCAAAAGGGATTGCGATGGTTCCCTTATGCAGCTAGTGAAGAGTTTTCATATCTGTAACATATTTTCTTAATTTCATGTTCCCAGTTTCTCCATCTTCAAATTCCGCCCCTCCCCCTCCCCTCCTTAAGTCCAAATCTTTGCCAAGTCATTACTATGAAGATAGTTCAGTTGTTGGCCTGCGCTTGTTTTTTCCCCCACTATTAGATTGTTCGTCTATGTATTTGTCTGACTTTATTCAAGTTTAAAAGGCTGTGCCGGTCTTGAATACAAGTTACTCTGTGTTAGGTTTTCTTATGGGAGCAAAAAATACCCAACTTGTTTACTGTTTATCGTTTACTGTTCCCTGCCTCATTTCATTTCCGATTAAATCTCTTTGATATAGTCTTCTAACATAATTCTGTGCTCTTTGTGGGGTTGACTTTTTCAGAGTTACTTCCATCCACATACAGATATCATCTGCGTATTGCACTAGAACGACATTTTTGGAGACTGCTTTTGGGAGATCGTAAATAAGGATGTTAAAAAGAATAGGTGCTAATACTGAACCTTGCGGGATTCCCATGTCTAGTTTTCTGAGTGTTGAGTGTCTTCTTCCTACTCTGGCTAACATACTTCTATTATTTAAAAATGATTTAATATAATTGTACATGTTTCCAGATATTCCAATCAGTTTCAGTTTGTATAACAAGCGCCTGTGCCAGACTTGGTCATAGGCTTTTTTAACATCAAAGAAGGTAGCGAGTATACTTTTCCTACGAGCAAACTGACGCTTTATTTGAGTAGAAAATTTAACCAAGTGCTCAACTGTAGATCTTCCTTTCATAAATCCAGCTTGATTAATTGGTATTACATTGTTCTTTTCACAAAAGTGCATGAGCCTATTTAAAACAATTTTTTCTACAAGTTTACCACAATGGGAAGTGAGAGCTATAGGGCGGTAGCTGTTTTTGTCATTCATAGGTTTTCCAGGTTTTAAAATTGGAACGACTATTGAATCTGTCCATATTTGAGGAACAACGCCATTTTCCCAGCAATTCTGAACTATATGATGCAGGAAAACAATGCAGTTATCAGGGAGATGTTTTAACATTTCATTGCTCACAATATCAAGACCAGCAGAGCATTTTTTGTTACTGATACCATATATTGCACTTTTCAACTCTCTGATTGTTATCGGTGCATCAATAGAGAGATCATTATCAGGAAGAGGGTCTGAATAGAGAGGCTGCAATTGTTCTTTTTCTCTATATATTTTAGAGTTTGAGGACAGACCTTCTGATTTACTATTCATAGAAAACATATCCACGAAGGTTTCCGCCTTTTCTCCATCAGAAGGAAACTTATTCTCATTAGATTCTATTTGATAGTTGGAAGTCTAATTCCATTTTTCATGCATTTCACTTTGTTCCAAACCTTATTTAAGTCTTTATTATCTGTAACTTCCTTTGTGCAAAAAGAATTCCAATATAGCCGTTTTGCTTTGGCTATTACATTATTACTGTGTGTCTTTGCTTTCTTCATTTCCATATGACTTTCTTCTATTAACTTTTTGCGTAAATTTTCATCTAGATTTTTTTTCTGTTTTCGCCTTAATGTACACCTTATATTTGTCTTTTTTGAAATTAACAGCTTGTTCACATTCATTAGTCCACCAGATATTCCCTACATGTTTAGACTTTTTTGTGGTTTGTAGTCTTGGGATTGATGAATTAGCTGCCAAAATAACTGCATCCTTGAATTCTGAATATTGCATGTCAGTATGCTCTTGCATACATTTATCGAAGTTTTGACAAGCTAGAATAGTTTGAAATTTTTCCCAGTCTGCACACTTATACTCGTATTTCACTGGAGTATCATGTACATCATTATTACCCTGAATATTTTCTTTAACAATGGTTATAATTATAGGCAAATGATCGCTACCTAAAGTATCTTTACATGTTTCCCATGTACAAGATGGAGCAAGTTCTGATGAGATAAAGGAAAAGTCTATAACTGTAGCTCTATGTTTGGATATGTCTGGGATCCGGGTGATACTGCCATCGTTTAAAAGGTGGAATGAACTATCTACGATGTTTTCAACAAGACGATTACTGGTTACCGTGTTACAATCATTTTCCCAGAAGGGACTCTGTGTGTGTGTGTGTGTGTGTGTGTGTGGTGTTGTGTGTGTGTGTGTGTGTGTGTGTGTGCGCGCGCGGTGCGTGCGTGCGCGCACGTGCGTGCGTGTATATATATATAATATATATATATATATATATATATATGTGTGTGTGTGTGTGTGTGTGTGTGTGTGTGTGTGTGTGTGTGTGTGTGTGTGTGTGTACGTACGTACGTACTTGTCAGTACAACACTATGTTAATCTGACAGTAAATGGTTTCAGTCAGTACGTACGTACCTGTGTGTGTGTATGTGTGTGTGTGTGTGTGTGTGTGTGTGTGTGTGTGTGTGTGTGTGTGTGTGTGTGTGTATGAGACAAGCTTTTGTTTTTGTTCGAATTGAAGAGATTCAAATGTTCCAGCCTTTCCTGATGTTTTTCCTTTCAACGACGAGACTCTGACCCTGTCCTGTTCACCACAGTTGCCTTGACCTCAACATCCCTCACAACGGTGGGTTCCTGTTCACCACAGTTGCCTTGACCTCAACATCTCTCACAACGGTGGGTTCCTGTTCACCACAGTTGCCTTGACCTCAACATCCCTCACAACGGTGGGTTCCTGTTCACCACAGCCGCCTTGACCTCACCATCCCTCACAACGGTGGGTTCCTGTTCACCACAGCCGCCTTGACCTCAACATCCCTCACAACGGTGGGTTCCTGTTCACCACAGCCGCCTTGACCTCAACTTCCCTCACAACGGTGGGTTCGTGTTCACCACAGCCGCCTTGACCTCAACATCCCTCACAACGGTGGGTTCCTGTTCACCACAGCCGCCTTGACCTCAACATCCCTCACAACGGTGGGTTCCTGTTCACCACTGCCGCCTTGACCTCAACATCCCTCACAACGGTGGGTTCCTGTTCACCACAGCCACCTTGACCTCAACATCCCTCACAACGGTGGGTTCCTGTTCACCACAGCCGCCTTGACATCAACATCCCTCACAACGGTGGGTTCCTGTTCACCACAGCTGTCTGGACCCAACATCCCTCACAACGGTGGGTTCCTGTTCACCACAGCTGCCTTGACCTCAACATCCCTCTCAACGGTGGGTTCCTGTTCACCACAGCTGCCTTGCTCCAACATCCCTCACAACGGTGGGTTCCTGTTCACCACAGCTGCCTTGACCTCAACATCCCTCACAACGGTGGGTTCCTGTTCACCACTGCCGCCTTGACCTCAACATCCCTCACAACGGTGGGTTCCTGTTCACCACAGCACCTTGACCTCACATCCCTCACAACGGGGTCCTGTCACCACACTCATTGACCTCAACATCCTCTCAACGGTGGGTTCCTGTTCACCACAGCTGTCTTGACACCAACATCCCTCACAACATGGGCTGAGGTATCCGCAACACGTTCCCCAACACGGCCTCCAAAGTCTCCACATAGCCGCTGACATCCACCCGACCAAAACTTTCTTTTCTATTCCGAACACTGATATCCACCCGACGAAAGCTTTCTCTTCTATTCCCAACACTGACATTCACCCGACGAAAGCTTTCTATTCTGTTCCTAACACTGACATCCACCCGACGAAAGCTTTCTATTCTATTCCTAACACTGAAAACTACCCGACGAAAGCTTTCTATTCTATTCCTAATACTGACATCCACCCGACGAAAGCTTTCGATTCTATTCCTAACACTGAAACCTACCCGGCGAAAGCTTTCTATTCTATTTCTGACTCTGACATCCATCCGACGAAAGCTTTCTATTCTGTTCCTAACACTGATATCCACCCGACGAAAGCTTTCTATTCTATTCCTAACACTGACATCCACCCGACGAAAGCTTTCGGTTCTATTCCTAACACTGAAACCTACCCGGCGAAAGCTTTCTGTTCTATTCCTAACACTGACATCCACCCGACGAAAGTTTTCTATTCTATTCCTAACACTGCAACCAACCCGGCGAAAGCTTTCTGTTCTATTCCTAACACTGACATCCACCCGACGGAAGCTTTCCATTCTATTCCCAACACTGACATCCACCCGACAAAAGCTTTCTATCATATTCTTAACACTGACATCCACCCGACGAAAGCTTTCTATTCTACTCCTAACACTGATATCCACCTGACGAAAGCTTTCTCTTCTATACCTGACACTAACATCCACCGGACGAAAGTTTTCTATTCTATTCCTAACATTACGTTGCCATGTTGGTGTGTAATCTGTGTTCACAGCCACAGGTCCAGCTCTTCATGCAAAGTGTTGAGTTCCTATGGACATGTAAACAAAACAAAACAAACGAAAACAAATAAGCACACACACACGCACGCACGAACGCACGCACACACGCACGTACGCACGCACGCACACGTCTAGCTAGTTTGCAACCTTCCGCTGTGAGCCTTCCCCTGTGAACCTTTCTTTTTTAAAGTAATTAAAATGACTCCACCGAACAACGTAGAAAAACGAAACACAAGACAAAACACGACGCGTTTCAACCTCTTAGGTCTTCTTCAGGCAAGAGAAACAACACTCTGGACCACGAAAATGAAGAACGAGCAATGATGGCCATCTTGCGCCGAATTCGAAAAAAAAGACACAAGTGATTGCTAGTTCTTCATTTCGTTGTCCTTAGTGTTGTTTCTCTTGCCTGAAGAAGACCTACGAGGTCGAAACGCGTCGTGTTTTGTCTTATGATTCGTTTGTCTACGTTTTATGGGTGGAGTCGTTACAATTCTTTTCAAAATTTGTTTAGATCTCCGCCAGCGGTCGCCTCACTCTGCCAGTAACCCCTTTGAACCTGTTGGTGTCTGTATTGGCGCCAGAGAAGCAATGATCCCCCCCCCCCCTCCCTTCCCCCCAAAATTTGGACACAATGGCTCTGTAACTAGCAGCTTTACATCGGAAAAATACGGAGAGCCATGGGTTATGGATTGAAAAGTAACAAGTCCGTGTATAACAGATCAGGGCAGGATATACTTCCATTTCTCTACCCAGACCAGTCTGTTTAGACGGGTAATGCGGCGATCGAGTTTGTGAGAATCAACCAATACGGATGTTTTGTATGGCAGTTTTTCTTTAGCATTCTCGATAATCATTGCATCTAAACCCTCGCTGTCTTTGATGGAAAAACCGATCAATTTACTGCACGACAGCCCTAACATGGCCCTTTGCAGTCGGCAGGGCTATAAACAACATTACTTTTCGGGATGACTTACGAGAGGATGTTTTTCCCACAGATCACTCCTGGCTGCCCGAAGGCATAAGTTTGATTCCTGTTACATTTGAACTTAATGCATCTGATACATACTCAAAACAGATAGCCATATTGAAACGCTAGTTTGGCCCATTTAAAAGTTACCTCCCACAGTTCAGATATTTACACTTTTATCAACTTATTAAGCTTTTAATTATCCCTTCAATTAACAGTTGCATATTAGTTTTTTTGGTGGGGATGCCTGCTAAGGAAAAGAAATGTTCGTTAGAATAGTTTTCAATGCACACATTTTCTTTTTTTTATTAGTACCAGTATATCCAGCGTACTACAAAGGAGAAGCAGATCCAGATATACTGCCGTTGCTGCAGCCTCTGACGTATTCACTGATGCTGTTGGAGGATGTGGATTACAAAAGAATATTTGAACTGACGTGCAAACAACGACCATCAAAGAAACGTCATTTTATCTGCAGAATAGAGAGAGAGAGAAGACAGACAGAGAGAGAGAGAGAGAGACAGAGAGAGAGAGAGAGAGAGAGAGAGAGAGTGAGAGAGAGGCAGACAGACAGACAGAGAGACAGACAGACAAAAAACGGAGAGAGAGAGAGAGAGAGAGAGAAGACAGAAGAAACAGACAGACAGACAGACAGACAGACAGACGGACGGACGGACGGACAGACCGACAGACAGACAGACAGACCGCCAGACAGACAGAAGCAGACCGCCAGAGAAAGAAACAAAGAGATGTGACAGTGGATAGGGAAGATGAGAGGCGTTTCACGTCTGTTTCTGCCAGTCGCAAAAAAAGCCATTTACTGATGCTGGTGTAAGACCCAGGATCACGTGACCGAGTTTGTAGCCTGTGACCAGTGCTTGATCAACTGGCTACAGAACAAAGGGAATTAATCCAGCTGGTGGTACAGAGAAAAGCCCGCTGACGCTGAGGGACACTAAAAAAACGAAGGAAATGGAAAGGGGGGGGGGGGGGTTAGAAAAGATGGAAAGGGCAAGGGATTGAGAAAGAGAGAGAGAGAGAGAGAGAGAGAGAGAGAGAGGGAGAGAGAGGGGAGAGAGGAGAGCGAGAGTGAGCGAGCGAGAGAGAGAGAGAGAAGAGAGTGAGTGAGAGAGGGACAGAGAGAGAGGGACAGAGAGAGAGAGACAGAGAGAAAGAGAAGAGAGAGAGAGAGAGAGAAGAGAGAGAGAGAGAGAGAGAAAGAAAGAAAGAAAGAGAGAGAGAGAAAGCGCGAATGCGAACAGAGAGAGAGAGAGAGAGAGAGAGAGGGAGAGAGAGCAGAGAGAGAGCGAGAGAGAGAGAGAGAGAGAGAGAGAGAGAGAGAGA
>CM065718.1:15098151-15113151 GCA_033310375.1 Conus canariensis
CACACACACACACACACACACACACACACACACATACACACACACCTCTGCATATACTGACAAACTGAACATCAGAGGAAGAGGAGAAGAACTAGAGACCGACCAGACATTCCAAACCAATCACTTGTTCGCAGTCGATCTCACGCACCTATCCCCGTCACGTAGTCACCGTGTCTAACGTTAAAGCCACCAAATCACCAACACACACCAAAAGCCTTCAAGGTGACAGACAACGTGACGTTGATGCTTCTCTTGGGAGTGACTATGTTCACTGAAGAGGAGATACAGCCATAAGTATGGATTATACGATGACACGTGTGTTGTGAATGCTAATCATAGTGCCCCGCAGAACTGAGGGAACTAATCTAAGGCGATGGAAATGCCCAGCAGGTTCTGCTGCTTCGCTGCGCAGGTTCCCGTGTTTCCTTCACTGCGTTCAGCAGCGCACTGCCTTCGGCTGCTGGTCTTTGCCAAGTTGTCCATTCCCCGACAGAAAGATTTCACGCAGTTGATGAGGAGATGAAGACGGAAAAAGGATCAACACATAGGATGACGTCCTCTAACTGATGGAGAACTTGCTTTTCATTCAGGTTGCTCACTGACACATTCAGCTTTAGTTGGCTTCACTAACTGCGTTAAGCATGCGTTCATCACCTTGGAATATTTATGTGGGTAGTTACTCAATGTGCGATCTGCATGTGCCGTTTTAAGCTTGTAAGGAACTGAAAAGGATTCATATTATCACTGTGATGAGCAGAGACAGAAAATGGGGAAATCAGTCGTGTAATTGTGGATTTAGCCCAATGGGGTGCGTTTGTGTAAACAAGCTGTCTTAAGAATGAAGGTTGGCAGAGCGTTTCTTTTGATTAGTCTTCATCTGCCACTTTTCGTTTTCATTCCAGACAGCTGCATGGTAAGTGTGGTTGGGATGAGGAACTGAGGGCAGAGAAAGAAGGAAAGGAAGGGGGTAGGGGGTGGGCATTATTGATGGTTACACATGTGGACAAAAAGACAGAAGAAACAATGGGGAGCCTGTCCGGCTCTTCCATAAAAAGGGATTGTCCTTTAAACACCTAGGGATGGTATAGCTTCTAGATTCCATATTCGAATCTAGGATCGTGGACCGTGTCAGATGACTTGTACAGGTAGTGGTTGTGATGTGGGAGTTACTTAAAGGTCTTATTCCACAATGGGAATGGAAGTCCCTTCCTGTCGGGGAAGAGTAAGTACAGGGGATTCTAGCAGTCCTGCATACTCATCCACCTCAGAACAGTCTATCTCCACACACGCGGGCTTACTTTCCCTCTTTCCTGTTGGTACAAAAGACATTTTCCTTTCAGAGCGAAAAAAAAGAAGAAAAAAAGAAAGAAAAAGCTGGAATCTGACGGCTGTCCTCTCATGAACTCAATAAAGCCAGCACGAAAATCATCTTAGGATTTTCCGGATTTCGCTTACTGTTCCCGGGTGATGAAGCAAGCTAATCTCTCTTCACAATACCACGTTACCGTGTTGCTTGATAGTCTCTATTGAAGCAAGCTAATCTCTCTTCACACCACCACGTTACCGTGTTGCTGGATAGTCTATTCACAGCTTCAGTCTAGTTCATCGGAGAGAGCGGCCACTTTTGATGGAAACGTCTCAGCATGAACAGGGATCAAATCTAGTCTGTCACTTTGCCTGTTGGCGTCTTCAAAGAGAGGTGGCGCAAAGGTTAGACACGATAACTGTTGTGAAGGGACAATGCGTCTGGTCTGGAGGCGACAGTGACATGTGAATGACAGTGCTGTCTCCTTGGAAACAGCTTGGTCGATCTCTAGTGTAATCTCTCTCTCTCTCTCTCTCCTCTCTTCTCTCTCTCTCTCTCCCCATTCTTGTTCGTTTATGACGTATTATGTACCCTTCTCCACCGCTCATACCTGGCAATGGCTAGACTAGTAAAACGATGGCAGAAACTTTTTATCTCCCATCTTTATCTTTTGTATAATATAAGTGTGTTTGTGTAACAGAGAATTTTCTTGTCATTTCCTATATTTGCTTCAAAACAATTTTGAAATACAATGACCGATCTGCAGTACTACCACCTACTAATATCAAAAGTTTGAAGTGATAAACAAGAGCGACATCACCACTGAAAACTAAAATACTACACGAATATCAAGTCCGAAACTGTGAATACATACGGCAATACCGATGAATCAGTCATGCATTCGTTTCGGGATCTGTTGCCTACAGAAGTCGGCCTGTGGGATTCACGTTCGACCAGAATTACACGAACCGAGTCCACTATGAGCCGGACTGAGTTATCAACATGTATCTGATCGAAAAAATAATAAGGTTTATAAAAACCTTTTGGTGGTAGTTGAATCCTTTGGAGAGTGGAGACTGACGTTTCAGGCCCGTTGTCAAAGAGAAGAGAAGAGGACAGTGTAGACAGGAAAGTCCACGTGAGAATTGGGTGAGAACATCTCATTTAATTATTAAGTTGGACCAAAATACACTCACTGACCACTGTTCAGGTGTATTGAGCACACACAGACACACACCACAGTTCACACAAAGACATCAACACACACACGCGCACGCACCCCCCCCCCCCCCCACACACACACACACACAACACCACACACACACCCACACAACACACCATCTACCTATGTATCCGATTGACTTTCCATTCATTTGTGTCTGAAACACGACCCACCCACCCTCCCACCCCTCATCCCCTTTCCAGTCCCAGGGTCTTTGAAAACAACTAAAACTGAAGATGTCCTCTGGTGAAGGCAATAAGAAAAGATAAAACCAGTACATTTCCAATGCCTTTCTCAGTTTCTTGAGAGTCCCATGAGGCTGCCGCGTCTCCAGTCCCATCTCCTTACTGTCCAGACGTACACTGTATGCTTCCAGCTTCCCTTTCATCTTTAAAGAATCATGGCCACCTAAGATGGCATCATCAAAGCTCACGCAGACGTGATTTTAATTTAGTCTTACCACCTTCCCTTTCGGAGCTTTTGTCGGGGTAAACTCGGGGCTCACAGTTCAAACACAGTGGTAACAGCGATAGCTTCGTTCAAGTGGAGCACAGACTAGAGCGACAGACATCGTAATGTCTGTGCTTTGTTGACCTCCAGTTTGACCTCTGTCTCGCTCTTTTTTCTTTTAAATCACTCTAACACCACCCCCAACCCCAACCCCATCCTTCCCTCTGCCCTCTTCTGTGTCTCCTCTCCCCTCAAGGTGCTGTTTTGTTTATTATTTTTATGGTCTGTTTTAAAGGAAATGTTAAACGAGGCATGGAACAGTACACAGTAAACAACAAACAAGTGAGGTAAGTCTCGCTCCCAGGATGAAATAATTACAGGCCCATAACTCCATAACGAATGCTGCGTACGCCACCAAATCGCCTGGCAGAAATGACATCACAGAGCGCACAGAACAAACAAGATGTCTCCGTGTTTGTTCTTGCGCACCGGCCATTCCTATTTTACTCATTCGTACCTTTTAAAGAGTGAAGAAGCTCCATGGTGCATTCCATGTCATGTACCACTCACAATGAAACAATATTCTTTTAGTGTGTTGGGACTTGCATGATGTGAGACACATCCAGCAGATTCCATGAAAACCTTGTTCAGAGATGTTGAACCTGATGCGATCTTTGAATTTGTGAAAGAGATTAACATTTTTCATCTGATCTGAGATTTGTTAGTGGAACTATTTTTTAACAAAGTTTCGGGTGGGTTTTTAGAAGATATATTTTAATGAGTTGTGTGAATGAATGACTTGTGAGTTGACTTTCAACGCGTTGACAGCCCTGATATAGCCCTATGCGGTCGGCTGGGCTATAAGCAACATTACCTTACCTTACCTTGTTTGTTCTGTGCGCTCTGAGTTGTCTCATTCCTTTTTTAATTTGTCGCATCACGTTTAAAACCGCAGTAACCTTTTTTTTTTTTTTTTTTTTTAAAGCCAACTGCATTGTAAATCCATCAAGTCGTCATGAATTAAAGTCATATATAAACTGACAATCTTATTCGTTCTACTAGGCAGTGTGGGGAAACAGCACGATTGTTCAAACCATCAAAATGGAGCTAAGTAAAAAAAAAAGTAATCCGAATTGAACGCATGTTTTAAGCCAGCCTGAAATAAAGTGAATGTGTACACACACATGGATCCTTACACTTCCTACGGAAGAATATGACGATTTTTTTTTACTCCTCTTCGGAACAGATGTCTTGGGGAAAACCTCTCCTATCTTGATCTCTGCAAAAGGAGGTATATAAAAAAAAAAGCGTGTGTTCTTTGGATTTCAATTGCCTCCCGTGACAGTCTCCAGTCCAACAAAACGATCTCCTTTTTTGTTCAGAACTCCACGTGACCTGTCTTGGCGAACAGCTGTATTTCCAGCTTTTTGTTTTGTGTGTGTATACTGGTGGCCAAAGGCTGGACACAGTTGCTAGAGCGACAGGTCCATACCATCAGGTCACAAACCAGAAGTATTCACACGCGTCATAACTTTGGTTGACATCCTATTTCATAGTGGTCTCTCTTTTAATTTCTCTACCTTTCCCTCCATCCTTACCTCCCTTTCCCTCCATCCTTACCTCCTTCCGTCTCCGCCACTGTTTCTGCTCCTGTTTGATGGTTTCTTTTGGCCGCTACATTACTACATATCCTTTGTGATCATTATGCCAAAATGTCAATTTTTGTTTTAGTTTTGATGCATGTGGTCTTATATTATGAATCTCTCTCTCTCACATCTCTCTCTCTCTCTCTCTCTCTCTCTCTCTGTGTGTGTGTGTGTGTGTGTGTGTGTGTGTGTGTGTGTGTGTGTGCGTGCGTGCGTGCGCGTGTGCGTAATTTCCCTAATAATCCAGGCTGAGTACCCAATTAGTCAAACCACCAGCCTGGTGCCATTTGTCAAAACAGAACGTCTCACACACACACACACACTCACACTCACACACACACACACACACACACACACACACTGGGATCCTCACCCATCCCTGTCCTCCCACCCAGAAACACCGTGATGTTTTATTCCCCATTCAGAGCAGCTTTTCTAGACAAAGACCGAAAACGACAGCCTCTCCGGCAGGAAAGTCCAGAACAGACGCATGAACAATCCTTCAGGGCTTTCATTGGCGCTTGATTATGTCCCTTTACTCTTCCACTCAGGTCTGACGAACCAATCAAATCTCTCTTCACATCATCTTATTACCGTATGTGGCATACAATCTATATTCTCACTACCACTAAAACAGATGGAGAGTTAAGCCCGTCACCTTTCTCCTGTGTGTGAACGGGAAAAAAAAGTAGTGGCCTTTTCAGATCAGACGCAGTGATTATAGAAAAGGGACATTCACCTGAAATCCGAAAGGTGGGGCGACGAAAAACTCATTACTTCCCTGGTGAGAGTGTTTTATCTCTGTCTCGCTCGCTCTAGCCTCCCTGATGGCTTGTAGGTCGCTGAACTATAAAAACGATTCGACTCGCACGCGCTCTGTCCGATGTTTTCCCCGTCTTTTTGTTTGTTTGTTTGTTTTGTGTGTGTGTTTTTTTTCTCTTCCCAGGTGATTACGACTATGCTTTCGTATGATTTTGTACGTTTGCCTACTGGCAAGGCACTGGACGTATTTTCAGGACATAACATAAAGAACATAATGTGAACAGAAGCAAACAAACAACAACAACAAAAACTAACCAACTAAATTTTGGTACGGATTCAAGATATGGATCTGAATGAAACGGCGATGGTTTGACGAGAGTCTACGCTTTCTCAGGAGCTCCTATAATTTTGTTTAATAAGGAAATAAGATCTGGAAACATTTTTGTAAAAAAACTTGACATATCAACCAGTCAAATAATAAAAATCAATCAAGTATGATAATGATAACTTTTAACTCATAATGAGGAATTAACCCCCCTCCCCCCGCCCCCCTCATTTTGATTGATTGTCGACGTCAGGCAAATTATGCACATTAATTTGATTTGAATTCAAATGCAGCTGTTCATTTTCCATTCGTAATAAAATCAATGATTTATGATGATCATATCATAAACACGCATGATGAATTAATAGAGCCACCGTTTCAGCTGACCGTCGCCATCAGGCTAATTATGTACATAACTCGATTGGAAATTAGTCGCGTTTATTGACATTCTGTTCATTCCTTACAAAACGCATCACATTCCTCTTCATCCAAAATTGGGGGGGGGGGGGGGGGGGGGGGGAGGGGGGGGGGAGGGAAGAAAGCTGTTCTGTTATGACGTCAGTGGAGGAAGCTAAAAAATCCTTGGGGCATTTACCAGGATAGTGTTTACAGCCCCCGGAACTTCTCCGACCTGTTGAAGCGATCCAGTTCCTATTTCTCAGACCTTGCCTTGGCAAACCGTATTAGCGTGTAACCTGCACTCCCAGCTTGATTTCCTGCTCTTCGCACAACATGGCCACTTCCGATGGAAAACTCAACACCTGTATTGAGGGTTGCATTCATTTTTTTTTTCCGCCAAGATCGTTGTCTTCACCCGTGCATGATGGTTCGTTTGTCTGTCTGTCACTCTGTCTGCCTGCCTGTCTGTCACTCTGTGTGTCTTGTCTGTCGGCAGGCAAGATGACGCAAAAACTCTGGAGCAGATTGGAAAAAAAAACAACCCCGAAACTTGGTGGAAAGATAGAATGTGGTTTGATAACGAATACATTCGACTTTAGTGCACGTCCGCACCAAAGGGCTTATCCACCTTTTTTTTTTCTTTCTAGAGGATTGTTTGACTGTGGTGGGGGTTTGCGCTCTCCCCAGCCCACTTCTAGTCACACCCGCCAATTTAAGGTGGTTAAGGTTTTACTTGCGTCTGTTTGTCTGTCTGTCAACTAAAAGTATGGGGGAAAAAAAAACAACTACTGAACCAATTTTACCAAACCTGGGTGGAAGATTGGACGTGGCTCTTAGTCGAACCAACTGAACTTCAGTGCGGCTATCGATCGCACGGCATACTCAGGGTTGACTTTTTTATTTTTGTTTTGGAGGACCGTTTGACCCTGGTGAATGTCTGCGTTCTACTCTCTCTCTCTCTCTCTCTCTCTCTCTCTCTCTCTCTCAGAAATACAGAAACAGAAACAACAAAGGGTAGCAGTCAGTATGAATCAAAATAGATCTAGTTGCAAAGCGAGAGGACTGCAGGCGGAAATCTAAACAAATCTTAAATAAATGTTATCTACCCTTCGTTGTTTTGTATTTCTGTTTACGTCATCAGTGTGTGTGATTGTTATCGTGTATACGTCTTTCGAGTGAATTTTCGTTGTTTTACTCGTTTATGTCTCACCTGATGAAGACCTAAGAGGTCGAAACGCGTTGTGTTTCGCCTTGTGACTCGTTTGTCCACGTTCTCTGCGCGGTTCGCTAACATTTATTTAAGATTTGTTTAGATTTCCGCCTGCAGTCCTCTCGCTTTGCAACTAGAAGCTATCTGATTTCTTTTCATGTGACTGGCCGCGTTTGGGTGATGGCGTACAAACCAAATTCTCTCGAATCTGACAAAACAATCAAGCTTCTAATAAAACACTGCGGGTTGCATTAATAATGTATAAACCATACTCTCCCCACTCTGATGAAGCGAACTAATTCAACGTTATTAAGATGTCGGATTGTCCATATTCCTAGCTTGCTTTCCATATTTTCGTACAAGAGACTGTCACTTCCAATGAGAATGTCAAAGCCTACAGCGACATACAATTAATAAATTCCACCAAAGATGCTTTCTTTTCACCCGTGCCCATCAGTTCATTTGTCAGCACCATCACACAAAAACTACTGCACTGATCCTTACGACACCTCCTGGAAACCCAGGAACTAAATCTTCGTTTCATTGTACGAGTCTGGAGAGCAGATTCGCGTAAACGAACCCGAACCCACTGAGCAGGATAGCGCAATCATCGTTAAAGAGATTTTAATGAGACTTGGTGAAGAAATGGACTGTGGCCTGAGGATGAAGACACTGAATTTTGTTGCAGGTCCGAAGGGTCGGATCCAGGACACGTTTGACCTTTGCCAGGCCTGTCCTGAGTGTCCTAGTGTTAGTCTGTGAGAGACAACTTCGCCTGTGAACCTGCAGGCGTGGAAGCGGAGGGTTGGTCTAAAATCAAACAGTGGCAATAATAATGAGTCAGTAGCTTTGCATCACCAGAATATAAATATGTTCCAAGAAAAAAACCCGAACAAAGGCGATTCGGTCTTCCATTACCTTCCAAACCGCAGTCAAGATGCGTTTCCCCGTTTCATACCCGATGACTTTGGGAAAGCCCAGAAAACCGAGTGCTATCCCCTCCTGATCGCAATCATGAAAGAACGAGAAATCCCCTGGGTACTGCCCAGCCTTTTGATTACTTCCCCTGACGCTCCGCAATCTGATGAAACATTTCTATTCCACTCCTGACACCTCGCTGCCTTGTGAGGGTTTATATTCACCGTGTGTGTGTGTGTGGGGGGGGGGGGGGGGGGGGGTATATTCACCGTGTGGGGGGTGTTTATTCACTGCCTCATGTCCAGCTTTTCATACGAAGTGACCAGTTTCCATGGGAACACGGATAACTCGCGTAGACGACAAATTGATTTTGTTGCCTTCCCCTTCGAGCCCCGTTGAAGAAGGTGTTAGCGGTACGGCAGCGGTGATCCAAAGGCTGGACACAATGGCGTACTGACGGGAAACATGGAGTTACCATATGTGAAAGTAAAACGTCTGTGTGTAGATCAGAGGAAGATATTCGTTTCTCCAATCAAAAGTTTTTTTTGTGTGCTAAAGAAGATTTAAAAAAGAATTGACTTCAGATTATCTGATTTGTGATGCTGAAATTTATTCCATTCCAGTGCATCAAAACAAATAACTCTGACTGAACTCTCTGTGCCCTATAAAGGCAGAAGTGGAGCGAGCTCAGAAGACTGTGAAGTATTCTAGTCCAGCCAGCAGTTTCAGGGAAGTTGGCTTGTCTGTTTTCTAAATCCAAGTCCTCGACAATGCAGGTCGGAGCCAGCGAGTTTGTACGCTCATCAACCTGTGATCTCACAAAGCAGCACCTCAGGTCTCCGATTTCTGGTAAAGTGAAGGTCAGAACCCTGGAGACAAAGACAGGGACAGATGTAAAGAGTTCTACCTGGACTTGGTCAAGGGGCGGGGGCGGGGGAGGGGGGGGGGGACAAAGTGAATCTCATTAGGCTTAAATTTCCCCGCTTAGAATAGGCATTCCATGGCGAACTGGAGAGACAGCCATCAGAAAGGGCGTGCCTTGAGACATTCGGCCATCCAGTCAGACAGCCATCAGAAAGGGCGTGCTGAGACATTCGGCCATCCAGTCATTTCAGATACGAATCCGGCAGCGCTCAAACATTTCTGACGGCAGAACAACAACTGGGAGGCATGTCCTGGATGCGGCTTGGTCCCCTTAGAGTATAAGCAGCTCAGGCCTGACGCTTGTCTCATGGGGGCTGCCTTTCTGAAGACCTGCCGCAGTTAAGCTCTCCGTCCGGCTTTCTTCATACTAAGTACAAGGCATTCCTTCGTTTCTCCACTCTCTACAAGGGTCTTGAATTTGTATTTTTCAAAGGTAGATTCATCTTTAATTGATCAACATAAATGTTTTCTATAGCGCTAGTCTTTTGCGTTGCCTGTGTTTATTGAAACTAAACTCTCCTCGGTCTTCGACAGAAAGACGATTGATTTATTGGATGAGCAACGACAGGACAATTTGCCCAAGATCATTCCTGGCTTACCAACGTGCGTTTAGCTTCTGTTACCCTTCAATACATACATCTGTTACTTTGGTTTACTGATGAGGATAGGCACGCTAGAACAGCTAGTTGTTCGGTTTATTGAAAAAGTTATTACAGACATGGTACGAAATAAAGCATATTACGACGAGCTTTAGTAGCTTTATAAAGGTCGGACAGCTACCTTTGTTGTGTACGTTGCTCATGAAAATAAATATACGTTACTCATGAAAATAAATAATGTCCATGGTCACCGTTTTCCCTGCGGACATTCTTTTTGACTCGGACCATTGCACCCGGCCTAAAACAAAGGACAAATAATCAGATCCAGACATTGTGCGGTTGTTACAGCCTCCGATGGCTTAACTAACAACGCTGCAGGTGTACAATCAAGATCAGTCTGCGTGGGTTTCAGAAAATGAACTAGCATGTACATAACAGCTATCACATAGACGTTATTTGATTTGCAGAATGGAGATACTGAAAGAGAGAGAGAGAGAGAGAGAGAGAGAGAGAGAGAGAGAGTATGTGTGTGTGTGTTGGTGAGGGAGACAGAGCGAGACCGAGAGAGAGAGAGAGAGAGAGAGAGAGAGAGAGAGAGAGATTCAGTTGATTTATTCATTTTAGGCCATAGCCCGTACGATGACGGTGGTAAGAATATTACAGGAAAATTGTGATAAAGGCAGCAGTACCAACGAGTCCTTACAACCAATCACGATAGTGTTGTTTCTCTGAGCTGGAAAGTTGTGTAGATTCAAGAACTGAACACGGATCACTCTTTCTCAGAAGGCGTTAAGAAGCAAAAACGAAACATATAAAATTTCCTTGGTGTTGTAGCTGGCTGACTGTAAAATTTCCCAGCAATAAGCTGCACACAGAATTTTTTTAAAGCAGGGCACTGTAAAACAAAATGAACCTCATCTTCAATTGATTCTTTAAAACGGGGACGGAGCAATTCATTGTAATTTACATTTATGTAGCAAGTAGCGTGTACTTTTATTTCAGGGAGCTCAAATCTAAAACTGCTAAAAGTACACCGTGAATGCTTGTTCAAATGAAACAATAGGCAGTTTTTAACTAAATGTGAGGAACTCTGAACTTTGTCCACATCAAATCTGTTACTTGTTTTGTATGACTTTCTTTTGCTTGCCATCTACTATAGATTTCAAGTAACTAATGGTGGAGAGAGAGAGAGAGAGAGAGAGAGAGAGAGAGAGAGAGAGAGAGGAGGAGTGAGTGAATGAGACATACAGATAGACAGATGGGGCGAGAGAGAGAGAGAGAGAGAGAGAGAGAGAGAGAGAGAGAGAGAGAACTGACAGACAGACAGACAGACAGACAGACAGAGACACTGAGAGAGGAGGAGGAGGAGAAGGAAGAGAAACGACTCAAGTCTGTTTCTAGAAGACCCTAAAGCCATTTACTGAGAGAGAGAGAGAGAGAGAGAGAGAGAGAGAGAGAGAGAGAGAGAGAGAGCAAGAAAGAAAGACAGACAGACAGACAGAGACACTGAGAGAGGAGGAGGAGGAGGAGGCGGAAGAGAAAAACGACTCAAGTCTGTTTCTAGAAGACCCTAAAGCCATTTACTGAGAGAGTGTGTGTGAGAGAGAGAGAGAGGGAGAGAGAGAGAGAGAGAGAGAGAGAGAGAGAGAGAGAGAGAGAGAGAGAGAGAGAGAGAGAGAGACTGACAGACAGACAGACAGAGACACTGAGACAGGAAGAGGAGAAGGAAGAGAAACGTGTCAAGTCTGTTTCTAGAAGACCCTAAAGCCATTTACTGATAGCGGCATAAGACTGAGGATCACGCACCTAAGTACCTGGCCCTTCAGTGGTATTTGATGACGCGAGTACAAAGACAATCATCAAAGAACCTACACACCACCAGCAATAAAGAGACTGGCATGCTGACGCTGAGAGACAAACAGCAGTAGAAAGGGGATGGGTGGTGGGTGGGAGGGAGCACGGGGGCAAGATGGAGAAGGGAAGGGGTGGATTAAGAAAGGAAGGGGGGGGGGGGGGAGAGGGGGGCGGGGGTTGGGGTTTGAACAAGGATGGGGATTAGAGTTGAGGGTCTTGTCTTGTTTCAAGCTGTCCCTGAAGCGATTCACCTGAGCTGGTGAATGATCTGGTATCCATCGGTTCCGTTTCGGGGGAAATTTTTGAAGTAATCTGGCCAACAAGCTTAACGCAGTTAACTTCTGTTGGGAGGACAAAGAGAGAGAGAGAGAGAGAGAGAGGGGGGGGGACACTGACAAGGACATAGTGAAGGAACTAGGAGTAGGAGGAGAGAGATATCCCGGCTGGGAAGTCGTGGGTTCGTTTTCCATCACAGGCAATTATTTGTGAGATTTTTTTTTTCTGCCCCGACCGGCTCTTGCCTAGAGTCACGTTTGCTACGAGCTCTATTGGGAAGACTGCGATCACACAGTGGAGTTTCATCCACTTCGTGGGTGTGTCTCCGAGAGTGTTGTTCAAATTTTCTGACCGACACTGCAGGTATCTGTCACTCACGGGCCTGGTTCACGCCGGGATACACTATGAAAGTAAGCCTGTCATGCAGTCTCAGATCGAAATGGAAACCTGTAGCATCATCTCATCATCCTCATCGATCAGCATTAAAAAATCTTTCACATTCTGTGGCCCTTCACGCCTCGCTCTCATGGTGATCTCAGTTCCTAGGTCCCTTTCACGTCTATGTTCTTGGGTTGATTTTTTTCGGGGTCACCGGTGTCGGCAAATTCATGGAGGCTGTCGTTGGACAGACGTGGTGGTGCCCTCTGGAGGGAGAGCTTACTTGCGCCGGCTTCGCGACCAAGCAGTTATTGTCGTCACGTATGTTAGATCAGAACAGGCACCACTGAACACCACCGAAGTGATTCGGCAGCAGCGCGAAGACTCCTATGGTGCATTGCCTCTTGACGACTTGACATTGACTGCTCCCTGTGGATTGCCGGTGCCGGGGCTGCGGCTTGACGGACCGGGCTGTGGCTGGGAGGAGGGGGGGGGTGGGGGAGGTGTCGAAATGAGCGGAGTTGGTGCTAGGTCACGGAGGTGGCACAGAATATGGGAAAGTAAAGAAAAAAAGATAAAAGAAAAAAACACATACACACAAACAAACCAAAACAAACAAAACAACCACCCACTCAAACGTCTGAGCTTACATCAGTAAAAATAATCCTTCCGTTGTCTCAACCCATAACGAAATAATTTGCCAGATTTTGAAGTCCATCGAGTCAAAATCAACCAATCAGTGTGTTTCTTAATGTATTTTTTTCCAGCATCCCTGATATTAATTGCAACTAAACTCTTCCCGGTCCTTAAAGGAAAGACGAGTGACTGTTGGACAGACAACTGCATACCTTTCCCCAGATCATTCCTTCTTGATCACTAACCTCAGATTCCCGTTACACTTTCACTCATACCTTTGTCGCCGACAATGGCCATACTGGGAGTTATTTTGGCAGTTATTTTCTTCTTTAAAAAATTGGTTCGTGCTTACTAAGCTATTTACAGTTTTAAACGAACTAAAACTAATTCATATATATATATATATATATATATATGTACATTTAAAAAATAAAGTTTAGAAGGCAACCTTTGACGGGGATGCCCGCTCATTAAACTCGAAAGTGATTATGATCCTTTTCTTTGCAACATCTTTTATTACGACTCTCGCCACTAGCGCACAGTAGGAGAGAATACGTCCAGACATAGTGCGGTGGTTCAAGCCTCTAGGAGAGAATAGATACGGACATAGTGCGGTGGTTCAAGCCTCTAGGAGAGAACAGATACGGACATAGTGCGGTGGTTCAAGCCTCTAGGAGAGAACAGATACGGACATAGTGCGGTGGTTCAAGCCTCTAGGAGAGAAGAGATACGGACATAGTGCGGTGGTTCAAGCCTCTGGGAGAGAAGAGATACGGACATAGTGCGGTGGTTCAAGCCTCTGGGAGAGAAGAGATACGGACATAGTGCGGTGGTTCAAGCCTCTGGGAGAGAAGAGATACGGACATAGTGCGGTGGTTCAAGCCTCTGGGAGAGAAGAGATACGGACATAGTGCGGTGGTTCAAGCCTCTGGGAGAGAAGAGATACGGACATAGTGCGGTGGTTCAAGCTCTGGAGAGAAGAGATACGGACATAGTGCGGTGGTTCAAGCCTCTGGAGAGAAGAGATACAGACATAGTGCGGTGGTTCAAGCCTCTGGGAGAGAAGAGATACAGACATAGTGCGGTGGTTCAAGCCTCTAGGAGAGAACAGATGCAGACATAGTGCGGTGGTTCAAGCCTCTGAAGCAGTCACTGATGCGAGACTAAGACTGTCCTCGTGGGTTTCAGAGAGCTTTGGAACGACCGTGTGTAGGGCGGCCATCAAAGAAGCATCAGTCACTTTGCAAGATCTCTTTTTTCTCTCTCTCTCTGGATGTCTGTCTGTTTGTCTGTCTCCCTCTCTCTCTGGATCTCTCTGTGTGTGGTCTGTGTCTGTCTGTCTTCTGTCTGTTTCTCTCTCTCTCTCTCTCTCTCTAGTATCTCCAGGGCTTTTCCTTTGAACAGTGAGAAAGCTAAACGTGTCCTGCCCTCCAAGGGGATTGTGTCCCTTTCCACAAACATCCTACACAACAGTGGGCTTAGGGCTCGCCAACGTTTCAAATCTGGCTGAACTGGTGTTCAAAGTTCACGTCAGAAAACAACGTCATTTCCAGACATCCATTTGATCAGAGAGTTTAAATCATAGAACAAAGTTCCAGAAACAATGCCCAAATCAGAGACGGTTCCAAATTTCAGACCATTTTTGTTTTTCTTCGAAATTGCACTTTGCACGACATTTGTTTCACTTGTTACACACCTTGTTCGCCCAGTGTCAGAAACTGTGCCCAATTTCTGATGGTTTCATATCTGTCTGTGGAGGGAGGATGTCGAGGGAGAACATGGGTCGATCGTGAAGTTGACACAGTCACTGTCACGGAAGCACGCTTTTCAGTCCTCTGTCGCATAGGGCGCTCATCCCAGATCCTTTCGGATCAAGAAACGCAATTTTGGCTGACCACTTGGGTCAGTACCTTGCACTCTAAAGTACGCTGCACCCTGAAATTTTAACATTGTCACGTATTTCGTGGAGACTGCTGCGTTGCTACATTTTACATTGCATCACAGCGTCGCCTGCTACACTCGTTCTCTTCATATGTTTGTCACGCAACCATGCTTGAAGCAATCCCCCCCCCCCCCCCCCCCCCCCCAGGTATCC
>CM065718.1:15118151-15128151 GCA_033310375.1 Conus canariensis
GTGGTACTTGTCATCATAACGGCCATGCGGAATTCTATTGGTCAAAACCACATCACCCCTCAGCCTCTGATAATCAAGGCTTGGAAGTTGTATGTTACTCTCTCCTCATACGACACGTTACTCGTACCTTTCATTTGTTTGGTCAATCTTCTCCACACATGTTCTATCAAGTTTATATGCTTTCTAAGGTGTGAAGACCACATTCACAATTCCCATACTCAAGGATGATTTGAAAAAAAAAAATGGAACCGTTGAGTATAATTTTAAACTGAATAAGATAGCCGATCATGTGTGCCATCCCACATGCCTTCTTAATTGTAGCTTTAGTGTGATAGATTTTCGTCCACCAAAACAACCTAATCCTTTTCCATCTCAGTAACTACCGGATAAACAGACTTTATATGGTACGTATAATCAGGGCTACTTTCACCAGCTTAAAGTATTTTGCATGCATCACAGCATCCAGCTACTTTGTTCATCATTACTTTCTTGGAGCAGGACGTGCTTCACTTTGTTAGTTATTCCGTAGTATGCTTTCGTGTCATCGACCAATATTTTACAGAAATAATTGCAAGACAACGGGCATATCGCTGACAATGATGTAAATAGTGTGGGCCCCAAGACACTGCCCTGAGGTACACCATTGATCACCTTTGCAGCTTCGCCCTGTCTTCTGTCCGCGCACCTCTGATCTATTTTGTTGTCGCCTCAAACAAAAGAAGAAGAGGCAAACTTCTAGTTCCGGGTCCACTATATTCAACATTCACTCGCCTTCAAATATGACTTTTTCTCCTCCACATTTTCTTTCCGTCAAAGACTAGAGTGGATTTGGTTGGAAAATCACCCTGAATGTTGTACAACGCCAAGTAAATACGCATTTGCCAGATGTCAAATGTTCTGGACATAATAAATGATGGAAAGCCCCTCTCTTTCAGAAAGAAGTTATCCAATGGGGTTGGGAACAGATCTCCTTTCTGCCTCCCTGTCGCCCCCCCCCCCCCCCCCCCCCCTTCCCTCCTGGGCAAAAACTCCTTTCCGTCCGATTTCAACAACAATTTGATTGCGGAAAACAGAGAGAAAATTAACATAAAAACGGATACATTGAATACAAATCAGCGTCAATATTCTGTCAGTAACCTGCTCTTAAACAGAAGTGTATACCTAACGAAATCTGTTCAGGAGTTTGAATATGCTGTCCTATACTCATTATCTGCAGAGAAAAGAGACCAAAATTTTAATCAGGATTTTCACCTTGAATGGTCTGCAGTGAAAAGAGATCAAACCAGGATTTTCACCTTGAATGGTCTGCAGTGAAAAGAGACCAGAAAGAGACCAAATCAGGATTTTCACCTTGAATGGTCAGCAGAGAAAAGAGACCAAATCAGGATTTTCACTCTGAATGCACCAACGTACTGTAAAGAATTTCCACGAAGGAAGAAATCCATTCTCCGTGTGTACCTTAAATTCACATGCATTTAAAAAAAAAACCCAGAAGATCTGGTTTTGTACCCCCTT
Organism: Conus canariensis; assembly: GCA_033310375.1. Lineage (NCBI taxonomy): Eukaryota > Metazoa > Mollusca > Gastropoda > Neogastropoda > Conidae > Conus > Conus canariensis. The sequence goes on from CM065718.1 coordinate 15,119,667, forward strand.
TTTGAACAGACTGTTCTTTCCGTCAAATATTAAACACATTTTGGTCGAAAATATTGAAAACTGGAACGCTCTAGCTTTGCAAGAGAACGTTATGATGCCATTAGACGTTCAATAAATCTGCGTCAGCATTTTGACGGAAAGGAGGACGCTCTACAGGGCGGGGGGAAAGGGAGGAAGGTTCAAAACGAAATCTATCTTTAAAAAGTATCAATACGTACCATACTTGCTGACTCATACTCCAAGCAACAGACTAGAAATGAGTTTGACGTCAGAACAGGCTGCGTACCTGTTCCATTTTTCTCACGTCTGTCCCTTCCATTGGATCAAGGCACACAGTGGCTCTGGCAAGGTCAAAGGATATGGTCAGGCGTCGTGACGTTGTCAGTAAAAGCACGTGCACGGCGAACATTTCGCGCACAGCTCACCACACACATTTGAGCCCACTCGTTTGACTCGAAGGCGTCGTCCGAAAACCGTACAACCAGAAATATATTTCCTTGCTTCTGGCTACATGTGTTATTCAGTTTAAACTTCATTTCACTACTTCTCGCTACATGTGTCATTGAGCTTAAACTACATTTCACTACTTCGTGCTACATGTGTTATTCAACTAAAACTACATCTCACTAATTCTTGCTACGTGTGTCATTCAACTAAATCGACATTTCACTACTTCTTGCTACTTGTGTCATTCAACTAAAACTACATGTCTCTGCTTCTTACTACATGAGTCATTCAGTTAAAACTATATTCACTAAAACTGCATGTCACTACTTCTTGCTACATGTGTTGTTCAACTAAAACTACGCACACTTCTACTTTCCCCTACATGTGTCACCGAAACTACACATACGTTTCACTACTTCTTGTTACATGTGTCATTGAACAAAAACTGCATTTCACTACTACTTGCTACACGTGTCGTTCAACTAAAAACTACATTTCATTAATGTTCGTTACATGTGTCACTCAAACTACATTTCACTACTTTTTGCTATATGTGCCATTCAGTTGGGTTTATATTTCACTAGCTTTTGCAACATGTGTTGTTAAGCTAAAACTACAATACACCAGTCCTGACCACTTGTGTAGTTCAAATAAAACTACATATTTCCACTTCTTGCTACACGTGTCATTCAGCTTAAACTACATTTCACTGCTTCCTGCTCCATGTGTCGTTCAGCCAAGAATCACGTTGTACTACACGTGTCGTTCATTCGGAACTTTTACTACATGATCATATAGAACTTTGCGCAATATTTGTCACTCATTCAGACACATCTTCTACTACATGTTTTGTTCATGCAGAACTAATATGTACAACATAAGTCGTTCAGATTTCTACTGCATGCCTCATTCAGCCAAAACTACGATTTACTATATGTATACGATGATCCAGACATTTGTTTTTATTACTGCACATGGCATTCACCATCGTGTGTGTGTGTGTGCGCGCGCGTGTGTGTGTGTGTGTGTGTGTGTGTGTGTGTGTGTGTGTGTGTGTGTGTGTGTGTGTGTGTGTGTGTGACCTGATGCATGCGTGTGTGCTTGTGTGCAGAAGAACGGCCAAGTAGGAATCATAACTCAAACTAAATTAATTCATTAGTAAAGCGAGTGAAAGGTGTGCGTGCGCCCTTGCAGCAAGAGAAAGAACTGGAGCGTGCCACACACACACCACACACACACACACACACACACACACACACAAACACACACACACACACAGACCGCGCGCACACGCACACACACACACTCACACACACACACACAGAGTGAGAGACAGACAGACAGACAGACAGACATACAGACAAAGACAGAGACAGAGACAGACAGAGAGGTAGAGAGAGAGACAGAGACAGATAAAATGCAGAGCAGGGGAGTGTAGACGTCGGAGGCGGAGGTGGGGGGTGGGGGATGGTCACAGGAAGACGGAAGAGGAAGTCAGACGTAAGGATTAGAGGGAAGACGGATCACTGCTTCCGCGCTAGCTCGACTGGTAATGAAACACCGGCACGTGAGCCTTTTCTGGGTATTGCGAGGGGGGATGGGGGGGGGGGGGGGGGGGGGGGTGAGGGGGGGGGGAAGGCGGAGGAAGGCGAGGTCAGGAGGGGAAAGCAGGGGTAAGGAAAGGAAACGAGCGCAAGAAGAAAGCAAGTAATTAAGAAATAAGAGAAGAGGACGAGGAATAAACAACAAAGAAACGTTTAAAAAAAAGGAAAAACAGAAAACCAGGCAATAAAAAAGAAAACGTAGAAAAGAATGCAGAGGAAGACAGGGAGCAAAGACAGTGAGAAAGAGACAGAGAGAGAGAGATAGACAGACAGACAGACAGACAGACGGACTCACACACACACACACACACACACACACACACACACACACACACACAGAGAGAGGAGGAAAGGAGAGAGAGAGAAGAGAGAGAGAGAGAGAGAGAGAGAGAGAGAGAGAGAGAGAGAGAACAGAACAGAATTTTATTCAGTAAGGCCAAAGCCCCATTTGAAGGGGTGTGAACATTGATGGTAGTCACAATAAGACAAATTCTAATGATACTATCAATTCATCATCTGTTTGGAAGCTAATTCAAATAAACAAAGAGAATAGTGGAAACAATATCATACCAGTCCATATATGGTGTTATACACTAAATTGACGCCAATTGACTTGTAAAATTGGTAATTCAGGACATTGCTATTTTTCTTTTCTTAAAGGCTCTATATTGATATGTAGCAAAATTACTGATGATCTGTGCGTTTTGTGACGCTAAAAACAACGTTAATCGGAAGTCACTGGGATTGTTGTAATATTTTGGATGGATTAAACTGCGTCTGAAATCATCAAAAGCAGGGCAACAAAAAAAACCAAAGTGAATTTCATCATCAGCGGCAGATGTGCACAACTGGCATTCTGTCCTACATTCACCATTCCTTTTGAATCTTGAACTATGTTCTGATGAATCTGACATTTCAAATCTAAATCTTGTGAGAATGTATTGAATAAATCTATCCAAACCCCATAGTAAGTATGACTCCAGATCATGCGATGTCTTGAATTCCCTGTATTCTATAAATCTGTCGCTGTCATTCATATCATAATTCCAATTCTGCCTCCTGCAGTCGACCAGTCTATGTTTAAACATCTTTATAAAGGAATTTATGCACCCCACGCCTTGATATTCCCATGCATAGGAAAAGCCATAACTATTTAAAATGTCACGAACTTTTGACCTCAATTTATTTTTCCTCCATTGGCCAAATTTAATAGCATTTTATACGCTTTGGATGGTAATCTATGTTCCTCCATTCGAGTCAGTTTCAACCAGTATCAAATGCAAGAAACACTAGAATTAATCGCTAATGGGAATCGATTCAATTCACCATACACAAGGTCATTTGGTATTTTAATACAAGCCTTATATACTTCTTTAATACAGGTAAATGAACACTTTCAATAACAGATGAAGCATCTTCTAAACCCAAAATCTCAGCACCTTATAAGAGTATGGGTTGAATCTGAGAATCAAAAAGCTTCAAATACAATTTCAAAGAGTTATTATTTAGCTGATACAACTTGCAAATAACGCTGATGGGAGCTCGTTTCCCTTTACTTGCTAAATCTTGGCATGCATGCTTAAAACTCAGTCGTGTGGAAAACAGGATGCCGAGATATCGATAAGAATTTACTTCGTTCATCTTTATGTTATTATAAAACCATCTCTTAGTACTTGCTAAATACTCACCTTTTCTGGAGATTACTATGCTAGATTTTTCCAAACAGACTCTAAGCTGTGACTGGCACGCAGCTCTATGAAGAGCATTCAATTGGGTTTGTAAGCCAACCATAGTTTCGGACAATAAAATCATGTCATCAGCAAACAAAAGAATAAACAGTTTAATGAAATCAATATTAAGGCTAATACCATGTCTACCATTATTAATAATATTGAGAGCGAGTTCGTTTATAAACAAGGAAAATAAAAATGGACTACCAACATCACCTTGTTTCACACCATTAGTGCAATATATGTAGCCTGTATACTGTGTACCACAGCGAACTCGAGCTTTAACAATTTCGTACATATTTTTCATACATCTGTAGATTTTACCCTTAATTCCATTTTCAATCAAAATAGGCCACAGTAGTTTTCTTGAAATGGTATCAAAGCTTTCTCGAAATCAATAAATGCAACGTATAATTTTCTAATAGATGAAAACTGTTTTTGCGATATTGCTAACAATGTAAACATATGATCGACTGGAGAATAGTTTTACTTAAACCCTGCTTGGAATTCCCCTGTAATATTGTTATGATCGACCCATTCAGTTAATCTTGAATTAATTATAGAGCTATACATTTTGCTACTTATATCTGATAAAGAAATTCCTCTGTAATTATTTGGATCATTTGTATTGCCTTTCTTAAACAATGGAATAATTATAGATTCCATAAATCAGGATAATGACCAGTGCCAAATAATGCATTGATATATTTACAAAGAAATCAATGACGTAATTTCCTGCATTTTTAAATGTCTCCCCAATAATGCCGTCTGGTTGGATAAACTTTATTTTCTTCGGTGGTTTGTTTGCTTGTTCTATTATTACTATGGTTTAAGCATATGGTGACATACTTACGTATATGAGCTTTATAAGCTTGTCGCTCTCTTTGTCTCTCTGTAAACGTTCTCACTCTCTCTCTCTCTTTCCCTCACACACACACACACACACACACACACACACACACACACACACACACACACACACACTCACTCACTCACTCACTCACACACTGTATCTCCCCAACCCTCTCTGTCCGTTTGTCGCTCTGTCTGCCTGCATGTCTGTCTGTCTGTCCCCCCTCTCCTTATCTCTCACCCTCCCTTTCTATCTCTCTGTCCCATTTTTTATCCACTAGTCGGTTGCGCTATTCTGCAGTGTATGTGATAGTACCTACATACCTCACCATATAAGAACCTACTCAGTTTGTCTATTCGAAAAATGTAAGGTAATATGTGCGAAAACGACTTGAGGGAAAACTGAAAGAAAACGAAGTTATTAAGAGTCTTTTGCTTTATTAATTTTAATTAAAAAAAGTTTGTAGTGGAATTTCTTTTTTCGCTTTTTTTTTTTGGCAGATGAAGAGGACAGTGTAAAGCGCCAAAAACTGAGGAGGTGGATTTCGGCCCAAGGAAAAAAAAAAGAATAAATCACCGCCTTAGGTGCTCCACCGATCCGACACTTGATGCCAACTAAAAAAAATGCCATCCGGTCCTGCTGCTTTCTTGTTTTTCAGTTTCTTAATTGAGAGTAATACTTCTTCCGTTGTTATGGGCCGGTTCATAAAGTTAACATTATCCTCATCATTCTCATGTCTATCAGTTCCAACCCTTGACTGTCATCAGTTCCGTTAGTACTATCAGATAAATCATCTGAAACATCAGTAGCATCTTAAACAATATGTCCATTACTATCAATGTCGTGTTTTACTCAAATTCCTTTAAAATGTTGAAACCATTCTTGAACAGAGATTCTGTTGGATTGACGCTTGCTCTTACTGGAAACTCTGCTCATATTATGCCAACATTCTTTCTGGTCATTAATGCACATGATCAGCTGCTCAAGTACAGTTTTGTTGTATTCCTTTTTCTTTCTTTGCAACAATTTCTTGTATTCTCTTCTAGCTTTGCAAAAAGCTGCACTGTTCTCTTTCTTCATTAATTCTCAGTTAGTGACAATTCCGTTTTTGCTTTAGAAGATTTTCTACAAGTTCTCAAAAGTTTTCTGACATTACGCTTAGAAGTTTTACATTCTTCACCATACCGTTTCTCTGAGCTTTTCTGATTTGTATAGATTTCCTTTTCCATAAAAGTTGCTTGTTCTCGTATACATTCATTAAATAAAGTTAGTGCCTGATTTATGTCAGTATCCATCAACTGCTGGCTTGGTTAAGTTTCTCCTTTGTTTTTCTGGAACATATGGGATCATGGAACTGCTCTACTGAATCATCATCCCAAACTATTTGTAAATTAAGGATGGTATATTACTGCATCCATTATCACAACTTATTACATCATGATTTGCATCAAAATAAAATTCCAGTGGTTGATGGTCAGAATCAATCATATCTGAGACCTGAAGACGGCAAGAATTCCTTATAGTATCAAAAAGATCTTTCAGAAACTATAAAATAGTCATCCACACTACTTCCTGTTTCCAACATGTATGTGTAGTGACCAGTATAATCACCATTACATACTCCATTCATAATAAAGAACCTAAAAGCGATACATAAATTCAAAATCACTCTTTCATACACATTCAGCACTAAATCTTTTGGATGTCTTATGAAATCTTCTTCATTATTCTCATCACGGATACGGAACCTACTAAACTCATCACTACTGAAAGGGAAAATGTCTGCTGTTCTTCCATTCAGGTCTCCACACAAAATGATATCAACTTTATCATGTAATAATAATAAGACCTCTTCAAGAGAACTGATTCCATTTTCAATGTCAGCTGTTGCATACTGTGGAGAATTTTTGGGAGGTACGTACATAAGCACATACATAAACAAGGTCATTTTCAAAACCAAAGAGTTTCTTGTTGATTAAGAAACACAAAATATTATCTTGTGTACATTTCAGTTCAGATACCAAAGACATTAACTCTGTTTTAATCACACACACCACTCCACCTGATCTCCTCTCCTGCCTTGTCAACTTAACCGCAGATTTACAACAACAAAGAAGAAAAAAAAAACAAAAAACAGAATGATAGGGGAACAGACGGAAATCCACTTTCTCCATAAAAGTTTCAACATGACACACAAAGTTGAAGGCATAAATATTCAGATTCAGATTCAGAAAACTTTATTATCTCTTGTTAAAAGAGAAATAACATTCGTGACCGCTGCCCTAAAAGTTAAGACATATATATTTATAGTTACAAACATGACATTAAGATTGAAATTACTTTCAAACAATAAAACATGCATGTATCACAAAAATGGGAATTTCAGTCTTTCTCCTTGTTTGGTAGTGCAAATAAAACACGCACTCAGCCACACATAATTATATATACATACATGCGTGCCCTCATGCATGAGAGAGAGAGAGAGAGAGAGAGAGAGAGAGAGAGAGGAGAGAGGAGGGGAGAGAGAGAAAGAGAGAGAGAGGGAGAGAAAGAGAGAGAGGTGATTTATCGTTAAAAATCATTAAGATAAGACATGTTCCAGACATTTCTATTCCTCACCGCTCCAGGATATGCACACATAACACACACACACACACACACACTCCAGCATCTATACTTTCCCGCTTGCTCACAGACATACACACACGCGCACATGCTTATTATATCACAGGTGATCCACCATCTCTGCTTCTTACATGCTGCGTTTGTTTAAAAACGCAATGGATTTGAACACGAAGCTCTTTTTGTGCGCATCAGCTTAGCTCTGGGGACACAAAATCGTCTGCCTGATGGAAGGAGCTCATACTGTCGCGCAAGCGTGTGCCCACTGTCACCAACAATCGCACGAGCCTTGGTCACCGCGCGCCTTTCATACAACTCACTCATACTCTCCTGTCTCTCACCAACAATCTTACCACAGATGTTCACAACGCTATCCAAGAGTTTGCTGTTTTTCAGTCTAAGATTTCCATACCAGCAAATGCATGAAAAAGTCAAGACAGACTCAATAAAACTCCTGTAAAATGTTTTAAGTATTTTTGGCTGGACATGCAGATTCCTCAATTTGCGTAGGAAATACATTCTGGTTTGGCATTTAAGATAAGAACTGTTAACATTGAGTTTAGATGAAAGGCCGTCCACATTCCAATGAAGAAAAGTAAACGAGCGTACTCTTCCAATCTGTCTTTCATTCAAATTTTGTTCAGTTTCAAACACACTGTCATTCATACTTTCATTCATACTTTCGCGCATCAGTATGCTTCTATGCATTATCTTCTCCCCACAATGACGATGCCTATCATTTTCAAGTACTTCGTCACGGGTGAAAACACAAATTCTTCCATTCCGTGAAGATCTAGCATGAATTTCACATCTCCCTGACATACATCGACACTGCCTAAGTCCCTCACGCGGTGAACATGAGATACGGCCAGGAGCACGTGCGTTTCCGTTTTTTATTTCCGTACCCGGTGTCAGATCAGAATTGACTGCACTTGGATTTTCGATCAGGGAATTTATGTTTTCAGTATTGTTTGATATTAACTGTGTTGCCAGAGGCCGGCCCACCCCTCATCTGACTGGCTTTAACTGACCATTTCCATCCAGGACAAATTTCTTGCCCTCGATGAGGAGATGGTCATAGATCATAGTGGCCCTTTTGTTACTATCTCTGGCAGCCTTTAAGTGCAGCCCTAGACTCTTCCGGATGCCCCGGACTCTCTATGTAAAGTCTTCACCTGTGAATACAGAGCTGTTCTTTAACTTCTTTTTGGCTCTTAACATTTCTCCCT
>CM065718.1:15133151-15145651 GCA_033310375.1 Conus canariensis
CCAGACAGGGCAACACAGCACAATATGCTCTTCACTTTCTGTATCCTTTCTGCAAAGTGGACATATTAAATCTGCTTCGCTGCTAGAACGACCACGGTGATAACGCTCAACAATTTCAGAAAACACCAAGCCTGAATCTAGACGTCATGTACTTTAAACTAAGTACATGTCCAGATTTAGCAGTCGACCATTTCAGAAGCACCAAACCTGAATCTAGACGTCATGCATTTTAAGTACCTGTTCAGATTTAGCAGTAGATAGGTTTTGTCATCATGTACGGTGCAAAAGGACCTGTAAAAGATAGATCTGTCGGTGTTATCACCTGCCAGCGGAACAGCAACCAGCGAGGCTACGGGATGCACTTGGCGGTTGCTTGACGGTGGCGTTTTTTGCCGGTGGGCTCTGCAGTCATGAAATAGGGGCTGGTACACCCATGGGAACGCTCCAGTGGGGGTCCTGTCGTGTCACATCCGGTGGCCATTACACAATGGCATCTGCCAGGGAGCAGTTATGTCCCTTGATGTGTTAATGGAATGCCCTGTGCGTGCCTGCACCCTATGTGAACACAGCGCCGGCTTCCTAGGATGGTGCTGGATTGCTCCCAGCTGGTTTGTTCGGCAGTTAAGGACAGTACTTTTCTGGGTCCTACCCGCACCTTCGGGTGTATCTTTTTCTTTTCTTTCTGTTCTTTCATATGAAAATCCCATTCCTGCCCCCTGCGTGAAATCAGTCTATCTCTGAAGACTCTTTGAAAATCACCGATCGCATTAACGCCTTGATTCAATTAGTCGTAACCAAATTCGAACAGATACAATGTACAACGAACATTTGAGACCCAGTTTCTTGTGTTTTTGTCCATCTATATGAAACAACATGCGATAGGCCTCATATGGTCAACATCTTTTTTTTTTTCAGAACTGAAATTTTACGGAAGAAAATTTCTAACGAAATTTCCGGTGTGTTTTTAGAACGTGTGTTTTGATGAGGTGTGTGGACTTCTAAAACATTTATCTAGTTATTGTATTTCTTTTTGTAATATGACTTGGGAGTTGACTTCAACAAGATGACTGCCCTTACAGGGCTCTTTTGTGGTCGGCGTGGCTACAAGCAACAGTATTTTTCTTATCTTGCCTTATATGGTAATCTCGTGCATTTGCTTAAGGCCGACTTTATGTGAACAGGACACCTGTTTGTTTCTCCATTTAAAAGGCTACTGGGTGTTCGTAATTCAACTCCTAAAAATCTTTTTAGCCCAAACCAGTGGACCTTTCCGCACTGTGATGCTGCATTATCCAACCTTCATAACTGGTACCGTACTGTACAACTAGCTGAATCTCTGAGTCAAACAATTTCAGAAAAGTATGCAGGGAATTTTCTTTTTTTTTTTTTTCAACCTGAAAAACAGTTTTTGCAAAATACGTAGTAAAGCATTTTTGGCTCTACTCGAAAGGTTATTCAAGCTGCCACAAAACTGAATCTGGTAGAAAAAAAAAGATTCCTAAGTGTTTGTGTGCATTAACAATAGGCACAGTTATACCGTGGTAAGTTCTTTCTTCACTTGCAGATAAACGCTCCACTTTAACCTAACTACACCAACGTTACTTTCATCCATGTTCACCTTTTAATATAAGCCTGACGCTGCGCGAAACAAACTACGGATCTCTGTCTGTAGACCAACGACTGTTTCAGCCAATAGCGCCACATCTTCAGCCTATATAGTAACATGAACAGCTCAACGTAGTCACCCGTAAATATAGAAAACAAAATAGGACTGACTGCACACATCGCCGCTTTTGAACTCAATTCCCGAATTCACGAACATTCCATCCACCCCCCCCCCCCCCCCCCCCGCTTCCTCAGAGAGAGAGAGAGAGAGAGAGAGAGAGAGAGAGAGAGAGTGTTTCAGGACTGGTTAGAATGAGCTAGCATGACCAGGCACTGAGCAGACCCACTGGGAGGAAAGGTAAATAGCAACTACAATCAGCCCTCTAAAGTGCTGACAGCCTTATTTAAAATAGACCCTGAAGCTGTACAAGAAGCCAGTAAAAAAAAAAAAATTCACAAAAAGCCCTACAGGAAAGGATGGAAACTGAATTCTTCTTTTTACCACTTTAATTCTAAAATGTAATTTCGTTTCGCACGTCATTTCTTTTTTTTAAATTTTTTATCTCCCTTGTTCTTATTACCCTGCGCACGAACGTACAGTGTGAAACAGAGTATGGGTTTCGGATCCTACGGGTTTGCTTGTTTGTCTGTTGGTCTGTCTGTCTGTTTGTTTGTTTGTCTGTCTGCTTCATACTTTGGAAACAGTCGGGCGTCTTTTCAGCATTTTCTCACGGGTTGATATCTGGCAGGTTGACATATTCTCTGCAAAGCTCACGTTTAAAAGATTTACATTTCAGCCCTGCATATTTCTCGTGCTGTTAATTAATTATATCATCATAGCCTAATAAACCTCACCTAGCCTGTTTCTGGGCCGTCTGTACGCAGGAAAAAGGTCTGATCATGAGAAAGAAGGAAACAAAGACAGTATTCACAGTGCACTTCAGTGGCTGTACTTCACGTCTCTTCATCAGGGATGGATATTAGACGATACACGAATAAGAACAACTTTTCACTTCTACTCCATAATTCTGACATATGTGCACAGAACTTTTAATACAGACCTTAGCACTAAAGATGTGGATCCTGACAATAAATAATCTGGCTGCTTCTGATTCAGTAATAACAGTTGAAGTCAAGTCAAGAACACTTTATTATTTCCAAAGAGAAATTAAGAGTGGCCATAAAAACAACAAATCACATATCACGGACAACACCCATCCATCCACCCAAACACCCATTCGCATACAAAGAACACACACACACACACACACACACACACACACACACACACACACACACACACACGCACACACACACACACAAACACACACACACACACACACATACACACACACACACACACACACACACACACACACACATATATATATATATATATAATATATATATGTGTGTGTGTGTGTGTGTGTGTGTGTGTGTGTGTGTGTGTGTGTGTGTGTGTGTTGTATTAAAAACAAGTTAAAACCAAGCTTAAAACACCTAACTTGTTTTTAATACAACAAATGTCGCTCCCACTGTGGTTGAGCACTATTTTTAAAATAACGCTGATCCTCAGTACTATTCTCTCTCTCTCTCTCTCTCTCTCTCTCTCTCTCTCTCTCTCATATATATATATATATATATATATATATATATATATATATATATATATATATATAAGCTTTCTGAACCGGATCTTATTGAAAGTTTAATTACGATTCAGGAGTTTGATGGAACTGGGAACAAAACTGTTTTTGGTTCTATTTGTCTTGAATTTTGGAATTTGGAATATTTCTCCAGAGGGTAGAACATTGTAGTTTTTTGAACGAACATGAGAACTGTCGGCAGCAATGTTCACAGCTTTTTCTGTGACTCGACATTCATGCAATTTATCTAGCTGTTCTTGATTTTTTTCCCAATCTTTCCACGTGTATTCACCACTCTGTTTTAAATGTTTTTGTTTTTCACGCTAAGATTTCCAGACCAGCATCAAAAGCCAAAGGACAACATTGATTCTACAAAACAACGATGAGACATATTCAAGATGTCCTTTTTGTCAGCGAGAGACTGAAGCTTCTGAAGACAGTATATTCTTCTACATTGACATTTTTTGTAGATAAATTGAGTATATGCAACATCGATGAGTCCTGGATCATACAATATACAACTTTCATATTGATATTTTTGCGAAATTGATACCTTCCTCCCCGTAAAATCCTGTTCACACTGGACAATCTAATAACAAATGATGCATCTAAATAGGCTTCCCCACATACACACGCAAACATCAAGAGGCAGTTTAGTTCTCCATGTGTTCAACTTTAACTTTACAATTATCTTAGCTAGATGTCGTAGACAGCTGGGTAGTGTGTGCGACTTATAAGAAAAAAAAAATCTTTTACAAACGTCGTTTTTCAAACCAAGTAGTATCAGTAAAAAGAACAAAAAGAGAAACTCTTGCTCCCCTGATACGATAATGAGGCGCCCATAACTCTTATTATGCTGCTTACGACACCCGGTCGCCCACCAGAAATGACAACACAGAACAAACAAGGAGACCTCCCCAATTAAGGATGTTCCAAGCTTGCCCGAATGCCCTGTACCTGATGCATCTGCACAGCAGCAACAACTGGAACAATGAACAAACACAAATGAACATTTATTAAAGACTAGCACAGCCTCTTCAATCTTGAATAGAGTCAAACAAATACACGGACGCACAGTAACAAACACAGGTGACCTCAGTTTGACTGGTATGACAGGAAATCTTAAAATGAGGTAGGGACCAGTAAACAGTAATTAAAAGAACAAGTAGGGTAACTCTTGCTCCCTTGATGAAATACAGGATATCAGGTTGTATCAACAGTAGTATCAGGCAGGGAAAATTGCGACGACAGAACTGAATCGTTTTCTGTACATTCCTCTACTCCGAGGTTTGCAGGAGAACATCTACTGGTGTAGAGCAGTTCATGACATGGAGGCTGAACTGTTGACAACCTCACGGCCATGCTGAGAGTGCCAACCACTCCGTTCATCATCTTTTTAAACGCTCAGTTAAAAAAAAAACGTTGAAAACTATTCAAACGTAACAAATATCTCAAGAAAAAAGACCAGTGGGTTAATAGATATAGCAGAATGGACAGATATTGTTCGCCCTAGACAGTATGTGCAGTCTGGCCAGATTAACACACACGCACGCACACACACACACACACACACACACCACACACACACAAGCCATCACAAGAGAATTGCAGCTAGATAAAGGAAAAATCTGAAAGATTCCCCAGAACAAAGGTAGGAGAACGGAGCCACAAAGGTACGGGAACAAATCAGCTGAGGACGGTACAGAAAAAAAAAAAAAAAAAAAAAAACACCGGCAAAGTCAAATACAGTGACAGAAAGAGGAAATCCACAACACGTCCCCCTTCCCTTCCCCCTCCCCCTCCCCCCCCAGTGGGTACACCTCTCCGGAAGGAGCTGCACTGGTTGCCTGTTCAGCAAGGAATGAAGAACCGAAATTTCCTGTGTCATTGTTGCTTACCTGTTGATCCTGGCACGGCATCTCAATATCTCTCTGAACGTTGGATCGTTTTCATTCCGTTCAAAGCCACTGTTACAGCTCACGCTTTTCGGCAATCCCACGCTTTCTGGCAGTGTGCGTTAAAAAGCCTGAGTCCGCCAGAAAACGTGGGCTCACAGCCTGTCCACGTTTTTTGCTGATAGAATAGGACTTTTTGTGCATTTCGTCATTCAGAGGTGAGAAACAATACGAGCATCATCACTTCTCCCGAGATAAAAATATGAAATTCTCTGCCTTTCTGTTTGTTTCTTTTTGTTTTTGCAGTGTGCGTTACAGACTATCACTCTCATCCGTTAACACGACCTTTCAAGCACGTCTTCTCGAGTAGTCTCATTTCTAATTTATTTTATTTGATGCTTAGCCGTTCCATGTTCCTATTATCTTTGTTTTTCTTGGCGACCCGACTTTTAGTCTCCCACGTGAAAGCGTGTTTGACTGAGAGTGGGGTGAGGGTGGAGGTGGGGGGTGGAGGTGGAGTATATGACGTCAGCAACACGTGCTGCAGATCAGTGCACTTAAGGCCAAAACTGTCACAGTCTCTTTTCTTTTCTTTTCTTTTTTTACATTCAGTCTGAACGCTGATGATCTACCGTGCGCGGAACGACAAACCAGGAATTCTTTCTCCACGTCGGAAGACAGACGCTTATCACTAAACTTTCATTTCTGACAGGGCATCCTATGAATTAAAAAAACAAATGGTCCCTGGCAAATATGGCAACGAAGTAAAACCAAGTGTGGAGTTTGTGGACAAGGTGGAAAGTCTCGGATGTGGCCTTCGAGGTTGGCCAGGCGGTTAAATTACAGACCTCTTCTTTCACGAAATCGCGCAAGATTCGCGTCCTACTCTCCGAGGCAGCCTGTTCTCTAATGGGCGTTCCGAACAAATCTCTCGGTGATATAAGGAAGTTCTTAAAGGTTAAAAGGATCTTGGGGTTTGGGTGTGTTTGGGTGTGTGTGTGTGTGTGTGTGTGTGTGTGTGTGTGTGTGTGTGTGTGCGTGCGTGCGTGCGTGCGTGCGCGCGCGCGCGCGCGCGTGTGCGTGTGTGCGTGTGCGTGCGTGCGTGCGTGTTGGCTTGTTATCTAGCCTTGTAAAACACATTTTCTGCTTCAGTCAGGAGTTTGGTAAAGTTCGGAAGTACGTGTGAACAAAATCAATACGAAACAGTCTGGGGAAGAAAACAGATGGGCGAACTTCTGGAGACTTTTTCAATTACATGTCTTTGCGTTCTCTTTAGTTTTTGTTATTGTTGTAGGTCAGTTCTAGTGTGTGTCTTTCCCTTTCCTGGCGTTTGCATACCACAGGTGAAAGTCCCCTTGCCCAGTGACGGTAGGGTACAGTGAACGGACAGAGACTCACTGTGTCTAGGGCACAGCGCTATGGAAGACGGAGCCCATCATTCGCTTCTCTCCCGCCTCAACCTTCCTTGAACTGAATTCGGTACCCACTGACCTCCGGGTGGCCAGAGAGATGCTCAAGTTCCAGAACTCTCACCCACGAGTAGTTCGAACTCATGACTGTCAACTCCACAGTCGAGCGCTCTAACCATTCGATTATGGAGTCCTTTTTTGTGGCATCAGTTATCGGATCAATGGAGCACTTAAGGCGGTGACTCCTCCTCCCCCCCCCCCCCCCCCCCCCCCCCCCGGCCGAAATCCACCTCTTCATTTTTTGGTGCTTCACACTGTCCTCTTCATCTACAAAAAAAAGTGGAAAAAAAACTCCAAAAACAATTTCCACTACTAGCTTTTTTCCCCCCAACCAGTTTCTTACACACCATGCATGGTCTCAATGTTCTCTTACAAATGGACATATTGTTGCTGATTTGAGTGTTTTGGCGATTGATACAAAGTGTCTGGGTTTGTCAATGCTCTAATGTGTGGTGTACTGACACTCTCACTCTGCTAATGTGCTGCTTATACAAAGAAAACAACATAAATGAAACAAATGACTTAAAAAATTTCGTTTCTTTCTGTTTAGACTATGGACTCCCGGATGAGAGGTGGGGAAAATGGTGAATCCCATTCTAGTGTGTGCGAACAAAATTCGAAGGGTTAAAAACTATCACGAAAACTGAAATCATCGAAACGAACCGAGACAGCTTCATGTTGAATCTCATTCCAAGTGTGTGCGAACAAAATTCGAAGGGTAAAAACAACCACGAAAACTGAAATCATCAAAACGAACCGAGACAACTTCAAGTAGTTGCAGTTCATAAAAAAAATCACAGCTGCTAGACGATTTATAAACGAAACAAAACAAAACAAAACAACAGACAGACATAAGCCTTTAAAACTAAATAAAAACTGAGAATAAATCCACGATGCCTGTTTATGATCGAAACCTATCGAATCATAGCCAGTAGAGCGACAGAAAATTAAAAAAAATAGAATGAATAATTGCTTTGTTCCACAGTCCTTTGATAAAAAACCCCAGACAAATGTAGAAACTGTCAAATTTATCTCTTCGTAAAAGATCAGTCTGAAATGTAGGAATTCACCTCCAAGAAGACGATGAACAAGTACGGAAATATATATTTTGAAGCATATAGCACAATAAACTTATGACTTGTAAAGCAAATTTAAGGTCAAGGAAAAGTGCATAGTCACCTTTACTAAACAACGGACAAACCTCTTGTAATGAAATGTTTTTCCTGCCAGTCGTGTATACATCAAATTTGGCTGTCGTGTGTGTGCATATCCTACGTTTCTTAAGCTTTCAACGCACACAACCGGGAAAAAATGGAATAACGTGGTGAAATATTCCTTTTGTGGTGTCGCAAAGTGATTCCGCATTGAAGTAAGCGAGAAGAAGAAGAAGAAGAAGAAGAAGAAGAAGAAGAAGAAGAACAACAACAACATCAACAGCAACAATAACAAGAACAACAAGGACAAGAAAATGCATGCGTGTTCTATTTTGCCAGACAAATGCACGTAGGCGTATGAATGTATTAAACATTAATGATGTGTCTGTGCCTCTTCCGTGCTTTCTTTTCCTCTCCATCGCTGGTATACAGGCAGGGTTTGGTGGGCCAAGGGCACCTTGAACGAATCGGCTGCACCTAAAATCTCCATGTTTTTGTTGAATAAAGACGTTGTATTTTGTTCTAAGTGACGTTGTGTTTTGTTCTGAGTGACGTTGTGTTTTGTTCTAAGTGACGTTGTGTTTTGTTCTAAGTGACGTTGTGTTTTGTTGTAAGGTTTCAGCATGGCCACCTGAAGACAGTGTCAACATGATGGAGACACTTCAGCGGACGCAGACCGCCGACTTAAAATGGACGACGAAAGCAGATTCTAATCTCTCACTAAATCAAGATTTAGAAAAAAGAGGGGTTAGTTACCGCCAAGGACACAGACAAACAAACTAACTAACCCCATCTTTTTTCTAAATTTTGCTTCATGTACCGCCCTCAATCACTCCGTTTTCACACAAAATCAAGGCCGGGTAAACCAGTCTTTTACTCCTGTTTGAAAAGAAATTCAGAATACAACCTGATAGGGCCGTCACCACTGAGCTGAAACAGAGAGTGTTCTTCAGCTCCAATGAATCTCATGATACTCCCCTCCAAAGCCCCCCCCCCCCCCCCCCCCCCTTTCATTGCTTATGAAATTGGAACACTCCAGGATCACAATGTAGAACAGCTAATGCCACGGGCATCGTTCAGCTGGGCGCGCAGACCTCTCCTGTGACCACACATGCCAATGTGTTGCTGCCCGCTGTTCAGCGAGCGGGGCGCGGATTGTCTGCACGTAGCCCTTGCGCAACCACCCACCCCGTGTGTGCTTCAAGTTTGATTCTTTCACACTTCAGCAGCAAAGAAAGCCAAACAGACGGCCGACCTGGAAAACAGGGGACAGACAGAGAACCGATGGGATCAAACCGGAGGAAGCGAATGCCTTCAATGTGCACAGTATAGTAGCGCTTGCCAGCAAAAGGTGAAGTTACCTATTCTAACCGCTCTTAATCGATGACATAGTGCTAGGTAACTCCCCCCCCCCAGCCTCCTCCCACTCCCCTCTGGCCCCTTCCACATTAACAGTGTTTTCATGCTAGCGTTGTTATTAACTGTTACAAAATGTCCGTACTATTGCTTCTTCCCCCCCCCCTCCCCCCCCCCCCCCCCCCCCCCACACACACACACACACACCACCACCACCACCTCGCCCTTTTTCTCGGCTTCCTGAGATGGTTTTTTCTTCCTTATGGAATATCTCAGAAAGTACTCAGCAGATCTTTGTGAAAATTAGCAGGTATGTTCATTATGGGTCTCGGATGATGCCCGATGTTTTAGTTTACCCCGTTATAGCCGTTACTAACGGCTGTAACGGCCTGTAACGGTTTTTCTTCTTTATGGAATATCTCAGAAAACACTTGGCCGATCTTTCTGAAAATTTGTAGGTATGTTCATTATGGGTCACAAATAATGCCCGATGTACTAGTTCACCATATATACTGTTACTAACGGCTGAAACGGCCTGTAACGCTTTTCCTTCTTCATGGAATATCTCAAAAAGTACTTGGCTGATCTTTGTGAAAATTAGCAGGTGTGTTCATTATGGGTCACGAATAATGCCCGATGTTTTAGTTTACCGTTATAGCCGTTACTAACGGCTGTAACGACCTGTAACGGTTGTTTTACTTCATGGAATATCTCAGAAAGTACTTGGCCGATCTTTGTGAAAATTAGCAGGTATGTTCATTATGGGTGACGGATGATGCCCGATGTTTTAGTTTACCATTATAGCCATTACTAACGGCTGTAACGGCCTGTAACATTTTTTTTTTCTTTATGGAATATCTCAGAAAGTACTTGGCTGATCTGTGTGAACATTAGCAAGTATGTTCACTATGGGTTACGGATGATGCCCGATGTTTTAGTTTACCGTTATAACCGTTACTAACGGCTGCAACGGCCTGTAACGCTTTTTCTTCTTTATAGAATATCTCAGAATGTACTTGGCCGATCTTTGTGAAAATTAGCCTGTATGTTCATTATGGGTTACGGATGATGCCCGATGTTTTAGTTTACCGTTATAGCCGTTACTAATGGCTGTAACGGCCTGTAGCGGTTTTTCTTCTTTATGGAATATCTCAAAAAGTACTTGGCCGATCTTTCTGAAAATTTGTAGGGGGGTATGTTCATTATGGGTTACGGATGATGCCCGATGTTTAAGTTTACCGTTATAGCCATTACTAACGGCCCATAATGGTTTTCTTCTTCATGGAAAATCTCAGAAAGTTCTTGGCGGATCTTTCTGAAAATTTGTAAGTATGTTCATTATAGGTCACAGACGATGGCCGATGTTTACCAGAATAGCCATTACTAACGGTTACACCAGTCCAAGACGGTTTTTCCTCTTTATGGAATATCTCACGCGTATTCAGGATAAACTGAGAGTACGTTTATATGCTTTGCATTTTTTTTTTTACCATGACTGTCATGTCACTTTAATTAAGGTACACGTTAAATCTGAAATAGCCTGAGGGAAGGGCCGGGTGGGGGGTGGGGGGGGGGGGAGGGGGGGAGGGGCGGTGGAAGAGGGGTGGGGAAGGTAGGAGCAGGGGGGTAGCCAAACTTATTTAGTGCCTGACAGGCTCAGTGATAAAGAACCAAGGTCGCAGTGATTTGTTTCCGGGTCGGGTCCAGCTGGCGCCCATGATAAGAACTGTCATGTTCTCACTGCCCGCGTTAATGAAAAGCTGGTTTCAAAGTTGGGGGGGGGGGGGGGGGGGGGGGGGGGGGGGGGGGGGGGGGGGGGGGGGGTGGGAGGGGGAAGAGGGGGGGGGGGTGAGAGGCGGGTGTCTGCAGGCGGAAAGCGAAAAAAAAAAGACCAAAGAATGAATGACGGCACCGACGAAGGAAGGAGTGAACACGTTACACAACAAACACACTGCATTGCGACGCATTTGGTCTTCTTCATACAAGACAAGGACATTCAAGAAAACAACAACAACAACAACAAAACCAGAAACATCCCCCCCCCCTTCCCCAGAAAACAACAACCCTCCCCCCCCCCAAAAAAAAAAAAAAAAAAAAAAAAAAAAACGAAAGACGAACACGCAGTTACTTATCTCTTTGAACTGGGTGCAAAAAAAAAAAAAAAAAAAAAAAAAAAAAATCTACGGAGTGGAAACGAGGCTGAAGGGGGAGACAATACGTTTCCACGCCCTTGCCTTTTTTTTAAACCCAGTTCGAAGAGACAGTCTGGAATGTGATTTGTCTTCGCTGAAGAAGAACAAAGAAGTCGAAATGAACTGCGGTTTTTTGTGTGGATTTTTTGTAATTCATTTACTCCTTCGAATGACGGTGCAGTAATCTATTCTCATCTCAAATGAAAAGTCGTTGTTTTCTTGGTAGTCAGGCAATGCCAGCTTCCCTCTCTGCCCTACTCCCAGACCCTCATTTTCTGTTGTCATTACCCCCAGTCTGCCATGCCACCTTCATGTAGACGTTAACACCCAACGATGAACGTTGGAGGAAAAAAGTGAGGGGCGTGGGAGGAGAAATGTAGAAGAAGGTTGGGAAGTCAGGGGGGAAGAGGGCTGGGGAGGGGGGGGGGGGAGAGGGCTGGGGAGGGGTGAGGGAAGGGGTGAAAGGGGAGGGTCAGTTCTCGGGCACCTGGGGCCGTACATACATATCGTGGGTGGCGGGGAAGTGACCTCCGTACCTCGTTGTAAGCTCGAAGGGCCGTTACTTGGGGATCCATATTTCGAGAGTAACCTTTAACCTCGTGTTTAGCAGTGGGTGAGGGGTGGGTAACGTACAACGAGGACAGGGCATGAGTTCGCCCTGGGTTAGATCAAAACAAAGCCATTGGACACGTTCAATGATCACGAACTTCACGCAAAGTTAAGATTTCGTCGTCACAACATCTTCCAGCTGACAGACACTCTCCGAGAAAACATTGAATTTGATTTGCACAGACTGAGACACGGAACTCGGCCCCCTGCTCTACAAGTGTGTCTGTAGCTCCCAAGTTCGTCTGCTACGATAGCTGACTTAGCTCTTGGGTGTGTGTGTGTGTGTGTGTGTGTAGGCTAAATCAGTCTTCGTGCCTTTGTGTGTCACTGTTACTTTGTGTCAGTGTGTATGTGTGTGTGCGTGTGAGCGTGACTTCATCATGTTCATGGCCTTTTAATAGTTTTATCAAACTTGTTTTAGTTCAGCTGCTTTTTCAGTCTTTGTGTGTGTCTGTGTCAGCATGTTTGCGGGCATGCGCAGAAGGTTGGGGGTTATTCTAGACATGCGCAGAAGGAGAGAATCCCTCTTTTTATCTGACCTTCACCCTTTGATTTCTGGACACTTCGTAGGTAG
>CM065718.1:15148151-15153151 GCA_033310375.1 Conus canariensis
TCCACCACACATCTAAGCCTGTAGTGACAAACTGTCAAGGTGGTGGTGGTTCAGACAGTGAGCAGTGGACAGGAAGAAGCTGGCCTCTCTGTGGCTAGCCTGTGAGGGCACCCCAGTCAACTGAACAGGTTCTCTTGTTTGGAAGTGGCCAGCTGCCCGTTGAGGGCACCCCAGTCAACTGAACAGGTTCTCTTATTTGGAAGTGGTCAGCTACCCGTGAGGGCACCCCAGTCAACTGAACAGGTTCTCTTGTTTGGAAGTGGCCCAGGACTACCCGTGGGAAAGGGCACCCACAGCATCAACTGAACAGGTTCTCTTGTTTGGAAGTGGTCAGCTACCTGTGAGGGCACCCCAGTCAACTGAACAGGTTCTCTTGTTTGGAAGTGGCCAGCTACCGTGAGGGCACCCCAGTCAACTGAACAGGTTCTCTTGTTTGGAAGTGGCAGCTACCCGTGAGGGCACCCCAGTCAACTGAACAGGTTCTCTTGTTTGGGAAGTGGTCAGCTACCTGTGAGGGCACCCCAGTCAACTGAACAGGTTCTCTTGTTGGAAGTGGCCAGCAACCGTGAGGGCACCCCAGTCAACTGAACAGGTTCTCTTGTTTGGAAGTGGTCCCGCTACCTGTGAGGGCACCCCAGTCAACTGAACAGGTTCTCTTGTTTGGAAGTGGTCAGCTACCTCCGCCAGCAAACGGGACTCTGAGAAAGACGAACAGTTGGGAACATGTGAGATGTCTTTGAATGCAATGCGGTGTGGCTGACTGTCACTATGGCGTAAAAAAAAAAAAATCACAAAAACAGGGTGGAAAAGGTAACCCTAGGGGATAGTGACAAACGTTTCGAGCCTTAAACCCTTTCTCAATATTGAAAAAGTGTTTAAGGCCCGAAACGTTTGGTCACTCTATTCCCTAGGATGACCTTTTCCACCCTGTTTTTGTGATTTTTTTCATTGTGTAATCCTGTGGTCAAACTCATTTGGTTGTCATTATGGCGTGACCTTGGGGTTTGAACGCACACATCTGAGAGACTATGAATGTGTGCGAGTGTTTTGTTTTGTTTGTTTTTGCTGGCTTTCCCTCCAGTATTTCCTCTATTTCTTATTGAAAGTTATGAGTCTCGTTTAGATGAGTTTGACACTGATCCATGATTTACACGCACATATACTACATCCCATCTGTTAAGACACGAGACCGCAGTGCTAGAGATCACGGCTACATAAAAAGAATAGTAAGTAAAAGAAACGATTTGGCTACAGGGTCTAATGGACGAGATGCAGCAGATGAATGGAACACACATGAATACATTTTTGTAAATGAGAGAGTGTTATGGCCCTTTGCGGTCGGCTGGGTTAGAAGCAACATTACCAAATAAGAGAGAGAGAGAGAGAGAGAGAGAGAGAGAGAGAGAGAGAGAGAGAGAGAGAGAGAGAGAGATGAAAAACAAAGACAAAGTTGAAAATATCTCGTTTCTAGGTTTAACTTCTTTTCATTATAATCAATCATTTCATCTTCGATGGAAACAACATAAGCGCCATCATTAAAGGCTAGAAGTCAAAAAATGACATTTTTTTTGCATCGTGTTATCCTTTTTGAGTTTTTTTCACATGCAACCCCCCCCCCCCCCCCCCCCCCCACACACACACACACACACACACTTCTTTAAAAAAAGGCGAACAAAACCAGAAAAAAGAAAAGAAAAGAAGAAATGTAGATGCAGTATCGCCCCCTGTTTGACAACAATCGAATTTCTTTACCCTCCACTGTGTGGGCGAATTTCTTTACTCTCCACTGTCTGGGCGGATTTCTTTACTCTCCACTGTCTGGGCGGATTTCTTTACTCTCCACTGTCTGGGCGGATTTCTTTTCACTCTGCCACCTGTCTGGGCTTATTTCTTTACTCTCCACTGTCCGGACAGATTTCTTTACCCTCCACGGTGTGGGCGAATTTCTTTACTCTCCACTGTGTGGGCGAATCCTTTTTTTACCTCCACGGTGTGGGCGAATTTCTTTACTTTCCACTGTGTGGGCAATTTCTTTACTCTCCACTGTCTGGGGGAATTTCTTTACCCTCCACGGTGTGGGCGAATTTCTTTACTCTCCACGGTGTAGGCGAATTTCTTTACTCGCCACTGTGTGGGCGAATTTCTTTACTCTCCACGGTGTGGGCGAATTTCTTTACTCTCCACAGTGTGGGCGAATCTTTTTTTAGCTCCACGGTGTGGGCGAATTTCTTTACTCTCCACTGTGTGGGCGAATTTCTTTACCCTCCACAGTGTGGGCGAATTTCTTTACCCTCCACGGTGTGGGCGAATTTCTTTACTCTCCACGGTGTGGGCAAATGTCTTTACTTTCCACTGTGTGGGCGAATTTCTTTACTCTCCACTGTCTGGGGGAATTTCTTTACCCTCCACGGTGTGGGCGAATTTCTTTACTCTCCACGGTGTGGGCGAATTTCTTTACTCGCCACTGTGTGGGTGAATTTCTTTACTCTCCACTGTGTGGGCGAATTTCTTTACTCTCCACTGTGTGGGCGAATCTTTTTTTAGCTCCATGGTGTGGGCGAATTTCTTTACTCTCCACTGTGTGGGCGAATTTCTTTACCCTCCACGGTGTGGGCGAATTTCTTTACTCTCCACGGTGTGGGCGAATTTCTTTACTCTCCACTGTGTGGGCAAATTTCTTTACTCTCCACTGTGTGGGCGAAACTCGGGTAGCAAACGAAGCGTGCATGGGCCTAAAAGCACAACTTCATGTATTATGTTGATCGGGAAGTGGGTGAAACGGATTGGGGTGGGGAGATGGAGGTTGAGAAAGTGAGGGGTCGAGGGTGGGGGATAATCCGCTTCGAGCTTTTATGGAGGGCAAGGGGTAGGGTGGAGTGGTGGTGAGATAGGAAATGGGGGAGGGTGGGGGTGAAGAGGAGGGGTACGGAGGTGGGTGTAAGGAAGTGGAGGTACGGGGTCTGGAACTCCTGGAGCTCTGCTGTCCCACTCTTGGACTGGTGCTCTCGGTCAACGTATTCTTGTGAGCTTCTTCAATGTGCCACAGACTAACCTAGCTGTTTCCTCCACCATGGCGAAGTGGTAAGCGTCGCGGACTCCTGTTGAGAGGTCGTGGCTTCGATTCCCATCAGACCCATGTGGGACTTTTCTGCCCCGACCGGCTTCTACCCAGAGCTGAGTTTGCTACGGTGTCAGTTGGGAAGACTGGGACCACACAGTCGAGTTTCATCCACTTAATGGATGCGTCTCTGACCAACACTGCAGGTGTCTGTATCTCTCGGGCCCAGCTGACGCCGGGATATATTATGAAAGTAAGCGTAGAGTACAGTCTTGCCACGCAGTCTCAAATCGGAATGGAAATCTGTAGCATAATTTTCATCATCCTCATTCTCATCGATCAGCATAAAAAATATCTCAAATTCTGTAGCCCTTCATACCCTTCTCTCACGGTGACCTCAGTTTCGATGTCCTTTCCACGTCTGTGACCTTGGTTTGATTCTGTCGGGGTCACCGGTATGGCCCGATTAATGGGGGCTGTTGTTGGACGGACGTGATGGCGCCTTCTGGAGGGAAAGCTCACTCACGCCGACTCTGCCACAAAGGGATTGTTGTTGTCAGTAGGGGGCTTAGTAGGTGGTGTCCAGCGTATGTTGGATCAGAACAGGCACCACCGAACACAGCCGAAGTGACTCGGCAGCAGGACTGTGTCTCCTCCGGTGGGTTGCCTCATGACAACTTGATATTGACTGCTCCCTGTGGATTGCCGGTGCCGGGGCGGGCTAGACTGGGCTGTGGCTGTGGACGGGAGACGGGGGGGGGGGGGGGGGGGGGGGGGGGGGGGGGGGGGGGGGGGGGGGGGGGGGTGGGGGTCAGAGTTCGCGGCGTGGGTGCAATGCCACTCAGATGGGACGGCAAACAAACAAACAACAAGCCTCGCTGTTTCCTCCATCATCGCTTCAACATGATTATCGCATGGATCGACAGGCTACCACATTCTGCCCCACCGTCATGTTCTGTTTGAAGTCTGTTCACCAATGTGTTCCCGGGAGCAGGCTGCTTCCAATTCAGTAGTGGGGCAACCATCCCCAACCCGGCGGGTCCCCGGGTGGCGGATAGGGAACGGCCCTCACATATGGGGATTAGCTGCGATATAAGTCAGGCTTGCCTGGCCGAATAAGCAGTCCCGGACCAACTGGCGATGTTCCTACCAGGACGGGGTGTGTCAACAGGTGGCACTGTTGTCCTCACTGAAATACCCCATGTGTTCTATGACGGGCTCATCATGCGGTCAAGAGGCACGGTATAACCTCTAGCCCCGGGGTGGGATCCTCGGAGAAACAATCCCCCCCTGTCCTCACAGGGCAGGACGTACGGGCCATGAGCTAAGGGTGAGGCATCCCGAAAGAAAACTCCAGCTGAAGACGGAGGTATCGGGCCACTGGCGCAACTTAAACCACGATTCCACGCATCCACGCTTTCATGATGATGCAGTCCACAGAATTTCGATGTGGCGCTCGACCTTCGGAGACTCGCTGGGGAGGTCGGGAGCCGGGCCCTATGCCTCAAAGGGGCCCACCCCAAGCGGTCGGTGGTCAGACAAGGAAAAAGTACTGGCCAACACCGACAGCAGTGGAAGCCAAGCTGTACGGCACCCTGGAGGAACTGCGACGGACGGCAGCCTTCATTGAGGACACCGGGCTGCTCATCTAACGGGAGGCGAACGAGGAAGAAGAAGAAGAAGAAAATAAACCCAATGTGTTCGCTGGGGGCGTTGGTTTGGATTCGCTCTTTCCGTTGGACTCTTTGGATTGGGACTTCTTCTTGTGTTGCCTGGGTCCACGAGCTCGTCAATGACCCAAGGTTTGTGGTTCTTGGTGAACTCCGGGACCTCTTCGGCTGCTTCATGAAGCTTTTCTTCGATGATGTCAGTGTGATTGTTGACGTTAACTGTGCTTTAGCCAGCTGAGTCCAGCGTACGTTCAGTCGTTGGGTATAACTGT
>CM065718.1:15158151-15188151 GCA_033310375.1 Conus canariensis
GTTAACAACAACAACAATAATAACAATAATAATGATGACGATGACAAATAAAAAAAACTGATGATGATGATGATAATAATAACAATGATAATAAAAAAAACTGATAATGATGATAACATGGCATTTATAAAGCACCTTGCCAAAGGTTCTAGGCGCTGACAATCCACAATCTCGTGTACGCAACGGGCTGCCTACCTGGGTAGTGCCGACTGAAGAGCTTCCTGCCGGCGCTTCGTTCAGTCATTTCCCGTGTCATCCAGTCAATATCGTTCACTCAGTTTCCTTCCTTCATTCGTTCAATTTCTCACGCAGGGTGCATGCTACGTGTAACGTGTCATCCAAACCAACAGCCAAACTGGCCTTTTCTTCCGAAAGTTGGTGATGGGATTTTACGTGTGTGCAAGATGTTATGCGTGCGTTCACACACGGAACCTCGGTTTATAGTCTCATTCGAAGGACTGTATGGGAAATGGAGTCAGAACCAATGTTACTCTGAAGGAAAAATCCCCATGTACGACACGGTCCGGCAGAGATTCGAACTCTCAATCCCAGATTCACCAAGATTACGAGTCCAGCTGCTCTACCAACTGAGCTATCCCGGCTCGATAGTGGCGACTTTCGCGTTCATCATTTCCTGCGAATCACTCCGGCCAGCAAGTCCTCGATGGCAGTGGTCAAGATATCCCCCTGGGTCTCTGCCTGGGAGGAGGTCGTGGGTTGAATTTCCCTCACAGCTATTGTATTTGTGGGATTTTTCTGCCTGACCAGCTCCTACCAGAAGTGTGTTTGCTACGGGCTCAGTTGGAAAGGCTGGGACCACACAGTCGAGTTTCATCTACTTACTGGATGCGTCTCTGAGAATGTTGCTCAAATTTCCTGATCAACTCTGCAGATGTCTGTATCTCTCAGGCCTGGTTGACGCCGGGATATATTATGAAAATAAGCGTAGAGTACAGCCGTGTCACGCAATCTCAATTTGGAGTAGAACACCATGGATCATATCCATCATCTTTATCCTCATTGATGGAATAGAACACCATGGATCATATCCATCATCTTTATCCTCACTGATGGAATAGAACACCACGGATCATATCCATCATCTTCATCCTCAATGATGCTGTGGCACCTCACGCCCTACTCTCATGGTGGACCTCACTTTCTATTTCATCTTCATCTCTATGCCCTTGACGATTTTGTGTTGAGGTCGCCGGTCTCGTTAAATTGCTTCATCGAAACGGCGTGGCAGCGCTCTCCTGAGGGCGACGCTTTCTCACACTGGCTCCATGACGAAGCCATCACTGTCGTCAGTTGGGGGCTTAGTGTGTGGTACCATGCATATATTGGATCAGAACAGGCACCCCTGAACACCACCGAAGAGAATTGGCAGTAGTGCGGCGTCTCGTCCGGTGGGTTGCCTCGTGACGAAGTAACACTGACTGCTCCCTGTGGATTGGCAGTGCCGGGGCTGCGGGACAAGCTGGGCTGTGGCTGTGGACAGGGAGCCACAATGAGCGGCGTGGGGGGTTTTGATGGCATCCGTCACTCTCAAGAGACAATGGTTTTGCGCCTTGGATCAGCCAGTTGTGGAGTTGCAGCGCCTGCTGTGGCTGAAGAGCCCGAACCTTGAGTGGCAGACTGTGTTGCAGTTGCTGCAGGTGAAGTCTCGGTCACGAGTATCTGTTTGGCGCCGAAGCAAATTCGTTGTGTCTGCGGCGTGGGGGTCTATCAATGCCCCTGAAGTGGCATGGAAGATTAGACAGGAAAACAATATCGTTGCGGTCACCTGTGACTGGTCAGTCACCAGCCAGCGATGAGCAACTGCATTGAGGGACGTGGGCAGTGGTTCCACCCAATGGACAGGGCATGCATTTCTTCTCCTATATAAGATTTTATAATGCAGACAAGAACTTAAATCTTGGGGGTGTTTCATTTGTGATTGCACAAATTACAGTACGACACTGTCGTCCTCTTTAGCCTTGACCAAAACACTTTCCATGATTTCCCCTTCCGTCATCTTCCCCAAAACATGTCTACCCCTTCCGGTGCAACTAAAAGAGTAAGCAATTCAACCGACCGTTGATACTGTATAATACAGACACTCTGTCTCTGGCAGGGCTCCAGAGCTCAGACACTTGTCTTCCACTTCAAATCAGACATCACTGCCTTGTAGCTGAGTTTGATCTCTCACTCATGCCCAGTTCAGTTGAAGTCCATTGAATTCATACTGTTTACAATCCAGCCTACCAATCCTTCACTCTGTCTTCAGTCGTGACAGGAACAGGAATGGAATACCGTTTCTGATCGCAATTATTGACAGGTTACCTTTCATGAAGCCGCTGAGCTGGAAGTTCCAGACCATTTAGATGAAAATACAGCTGGAAGCAGAACAAGCTTCATGCAATGTTCTGCTATAGACCCCTTGTTATACACGATCACAACAAAACAAATCTGACGTGCTGATAGTACGGATGCTCACATCGTCATTGAAAGCAGCTTCCAACTCATGCCGCAAAGACGAGTGTGGGCCCCTTACGCTAACACTAACCGTAAGCTAACAGCAATGCACACTCCCTTGCAGATGAAGCCTACTCATTCTTTCCCACAGCCGCGCGCATGGCACGTGATGTCCGTCACATAATACCAGCTATCGCGCGCCTTCAAAATTTTCATTCACTGAAAGATAGTTTATTACCGGCACGCAAGCGCGCCTCTCTCTCTCTCTCTCTCTCTCTCTCTCCTCTCATAATGACCAGGAATAAGGCGGGAAGAGGCACTGACCTAGTTCTCACTGAAAACGCTTTCAAAGCAGACGATACGTTGGTGTTGCATTCATACATTAGGTGAGGGAGGGTACATGAATTGCTGCGTTTCAGTACAGAAATCGTACTTTCTTTTCAAATCCCCCTTTTTTGCATCGGGTTCCGAACTCGGTGCATTAATTACAATACGCATGTTTGTGAGTAATCGATGAAGCTGCGAAACAGACGCAAAGTACTCTATTTAGGACTGCTGTAAGGACACTGCGCCACTGTTAGCGTGGGGAGCGGTGGGGGAGAGGGGGGCGCAGACGTGACAACTAGTAGGTTGAAGATGACGTCAACTTATCCACCACAGGTTCCTGAATTCTGTTCAGGAAATGAGATCTGAGCAAAAGGATGATGGTCACATTCCCAACTAAAGGTCCTTCGAATGAGACTATGAACCGAGGTTCAATGCGTGAACGCACGCATAATATCTTGCACACACGTAAAATCCCATCACCAACTTTCGGAAGAGTTGGCCAGTTTGGCCGTTGGTATGGATGACACGTTACACATAGCATGCACCCTGCGTGAGAAATGGAAAGAATGAACAAAGTAAGGAAATGGAGTGAACGATATTGAACGATATTGACTGGACCGGAGACGGAAAAAACGCGCATACGAAAAAATCGCGCGTCCAGAATCCAGGAAAAAAGCACGCACTATCAGGTGGCAATAAGCGCGCGCTACCGGAAAACTCAGGTCAAGTTAGGGCCGTCCAACAAGAGCGCGTCTCACTGATCACGGATATCACTGACAGTTCACTGACAGTCTTCTCACTCACTTTACTGAGTATCACTGACAGTTCACTGACAGTCTTTTTATTCACTCACTCACTTTACTGATGTTCACTCTTAGCTCTGGTCTACCATGGACGGAGTAAGAATTACGCAAACAAACAAAGGCAAAGAAGCCTTACTTGTTGATAGTTTCACATACAGATTGGACAGGGAATCTGGTATTGCCAAGACTTGGAGATGCAGCATCCGTGGTTGTCCTGCAAGATGCAAAACAAGAAAAGACAACACCAACGCTGTCTTCTCCAACGACCATACTCACGAAGCAAAGACAGAACGAGAAGTTGCAGTTGGAGAATTCCGCAAACTCTGTCGGAAACGGGGTGCTGTTGACCTGTTTGAGCGTCCTGCAAAAGTGATGAGGCGAGAACTTTCGAATGGAGAGGCAGCTCCGGACATCCATATCAAGGAAATGGAAAATGTTCGCAAAGCCATATACAACGAGCGTCAAAAATTCATCCCAAAGCTGCCAAAGAACCGCCAAGAAACCCATCAGTGTGTAGAACAATTCGGTCTGACTTCAAGCGAAGGTGAAAATATGCTACTAAAGAATAACGTGGAATCTGGTTTGATAATCTTTTCAACATTGTCAAATCTCAGACTTCTTTGCAGACAAGATGTGCAAATACTTGGTGATGGGACTTTTAAAACGTGCCCTCGGTTCTTCCTCCAGATCTATGTTCTACATGCCTACAAAGATGGAGTGTATGTTCCTTGCGTTTTCTGCCTCCTCCCCTCAAAAACAGAACACATGTATCGTGATATGTTCATGTCACTTCGTGATTTGTGCTCTGACAATGAACTTGATCTTCAGGTGGCATCTATTAATCTAGACTTTGAAAGGGACATGTCACACAGCTGTCAAAGCAGTGTGGCCGGGGGTTTCCATCAAGGGATGCCACTTCCATCTCTCCCAGTCATGGTACCGCAAGATCAGCAGTCTAGGCTTGTCGGACGAATACAATGCAGTGGATTCGGAAATTGGAAGATGGCTGAAACGCTTCTTTGGACTCAGCTTTGTAGCTCCACAGGACGTCACCGACAGCATGGCTTTTGACATCATGAATGATTCACCAGATGATCCGAGATGTGTGGACTTTTCGGACTACATTCTCCGTACTTACGTTGAAGCTGGAGCGCCCTTTCCTCCTCCAGTGTGGGCTGATTCAGAGATCAACGGAGTCAGAACAACGAACGGTTGTGAGTCATTCCACAGACATTTTGGTGACCAGTTTTATCATGCACACCCAAACATATCTGAGCTCATGCAAAAGATCAAAGAAGTGCAGACTGTGACATATGTTAAAATGAACTCTATCAACAGTGCTCACGGACTCCTGCACACCAGGCCCAAAGACGCCGAAAGTTGGAGGAAATGATGAGACTGCAGCAAAGGTATAACAGGAGTGAGATTTCCAGACAGGACTATGTTCAGGCCATGGCCTGGAAAAATCTGCCAGTCATAATATGACTTAGAGAGAGAGAGAGAAAGATGGAGAGGGAGAGAGGGGGGGGGGGGGAGAGAAAGAGAGAAATGAGAGGGTGAGTCTTCTGATATTTAACCATGTGCAGTGACATTACAAATACTTTAGTACTATTACCTTTGCTAACCATCACAGAGACAGAGAAAGAAAGAGAGAGAGAGTGAGAGAGAGAATTAATCCTATTAGCATGCTTTTTATGTATATAATTTTAAAATTTTATTTTGTAATATTACAGAGAAAAATCTGTCAGCCATAATATGACTTAGAGAGAGAGAGAGAAAGAGTGAGTGGGAGAGAGAGGGGGGAGAGAAAGAGAGAAATGAGAGGGTGAGTCTTCTGATATTTAACCATGTGCAGGACATTACAAATACTTTAGTACTATTTTATGCAGTGAAACACGCGCTCATTGCACGGAAGAGTTTACTAATTGATGCCAAAAACATGCGCTCTTTTTGCCCAGAGAAACGCGCGCTTGTTGCACGCGCGCGTTTACTTCTAAAAAGGCAAAACGCGCGCTTATTACCCTCACCCGACTGGACGACACGGGAAACGACTGAATGAAGCGCCAGCTGGTAGCTCTTCAGTCGGCACTACCAGGAAGGCAGCCCGTTGTGTAAACGAGTGTTGATTGTAAAGCGCTTAGAGCTTGGTCTCTAGCCGAGAATAGGCGCTATATAAGTATTCATTGTTGTTGTTGCTGTAAAGGAGTAATACCTTAATAATTTCCCTCATAAAAACAGCGGTTTTCTTGTGCCAAGAATAGAGATCATGCCAAGACTGTCAGAACAGTGAATCGTCTCCACGGAGCACCAGACATGTTAGGCTTCCCAGGTCCAGTGATCGCCAGCACAGCTGACCGGTCAGACCTCTCCACAGTACTGTTCAACAGTGACCATGGTCATCGTTGTATCACTCCACACTGCCTGACTACGCTGCTTAAAAAAAAAAGTCATTAGGAAGAGTTAGTTCCGAAGTGAGGTGACTGCAAGCAGACACTGAATCAAATTTAAAAGGAAAACTATTATTCCGCCGAACGAAAGAGACCAGCAAATTACAAAAAGAAACACGACGCGTTTCGACCTCTTTGCTCTTTTTCGGGCAAGACATTCAAGACGATGAAAATGAAGAACGACCAGTCATTTATCTCCTCAAAATGGGCGCAAAATGGGTGCGGAATGCTGGGAAGAAGATGATGCGAGTTAAAGTACTAATGATAATATGAATGATAATGATAAAAATAACAATGATGTTGATGATACGAAATATTGAAAAAATAAATAAAGAGATGATTACTGCCAATTTTAGTAATAATATGTTTATAGTAGTTGTAGCCTTTACCGGTGGCTATACGGACAGACGGGAAGAAAGGGGAGGGTTTAGAAGATAGTCGAACAGCATGGTTGTAGTGTCAACAGTAACAGTGGCGATGACAATAATAATAATAATAATAATAATAAACAATTATAATAATAATGATGATGATCATCATCATGATCATGATGATAATATTGATATTAATATTAATAATAATAATGATAATAATAATAATTATAGTCAGTGACTATTTTGTGTGCCCCGCTGATTCAGCAGGATAGAACACCGAGGTTGGTAGTCTAACGTCGCGAGTTCGAATCCCCGCTGGCGCCCAGCATTACCGCCATTTTCCTGCCGTGTGCATATGTTATGGGTTCTGATAGTGCAGTGTCGTGTTTTGTAAGCGACGCTGCCCGACACAACTCTACAGGAAATGATTATCCCCCCCCCCCCCCCCCCCCCTGTTTCGGTCGTATCACAGTAGGTGGGTATGGTGGACACGAAAGCTGAACTGAGGAGCCAAACAAACACAACGCGCGGAAACAGAAACTCATTCATTTCTGAAGATATATTCTTTTCTTTTTTTTGTTTGTTTTAAGTGCCTTTTTCTTCTTTTCTTCTTTTCTTTTCTTTTCGGTCTCTATTCATATTTGAGAAAGGCCATCCAGTCGATCAGATTTACCCCATATATCGCTATATGATCCAAATGACAGTGGATACAGATTTCGTGGGGGAGTGTTGATCACGTGCGGAGTGGGGGGTGCAGGTGACAGGTGTCCTCGTGAAGTCTGAGTCAGCAGTGGTGTCGTCATCGATCACCTGGCTGCATCATCACTGCCGCCATTGTGCAGTCTTCCGCCTGGCGCCGCGTTGGTGTGTTTCAGACTGGGTTGTTGACTAGGGGTCGACGCCTGGCATCCACAGTATCCAGTGTCTGTTTTTTTGTTTGTTTGTTGTTGTTTTTTTTGCAGAACCGATGGCGATTTGTGTGAACTGGGCTCTGTGACAAACTTCCCACGGCTTTTCACGTTCAGCTGTAAATTGAACGAACGTGTCTCTGCCACGGCAGACACGATGACATCAGGATGAGTGTAGGTCAGATTGTGTTTGCCGGGTCTTTTTTGGGAGAGGGGGGGGGGGGGGGGGGGGGGGGAGGAGGGAGGGTGGTGGTGGCATTGTATAATCATATAAGCGAATGAGTGTTTGTACGGGATATGTGTCCATGCACACGTGGTCTTGTACAGGAGTGGGAGAATATGGATGTGTGTACCTGCAAATATGAGCCTTTATAGACCCCCCCCCCCCTCCATGCCCTCAGTTATCTAAATTACCAGTCTTGCATGTCGAGAACAGACAAGGAGGTGGTAGTGGGGATGGGGCAGGGGTGGTGTAGGATGTGGGTGGGATATGGGGGCAACTCCCAAACTGACATTGCGCTGAGACATGTCCATACACATACTGCCCTCACACCAGCATAAATTTGTCAGTGCTGGGATCTTTTCAGGCATGTATGCCCATTCACAAGCACACACACACACGCGCACCCAGCCATCCCACCCCTGTGTCCCACCCTACCACATATAAACGCATACACTCTGTTACACTTGTGACGCAGATCATGTTAGCTCGCACTCAAAGCCTAATCAAAGCGAAGGATGAATAATTAGGACACAAACATGCATGCCCACAAACGCACGCACGCACGCAAGCGCACACTCACACACACATACATATGCACACGCACACGCACGCACACACACACATAAACACACATGTACGTACACATACATATACACACACGCACAAGCGCGCGCGCGCACACACACACACACACACCACACACCCACGCGCGCGCGCACGCGCTCGCGCACCACACTCACAGACACACACACAGGCACAGAGCATATATTAGGCACACACCCAGGGCCTGAGCAGTACACTGGATTACTGCTCGTCGTGGTGTAGGGAATGCGTTCCAGTCCACGCGCAGAGCCACCTCCTTGCTGACATTAAACCACTCTATAATGTCCACAAAGACGGAATCAACTTCACAGTCAAGTTCTCTCCCTTTCAAAGACGGATCGATTTGATAACTGTGCTAAGTCATCATGGGTAATCGATTTCTTTCTTCTCCTTTTGATGGCTCTGGCCTGGATCCGGCAAAATTGCTTTCAACATTTTCACTGATTTCATTTTAAAATCAGAACACGACTGTCGTTAATGTCGCAGACCCCAAATTATAAAAAAAAAAAAAAAATGACCCCGTTGTCTGCAAGTCCTGCAATGCTAATTTGAAGGGCACCGCCTTTTGCGCTCTTTTTCACACCTTTCAATATGTGCTTTTAAGCAATATAAAAGCGCACTCTAAAAATCTCAAATTCGATTAGTCCTCTTTAAAAGGCTTCACACCCCGTAATGTGGTTTCAGAGGAAGTCTTTGTTTGTTTGTTTGTTTGCTTTCTTTTAGGCTTTCTTTTGATTTTTTTTTCTTGTATGCTTTCATTGCCAATCAGTACATTTATGTCATAATTCATCGGATTTTTTTGGTTTCATTTTGTTTTCACGGCTCTCTCGAACTGAAGTATTCACGCGATGCCATGTATTTCCAGGAGTTTTTGTTCTTTTTGGTATGGTGAATTCGGGAATCTTTTACAACGGCATTTCAAAATTGGTTTGGTGGGAGGCGGTGTTTGATAATTTTGTTTTTCAGGGTACCAGATTTTCATATGAATCTACATGGCAACACACAGTGCGTACAAAGGGCATTGCGTTTGAGAAAAAAAAGACACAGGAGCCAGATAATAAGACTATGCCATCCGCTGTTGTGTGAATGTGTGCTAGCCTTCACCGTAGCACTATCATTATCCCACGCTTTGTTCAACATTGTGAGGAAGCGCAGAGGATTTTTAGAAGAGGGAACGAGATTGGGAGCCTTCTCAAAGTGTCGCAATGTATCAAGACGCAGCGAGTCCCCGAGTGAGAAGTGTCTTTCACAAGAATCGTATCACCACAAGGTTCAACACGGGAATCCCTACAGATCTTTCCACCAACAACAAACAAGCGTAGTGAAGTTTGGAACGCAACGTAGTCTGATACGTAAATGAATACTGGCAGATAACAGAGACAGAGGTGAAAAGCAGAGACGAAGTGAAAACACATTTCCGTTGAAAATCCACTTCGTCTTTCATACATGCGAGACAGACGCTGCTTTAAGATCCAGAAGTCCAAATGGAAAAAATACGTTTTCTCTTTATATTCACCATGATTTTCCCCCATGCATAAGAATCAAAGCATCTGCGGTCTGCTAAGAAGAGCGGGCGGAATTTTTACTCTCTGTGGGTCATCTCGCCAAGAGCTGTCGCGAAATTGTGGGAATAAGACATTTCGAAAGGCGGGGGTTTTAACCCGATGGTACAGTCACAAACAATGTAAGAAAGTCACACAACCAACAGCACATCATCAATTCGTCACTTTCATTTTGTGTGTGTGTGTGTGGTCTCATCATGTTGTGTATTTCTTTTAACTATATCATTATAATCTGGGGATAATGACATCAGCCAAAGTTTAGCTATCATGTTTTGAATCGTAAATATTTTGTAAATAGCTTTGTTGTGTTTGATACTTTCCCAGAACAGAACTTTATTTTTGGATATGTGACATCCCTGACAAGACCCTCAGTGATCGACGTGGCCATAATGATAACGAAACTGACTCTGCCTTCGTTCCCACTGACTGGTGCTTTAACCCTTTCGACGCCAACAGTTCAGGAATCCCAACACATTTTAGCACCGCTCGATTTAACAGTCACTCTCTCTCTGATTACTCGCCACCTCCTCATGTCTTCGTCAGTTTCCCGTTCTTTTACGTACACTTCAGCAATTTGATCGGAGTTTAAAATCAGTCAGCTAAATAACTTCTTCTTGCAACGATAACGGGTTGTTAAACATTCAGTAACACGGCTTGAGTTGTTAGTTCAGAGATACAACTGCAAGCCCAGCTGTTGCGCTGTTGCCACATGCGTTGAAAGGGTTAACCTGCGTGGAACGAAACCAGGAAGTTCTGTTGCTTGGATTCAGTCCAGCAAAATTTCGCAGAAAACTTGGTCTGACGCACGGCTTCAATGGCAGATCAAAGTATTCATTTATTTGCGGCTCCTTGTGCGAGTTCTTAAGTGTCCACGTCACAAATCGTAAAATCCCATCACCAACTTTCGGAAGAGAAGGCCAGTTTGGCCGTTAGTATGCATGACACGTTACACATGGCATGCACCTTGCATGAGAAATTGAAAGGACGAAGAAAGGAAATTGAGTGAACGATATTGACTGAAAGACATGACTGAATGAAACGCCGGCAGGAAGGCAGCCCTTCAGTCGGCACTATCCTGGTAGGCAGTCCGCTGCGTACACGAGAGTGTGGATTGTCAGCCCTAGAACCTTTCTTTGGCAATGCGCTTTATAAATGCTATATTATCATTACTGTTATTCTTATTATTTTATAATAATAATATTGTAATCATCATCATCATTATCACTATAATTACCATTTTCTTTCTTTTTCGACGCTGGGATATACACTTGGTCGCATACAAGCTTCATAGTGTGATGTCGCTGAGCAGCGGACTCCAAATCCACCAATCACAAGACAGCTCAAGCAATCAAAGGGGCGCTACTCATATTACTCAACGCGACAAAGAAGCGTAGATAGAGGGTGGACTCGAACAGAGAAGAAAGGAGTCAGTCAAAAGACTTGTACAGAAGACCAGAAAATCTGTACAATCACACATTGTTCATACCCTGTCGGACACACCATTCATTTTTTTTTCTCTCCATATCATCGTTTGTGAGATTTTCCAAAGATGGAAAGGACCAAGTCTAAGATGCATGGAAACTATCGCCTGTTTCCCAGCGCACAAGGTGTACAGCAAACACCACGAGCTGCATGCACAACGACCCATAGTGCCAATGTGGATGACACATTCTGACCCAGACAAGACAAGACAAGACAGGAGTATAATTTTCTAATTAATTAAAGAAAAACACACACAAAAAAACCCCGTGAGGTATATGAAAAAGGGAAAAGATTTCACGCGTCGTACATTGCTAATGCTTCTGATCGCAACGGTAGCGAGTTGTTTCACAAACAGTAAATTAGCTTTCAGCTGGACCATAGAGGCAACTTCCAAGCCGCAGCGTTGTTGCCACTTGGTTTCCGTGTCAAAAGTCAATTAACTAGACTTCACACAAAACTTTAGACCGGTCGTCTGAGCGTTAAGCTTCAAACATCAGAGAGAAAAAAAGGGCTTAAAGAGAGAAACACCATCACCACCACCACCACCACACCAACAACGATGGACATGGAAAGAAACAAGCGAACGGTATGTCCTGTTTAAAATACACCTAGGGGTTCTCGAGTTGCAAAATCACCAGAACAGTCTTCTACAGATCAAGCGACACCTGCTGCAACTGACTAAGGCCTGGAAAATATGTTAACCGGAGAACTCTGCCTTTCAACACATTTCTCGCGCGATGGCCCTAGGGGGTCACACTATGGACGACATCTTCAAGATGGTCAAGGTGGCGAGCGTGCGTCCAGGGACTCGTCCTAGAACGTAAGTTGACACGTTCGTGATGGCAACAGGAGAAATCCTTTTTGGTGCTGTCAGTCCAGTTTTGTCACTGATCAGACATCTTGTGGGGGGATCAGTGCCACCGGCTCCCTTGGCCGTGAAAGAGTTAAGTCGATTTGGCTCACTTAGTTGACATTTACCCATTAATTTTTTTATGTTTGACGGGCAAGAATTTTTTTTTTTTTTGTTAGCTGGAAGTTTATGATTAATATGGGGAGCCTCCAGTTCAGATGTTCAAGAGTGTGTGTGTGTGTGTGTGTGGTGTGTGTGTGTGTGTGTGTGTGTGTGGGGAGTGAGAGAGAGAGAGAGAGAGAGAGAGAGAGAGAGAGAGAGAGAGAGAATCATGAAGGAATTCGGAATGTTGATTGTAGCTGTTTTATTGTGACAATATTACAGCGTGGGAAAGAAATGTTGTATAATAAAAAAAAAGGACACACACGCGCGCGCACACACACCACACACACGCGCGCGCGCGCGCGCACACACACACACACACACACATGCACACAAACTCAGAGAGACACAGAGACACACACACACGCACGCGCGCGTGCGCGCGCGCACACACACATGCTTACAAATACACGCGCGCGCGCACACACACAAACACACACGCACGCACGCACGCGCCGCACGCACGCACGCGCACGCACGCACGCACGCACGCACGCACACACACACACACACACACACACACACACACCAAAACTTTGGCGCTTTGGGCTCTCGCGAGGTAAAGCGCTTTATAAATATGCTTTTACATTACATTACATCACACACACACACACACACACACACACACACACACACACACACACACACACACACACCACTGACGACAATACTTGCTTTATTGCGATTTTAGCGTCAGTCCTGTTGTCATCCAGACAGCGCCCCATGTCCATCCAATGACACTTCTAACGCATTGGCCGAGTCTTACACAAAAACCACCACTGGCATAGACGTACCGAAAAAAGAATAGGTCATCACGGTGGAAGGGCATGCTGGTCAAAGAATTTGAGGCTTATTGTCCGTGAGGTTGCAGAGGACCCAAACGATACACGAAGTTCCATTCTAGTCTGACCAAAACCACGCCAGAGGTATGCGCTCTCGTAATGTACCACTGTACCCACCAGACCCGAGCGATACACACACCTGCAGTGTTGGCCAGGAGGTATGAACTCTCCGGGATTCGCCTATTAAGGGGAAGAAACTCAAACATGCGGCCCTTTCCAATCCCCCTCCAACCACCCTCCTCTCTCCATATATGGTTCCATGGAGCCGGAATAGTTCAGTGGTGGAGCGCCGGACTCGAAATATCAGTGATCCTAGGGATGCGGGTTCGAATCTCCGCTGGGCCGTTTCAGTACAGGGGGATTTTTTCCCCTGGGAGTTAACATTGGTTCTGATTCCTTTTCCCATACAGTCCTTC
Source organism: Conus canariensis (assembly GCA_033310375.1). Classification (NCBI taxonomy): domain Eukaryota; kingdom Metazoa; phylum Mollusca; class Gastropoda; order Neogastropoda; family Conidae; genus Conus; species Conus canariensis. Next base: position 15,171,608 of record CM065718.1, read on the forward strand.
GAATGAGACTATAAATGAGGTTCCGTGTGTGAACGCACGCACATCTTGCACACACGTAAATCCCATCACCAACTTTCGGAAGAGTAGGCCAGTTTGGCCGTTGGTATGGATGACGCGTTACACATAGCATGCACCTTGCGTGAGAAATGGAAAGAATGAAGAAAGTAAGGAAACTGAGTGAACGATATTAAACGATACTGACTGGGTGACACGGGAAACGACTGAATGAAGCGCCAGCTGGTAGCTCTTCAGTCGGAACTACTCAGGTAGGCAGCCCGTTGTGTTAACGGGTGCGGATTATAAAGCGCTTAGAGCTTGGTCTCTAGCCGAGGATAGGCGCTGTATAAGTATTCATAATAATAATACATGTACACACACATAGACACACACAGGCACAGATAGACACACACACACACACACACACACACACACACACACACACACACACACACACACACACACACCTCTCTCTCTCTCTCTCTCTCTCTCTCTCTCTCTCTCTCTCACCGTCTCCCCTATCCTAACTCCCCTCGCCTGTTCAACATCTCTCGGCTTTCTATAGTTTATTTGAAAACAAGTCGGCCCCCCTCCCTACACCCCCTTCCAACTGTATCTCCCTACCCCCCCCCCCTTCTCCCCACCTCTCATCCATCTCTTCCTCAACATCCTATCAGCCACTGTAGACCAGCAAAAAAGCAATGCCCCCCCCCCCCTCCCAACTCCCTTCGTTTATCTCCCTCTCCCCCCCCCCCCCCTCTCCTTCCCGTTCGAAGTGTTTTGGCATCACGAACTGAATTTGGCTGGCATTGTTACATTCCCAGGTACCCCAGTGAACAATGTCTTTCATTTCCGGTCTTTGGACGTCAGCCTGAAGAATTTGTTCGAGCCTGATGTTCGACGGCGGAGAGAGAGAGAGAGAGAGAGAGAGAGAGAGAGAGAGAGAGAGAGAGAGAGAGAGAGAGAGAGAGAGAGAGAGATGAATGAATGGAGAGAGAGAGAGAGAGAGAGAGAGAGAGAGAGAGAGAGAGAGAGAGAGAGAGAGAATTTATTCAGAAAAGGCCACGGCTCCATTTGAAGGAGGCGAGTAATAAAGAACATAATTAAACAAGGTATTTTATCACAAAAAGATTTAAACATTCTCAACAGATGCAATTTACTTAGGTCAAATCACTCCTTTTAAATGATTTGTACAGATATAAAGCAAGATTCCTTGCAACGTTGCAATTTTTTGGCAACAAAAGACAGACTAACTTGAACAGTGCTGGACGTCGATGATATTTTAATGGAATAAGTTTTTGTCGTAGATCTGCCAGAACAGGACATAAGAATACAAAATGAAGTTCATCTTCCCTACCAGACTTACACACTGAACACAACAAATCCTTTTCTGTATGGACATTATATCGTTGACGATGCACAGCAATATCCGAAACACCAAACCTGAATTTTGTTAGTTCAGACCTGATAAATATGTTCAAGTTCACAGACAAATAAGCTTCTGCTTCTACTAAATGGTGACTTTTCAGCAGTCTGAATAATGGAAATCGTTCGCTGCTTTGAATTCGGCTATTCCAGTCCCGCCATCTGCAATCTGTTGTTCGTTGCTTGAAACAAGCCAAGAAACTGCCGACACAGCCAACCCCTTGCTCTAACCATGCAAACGAAAAGAGAGGAGAGAGAGAGAGAGAGAGAGAGAAGAGAGAGAGAGAGAGAGAGAGAGAGAACGAATGAATCAATCAATGAATGGAGAGAGAGAGAGAGAGAGAGAGAGGAGAGAGAGAGAGAGAGAGAGAGAGAGAATGAATGAAATGAATGAATGTGGAGAGAGAGAGTGAATGAATGAATGAATGGAGAGAGAAAGAGAGAGAGTGAATAAATGAATGAATGGAGAGAGAGAGAAAGAGAGACTGAGAGAGAGGAGAGAGGGAGAGAGAGAGAGAGTTGCCCAGCCGACCGCGAAGGGCCACATCAGGGCTGACGGCAGAGAGCATCTGTCGACAGGATCGAATGCTCCTGCCACGGTGCAACAGCAGATGTCTGGAGACGCACATGGAAGGGGACTTTCGTCCATGTTTAAGACGTCACATTGGCATCAGGAAACATTGGGGGTGGGGGTGGGGGTGGGGTGGGCTTGGGATTCCGTCCCCCTCCCCACTTCCGAACCCCATACCCTAACCCCCGCCATCCCCCCTCTTCCCAGAACTCGCCAGGCTCCCTCCCCCTCTGCCCCCCCCCCTCCCCTCCGCCCCCTCGAACCTCTGAAGGTCCCTTAACGAGTCCATTCCGGATGATTGAAAAAAAAAGTCGTTAATAGAAACGCGTCATCAGCAATATTGTGGAGAAAGTCTGGGTTAATGCCACCTCGCTTGCTAAGCCAAGTTACTGGGTAAGAGATTTTCACTGGCTAAAAGAAAGAGAATAAGCCCTCCCCCACTAACACTCCCCCCCCCCCCCCCCCCCCTGTCTTCTTCCATCCCATCTTCAACTTTGTGACGAAGAATAATTCATTCGTTAAACAAAAAATGCCTACGTTCTGCAGCTCCCCCCCCCCCCCCCCCCCCTCCTCTCCTCATCTCCCCAACTCCACCCAACTTTTTTTGTTGGCTTTTGTGAAGCTGAATGTAGACCACAAAACAGAAAGTGCCCCCTCCCCACCTCCTCCACCATCCTTTTCCCCCGTCTTGGAGGAAGTTGTCAAGTCCTGGAAGTCTTAACACCTCACTGTGTATTGATTGCTCACTGCAGGCAAGTCGATGCCGAGGCTACAACTATGTACTTCTGAGGGTTGGTGTAGATGTACAGGGATGGGTGTAGGGGTGGGGGTCCTAAACCATGGGAACAAACTGCTATGGATCGAGCCAGATGGCGCTACTCAATCCACAAAGGTGCCAAGATATGCATTGGGACGAAAGGGGACAGCTGCAGCGCAGCAAAAGAGACAGACTAGGAAAGACCGCGCCAGCAATCAAAGGCAGGTCTCTCACATTCCCTGTCCAAGCTGTCGCCGCACATTCCGTGCACGCATCGGCTTGATCAACCACCTGCGTATACACAAATCATCTCCCCCCCCCCCCCCCCCCAACAACCCCAAGATGACTGAAGTGGTCCTCGACAAATCGAAGGACGAAAAATTGAAAAAAACAAAAAACAAACAAACAAACCAAAAAAAAAAAACAGGGATGGGGGAAGAGGTGGGGGTCGGGCTCCAGGGTGGATGGGTCCTGGGTGGGTATGTCTTGGGTGGGTGTGTCCTGGGTAGATGAGTCCTGGGAGGGTACGTCCTGGGTGGATGAGTCCTGGATGGGTGTGTCCTGGGTGCATGGGTCTGGGTGGTTGGGTCCTGGGTGGGTGGGTGTGTTCTGGGTGGATGGGTTCTGCTGGATGGGTCTAAGTGGATGAGTCCTGGGTGGATGTGTCCTGGGTGCATGGGTCTGGGTGGATGGGTTCTGGGTGGATAGGTCTGGGTGGAAGAGTCCTCGGTGGATGTCCTGTGTGGATGGTTTCTGGGTGGATGGTTCTGGGTGGATGGGTTCTGGGTGGATGGGTCTGGGTGAATGGGTTCTGGGTGGATGTGTCCTGTGTGGATGGGTTCTGGGTGGATGTGTTCTGGGTGGATGGGTCTGGGTGGATGTGTTCTGGGTGGATGTGTCCTGTGAGGATGGGTCTGGGTGGATGGGTTCTGCGTGGATGGGTTCTGGGTGGATGGGTTCTGGGTGGATGGGTCTGGGTGGATGTCCTGGGTGGATGGGTTCTGGGTGGATGAGTCCTGGGTGGATGTGTCCTGGGTGGATGGGTCTGAGGGATGGGTCCCTTGGGTGAATCCTGTAAGGAGCGACGTGACAGTAAGGTAACTGGAAGCATACAGACCTTCACGCCCTGCTCTCATGCTGACCTCAGTTTGGATGTCCTCTCCACGTCTATGGTCTTAGTTTGATCCAGTCGGGGTCACCGGTATTGGCCGATTCATGTAGTCTGTCGTTGAACGGACGTAGTGGCGCCCTCCGGAGGAAGAGCTCACTCACGCCGGCTCCGCGACTAAGCAATCACTGTTTTCAGTAACGGGGGCTTAGCAGGTGGTGTTCTGCGTATGCTGGATCAGAACAGGCGCCACTGAACACCACCGAAGTGACTCGGCAGCAGTGCAGTGTCTCCTCCGGTGGACTGCCTCTTGACGACTTGACATTGACTGACTGCTCCCTGTGGATTGCCGGTGCGGAGGCTGCGGCGGGACGGGCCGAGCTGTGGCTGTGGCTGTGGACGAGGGGGAGGAAGGGGAGTGGAGGGAGGGGGGGGGGGGGTGTCGGAATGAGTGGCATGGATGCAATGCCACTGAGGTGGCACAGAAGATGGGACAGCAAAAAAAGAAAAGGCCCACAGACGACGAGACAGTATTAAAACAAAGTATTAAGCAAAGAGGAACCAGCCAGCTCTACAACACAACCCTTGCTTGCTTTCATCCATCTCCCTTCCTTTCTGTGGCAGCTTTCAGGAGTGGTGGACACACTTTGGGTACTGGACAGACTCTTCAACTGACCACAGCAGCCGTTCGAACGGCAACAGACCTAACTGACCATACCATGGACCTGACCTTTTCAGTAGTTTTCAACGTATAGCTGGACACACACACACACACACACACACACACACACACACACACACACACAACACACAAATACACACACACACTCTCTCTCTCTCTCTCTCTCTCTCTCTCTCTCTCCCTGAAACGAGATCAGTTGCTTATTCCACCTTTCCAACTGCCCTCTATGATTATTGTTCACTTTCGTTGTGATGAGACCAACAGCTTTGCGCGGAGAGGGGAGATACGTTTGAACCTCTCTCTCTCTCTCTCTCTTCTCTCTCTCTCTCTCTCTCTCTCTCTCCTCGGTCCCTCTCTCCCACCCCCTCCCTCTCTCTCTCCCTCCTTCTCTCCCCCCCCCTCTCTCTCTCTCTGTTCTTCCTTCGTTCTCTCTGCGACTACTCCCTTACTCCGAGCAAACAAATCAAATTCACACACACACATTAAGGCTACCACAGACACACCCCAACCACCCACACACTCCACTAGACTTGTGCATAAACATCACAACACAACACAACCGCGCGCGCGCACAGACAGACAGACAGACACACCACACACACACACACACACACACACAACACACACACACACCACAAACACCTACCCCCCCCCCCCCCACACACACACACACCACACACACACACACCACACACACACACACACACACACACACCACACACACACACACACACACACACACACACACACAACACAACACACCACACACACACAAGGATGGTTTTGGAGAGGGTGTTGTGACGGATGACGTGGCCAAACCATGCCATCCTCCGTCGTTTGATGGTTGCCAGAAGTGGTTCGTGGGGCCCAACTAGGTTAGTGAGCAGGTTCCGCACATAATCATTGGTCTTGTGTTCTTTGTAGGAGATGCGGAGTAGTTTCCTCAGGCACCTGGTCTCAAACGCCTGGATTCTTCTTTCTGTTTCGGCCATCAGTGTCCATGTCTCGCAACCATATAACAGGATGGAGACCACTAGTGACTTGTAGAGCCGGAATTTTGTGTGGAATTTGATGTTGCTCTTCCACACTCTGTTCAGTCTGGCCATCGCTGCTGATGCGGAGTTGATCCTAATACGGATTTCTGCTGTGCAGATGCCATCTTTCGACAGGGTTGCTCCCAAGTACCTGAAGCTGGCGACTTCTTCCAGGGGCTCACCATTCATGGTTATGTTGGCACTGCTGTTAGTCGTGCTGTTCACCATGACCTTTGACTTCTCTGTGCTGACCTTCATGCCGTAGGCACTTGCTCTTGTGACAAGTCTGCTTGTAAGATCCTGGAGCTCGATGTTGCTGCCCCCCCCCCCCCCCCCCCCCATCCCCATGAGGTCGATATCGTCTGCGACAGGAAGGTTGCAGACCGGCCTGCCGCCAATGCTGATGGAGGTGTGATGTTCTTCGAGGGTCTCTTGCATGATTCTCTCCAGAAAGATGTTAAAAAGGACTGGAGATAGTAGGCACCCTTGCCTGACTCCGACTGTGGTCGGGAAGAACTGGACCTGCTGGCTATTGAGAAGTACTGTGCTGCTGGAGTGTTCGTAGAGGGCCTGGATGGCTTGGACGAGCCTCTCATCAATGTTGAAGTCTCTGAGAACCTGCCATAGGCCGTTGTGTCACACCCGGTCGAATGCCTTCTTAAAGTCGATGAAGTTGTGGAAGAGGTCCTTTTGGTGTTGTAGATGCTTATCAATCAGGACTCGGCAGTTGAAAATTTGCTCCACAGTGCTCCTCCCTCTTCTAAAACCTGCTTGTTCTTCTGATAGCAGTCCCTCGGCCTTGGATTTCAGTCGGTTGAGGATGATGAGAAGCATGACTGCTGGGGTGGCTGATCAGACTTATAGTCCTGTAATTTTGGCATTGTTTGAGGTTGCCCTTCTTGGGTAAGGGAATGACCAATGACTGGGTCCACTCTGTTGGCCACTTCTTTTCTGTCCAGATCTTCTGACAAAGCATTGTTAGTGCCTCCGTGGTCTCTTTCCCTCCGTATTTCAAAAGCTCAGCTGGGACATTGTCCACTCCTGGGGATTTCCCTGGCTTCAGACTCTGTATCGCGGCCTCAACCTCCTCCTTCCGTACTTGGAGACTGTTCTTATTGTTTGCGGGTCGTTAGTTGTCCTGCAAAATGGATGTGTCTGGGTTGAGCTGGTATATGTAGAGGCCCTCACAGTATTCTGTCCACCTCTTCAGGACTTCTTCATTCTCTGTCAGTAGCTTGCCATCCTTATCTTCGATGACCGCTGATCTTGTCTGGTTGGTCTTATTGAGGGTCTTGAGTATGTTGTAGACTTCTTTGCTGTTCCCTGCTTCCATGCCTTTCTCGATTGCTTCGCACTGCTTCTCTATCCAGTTGTTGTCGTACCCTGGCTAAAAGACTCCAGGGTTCATCCGAACAGCCGAAGCACTTGAACACCATAGTACAAATGCATCAGCAGGGGATGAGAACATTACGTGTGTGACCGTTTTGATTACCCCGCCACGTGGGCAGCCACACTCTGACTTCGGGGATTTTTGGAGACTGATAATGTCATGCTAGGAGCTCGTCACAACTGAAGACAATCCCCGCATAACTATGCAGAGCATAACAACATTTTGATATAGCCTTGGTGTTCTAGCCTATGTCAGTTGGCCTATTTTAGTCTATTTCCTGACAGAGAAGTGTATTTGATCTCTGGTCTCTTCACAGCGGCTGGAACAAGGTGTAAAGACCTGCTATCTGACGGCAGAAAGTTCAGTGTAGGTAGTGTAGAATCATCCCGAACTGGCCCTACAGTAGACGCCTATGTACATGGGACGGAACTCAACATTTAAGCCACAGAAGTGAGATTTGGATCAGAGGAGGGTGGAGCGGAGTGAGGGGGTGGGTGGGGAGAGAGAAGGTAGGGAACCTCCCATTCACTCCCAGTCCGCCTTTACTCCCCCTACCCTCCCTCTCTTAATCCTCTTTCTGTCTCTCCTTTTCCGATCCAGATTCCCTGAAGGCATTTTAACGAGCCTATTCCGGACGAAAAAAAAACTGGTAATAGAAGCATGTAATCAACACATATTGTGAAAAAGAAAAGTAGGATGATGCATTTTCACTTTCTCCACCAAAGTTTCAGTGATTTTTTTTTCTCATTTGCTCAACGAATCAGAATTTTTAAAAAAATCACCCCCTCCACGTACACACACACACACACACACACACACACACACACACACACACACACACACACACACACACACACACAACACACACACACACACATACAACACACACACTTTCACCTTTCTAACGGACATACTTCATTCACTAAACAGGGTTAAGTTTTGAAGTCCCTGCTCCTCCACTCTCTTCACCCCCTCACCATCAAAATCTTTTTCTTTTTTTTTTTGATAATGTAGTGCTCAAAATAGACACTGCCCCTAGCCCTCCTTTCCTCCCTCTTTCCATCCTGCCCCCCCCCCCCCCTCCTTCCCCCTATCACCATCTTCTCCAACCCTGGCAGAAGCTTTCCGCTTCTGAAAGTGTCAAGCCTGACTGCTATTGACTGGTCTCTGTGGTCGCTGGTGAAGTTGCCACTGTCACGATTGTGAGCGTGAATGTGGCTGCACACCACAAATGAATGCGCCAAGGCCTTGCTTCAGGAGCCAGATATTCATAGACTGGCGCAGTTAGATCGTTTTGAGAATTTTCATTGTGTCTGAAAGTCGATTCTCCTCATTTTCTTTCATATGGTCATCAAGGTACAGGCCAGGTGGTTCCAAGCAGACAGATTAACATCAAAGGAATGGGACTATTTGGGGGCTTTCCAGCTGGCGCAAAGATAGGGTCACGGGTGAGTGCAAAGGCTTGAAATGTGACGTCAACTGAGAAGGAGGTCATGAATGTGAAGATTGATTGTGATTTCATCGGTGATGAACGGATATAATTGTTAGGGAGTTGTTCTTTTGATCAGCTATCGGTTTAACATTAAATGCTGGCTTAAAACTTATAGTAGGCTTCAAAACGCCTATATGGATTTTATAAATGTTATAGTGCAAAATCCTAATTTTGGCGTGTGGCCTGTGTGGCTGGGTGAGGGGAGAGGTAGGGGACGGGGATCCAGGAATGAGTGGCAGTGGGAGGTACACCACTGATAGGACATGAAAGGTGAGAGAGTGAGAAAACGACAGCGAAAGTAAAACAATGTCAGCCAAAAATGAAACAAAAAGAAAAAAAAAACAACCAAAAAGCCCGTCCACCCACCCACCCACAGAGAGAGCGAGCGAGCGAGCGAGCGAGCGAGAGAGAGAGAGAGAGAGAGAGGAGAGAGAGAGAGGGGAGAGGAGAGAGAGAGAGAGAGAGAGAGAGAGAGAGAGAGAGAGAGAGAGACAGACAGAGAGAGAGCAGAGTCAGACAGACAGAGAGAGAGAGAGAGAGAGGAGAGAGAGAGGAGAGAGAGAGAGAGAGAGGAGACAGATAGACAGACAGACAGACAGACAGAGAGAGAGAGAGAGAGAGACAGAGAGAGACAGAGTCAGATAGAGCGAGAGAGAGAGAGAGAGAGAAGAGAGAGAGAGAGAGAGAGAGAGAGAGACAAATAGACAGAAGAGAGGAGAGAGAGAGAGAAGACAGACAGACAGACAGACAGACAGAGAGAGAGAGAGAGAGAGAGAGAGAGAGAGAGAGAGAGAGAGAGAGAGAGAGAGAGAGAGAGAATCCTCCAACCAAGCTAAACAACCTCTCGCTCCTTTGGGTTCAGCTCTCTCCCTTTCACCAGCGGCATACAGATGTGGTTCACACACCCCGGGTACAGAACCAACTCATCAGCTGATCACAGCAGCCGTTTAAACAGAGTGGCAGAGTGACAGTAGGCCTTACACATGCAATGGCGTTGTTTGGAATGGTTCAGCTCTCTGCCTTTCAACAGCAGCGTACAGGAGTGGCTCACACACCCCGCGTACAGAACCAACTCATCAACAGATCACAGCAGCCGTTTGAACAGATAGAGAGGCCTGGTAGAATGAACTGTAGGCCTTACATATACAATGGCGTAGAAATTTTCTTTTTTTTCCTGAAAGATTAGTTGCTTATTACAGGTTTTCAACTGTCATCATCATCATCATCATCATCATCATCATCATCATCATCATCATCGCCTATTACCCCTCCTGGGGTACAGGCCGCCAACCAAGGACCTCCAGGCATATCTGTCCCGGGCTCTTCCTTCCGGCTGGTTCCTTCTTGTCGAAGACCCATCCCTTCTCAGGGCTGAGGTGTCGATTTGATTCTTGGTTGGCGTTTAAGTAGCTGTGTTTTGTTTCACGGGGTAGGGTAGCTGGCCCCACGCCCAACCCTCCTTCTTTATCCGGGGCTTGGGACCGGCATCATTCCCCCCAAAAGGGTCTCCTGGCAGAGTTGTTTTCAACAGTACGCTGTAGAATAAATAAGGGCCAGTTCGGGATGATTCTACAATACCTACACTGACCTTTCTGCCGTCAAATAGCACGCCTTGTTCCAGCCGCTGTGAAAAGACGAGAGACCAAATACACTACGTTCACTTTTGTTTTCACGAGACCAAGAGTTTTCTGCACATTGGGAGTGACGGGTATTGAAGATCTGTCTGTCTGTCCGTCTGTCTGTCTTCTCTCCCTGTCTCCCTCCCTCCCTGCCCTGTTTCTATCTGAAGTGAAATGGCATCACAAAGCGAGTTTGACGGACATTATAACATTTCCTGAGGGAGAAGTGTCTTTAATCCCCAGTCTTTTCGCAGTGGTGTGAAGAAGGCGCAGAGGCCTGCAGTGTCATAGGCAGAGAGTTGAAGAAGGTGCAGAGGCCTGCAGTGTCATAGGCAGAGAGTTGAAGAAGGTGCAGAGGCCTGCAGTGTCATGGGCAGAGAGTTGAAGAAGGTGCAGAGGCCTGCCGTGTCATGGGCAGAGAGTTGAAGAAGGTGCAGAGGCCTGCCGTGTCATAGGCAGAGAGTTGAAGAAGGTGCAGAGGCCTGCGGTGTGATCGGCAGAGAGTTGAGTGTGTAGTCAGGACAGAGTCATCCTGGATCGGCCTCATAACAGATGCCCAGAAACACACCTCACGTGGGAAGGAACTCCCATCAGCGTTAAAACTCTGGTAGGCTTATGTCTAGAGATTAAGCGCACATGATCTGACAGCAGTGAGTGAGGATCCAAGTGAAGTGACAGCGGGAAATAATCAGTTTCAGGGTAAAAATGCTGTGCTTCAGGCTGTCATTAGTTAATCCCATGTTTTGTTTTTTTCAAGCTTGATTAAAATTTTATAAATAAACCGAGGGGTGAGGGGTGGGGGTATGGGAATCCAAGAATGCGTGGCAGAGGGAGTTGGATTACTGAAAAGGGCATCAACGGGTTGACAGGTAGAGCACAGCACCCAAATAAAGGGTAGACAGGTAGAAACACCCACCCAAATAAAGGGTGGACAGGGAGAACAACACCCAAATAAAGGGTAGACAGGTAGAACACACCACCCAAATAAAGGGTGGACAGGTAGAACACACCACCCAAATAAAGGGTGGACAGGGAGAACAACACCCAAATAAAGGGTAGACAGGTAGAACACACCACCCAAATAAAGGGTAGACAGGTAGAACACACCACCCAAATAAAGGGTAGACAGGTAGAACACACCACCCAAATAAAGGGTGGACAGGTAGAACAACACCCAAATAAAGGGTAGACAGGTAGAACACACCACCCAAATGAAACAAAGTAACACACACACACACACACACACACACACACACACACACACACACACCACACACACACACCACGGGCGCGCGCGCGTGCACGCACTCACACACACACACACACACACACACACACACACACACACACACACACACCACACACCACACTGAGAGAGAGAGAGAGAGAGAGAGAGAGAGAGAGAGAGAGGGAGACAGAGACAGAGACAGAGAGACAGACAGAGAGCGAGAGAGAGAGAGAGGTGACCACCCCGTGGAAGAACAAAGCTCGGTTCAAATAGTGATTGCTCTCGTTGGACTGCCAATAATGCTGACGCTGCCTCTGTGGTGTCATGCTGGGTGTAGGTGTGGCGCTGTGGGCCAGGCTGTGCGAAGGAGAGGGATGAGCGCGGGGGGGGGGGGGGGGGGGGGGGAGGGGGCGGATGAATCCCGAAATGAATGTCGTGAAATTCAGCGTACACAGCTCCGAGTCATCCTGCACCCTGAACTCTCCCCTCACAGCAGATGTCTGGAAACAGGTACGTGGGTGGGGACTTTTCCACACATTAAAGCCGGAGACGTTCGACCGGCATCAGGCGAGAATGGGATGTGGTCAGGAGTGTGGAGAGGGCGTGTGGGGAGGAGGAGGTGGGGGGGGGGGTGCAGGGGTAGATCCCGAAATGGTCAGCGTGGGCCTGAATGTCCTGAAGAGGGCACAGAAGAGGATACAGCTCAAACAAACAAACACAGACAGACAGACAGACAAACAGACGGGGAAAACCAGCAACCGAGCCAACACAGCCACTCGATCGTTTCCATTCGGCTCCCTCCCTATTTTTCGGGGCAGCTTGCACAAGCGGTTCCCACACCTCGGGAACAGGACAAACTCATCACCTGATCGCAGCGGCCATTGAAAGGGCGACAGACCGTGCACAGAACACACCGCACGCCTTTCAACCCCTCCAGTTTCTTTCAACTGTCCTGCAGAGGTTTAGTTTCGCCTGGAACCGAGATCACTTGCTGGCAGATACTGTCTTTCACTTTGCACCCTGTGATCACTGTTGTTCACTTTCCTTTTCAGGCAACCCTGGCGTTTTGTGCGCTTTAAAGGGGATGGGGATGGAAAATCCCCCCCCCCCCTCTCTGTCTGTCTGTCTGTCTGTCTCTGTCTGTCTGTCTGTCTCTGTCTGTCTGTCTGCCTACTCGCAGTTACAAGTGCGACTACGTGACTTGTGTATTTGTGTGTGAGTGGCTTTTTTCCCACTAGTTTTCATTTTGAGTTGTTGGTTCTTTGCTTTTTGTCGTAAGTTTCATTTGACTTTTTTTTTTACCTCTTCTTCTGTCCCCTTGATCGTAATTTTGCTTTAGAAGTACTTCCTTTGTGAGGAAGTGTATATTTTCATTTCAGAAACATGTAAACCATCTTGCCCTAGGAGCGTACGGACATATACTGTGAAGATTTTTTTTTTCTCATACGTTTCTGGTTTCCTAAAGTTGTTACGGTGTGTAAACCAGCCCCATTTCCCCTCTCTTTTATGTGATTTTATTGTGTTCCTTGACTATACAAATCTTAACGTCAGTTAACGTCCAAAATCGTCGTCTCCTATTATCATCACATCAGTACACATCTAGAAATGAACAAGAACCAGTCTGCATGGCCATGCAAAGAAGGACTTCGAATCTGTCACCTTAATATCCAACATGCAGTCAACAAGACATCAGATATATCAACACTGATTTGGAATCATGGTAAACCCTTTCATATTTTAGGACTCTCTGAATCCAGATTAACTGCACACTTTAGCGACAATGATGTAACAATTCCAGGATATAACACAATCCGGAAAGATCCTGCACAAGCGAAAGAGACCGGTCTTCTTATCTACATCAGCGAAACCCTTAGCTTCAAACGACTTCTACACCTGGACAGTAACGGTGCAGAATGTGTCTGGTAGAAGTTAAGCTGTAAATAAACCCTTCCATTTTGGTTGGATTCTGCTACAGGAACCCATCTCAAAGAGTAAACTGGGTCGACAAATTTATTACGATGATGGATGCAATCTCGCTAGAATCCAAGGAAATCATTTTACTCGGAGACTTTAACATAGACCTTCTAAAAGTGCAAAACCAATGGACGCAAGCATTCAATCTTTTTAATCTGCATCAGCTCATCGAATCTCCAACGAGAGTTACCCCAAACTCGAAGACACTTATTGACCATGTTTTTATTTCAGATAACACTAACATAGCAGAAGCCTGCGTCCCTGTTCTAAACTGTAGTGACCATTACCCAATTTGTGTCACATGGTCCAAAAAAAGGAGAAAAAATTCCCAAAACGGGACACAAGACAATCACCTACCGTTGCTTTACAAACTTTAACAACCAAGACTTTTTGCATGACTTGCTTAACTCAAATCTCTCTTCAGTTTTCGACATAACTGATCCAGGTCTTGCTGTTGAATTTTGGATCAAAACATTTACAGAAATATATGATAAACACGCCCCTCTAAAAACGATTAGAGTACTACATGATCTAAACCGGCATGGTACACTAAAGAGTTACAGGAGGCAGGTTACCTTAGAGATCTGCTTGAACAACATAGCTATGAAGAGGAATCTAGAAAACTGAGAAATGCAATACATTCACAGAAGCGCAGAGAAAAAACGAAATATTATCGAGAATTAATATCATCAAACCAGAACCCAAAATTGGTATGGAAAGCTATTAACGAACTTACAAACAATCAATCTTCTTCAAAATCAACTGTAATTAAAGACATCTCTGTCGAACAGCTAAACACCCACTTTTGCACTATAGCTAATAAAATTGTCACGACAGATTCTTCCAAACCCCCGGCCCCCACCCCCCCAAAAAAAACCCCAAAAAAAAAAAAAAATTTTTTTTTTTTTTTAAAAAAAAAAAAAAACCCCAAAAAGGGGGCCCCCCTTCCCCAAAAAAAAATTTTTCCCCCTTTTTTTTAAAGCCCCAAAACCCCCAAACCCCCCCCTTTTTTTACCCCCCCCCCAAAACCCCCCCCCTTTTTTTAAACCCCTTTTTTTTTTTCCCCAAAAAAACAAAAACCCCCCCCCCCCCCAAAATTGTTGTTTTTTTGGGGGGTTTTGGGGGGAAAAAAAAAAAAAAAAATTTTTCCCCAAAGGCCCCAAAAAAAAAAACCAAAAAAAAAACTCCCCCCCCCCCCAAAAAAAAAAAAACCCCCTTTTTTTTTTTCCCCCCCTTTTTTTAAAAAAGGGGGGGGGAAAAAAAAGAGGGGGGGAAAAGGGGGGGGGAAAAAAAAGGGGGGGGTTTTTCCCGGGGGGGGCCCCCCCCCCCGGGGAAAAAAAAAAAACCCCCCCCCCCCCCCCCCAAAAAAAAAAAAAAAAAAAAACCAAAAAACCCAAAATTTTAAAAAACCCCCAAAAAAAATCCCCCAAAAAAAACCCCCCAAAAAAAAAATTTTTTCCAAAAAAAAATTTTTTTTTTTTTTTTTTTTTTTTTAAAAAAAAAAAAAACCCCCCCCCAAAAAAAAAAAACCCAAAAAATTTTTTTTTTTTTTTTGGGGGGGAAAAAAAAAAAAAAAAAAAAAAAAATTTTTTTAAAATTTTTTTTTTTTTAAAACCCCCCTTTTTTTAAAAACCCCCCAAAAAAAAACCCCCCAAAATTTTTAAAAAATTTCCCCCCCCCCCTTTTTCCCCCAAACCCCAAATTTTAAATTTTTTTTTTTTTTTTTTTTTTTTTTTTAAAAATTTTTTAATTTTTTTTTTTTTTTTTTTTTTTTTTTTTTTTTAAAAAAAAATTTTTTTTTAAAATTTTTTTTTTTTCCCCCTTTTTTTCCCCCCCTTTAAATTAAAAACCCCTTTTTTTAAAAATTTTTTTTTTTTTTTTAAAAAAAAAAAAAATTTTTTTTTTTTCCCCCTTTTTTTTTAAAAAAGGGGTTTTGGGGGTTTTTTTTTTTTTAAAAAAAAATTTTTAAAAAAAAATTTTTTTTTTCCCCCAAAAAAATTTTTTAAAAAAAAAATTTTTTTAAAAAAAAAAAATTTTTTTAAAAAATTTTTTTTTTTAAAAAAAAAATTTTTTTTTTTGGGGGGTTTTTTTTTTTTTTTCCCCCCCCCCCCGGGGTTTTTTTTTTTTTTTAAAAAAAAAAAAGGGGGGAAAAACCCAAAACCCCCCCCCAAAAAAAAAAAATTTTTTTTAAAAAAAATTTTTTTTTTAAAAAAAATTTTTTTAAAAAAGGGGGCCCAAAAAAAAAAAAACCCCCCCCTTTTTTTTTCCCCCCAAAAAAAAAAAACCCTTTTCCCCCCCCCCCAAAAAATTTTTAAATTTAAAACCCCAAAAAAAAGTTAATTTTGGGTTTTTTAAAAAAAAAAGGGGGTTTTTTAAAAAATTTTTTTTTTTAAAAAAAAAAATTTTTTTTTTTTAAAAAAATTTTTTTTTTTTTTTAAAAAAAAAGGGAAATTTTTTGGGGGAAAAAAAAAAAAATTTTTTTTTAAACCCCCTTTTTTTTTTTTTCCCAAGAGGCTCTTTTTGGGGGGCCTTGCTGTTCACAATTTACAAAAAAAAAATCTCCCCTCCCTATCACATCCCCCCTGGAACTCTTTGCTGATGGTACAACAACACACAAATCATTTGTGTTTTTGTTCTTGCACAAACTCTACAAGAAAGTGCGAATGAATGTGAAATGGGGGGAACTAAATCACCCCCTCGCTTCACCCTAAAAACACTTAAAAAATGCTTATCACAACCAGCAAAAAAAAAAAAATCTCACTATTAAGTTTCCCCCTTTTTTCTTAAAGATGAAACCGTTTTTAAAAGGGTTTAAAACCTCAAAAAACTAGAATAAAAAATTGAAACCCAAAATTAGTTGGCAAGTCACATAACCCCTGTGCAAAAAAAAAAATTTACAGAAAAAATTTTCAACTCTCCCCAAAAAAAAAAGCTTCCCCGACCTGCATTACGCAAGCTCTTTTTCCAGTCTCATTTCCCAAACCAAAAAAGACTTTGGGGGGAATTATGTGACTTGTACGCTAACACCCCCAAAAAACCCTTTCTAAAACTACACAAACGAAAAACCCCAAAAATTTTTTTCCCCCAAAAACAAAAAAATCTTCTGGACTGGACTATAAAAGATTCAAGTTCTCCCCTTAAGTCTGAGATTAGAATACAAACAAAGGGGGGCATAATGCACAGGGACTGTGTCCGGGGGAAAAGGGGGCCCCCCAAAAATTTTTTTTACAAATTCTCAATTAATTTTTCAAGGGCTTACCCGAACTT
>CM065718.1:15193151-15215651 GCA_033310375.1 Conus canariensis
CACACACGCACGCACACACACACACACACACACACACACACACACACACACACACACACACACACACAGATGATTACATGCACTCATACTACTTTCATCATACACTCTATCTCTACAAACCGTCTGAAATCACTTTATGTGGGAAGACGTTAAACGGAAGAAGAAGAACAACAACAGCAACAACAACACACCACACACCACACACACACACACACACACACACCACACACACACACACACACACACCACGACGCGCGCGCTCACAGACACACACACTCTCTCTTCTCTCTCTCTCTCTCTCTCTCCCCCCCCCCCCCCTCTCTCTCACTGACAGTTTGCTCTGATGTCAGAAGAACACGAAGTCTTCGCATTAGATTTCTCCAAGATTTGAGCTTATGTTTTCTAATGGACCGTTGAAGACAATTCGAGCACATTACACATTTTTCATTTGTACCGTATCCCAGGTACTCTCAACCGTCTCTAGCGTGCGCGCGCGCATGTGTGTGTGTGTGTGTGTGTGTGGTGCGTGCGTGCGTGCGTGCGTGCGTGCGTGCGTGCGTGTCGTGCATGCGTGCGTGCGTGCGTACACTGCGTTGGTGTGCGTTAGTGTGTGTTGTGTGTGTGTGATGTGTGTGTGTGTGTGTGTGTGTGTGTGTGTGTGTGTGTGTGTTTGTGCGCGCGCGCGTGCTTTCCTACGCGTGTGCTCGAGTGTGTGATTGCTTATGTATTTGTGTGTGTATCTTTGCTGTTACATTGAGGTTATCCGTGGCTCACATTTTTTCCTCCTAAAAACAGAAACTTTGAAAAAAATGGAAAATATAGATAATCAGAAGAATTAACTCTGTTAAAACGCGCACCTACGTCTACCCCCCCCCCCCCCCCCGGTCCCCCTCTCCCCAGCATTCACCCTTCCTCCATCTCTTCCCTTTCAAGGAACTAGCAGGGCCAGAGAGAGAGAAGAGAGAGAGAGAGAGAGAGAGAGAGAGAGAGAGAGAGAGAGAGAGAGAGAGAGAGAGAGAGAGAAGCTCCGTTGGAAATGTCCAGTCCCTGTCTACCCCCTTTTCCTATTCCCCCACTTAACCGTGTACCCCTTTCTCCCGCATCATTTGCATCATGGGGAGGGGGGAGGAGAGAGAGAGAGAGAGAGAGAGAGAGAGAGAGAGAGAGAGAGAGAGAGAGAGAGAGAGAGAGAGAGAGAGAGATTGTGCGTGTGTGTGTGTGTGTGAGAAAGAGAGAGACTGAGAGAGAGACAGAGAGGGAGAGAGAGGGCAGACAGACAGACAGACAGAGAGAGTTGGTTAGAACAGCGTGTTCTCAAACAAACATCGCTCGTTCGACCCCGCCCAATACAAACACTGTGAATGTCTCTGCCTCAGCTAACCCGTGGCCTGGCGACATGAAGTGTATTGTAAGAGAGGTCCCCGCGTTCCTTTCCCGTTCTGCTGCCATGGTGAGTTTTGCCTCGTCTGCCACCATCCACTGATGTAAGTGTGAATTTCAAATCTGACTTCAGCGCTGAACAAACTCGTGTGAGCAGCTTCCATTGGGAGGAATTCTTTGTCTGTCTGTCTCTCAATTTCTCTCTCTCAACCTCTGTCTATCTGTCTGTCTCTCTCTCAGTCTCTGTTTCTCTCTCTCTGTCTTTCTCTCTGTCTGTATGACTGACCGTCTCTCTCTCTCTCTGTCTTTCTCTCTGTCTGTCTGTCTGACTGTCTGTCTGTCTCTCTGCTTCTCTCTCTGTATCTTTATCTCTGTCTGTCTGACTGACTGTCTCTCAGTCTCTGTTTCTCTCTCTCTCTCTCTCCGTCTTTCTCTCCGTCTGTCTGACTGACTGTCTGTCTGTCTGTCTGTCTCTCTCTCTCTCTCTGCTTCTCTCTCTGTGTCTTTCTCTCTGTCTGTCTGACTGACTGTCTGTCTGTCTGTCTGTCTGTCTGTCTGTCTTCTTCTCGTCTTCTTCTGCTCTGTCTCTCTCTCTCTCTGTATCTTTCTCTCTGTCTGTCTGTCTCTCTCAGTCTTTCTGTTTCTCTCTCTGTGTCTTTCTCTCTGTCTGTCTGTCTGACTGTCTGTCTGTCTCTCTGTCTGATCCCCCCTCTCTCTCAGCCTCACTTTCTCCTTTTATTCCCCTCTCTCCCCTCTCTCTCACTCTTTTCCAGCCTCTCTCTTCTTGCTTTTTTTAACTCCCTTTCTTTCTCTTTTTCAGTTCCTGTGTCTCTAGCCCTGGCAGCGTGGTCCTTACACGAAGTGATTTAACTAACCGCAGCATCACCACAAAGTCCCAGCATGTGGCCTTTCGGCAGAAAAAAAAAGTGAATGTCAGAGAATTTAGATCGGCATGCAGGCTGATAAGCTATTACAATTAACGTATGGATATCTCGGCATCAATACCAGATGGGGGGAAGGGAAGAGGGGGGCGGGGATTAATGATATTCAAATGTCTAACCAAAAAAAAAAAAAAAAAAAAGGATAAAATTTAGAAAATTTTACTCGACCTTTTTTGGCACAAATACATACAAGAACACTCCATAATCACGAAAAATGAAGGCAAAGCAACCCATCCACTAATTAAGGTATAATGCATTCCATCAACACATCAAACTGTTACAGTAATCCAAACAGATTCACACATGTACAACAAGCTGTGTGAAAGATATAAGGTATGAACTTGTCTAGAATCGTTATTTTCATCTGTTACATTTCACCGGATTCTGGAATGGATACTACTTATTTCCCCCCAAATATTCTGTGAATCGTATTTTAATGCTGGGCATATATTTTTGATTTTGTATTTGTTCTTTGACTCGTTCAAAGGTGTTCGAATGTAGGTCTGATCTTATTGATTTTACATTTATATACAAAATATTTAGCAAACACGATAATTTTGTCAAAACCGTCAACCGTTTTTATTTGTTCATCATTACCAAGTTTCTAATTATATAACTTGATTCTTATACATTTTTTTTAAAACAATTTTCGCTTATTATTTTCTCTAGTTCGCTGCAAAACAAAAATGCGAAAATGATTACAATACCACAAGTAGTATTGCACTGAATCTCTCTCTGTCTCACAAAATGAACATGTTTTGCTATTAGTTTTACCAATATTCTTCAAAATACTATTTGAGAAAGAATATCGCGACATATTCTAATCTGAAAACATCAGAGTTTTATCCCTTTAATTTCTCTGATTTGTTTTAAGGTCTTTTCCCAGTATATCGTAGATGCTAGTTTGTACTCCCATTGAGCAAATGAGTTAATATCAAATACCACTAACTCTTTCAAGAGAGCACTGTAGTAAACTGTTAAACCTTTATTAATGTTCTGATATCATTTGTAGTGCTTTTGTCGCTCGGTTACATTCTCCATTCTTTATCTTAATATGTTTCTTCAAACAGCTTTTCATTTACCATACATATCTGAGGCATTCTAGGCAATTTACATTAATGTCATATTCTTGGCAAATCTTTTGTAATTCAAGAAATTATCTTTTTCGCCGGTCAAAAGAATCCGTTTGCCAATTCAGTTTTTAAAGCAAAAAACTTCGTTACGTACTCTAAATTAAGCTCTGCTATAACCTCTTGTAAATGTTTTAACTGTATGCTTTTGTTAAAGTTTGATAAGAAAAAAGACATCTTAAAAAAAAAAGTTAAGTTTGTGAAAAGACATTTTCTTGGAACATACAAATTGAATGAATCTATATCGGGACACAATATTTCAAGTTTTGTTTTTCAATTTGGGTTGGCAGTATATCTATCTATCTATCTAAAATCAATCTCAATTCAAGCACCTTTCGAGCTTGTATATACTTTTCTACATCTGGTCTTCTTCTCCATTTCTGATGTTATGTTATGCGCTACATAATTTTCTTATAATTCTATCTCTTTTCCTATTCCATACAAATTCAAAACACATTCGTTGCAATTCTTTTATTTCTTTGCCTGGAGGTTTGGCAAGTGTATCCCCAGGTGTATAAGCTCAGAAAGTATAAGTGATTTCAGCACTGCAGTCCTGCCCAGGGTGTACATATTAGCTTAGACTAAAATTTTCAGGATTCTTCGACTCTATTGGTTTATCTTCTGCATTAATCTCAGTTAAAAATCGTATACCGAGAAGTTTGATTTTGGGGTGATCATTTCCATATCATTTTCTTTTCTGGTATATATTTTTCTATTCCGAGTTTTTACTCTGCCCCAACCAAACGTTAGCAGTATTTTTTTTTTCGAAATTTAGTGTCATGCCTGAAATTCTTCAAATTAAAAAATGGATTCAGATTTTCACATCATTCTTCATCCCCCTTCATGTAAACGTGTCTCAGCAATCTGGGTAATTCTAAACTGTGTGTCTGCTATATGAACGCCTTTTATATTATTGTCTTCTTGAATCCTGTAGGCTGGTACTTCTGAACACAAAGTAAAGAGATATGGTGAAATTGGGTCGCCCTGACGACAGCCCCTTTGTGTTTCCAGGCTCTGAAAGACTTTCCCTTTCACTGTAACATACGATCTTCTGTTTCTGTGAAAGGCTGAGAGCCACTTACACAACTCCTCCCGAAATCTGAACGCTTTCAGAACTTATTTCATGTATTCCTGATTCATCGTATTGATAGCTCTTTCGAAGTCTACCGACACCGACGAGCCTGAAAGAGATTTATTTTTCTTAGTAAGCATTGCACCATACGAAAGTCCTACATTGTTTCCTATGCATCTGCCCGAAGGAACCCTGTCTGGTCTTTATATATCATCTTCGAAAGGACTCTCTTCATTCTGTTTGCTATCCACGTGGATCTTATTTCATAAGAAACATTTAACAAAGAAATTGATCTCCAATTTTTTTTAATCCTTTCTCTTTACCTCCCTTTGTTACACACGTTATCATTCCTTCCCTGTAGTTGCACGTCACCTCTCAAGTTACCTTCATTCAGTCATCTAACAATAGAGTCTCCATTTTTTTTTTAATGGTAAAAATTGACTGAGTAAAATGTTGTGCACTCTCTCTCTCTCTCTCTCTGGGTATATCTTCCTCCTTCAGACCTCTCTCTCTCTCTCTCTCTCTCTCTCTCTCTCTCTCTCTCTCTCTCTCTCTCTCCATGCCTCTCTTTGCCTCCGTCTTTCTCTACTTTTTTTTTCCCCTCTCTCCGAGTCTTACTCTGCCTTTGCCCCTCTCCCCTCCGTCTCCAAACTCATCGCTGCCACTCATTCTGTGTGTGTGTGTGTGTGTGTGTGTGTGTGTGTGTGTGTGTGTGTGTGTCTGTGTCTGTCTGTCTGTCTGTCTGTCTGTCTGTCTGTCTGTCTCTCTCTCTCTCTCTCTCTCTCTCTCTCTCTCTCTCTCTCTCTCTCTGTCCGTGTCTGTCACAATCTGCAGCTACACTTCTCCCACGCTCCTCGCGTCTCAGTCTGTTTCTGTCTGGAACTGACGAAGGCGCGTGCGCGCGCGTGTGTGTAGGTGGATGCATGCATGCGTGCATATGTGAGTGTGCGCGCTTGCTTGCGTATGCGTGTTTGCGTGTGTCTATGCGTGTGGTGACAGACAAAGAGAGAGAGAGAGAGAGCGAGAGAAGGAGAGAGAGAGAAAGAGAGAAGGGCGAGAGAGAGAGAGAGAGAGAGAGAGAGAAGAGAGAGAAAGAGAGAGAGAGAGAGAGAGAGAGAGAGAGAAGAGAAGAGAGAGAGAGAGAGAGAGAGAGAGAGAGAGAGAGAGAGAGCGAGAGCGAGCGTACAGCCCATTTTTGTCCCTGCTTGTCTAAACTTTCAAGTCCCAGTGGGAAAAGAAATAAAAACATTGCGGATGCTTTGCGAAACCATGAAAGGTTAAATAGGCGTATCATTTTACCGTCTACCCGACAGGTGTCTATCGATGTGTTTGTCTGCTTGTACGTTCATGGTTTGCTTCTCTGTGGCTTCACTTTCATCCCCAGTGTCTGTCTGGCGTTCACGTCATCCCGGATGTGGCTACCGTAGTCGGCTAAGCTATAAACAACCCGCCGGAACATTACTTGGCGAATGTGTTATGCCTTGGGATCTGAAAAAAAATGACAGTTTTTTTTGCGACTAAAGAACGTATATGTCAACAAGAATGATACATAGAAAGTAAGTCCTAAATGAATTGGTCAATAGACAAATGCAAACTAAATGCATGATTAAATGAACACGTCAATCGCTCAGTCGAAGAAAAGAAGAAATTTTAAGAATGAATATGAAAGAAATCAACAAAACAGTACAGCCATTACAGTGTGTGTGTGTGTGTGTGTGTGTGTGTGTGTGTGTGTGTGTGTGTGTGTGTGTGTGCGTGCGTGCGTGCGTGCGTGCGTGCGTGCGTGCGTGTGTGTGCGAGCGTCCGTGCACGCGCATGCTCGCTTCTCTCTCTCTCTCTCTCTCTCTCTCTCTCTCTCTCTCTCTCTCTCTCTCCGCCCCCTCCCTCTGGGAGTATGTATGTGTGTGCCAGTTTGCCTTTTTCTCGTGTAAAGAGGTAATGACGTGTCAAAAAGGTATTTCATTGAAGCTTTGTCCCATACATCTGAACTTGAATTCTCTGGTTTCAGATGCCACATTCAGAGGATTGGAATGCACAAAAGAATAGTGAAATGGGCGGTGGAGGGGGAGGAAGGAGGGGAGGGGGGGAGGAGGGAGTGAAACGGGCAGAGTCAGCGCTCTCATTATCTTTCATGGTCTCTGGGACAAAACGTTGCTTCCTCTACAGCGGTCTCTCCCTCTGTTTCAACTGTTTCTGCCTCATTTCAAACAAAGGGATACTCTTCACCAAGTCTCTGACGTCACTTTTCTCAACAACAACAACACTGATTTATAAATTTGTCGTACTCTTTCAACGGTCTTTTTTTTCTATTCGTTAAAATATTGTCCAGTTGATTCATTATTTTAGCCACACTTTTTACTGATTAGGTGTCGGTTGTTTTTCATTGCAAAAGTAACATTCTCCTTCCGCTTTCCACATAGCTCTTGATGTTAGCAGTACATCTTCTCTTCACTTTTCTCTTATATCTCTCTTTGTTCTTTTTTCAAATCAGTGACTCTTACAGCATTGTCATTTTTCTCCTCCATTTTTCTAGCTCATGAAGCTCTATTTCTGATCTTTTCTTTTTCATCCATAGTCTTCCTCTTTTCTGCAGTGGATCGTGTCTTCAATAAAAGGAAATTAAGGAAGAGATCGTCAGGAATGGTTAACTGGAGCTCATCATCTGATACACGCGTACACACACGCGCGTGTGCGCGCAAGTGTAAATACACATACATTACATCCATATGTATACGGATAGTATCCCCCCTTTCCTGTTTCAGCGATTGTGTATGTAATGTATGGGCACGTAAAGAGGAGGAAAAAAGGCTTTAGGGAAAGGGAAAAGGAGAAAGAGATGTGTGTGTGTGTGTGTGTGTGTGTGTGTGTGTGTGTGTGTGTGTGTGTGTGTGTGTGTGTGTCTGTGTGTGTGTCTGTGTGTCTGTGTGTGTCTGTGTGAGTTGGGGGGGGGATGGGGGAGGGTTGGATGGGGCAGGGGAGTCACAAGCAGACAAACAGCCACAAGTAGCTCAGCTATCGATTGATGACAACAAGGGGGCGGAACGGAGGAAATGGAAAACCGAAGCATAAATCCAAATAAGTATAGCTAAAGGTATATGAAAAACAAAATATTTCATAGCTTAAGAAAATGATTTACAACACGTTTTTACTACAGCCCGCTACAGAATTCAATAAAAATGGTTTCAAATAATGCTCATAAAAATCAGTCTTGCTAAGGTATATCCCCCCCCCCCCCCCCCCCCCCCCGAAATCAAAACAAAACAAAACAAAGAAATAAACCAGAAACTGAGTACCAGCAATGAGAAGATCCGAACAGAGGGTGAGTGTGTGTGTGTGTGTGTGTGTGTGTGTGTGTGTGTGTGTGTGTGTGTAGGGGGGGATTAAAAAGGGGGGATCTAAAAGGAAATCGTACCAAGAGAGACAAACAAATATGCATAAATTCACACACACACACGCACGCACGCGCGCGAACACACCAACTCAACCACAACCCCTCCCTTCCCCCCCCCCCCCCCACACACACACAAACACAGACACACACAGACACAACACACACACACACACACACACACACACACACACACACACACACACGCGGGCATGCACGCATGTTCATATATGCACTCATGTTTATACAATAGCATGTTTTCCCTTTAATGAATCTGTGTTAGGGAGGAGGGTGTGGGTGTGTACAGGGGTGGGAGAAAAAGAAAACATACAGCATTTTGTAGACTTTACGTCACGAGAGGCGATGAACAAAATGAACTACGTCATCATTAATTCTGAAAGAAAGTTGTGCATAGATCAAGGGATAGATGATTGCCACAAAAGAAAAAAAAATACCAGTGTGACTCACAACACTAGTAACACATCTATACAAGCTGAACAAATGATTGGAAAATTAAAAAAAATTTAATCCATTTTTCTACGAAATATATTTTCAACATCAGTGTTGATACCAACCTTGATCATTTTCCTATTTGTTCTTGTTTTGTCAGGACCTTTCCATTAAAGGTCCACGCAGACGTGGAAGCTGAACGGCCTGTTATATTTTTACGTTGAAAGTGGACCAACATAAGGTCTTCACCGATGAGAATGCCTGAACCTTTTAGTTGTAGTCTTACCGCCAATACCTCCTTTCTCTGACGTCTGAACAGCAAACGAAGTCAAATAGGCCGAGGCCATAACCCCCCCCCCCCCCTTACCTGCACCATGAGCAATTTCCACATTATTTGTTAACACTGAATACAATACCAGTTTGTTTATGAAACTCACTAACGCAGTCTTTTTATCTCCATTCTTTAACAGTTTTAGTCTGATCCCCAGGAATATTATAAACATGAACAGTCTATTGTCGACCCTGCAATTTCGTTGTCATTCAAATGAGGTTTAAGGCCGACGACTTTTTTTTTTTCTTCTTTTCAGAACGTTGTACTAGTTCCTCTTTGAGTTCCGTTCGTCTGTCCCCCCCCCCCCCCCTCCTCCGCCCCCTCATCTCCCTCACCCCTTCAATGTTGTCACTTCATCTCTGAGTTTATTATTTTCTTTCTGCGTGTCAAACAGCTGGCTTTCTAATACGTCGATCCTGACTGATAAAGTCTCTGTGAGTTTTACACATCGTCTCTCAGTGTCTTTAGGCCGTCTTTCGTAACCATGTCCGGAAAAGTCTTATTTCTTGGAGCGAATCTCTGAAAGCCATTTCGTCTAATGGTTTGTTACTTTCACTTTCCTGCTTTTGTTTCCTTTTTTTTGTTTGTTTGGTTGGTTTTGTCGTTGGTATAATACGGTATCACAGACGGATGACGTAGATGAGTTTCCCTTCGTTTCCTCCTCCATCCCCCTTGCCCCCTCCCTCCCCCCTTACCCCCCTTCCTCTCTCCCCTTATCCCCCCCCCCCTTATCCGTCCTCCAGCCGCCCCCCTTGATGTGTTTGTGCAATATTTAAAAACAGAAAACAGAAACAGACACAGTTCATGATTTATGTGTGTGTGTGAAATATTCAGAAACAGAAACAGACATAGTTCATGATATGTACACGATCAGAAGCAAACCATACTTACCTTTCTTAAGGGGAACTCTAGAAGCTAGCGGTTTTATAAACAGACCGCTCATTGCCACGCGGAGGAGGGGGAGGGGGAGGCGGCAGCAAAACAATCCCACATCGCCACGAGCACGTGAATTTGTTGTCCCGCACTCGCCTTACTTACTCAGACTCGGATGCTCCCGCGTCTTGCGAAGCATGAGGCAGTCGAGGCGCTCCACTGTGCACGGTCCACAGCCAGTCTGGTAGTGTCTCACTCCATCCTCTGTCAACGAGTCTGAGGTCTGAGTCTGTGTTCACACGACAGGGAGAAACACAACTGAGTCACACGCTTGATCGTAAACTGATACATTGTCAGGTATTCACCGATCTTTTCAACTGTTTCACAGACTAATAATACCAGTGCACTGGCCTGCCCCACCCAAGAATTGTCTATGGTGCACTTTTTCACGTAAACATGTGTGTTTTTGGAAAATACCCGTGCGTTTTCATTTTCATCTTGAAGCAGTTTCTATAAATACTAAAACCTAATATCTTATCAGTTTAGTCACATTTTGCGTTTTCACAAACTAATACGGTTGTGCCGTGCTGACTAGAAATGGCGCCGAGTACAAAGGGTAGAACGGATACGCATGCGCAGTCCTTCTAAACAATATCCGGTGGTAAGAGTTCACAGATTCAAAGTTCAAGCTATGTTTGATGTTGTGTACAAAACGAAACGTTGCTAAAACTGTTGCTTCGCGTATTTTTCATTTGAGGTAGGGGAAAGTAGTCCAAATTGGAACGGGGTATAGATCAGAACACGGCGATTTCTCAGAGGTTTCTGCAAAAAGATTCCAACTTTCTGTTTGCCTAGTTTCCTTCCATCAGGGGGCACTACTACACAAACAATCATGGTGACTGGCGGGAAGGTGCGGCGAAGGTGAGGTGAAGAAAGATTTGTGTGTCTCTGATGTAATATTTTGTTGTAAAGATATCGGTTGTATGCAGCTGTTTATAACGTTAGGAAAATTAAGTTGTTCCATGTTGAAATTAATGCATAATTGCTCATAACCAGACGGGAATGATACTGTTTCTGTTGTTCTTTTGTGTTCAGCAATACAAGATATACTCTTCCTATGTTTCGCCTATATTGGAACAATTTCGTCTTTTAAATCGGAACGTATCAAATAAATCGTATATATTGGAACAGTTTTTTTTGTCTGCTAAAATGGATATGTTCCAATCAGGACGATGATTTTTCAACATTCTTTATTGGTAGGCCTATATGTTTAACTCTCTCTCTCTCTCTCTCTCTCTCTCTCTCTCTCTCTCTCTCTCTCTCTCTCTCTCTCTCTGTGCGTGCATATAATTTGTGTGTGTGTGTGTGTGTGTGTGTGTGTGTGTGTGTGTGTGTGTGTGTGTGTGTGTCCAGGACGGGGGAAATCGTGATGGTATTGCTTAAGTGCACTAAGTTGATGTATTATTGGTCAGGCATAACACACCAAGGTTATCTTTGCACTCATACACGCATATGCACACTCATGCGCCCACCAAACATTCACCTCTCTCTGGGAATGGGATGTCACGCATTCGTTTCTCTTCTAACACGACTGAGCACAAGAAATACAATTTCTATGCTACTTATAATCAAACATGAAAAATCCAATTACACAAAATGAACAAATCAACACATAAAAGATCAATACTTCCTAATCCCGGGTTATAATAAAAATGACTTCTTACCTGGCCAGGTTTTCACACACACAACCACGCTTTCACACCACACCACAGTTCTTGAAAAAGTCTCTTCACGTCTTCTTCAGCACTGCTTGATGGTGATGCCCTTGGTTGACTGGCTCCAGGTTTCAGGACTGGGTCTTCGTGGTCGTCTCTGGGATGTCGACGTAGAATTCTTCTTCTTCGTCTCTTTCACCCACCTCTGGGTTCAATTTCAGTTTGTCTGTCTTCACCCACCTCTGGGCTTCAAACTTAGTTTTCTTCTCTTCCAGCTTGTCTTTCCCTAAGACTTTGCTGTCTCTTCTATCTCCCAGACCACGTTTCTCTCGACCCGTTCTCTGTCCTGCCCACCTTCTCTCCTCTCTCTCTCTCTCTCTCTCTCTCTCTCTCTCTCTCTCTCTCTCTCCTGGTGTTCCTTTCTTCTCGTTGTTCTCCCTCACTTTATATAGGAATGGAAACAAAGGATTCCCCTTCGGGCCATGCCTTTGTCCATGCTGCTTCTCAAACCCCTAGTTCACAAGTGCTGTGAATTCTCCATTCGCTACATTCTCCACACATCTGCATTTACACACATCCCTACCTAATTGATTAGCAAACAAACACTTGGCACCA
This sequence comes from Conus canariensis, assembly GCA_033310375.1. Classification (NCBI taxonomy): domain Eukaryota; kingdom Metazoa; phylum Mollusca; class Gastropoda; order Neogastropoda; family Conidae; genus Conus; species Conus canariensis. Next base: position 15,205,047 of record CM065718.1, read on the forward strand.
GATGGACATCGAAAATTCCCGCCGACTTCGGAGGCCACTTTAACACAGTAATTATCTTAAAGAGGGCTACGATAACAACATCCACGCGCGTTCAACCAGCCTGACAATAGAACCAACACAGTGACTCACGGCAATACCATCCGAACGAGTCCAAGACTCCTGCTCTTCACTGACTGTTTACAAAAGAACCTCAGCTGACTGAGTATTTAGCGCTCACTTGGTGCACCGAGGTCCTAGTGGTTACGTCCCTCTCCCCTTTCGCTGTCGGGCAGGTCCGAACTCCTTACTACCTTAGGTGCCATCTGTCACCTGACCGCTTCGTCCTCCTTGGCACGGTTCGACCGTGTGCGATGGGTAAGGCATACTTGTTAATGGTTCTATTACCTATTTGTATACTACGTACAACGTCCCTTTTGCCTCTAAGCGTTTAATGCCTTTTGTGAGAGGTTTCACGCACTTGACAGTGTGTGTGTGTGTGTGTGTGCCAGTGTGGGCGTTTGTGCCTCTGTGTATGCATGTGCGTGTGTGTGTGTGCGTGTGTGTGTGTGTGTGTGTGTGTGTGTGTGTGTGTGCGCGCGCGCACACACACACACACACACACACACACACGCTTGCACACATGTGCGTGTAGGTGCAGGCATGTTTACTTTCAGAGTTTTTGCTAGTTTATATGTGAATTTATGTCTGTTTCTCTTTTCACACATCTTTCTATTTCCATCATTTCATTATATCTTAAACCAGACATTACTGCATAAACCAGATTTCCCTCTTTTCGGCACAAAGGTATGGACAATGGTCTGAAGAAGACATGGAGAGGGCCATCACAAGTATCCAGAATGGGGACATGTCACTATGTCAAGCATCCGCTGTCTATGGCATTCCCAAGGGCACTCTGGGCAGACACAATGGAAATAAAAACATGTTTGCCAATGGAGGAGTTAAACATCTCGGACGTGAAACTGCTCTGACTCCAGAAATGGAAAATGACTTGGTGTTATACATCCAAAGGTTAGAAAAAATGATGATTGGCTGCACTCGAAAAGATATCCAGAAACTGGCACTTCAGTTAGCTTCTGAAAATGGGATTGGCCGTTTTCCGTCTGAAGCAGACAGAGCTGGGAAGGACTGGTATTATGGTTTCATGAAGCGCCATCCACAACTTCCACTTAGAAAAACAGAACCAACATCTGCTGCTCGCGCAGAAGGTTTTTCAAGAGAAAGAGTGAGTGTATTCTTCGACAAACTTGAACACGTCATTGACAAATACCGCTTGGACGCAACACAAATCTACAATGTTGATGAAACGGGAATTTCAACGGTTCCAAAGGCTCAGGAGCGAGTTGTTTCACTGAAAGGAAAACATCAAGTGGGAGTCCTGACAAGTGGTGAAAGAGGAACCAACACCACTGTGGTGTGCTGCGTCAGCGCCTCAGGCACCTACGTTCCGCCCATGGTCGTCTTTAAGCGGAAGAGGATGGTGGATAGTCTGATGGATGGAGCCCCACCAGGATCTGTCGTCACCAACAACGAAAGTGGTTGGATCGACCAAGAAACGTTTCTGAAGTGGCTGAGACATTTTGTTGCCATTGTCAAGCCAACCCGCGACCAGCCAGTTCTGCTGATCTTAGACAATCACAGTTCACATGTGAAAAACCTGGAAGCTGTTGACCTGGCGCGTGAAAACGGCGTGATCATGCTATCTCTACCGTCACACTGCACACACAAGTTACAGCCGCTGGACATTGCTTTTTTCAGGCCCCTGCAGTTGTATTTCAGCCAAAGTGTGAAAGAATGGATCCGTTCCAACCCCGGAAGAACAGTCTCTGCATTCCAGATGTGCAGTTTGCTGACACCAGCCTACGTCAGAGCTGCCACCATGTCAAATGCTGTGAGTGGCTTCCGGAAGTCTGGAATATGGCCTTGTCTGAGAGACATGTTCACAGATGATGATTTCATCGCCAGTCCTTCAATGAATTCTTCTGTGCTGTCAGACGAACAAGGCAGGTCACCCACCCCACCGGCAAGGTCTTCTGTCCCACCAACAAGATCATCTGTCCTACCAGCAAGGTCACACACCTCACCACCGAGATCACCCATCCTAACACCAAGGTCATCTATCCCACCAGCAAGGTCATCTGTCTTACCACCAGGGTCACCCACCCCACCGCCAAGGTCACGCATCCCACCGCCAAGGTTACCCATCCCACCGCCAAGGTCACCCACCCCACCGCCAAGGTCACCCATCCCACCAGCAAGGTCACCCACCTCACCAGCAAGGTAATCTGTCCCACCTCCAGAGTCACCCATCTCACCTCCAAGGCCACCCACCCCACCTCCAAGGTCACCCATTTCACCTCCAAGGTCACCCATCCCACCTCCAAGGTCACCCATCCCACCTCCAAGGTCACCCACCCCTCCTCCAAGGTCACCCACCCCACCTCCAAGGTCACCCATCCAACCACCAAGGTCACCCATCCCACCACCAAGATCATCAATTCTATCTACTCCACCACCTCCAGAGCGTGCTGCTCCTCCTTCACCATTCATCCCACCACAACCACCTTCCGGACCACCCACCTCACGACTCTCTACCAGAACCTCTACCAGCAGAATATCCGCTTCACGTGCCACACCTGCAAGCATACCACCCCTCTCTGCTGCTAACTACAGAGTTGTGTCAGCCAACCCCGACGGTCGGTGTCTGTTTCGAAGTCTTGTCATAGGACTGGATGAGGACCTTCAGTACGCCAGGAGAGGCAGAGATGGGCTTCCTCTTGATAGAGGACTTTCACACCGGGAACAAGTTGCTGCTGATGGATTATGAGCAACTGTCGTAGAGCAGATGAAGAAAAACAAGGGACGTTATGAGGACTTGGATATTACAACCCTCAATGCTGATATGCCCCGCAGAATCGGATTCAAAACGATGTCAGACCGCATTAACTACATGAGCCAGGTCAAATCTATGCCCGGAGAACTTGAGCTGATCGCAACAGCAGAAGGTCTTGGTAGGCCCATCAAGGTTGTTGACAGTCCGTTTGAACAGGTGACTGTGTATGGTACTGAGTTTGTGAACAAAGAGTTCTTGGTGGTCCAGTTCACACGTCTGGAGCCAGACGCTGGACACTACGATTGTGTGACGCACTATCGGCGTGTGGAAGATGTTGTCCAGCTGCCACATAAAAGCCCTGTTTTGCAGAGAAGGAAGACCAGAACAATGGACTCTGAAATACTCACCTCAAGTCCTCGCAAGAAGGCATTGCTCAGTTCCAAAGTTAAAAAATCAGTTCGCAAAGAAAAGAACAAAAACGTGACTGATCAAGGCCAAAGGAAACAAAGAAAGACCACAGAAAGGAGCGCTTGGTTCTGCTTTATTTGTGCAGAAACAGTTGAAGAAGATATGATTCAGTGTCAGTCATGTCTACAATGGGTTCATGTTGAGTGTTCTGGCATCTCAAACAATACTGTCCACTATTTTTGCGAATTTTGCACGAAGGATTGAAAACGTTCTTGTACAATTCACAAAAGTTTTGAAGGCCAGTGATATTGCAAGAGATGCCAGATGCCACAAATGCTAGTCTATTATTTTGGTTTCTTACACACAATATAGGCAGAAAGCCATACTATTACTAATATGTTCTTGCTGTCATGATTGCTATTGTTATTGCTTGTTTTTCTTCATGGAAGGATTGGTAGAAATTGTGCTGTTCCTACTTTGCAGAGTTGCACGAATAATCTGTCTATCATGTTTTATTCACTTCCTTTCTCAAATCAATCATGTGTTAAAGAAAAATCTATTTCAGTTTCCTTTTCATAAAAAAAAGACAGAAATATGTTGCATTAGAAGTTTGCAAACCTGATTTTGTCTTTCTTTTTGGGTGTTTTTTGTGTGCTTTTTTGTAATGATTTCTCATTTGTTTTGAATGACTTAAGTAGTTCCAATTAGCCCACCCTGTAGATGTAATTGGAACAATTTTTTGACAAAATACAAAAATGAAAATAAATATTTCAGTTCAGTCCATCCTTTGTCAGTTTTGTATGGCGAATGCGAATGGTGTAGGAGACTTGTGTGTGCAGTCTGGACATGATTCGTTAAAAAATGTTCAATCTACTGACTTTTTTCCATAGTTGTTCCAATTAAGACTACTTTCCCCTACATTGTCGTATTCTGTGTAAAATGGCTTACAAAATACGCCAAAAGGGTATGGATAGGCAGGTCTGAAGTACAGCAGAAACGTTCTAACGACCGGAAGACCAGTCAACCACGTCCGTGCGCAAGCGTGAGCGGAAGTCAAGAACGTTTTTTTGTTGGTCCCAGCTCATTCCTTCTTATGTTTAATAATCAGGAAAGCTTGCAGAAAATTTAAATGTATTTATAATTCAAAATTATCGGAAATTGAATGACTGGCTTTGTTGTGGAAGGTCACATATGGGTGTGTCTGTAGCTGAGGGATACAAAACGAGAGGCGTGAGAAAAAATACCACTGAAACTGGGCGCAAAATGGATGCGGAATGAAAACGAGGCGATGAAAACGTCCATCTTGCACCCAATTTGAGGAGATAAGGGATTGTTCGTTCTTCGTTTTCATTGTCTTGAATGTTGTCTGTCTAGCCTGAAGAAGACCAACGAGGTCGAAACGCGTCGTGTTTTGTCTTGTTCTTCGTTTGTCTCTTTCGCTCGGCGAAACAGTAAATCTCTTTTAAAGTTTGTTTCAATTTCCGCCTGCGGTCACCTCCCTTTGAAACTAAGGAGGAGGAGGAAGCCTGAATAATAAACGGCGTGAAGGCACGATATCACCTGAAGAAATATTGGTGTCGCTGTGTGTAAGGAAGACGGGACAAGCGAAATGAGAAATGCGACTGAAACAGCCTGGGTGTAGCTATAAGTAGCCGGAATAACTCTGTGGTAGAGCGCCGGACTCGTAATCCTGGAGTTATGGGTTCGAATCTTCGCCGGGCCGTGTCGTTACAGGGGGCTTTTTCCCTCGGAGTTACCATTGGTTCTGACTCCATTGCCCATACAAGTCCTTCGAATGAGACTATAAACCGAGGTTCCGTGTGTGAACGCACGCATAACATCTTGCACACACGTAAAATCCCATCACCAACTTTCGGAAGAGAAGGCCAGTTTGGTAGTTGGTATGGCTGACACATTACACATAGCATGCACCCTGCGGTGAGAAATGGAAAAAATGAAGGAAGTAAGGAAATGGAGTGAACGATATTGACTGGACGACACGGGAAACGACTGAATGAAGCGCCAGCTGGTAGCTCTTCAGTCGGCACTACCCAGGTAGGCAGCCAGTTGTGTAAACGAGTGTGGATTGTGAAGCGCTTAGAGCTTGGTCTCTGTGCGAGGATAGGGTGCTATATCAGTATTCATAATGATAATTAAAAAAAATAGTAATGATAATGATAACGATAATAATAATAACAACAATAATGATACACGCAGGAACCGGAAAGAATGGGGTGTGAGCAACACAGCTGTGAAGAACCCGGATGTTGGCGACAGGGAAAAAAAAAAGAGAAACAGGGTGTGGTTGTATGAAGGATGGAGCCAGAATTTGCAGCGTGACGGCAATTCCGCCAAGAGGGCACGGAGATGAGATGTCAAAGATTTAAATCGATTTCAAAACAAACAAACAAGCAAACAAAGGATTTTTCATCACAGACGACTCGACTGTGTGAAATACAGTCTGCTTTCGTCGTGCTAGAAGCCGTCTCTATAACCCAACTTTGAGCATCATTATGTTTGTGATCTCTCTCTCTCTCTCTCTCTCTCTCTCTCTCTCTCTCTCTCATCCGTTTTCTGTTTGTTTTTGCTGTTTGTTTTTGCTTTACTGGTAAAAACTGATGTTCATCATAATTGTTTGTTTTTTTCTTTCTTTCTTTGCCACCAGCAGCCCACTCGTTGCTTTTGTTTGCAGCTAAATGGTTGCTGCATAACTCCGTATCTACAAGGGGTCTTGGGACCAGCTGGCTTTCTACGATAGTATGGTGTACATTTGTTCACAAATCAGTTTCTCAACAACCTGACCTACCCAATGGGCAGTAGGTCAACATCTCACCCGTCCAACAAGTTATAAATCAACTAGCCAGCCTAGTACCAAGCTATCAACCAATCAGCCAACAATTCTATCAACTAACCAATTAATTGATCAATCAACCAATCTAGTATCAACAAAGCAAGCGATCAACGAGCCACACAGTCCCCAAAGACCGACCAACCAACCAACCAATCAACGAACGAACCAACCAACCAACAAAACAACCAACAACCACCAAACAAGCAGACAACCAGACAAACAGCCAGTCAACCTACAAATCATTCAGCCAATCAATCAACCAAACAAGCAATACATCTAGCAACCAGCCGTCTAAATAACCAGTCAACCAAGAAATCCGAAAAACAATCCAGACATTGACCAACCTGCTGATGAATCAACAAATCAAACAATCAATGTATAGCAAAGGAATGAATATTAGAGTGTTAGTAGATGACTGGTTGTCTGATTAGCTGCTTCCTTAGCTGCATGGCTGGTTGGCAGCTAATTGATTGGTTGTGGATTAGTTGATTAATCAATCGATCGAAAGGCTCGTTGGTTGGTTGGTTGATTGATGAATTGGTTGGCTAACTGATTGGTTGGCTGACTGATGAATCGGTTCGCTAACTGATTTGTTGACTGATGGTTGGTAATACATAAGTAAAACAGATCTGCAGGACACAAACATACAATCACACAGTATTCATTGTAACAGATCAAAGGGCGGAGCCATGAATGCGTGCGACTTTGGCAGAAGTCAGAGATGTCCCGAACCCCTTTCTAATTTTCGTGTTATTCAATAGTTTCCTCCCCTTTATCAGGGACATTCGCTCTACGAACGGGTGGATCCGAAAAACGCGATGAACCATGCGGATGTGATGCAGCGTATTTGGACTCATCCGCACGTGGTGACACCTTGATGAAACTGAAACGGAAACGTTCAGTCTCCACCATCTTTCTTTTGTAGTGGTGATGGACGACCCAGTTTCTGGACACCGCTGAGCAATGTTGTTCAACTGTTGATGAACTGCTTTGGTTCTTTCTTGAGGAATGTTTTGTAGATCAGACCATCATCTAGCAACACTCGAGCAGTTCCGCTTCTATCGTGGTCTGCAAGGCCTTTAGTGTAAACGTTGTATAAAACGGGGAGGCAGAAGAATCTTTAGGTAATCCCATAGATAGTTGAGGAGGTTCAGACGTCCAGTCTCCAAATCGTAGGATGACGGTTCACTCCTCAAGTGCTGCTGCAATCCGTCGTGTAAGTGTCCTGCTGATTCCATAGTCAAGGAGTAGCTCCATGAGAGCTACAGCTGGACTTTATTGTATGCATGTTCCAGTCTATTGCAACTGCCAGTGTTTCTTCCTTTCTTGGAAATCCTTTATACACTTCAGAGGCAAAAGCGACCGCGTTTTCCTTTGTTCTTTTACCTGCTCTGTAGCTTCCTTGATTGGGTGGGAGAATTAAGGTCTCTTGCGAGTTTTCTTGCTATGAGTTGTTCCATGAGCTTTCCTGCTATATTTGGCATGATGAGTGGGTGGTAGGCATTAAGCCAATCATGTTCTTTTCCTTAGAAAAGTAGTTAAAGACTCAGAATCAAACACTTACTTGGAGAATATTTCGACAGGGTCGCCCTGTCTTCATCACTCACTGTTGCTGTTGTGGCCGCGAGGCCTGGTGGGACGACTGTTGTGTGGAGTGAACGGTTGTCAGGATCTGATTGTAGGTGGGGGGAAGTTCAAAGCCTTGATCTCTGTTCAGGCTGGGGCGTCTGGTCTTGATTTCGATGGCTTCTTTAACTTTTCTTTTTGTGAGGAAGGCTCAGAAGATAAGATCTTGGTTTCTTGGGGCTGAAACTGTGGCCTGTGGCTTGTAGATGTAAGTGTATGGCAGAAGTAGATCGGTTTTGGTGTTCCTGTAGACGGGTGGTGATGGTCTTGCTGTCTCGCCAATGCAGGTATGGGCTCAGTCTTGACAACCTACCTGGTACACTACACCACACTACTTGAGGGGTCCGTTTTGTCTTTGACATGGGTCAGTTGTATAAACCAAGAAACCAAGATCTTATCTACGGAGCCCTTCCTCACAAAAAGAAAAGTTAAAGAAGCCATCGAAATCAAGACCAGACGCCCCAGCCTGAACAGAGATCAAGTCTTTGAACTTCCCCCCACCTACAATCAGATCCTGACAACCGTTCACCCCACACAACAGTCGTCCCACCAGACCTCGCTGTCACAACAGCAACAGTGAGCTGATGAAGACAGGGCGACCCTGTCGAAATATTCTCCAAGTAAGGTTTTGATTCTGAGTCTTTAACTACTTTTCTAATGTTGAATCCAGAATCCAACTAATTCTTATATGTTCTTTTCCTGGTTTTGGTAAAGCTGTCACGTAACTGTGTGCCCAGTCTTCTGGGACATAGCCTTGATCGAAACTCTCCTAGCACAGACTGAAGAGATGGGTTCTGTCCTTTTCTGAGAGCTGTTTGATATCTGGATACGGCACTTTGTCTGGATATGGAAAATATCCTGAATGCATCTAGCCGTTGTGTCATCCAGCACAGGTGCTGCAATTTCATCATCAATGCCAGTCTGAGCTAGGTGTTCATTTAACTCGGTTTAATATTTTTTCTTTTCCCTCCAAATAGCCTTGATCACTCTGCTCTATCAGACGTTTCAGTAGAGCCGACCCTTTCCCCACATTTGTCTGGAGTTTCGTTGTCCCAGCATTTAGGATAGCTTGAGTGGCGTTTTTACAATGTTTTCCTTCCATGCGATGATAAAACTGCCAGAACCGAGTGAGTGGTGTGCTATGATTAGGTGACAGACAAAATTATTGCCATTTAGTTTCTTTCGCTTCTTCGGCAACTCTTGAAAATTGTTCTTTCTTTTGATTCTTGTCCGTTTCAATAGCTAGATCAGGGCAAGGTTATCTACTTTCTGCCATATTCTCACAGCCTTGCGTATCTGTTTCCAGGCTGTTTCTGGTTTGGTTGTAGCATTGTTTCGTTTGCATCTTTCTTAAGTTTCCTATGACATCTCTTTTATTGTTATATTGAAAAGGGTTCTTTTGTTTCGTTTGTTTCATTTTTTATAGTTTCTGTAAACTGAAAAAGACAAAGAAATGGTCACTTCCATGATAAAGAAGTGCTTCTGCACTCATGCCTGCTGTGAATTTTGGTCCGATGAGTGCAAAGTCAATGACACTGTCAGTGTCACCCTGCTTCCCTATAGGTGTTGCAGATGGTGTCAGTACGCCTAGAACTACCTCAGCCAACATCACGTCCAACGCAATTCCCGAAGGACTGGTGTCATGCTGATCCCACAATTTTGACCGTGCATTAAGATCTCTACATTGTATTACAGAGTCTCCAAATTCATCTTATATTGCCCCCCCCCCCCCCCCCCCCCCCCCCCGGTACAAGCCGTTTTTGATGTGTGGGAATCTGGATGCATGTATACATTCATTGACGAGTACAAGGCTTCTCTAACTACTATTAGGTCTTTCCAGTCTCACACTCAATAGTTCAAGACTATCCTGGACAGTTTGTTTTTCAAGTTTTGTTTTTTTATCATAGCTAGTCCTCGTCCATCATGCTTTTGAAAGATTATGAAGTCATCCGAACGTAAAGGTCGAGGATGGTTCTTCTAGTTTCTTGTAGACACAGAACACCAAAGTCACATGCTAGTTCTTTTTTTTTTTTCAATTTTTAGTTGTTGAGATCCTCTTTCTTACACTGCAGCAGTTCCAAGTACAAATCCTGAAATTTTTCTTGGATAGTCGTTCAGCTTTTGTTATATCCCTGCCTGCCTGTCCACTTCTCTCACCTTTTTCCTTACCGCCGACTGCTGTTTGGAAGGGATCCAGTTCAAGTCCAGTCCCAAAGCTTGCACCCGATGATCGCTTGGGTGCAAGCGAGACAAAGTTTTTTCGTTTTTTGTTTTGTTTTGTTTTTGAGAATCCATAAAAAAGTATTCTTAGTGTGGAGGAATCCTAAGCGGTCGCCCGGACAGAGCCTGGCAGAGACTGGTGATGCCCGAACAGAGACAGGTGATGCCCGCATAGAGCCTGGCAGAGAGTGGTGATGCCCGCATACAGCCTGGCAGAGACCGGTGATGCCCAGACAGCCTGGCAGAGACTGGTGATGCCCGAACAGAGACTGGCGATGCCCGCATAGAGCCTGGCAGAGAGTGGTGATGCCCGCATAGAGCCTGACAGACTGGTGATGCCCAGACAGAGCCTGGCAGACTGGGGATGCCCGCATAGAGCCTGGACAGAGACTGGTGATGCCCAGACAGAGCCTAGTAGAGACTGGTGATGCCCAGACAGAGCCTGGCAGAGACTGGTGATGCCCAGACAGAGCCTGGCAGAGACTGGTGATGCCCAGACAGAGACTGGTGATGCCCAGACAGACTGGTGATGCCCAGACAGAGCCTGGCAGAGACTGGTGATGCCCGCATACAGCCTGGCAGAGACTGGTGATGCCCAGACAGAGACTGGTGATGCCCAGGCAGAGCCTGGCAGAGACTGGTGATGCCCAGACAGAGTCTGGCAGAGACT
>CM065718.1:15220651-15223151 GCA_033310375.1 Conus canariensis
CACACACACACACACACACACACACACACACACACACACGCTCGCGCACACACACACACAAAACGCACACATACAACACACACACAATACAACACACACACACACACAACACACACACACCCACACAACACACACACACACACACACACACAGATGAACGAAAACGTTCTAGCAGTACCAGTTGAAGTGCCCAGTGTATCAGAATTTCTTTGAACAGTTGGAGGCGTCTACCAAAGATGAACATTCTTTTTTTTTTAAAGAAAAAAACCCAACCCTGCAAACAACAGACAATAGATTGTATTGTAAAAGAATAAAAACAAACAGACAGAAAAAGCATGTACGTGGGACGTAGAATTGGGGAGAGGGGCATTGGGGAAGGTGAATGGTGTGGCGAGAGGACAAGTGGGGGGGGGGGGGGAGGGGAAGACGGAGCCTGGACGAGGAGGGGATAAAGTGGAAGGAGAGTGTGTGTGGTAGGTCACACACACACACACACACACACACACACACACACACACACACACACACACACACACACACAGGGGGGGGGGGGGGGAGAGAGAGAGAGAGAAAGAGAGAGAGAGAGAGAGAGAGAGAGAAAGAAACAGAGAGAGACAGAGAGGTACAAAGCAGCGCAAACCAAAGCGTAGCCAAACACACCACACCACACCACACCACCACCCTATTCACACCCATGCTCACATCAACACCAACAGAATGCAAACATCCTCCCCTAAGCACACATGCAGGCATGTGCGTACGTACGTACGTACGTACGTACACACACACACACACACACACACACACACACACACACACACACACACACAAAGAACGCAGGCAGGCACGCGCGTGTGCGCGCGCACGCACACGCACACGCACACACACACACACACACACACATTGCCCGGACTGCATACGCCAACGCCATCTGAAGACCCCAAATTTGCAACACCTGGGAACAAACCATGGTAGCAGGTAAGCATCATCACTGCGCTGCTCAGAAAGTCAGGTTCCCCCCCCCCCCCTTCCACCTCCACCTTCACTCCCTCCCCTTCTTCCATTTCATCGTTAAACACTTTCCGTTCATCTCAGCAACTACCCCCCACAGGATTGTTCACAACAGAGTGGGGGTCTAGTGGACTCATCGGACATTCACAGTGGACGTTGCTTCTCTGTGACGCGGCTTCGGCGAAACAGTGTCGTGTTGTTCACTGCTTTAATTGGAAAAAAATACTCCCTGAAGGTGAGGGTGGGAGACTCGGAGAAGTCCTGTCCTCAACTGCTCGAACCAACAAGCGGGGAGCAATCCTGCACCACCCTTGGAAGCCCGCGCTGTGTTCACACAGGGCATTCCATTTAGACGTCAAGGGACATATATTAATTGCTCCCTGGCAGATGCCATTGTGTAATGGCCACCGGATGTGACACGACAGAACCTCCACGGGAGCGTTCCCATGGGTGTACCAGCCCTATTTCATGACTGAAGAGCCCACCGGCAAAAAAAAAAAGCCATTGTCAAGCAATTGCTCTTCCGGTTACGTGTTCGATCTCGAAACATGGCTGTGTTGTGTCTAGTCTTTCTTCTGTACAGGAAACACGACTTCATGACAACCCGTGTGACATCAGGTTTTAGGGACAAGCTTGCAACACACGAGCTGTCTTTCTCGTTTCTGCATATCTTACAAATCTGACATACCCGTTCTTTACGTTCTGTGCGCTCGTTCCCTTTCCGACTCCCCCCCCCCCCCCCCCCCAAACATTTGAAAACAAAATGCTTAACAATATCATGTTCCTATGAGGGTTTTAAAAAAAGGGTTATTAAAGAATGAGAAAATGAACACGTGAATGAATAAAAAACATGCATGCAAAACTTGCGTACATCAAAAAAATGATATTCACGACAAATTGAATTCGGCCACGTAAACAGACCGGAGGTTATTGCAAGGTCAGGGTGCGAGGCTGTTGACAGCTTTCCAAACGAGCACACCCCGCTCACACTGACATCAACATCAACACGAACACACATCAAGATCTGTAAAAATGCATACACGTACACGTTCCCCTCATGTGCATGCTTATGCTCATACACGTGCATCCGAATGCTGTATAGGAATAAATGCAAATGCACGCTCTCTCTCTCTCTCTCCTCTCTCTCCCTCTGCCTACCTACCCGTGTCTCCTTAAACATAAACACACACGCATACGCCGAACGCATACCCACATACATTCAAAAGAACGCAGGTACATTTGTACACACAAGCGTAAAAGCATACATGTATCCCCACACACACACACACACACGCCGCCCCGCGCGGCGCGCGCGCACACACACACACACACACACACGTACAAACACAACTCAAATACACACACACAGATGCACGCACGCACACACACACACTCATGAACGCCTCTCTCTCTCTCTCTCTCTCTCTCTCTCTCTCTCTCCCCACACACTCTATCTACCCGTGTATCCGACACACACACACACACACAC
>CM065718.1:15228151-15230651 GCA_033310375.1 Conus canariensis
GAGACTACTAAAAATTCAGTCCAGATCTCTACGGAAATGACACCCCCCCCCCCCCCCCCCACACACACAACCATTCAGTCCACGTCTCAAGGGCGATAAGAACTTCAAATGAAACATTCTGGCTCTTCACGTCCGTTTCTTTTTTTTTTTTTTTTGGTCCCATAAACTGAGAAAGGTAACTCTGTTTTCAATGCGAAAAGCTGTACGTTATTTTCCCTTCATTTCTGTTTTCCCTCTGAACATGTCTCTTGCCAAGTGTTCGAACTGAGCTGACGTCAGACGTGAAAAACAACAAAAAAAAATCAGTCGGCCTTTCCCTGCCGTTCTTTCGAATGCATTGTCGTTTTGGTAATATGCATTGTCGTTTGGTAATATTAATGTTATATTTAAACACCCCCCTTTCCCCACGTGTGTGTGTGTGTGTGTGTGTGTGTGTGTGAGAGAGAGAGAGAGAGAGAGAGAGAGAGAGAATGTGTATGAGAGAGAGAGAGAGAGAGAGAGAGAGAGAGAGAGAGAGACTCAACAACTCAATTATTTTCCCTTGGAATGGGAATCAACATTATGATTTAATCCACAGACGGACGACCATCTTCATCATGTTCCATACAGACATTTGTAAATGCTTTGTGCAAGTATGTAGTTCAATCTTCAAATATATATATTCATTTCATGATGACATAAACAAATTCAACTGAGCAGACAAGAAGGGTTTAAATTTTTCTGTTGGATGAATCGTTCATTAAGATTTCCGACCACTGGCTAGAGAGAGAGAGAGAGAGAGAGAGAGAGAGAGAGAGAGAGAGAGAGAATTTAAACCAAGCTCACACAGACAGAAAGCGCAAAACAAAATTGTTCTGTTGTGTGTTGGGGTGCACGGGGTTTGAACCATCAACCCAACAATGAAAATGTGATCCCGGCGTTTCAACCAGTAGGTACAAGTCGCAAAATCAGGTCAAAAAGCAACGCAATTCACCCGAAGAGCGAGGTTCGATAACCCCTACTCTCTCTCCACCCCCCCCCCCCCATCCCCTTCCACCCTTCCTCACTGTCCTGTCCTTGGAGGTCGATTTGAAAAGAGAAAAAAAAAAACTACTAAGAAAACCCGAAAAGTAAATAACTGCCTGATTCCCTCAGACCTGATTAAACATTATCATTATTTTTCGTTTCCACGGACGCGCAAACAAGTGTTACGTTGTTTATCATAGAGTTCAAGCCCGCGACACCTGCCGGTCAACAAGAGATTTAGCTCGGTTTAATGATGATTCCGGTTAGGCAACAGGTGTGTGCGTGTGTCACCACCGCTAATCGTGCAGTTACGCGGCGATGGAGGCTGTAGCAAAGGCCGCAGCGTTGTAACCTGTGTGACCTGCCTCGCTAACTGACAACTAAATACAAAAGACAGCCGGTTAATAATGATCGGTGTTACTTCACATCGCGCGTGCGTCATTGATCGTTACGTGGCGCTCGGTGACGTAACACCGAATCGTTTGGTGTACAGTCTGAACTGCTCTGATTGGATCGCAAATGAGTCCAAGCCCCCACCCCTCTAATAAACACGCAGTAGTCAAGATCGCGGTCGGTTATACCCTGAATATCGAACAAGAAGAACACAGCGCCTAATGTTTTGTGGTATTCTGTAAGCCACAGAGAGGAAGGCAGCACAATCCAACGTACTCCTACCACGGAGGCGGCGAAATGGGCAGAAAAAAAAGAAACATCGCGGAAGAAAGTGATACAAAGAAGAAACGAGATAACAACAAACAAACAAACAAAAAGCAATCAGTATAATGTGCAATCAACTATAAGCCGTAATCAACTATAACCCTGCTGAGAAGTCTTTCTCAGGGGACAAACATGGACTCCAGGCGGGCATAGAATACATGTTGACAGAGAGCAGAACGCAGAACGCAATGGCTGCCTCACATACTGACAAGACAGGAGTTCATCTCCTCACTTTTGGCGTCCTTTTTTTTCTCCACCCGCCTCCCATCTCTCCCTCCTCCCCCCCCCCTTCCGCTTCCACCGGTCCCTTCCGTTTGAAACTGTTTAGTTAAGTCATCCTCATAGCGACTTCAGAGCCATTTATCTACATTGTTTTCACGGTTTGTCCTTCATAGTTTTTTTTTCTTCTTCTCCTGCCAGAGAAAGACCAACAGGTCCAGGTTCGTCCGGCGGCTCAGTATTTCGGCAGTTACTTCTTTGTGCTTCCACCTGCAGTTACTATACTTTGAAACTTACGCTGACAATTCAGTAGGGTGGGTGGGGGGGGGGGGGGAGAGACAAGTGCAGACTAACAATTCCTCCCTCATTACATTCATGCCTTGGCAAAGATTAAAAAAAAAATAGGAGGGGTTGGGGGTGGGGGTGGGGGGCGAAGTAAGAAAATGAGAATGAAAAGCCATGGAAATATACCACACATACAGCATTCGCCACAAGCAGCCTTGGTGGCCACTGTAGTCCCTCTTGAAGTCCGAACCATTCACATCGCCTCTGCTACCGG
>CM065718.1:15238151-15243151 GCA_033310375.1 Conus canariensis
GAGACAGACAGACAGACAGACAGAGAGGTGGGACGGGGAGAGAGAGTGCGCGAGACAGAGGGAGAGAGAAAGAGAGAGAGAGAGTAGAGAGAGAGAGAGAGGAGGAGACAGAGTGAGAGAGGCAGAGAGAGAGAGAGAGAGAGAGAGAGAGAGAGAGAGAGAGAGAGAGAGGAGGACAGGGACAGAGGCAGAGAGACAGAATGAGACAGAAGGGGTGGGGAGGTGTGTGTGTGTGTGTGGGGGGGGGGGGAGACATACCCGCACAGAAGGCCGATAAGATGGTTTGTACTGAACGAGCCCTCAGAGTTATGTCAGACTACGACAATGGCGGTTACTTGTAAGTCTAAGGCTGACGCCAGCAGGATACGAACCTGCAACCTCTCTCGGCAAACTCTGCTCAACCACTGAGCCCGCAAAGCACCCCCAACATGTGCTGCTGGCTCAAGGCGGCACACACTTTCACGTGCAAATGCTTTGCTCATCAACAGTTACAGTCCTCTAAACGGACCGAAGAAACAGCGTTATCTAACTCTAAAGGCGAAACACACACACACACACACACACACACACACACACACACACACACACACACACACACAGAGTTATGATTGTTTCAATGGATAAACTGCAAATCTCCTTAAATGTCGGAGGTCTACAAAATGTAATGAGAAGGGAATCTTTGTTCTCTTACGTTAGAAAACATCACTTTGATATAATATGTATACAGAAATCTCATGTAACGGATACAGATGTAGAAGCATGGGAAAGGCAGTGGGGCGGGAACATTTTCTGTAATCCAGGTACAAATAGGAGTAAGGGGGAAGTTATTTTGGTGTCTAAAAATTTAAAGGGTGAGGTAAAGCCAATACTGGTACAAAACGGTATCTTACTTGTCTCTGTTGTGAATGAGGTATACAATTTGTCAAAAGCAAATGGATATGCACCAAACAATACAAAAGAAAAGATTGTATACTTTCAAAATCTAATTGATGCTTTAATTCCTGGTGATGATAAAGATCTGTTGATGTTTGGTGATTTCAATTGTTCACTTAATAGTGACCATGACGTAGTATCAGGGAATCCGCACAATAAATCTGAAACTGATGCCTCTCAACCGACAATAGATACATTGGAATTAACTGATGTATGGAGACTGTATCATCCAAATGAAAAAGAGGCATTTGGATGCGATCAACTCCGTGTATTGCACATCGGCTAGACTATTGCTTTGTCTCTGAAAACGTCTCAAGTTTTTGTTCCTCTTGTGAACACTTAACTGTGCCTAATTCCGACCAGAAAGCTGTCGTTGTGGATCTTAATGAGAATAATTTTGTACGAGGTCCAGGATATTGGAGGTTCAATATTAGTTATTTAAAAAACAATATTTTTGTGCAAAAAATGAACGACGTTTTAGACTTGTTTTCCTTCAGAAAAACAGGGATACGAACAATGAAGAGAAGTGGGAGTTGTGCAAAGTGGAAATCCGGATTTTTTTTTTTTTATTGACTTTGGAAAAAAAATTATCGTCAGAATAAAATCGAATTACTGAAACTTAGAATGCACTTGGAAGATTTAGAAAAACAAATGAAAGACAATCCCCAAAATGACACTATTCTTGAGGATTATATGAAAACCAAACAAAAACTAGAGATAATGCAAATTCATGCAACTAAAGGCGCTCAGGTTCCAGCTGGGATCAGATGGATCGAGGAAGGAGAGAAGAACTCTAAATACTTTTGCAGCCTGGAAAAGACGCGAAGTGAAAATAAGATTATTACAAAACTGAGCAAAGAGTCGGGGAAATTTTCACAGACCAAAAAGAAATTCTGCATGAACACAACCTTCTTTTTATAAAAAGTTGTACAGCCAGAAAACTGAAGTGGACGATGTAAAATACGCAGCCGATACATTCATGGAAAATGAACTACTGAAACGCTTGAAATGAAAATGAAGCCATAGTATGTGAAGGGATGGTTACGCTTAGTGAGACAACTTCTGCTCTTAGATACTTGAAAAATGATTCTGCGCCAGGAAGTGATGGTTTGACAGTAAAATTTTAAAAATTCTTTTGGAGTAGGATAGGAAATTCTGTAACTAACTCCATTGAATCATTTCATAAAGGAAAGCTCTCATTTACTCAAAGACAATGCATTATTACTCTGATTCATAAACGTAAAGGTTTAGAAAGAGATACACTTTAGTAACTGGAGACCAATAACCTTGACAAATACAGACTATAAAATCTTTGCAAAAGTTTTGGCAGAAAGATTAAGCAAAACAATACATAAATCAATAAATAAGGATCAAATAGGATATATAAAAGGAAGAAACATAGCAACCGTTTTACGAACCATTGATGATGTGATTAATTACCTGAATAAAATATATACGTGGTAGTTTGAAACGTGGTGACAGTCCTGAGATAACCTCTGCTGTTGACGGGACTATGTTAATCTTAATCTTAATCTTAACCTGAATAAAACTGGTAAAGCTGGGTACTTACTGGCCTTGGACTACTTAAAAGCATTTGACTCTATTTGAAAAACGTATCTTTTACATGTGTTTAAAATGTTTGGCTTTGGAACGGATTTCCAGAAGTAGATAGAGGTTCTGACCAACAGTAGCCAAACCAGTGTCAACCATGGTGGATGGTTATCTGAATCATTTGATGTTAAATATGGTATCAGGCAAGGCTGACCATTCTTACCTTTAGCCTTTGTATTAGCAGTAGAACTATTGGCTATTAAAGTAAGAAACAGTAACATAACTGGTATTTGTGCGCCAAATAATGATCAACAACGAAGCCAGGCTATAAAAATAAAACAACTGGCAGATGACACAACTTTCTTTTTGAATACAAAACAAGACATGATGTTATCTTTTGAGATTCTAAAAACATCTGAAACTTTTTCAGGACTAAAACTTAGCATGGAAAAAACTAAGGCTTTAAGAATGGGCCGACAACTGTGTGAATAAAATTTTCCCCTCATACTGGTCGATAAAATTAAAACTCTAGGAATTTATTTCCGAAATGACACCATGGCAAAAAACATTGAAGAGAACTGGAAAGGGCGAATTCAATATATACAAAAACTAATAAAGGACTGGAGCAGAAGAGATCTTAGCATTCAAGGCAAAATTGTAGTGATATACTTTTGTAGTGAGCCAACTTGTGTTCGTTATGAAAGCTATTGGTATTCCCGAAAATGTATTGAATAAAATCAACACAATTTTATACAAATTCATTTGGCAAAGAAAACACAGCAACCAAAGAGCATTTCAAAAAATAAAAAGACAAATAATGGATTCTGACTATAAATATGGTGGCTTAAAAATGTTAAATATAAAAGAACTTCACTCATTTATTTGCAATGGGCGGGAAAATTGTTCGCCTCAACTGAAGAAAACTGGTCTGAAATTCCCAAGTGGCATTTGATGAAAATATTAACTCACAATGGCACATTTCAAATTAGTTGTAGGGCAAAACATGTATGGCAGATAGATAACGAATTCTGGAAAAATGTAATGACCATATACTCGGACAATACAAAAGAAATCACGTTAAAGAAATGTCTTCCTGTAACTTTTTGTCCCAACCATTATTTTTCAATAATTTGATAAAGTAATAAAGATAAAACATTATATTTCAAAAGATGGGAAGAAAAGGGATTAGAGCATGTAAGAGATGAAGTGCACACAACCGAAGGCAGACTGCTCCACCCTGAAGAAATTGAAACTATTCTAGGATACAAAAGTGGTGAGACAATCTTGGAATACAATGCATTAAGAATGCTTTGCCAACAACCTGGTTGCAATGGATTGAGAGCAACAGAAATTCCGAGAATGACATTGGTTCCGTTGAATGTGATGCGGTCATATTTAATACCAAAACTAAAAATATAAAAGAAATACTTGACAAAAGGAAAAAAGCAAATGTAACACCACAGAGCAAGGACTTTTGACACAGAAAATTGAATTTTGAAATAGACGAAAATATTCAACGCCTATCTTGCGCTGAAGTGATTGAAGATAAGTGATTGCTCGTTCATTTTCTTTGTCCTAATTGTTTTTTTTTATCTTGCCTGAAGAAAACCTAAGAGGTCGAAACGCGTCGTGTTTCGTGTTGTGATTCGTTTGTCCACATTTTTCTTGGCGGTTCGCTAACATTTATTTACGATTTGTTTAGATTTCCACCTGCAGTCGTCTCACTTTGCAACTAGAAAATATTTGGCTATCACCAAAGTTAGCTCCAAAGGAAGTTAGATTACGAGAACTTCAATGGAAAATCATCCATAATATATATCTTACAAATGTACTTTTACACAAATTGAAGGCATCAGAAACAAATAAATGCGACAACTGTCCGAATGAAGTTGATTTTATTGAACACCTTTTTCTATTGCCCTCCTATAAATAAGCTTTGGAAAAGAGTGGAAACCCTTATTTCATAAGAAGTCGGCATTTTGATAAAACTTTCTTTGAATGACGTTCTTTTTGGCGTTCAAGCAGACCACATGAGTAGATATACCCGTTCAAAACTAAATCATATTATATTAATTGCTAAAATGTCAATCAGTATTGCTCGAAAAAACAAAAGAAAAAATATCAGCGATACAAATAATTTTTGAACAAAATATACAATTAAGAAGGAAATATATTACTGGTTCCGTCGCGTAATGAAAAATGCATCATTCTAGCACGATGTTGTTAATCATTTGTTGACTTGTAATTGTAGAAAACAATATCAAATTCAATCACAAAGAGCACACTCGCATCCAATCCGTCATGCACGCACCCCCCCCCCCCCCCCCCCCCACACACACACACAACTTATTGTCTCGCTTCTTGGCTTTCCTCATGTCTCCTTTGTTGACCATGTTTTCTCTATAAGGGTAGCATCTTTGGGGAACAGTCCAATTTCCGAGATTATGGGTGACCATCGTCTATGTCTTCTGTATACATTCATCATCTTTCCAAGGGTCATCCTTGCATTCGTTTTC
>CM065718.1:15248151-15255651 GCA_033310375.1 Conus canariensis
ATCTACTTAGTTATTTACGTATTTATTAACGTTTGTTACTGAGAAAACTCTAGGGCGCATTTTTCGTTTTTTGCGTTCGTTATTATTTTTTGTTTTATATCTTTCTGCAGAGTAGAAGGGAGAGACTTGTCTACAGTGGAAAAGACATGTCTACAGTGGAAAAGAAAAGACATGTCTACAGTGGAAAAGAAAAGACATGTCTACAGTGGAAAAGCAAAGACATGTCTATAGTGAAGAAGAAAAGACATGTCTACTGTGGAAAAGAAAAGACATGTCTACAGTGGAAAAGAAAAGACATGTCTGTAGTGAAAAAGAAAAGACATGTCTACAGTGGAAAAGGCATGTCTACTGTGGAAAAGAAAAGACATGTCTACAGTGGAAAAGAAAAGACATGTATGTAGTGAAAAAGAAAAGACATGTCTACAGTGGAAAAGGCATGTCTACTGTGGAAAAGAAAAGACATGTCTACAGTGGAAAAGAAAAGGCATGTCTACAGTGGAAAAGACATGTCTGTAGTGAAAAAGAAAAGACATGTCTACAGTGGGAAAGAAAAGACATGTTTACAGTGGAAAAGAAAAGACATGTCTACAGTGGAAAAGACATGTCTACAGTGGAAAAGAAAAGACATGTCGACAGTGGAAAAGAACAGATGTCTACAGTGGAAAAGAAAAGACATGTCTACAGTGAAAAAGACATGTCTACAGTGGGAAAGAAAAGACATGTCTACAGTGGAAAAAGAAAAGACATGTCTACAGTGGAAAAGACATGTCTACAGTGGAAAAGACATGTCTACAGTGGGAAAGAAAAGACATGTCTACAGTGGAAAAAGAAAAGACATGTCTACAGTGGAAAAGACATGTCTACAGGTGGAAAAGACATGTCTACAGTGGAAAAGACATGTCTGCGTACATGAGGACAGTCACCACCACTGCTGGGACTTCTGAATTTTTGAGTTTCCAACTGACCTGCGGCGGGCAGAGTGTTGCTAGAGAGAGAGAGGAGAAGAGAGAGAGAGAGAGAGAGAGAGAGAGAGGAGAGAGAGAGAGAGGGAGAGAGAGGAGAGAAGAGAGAGAGAGAGAGAGAGAGAGAGAGAGAGAGAATTAACATATGATACATAATACGGATCTCTAAGCTGAGAGGTCAACATATTTCTTACTTTTTCAAATTTTAGAAAACATATCAATTCACCTCACAGGACAAAGTAAAAGGCAGTATTCACAACGCACGTTATGAAAAATAATTATTGTCATAAAAGAATGAACGAAAAGTCCAACCAGGAATATAGAAAGGAAATTCTTGAATGAGAAACTGACTAAAGGCTGATAAATCCGTTTATATTTATTCTTCATATGAACGTTTACATTTATTCCTCATATGAACGTTTTCATTATTTCCTCATAATATGAACGTTTACATTTATTCCTCATATGGACATTTACATTTACCCCTCATATGAACGTTTACATTTATTCCTCATAATATGAACGTTTACATTTATTCCTCATATGAACGTTTACATTTATTCTTCATAATATGAACGTTTACATTTATTCCACATATGAACTTTTACATTTATTCCACATATGAACGTTTACATTTATTCATTTATTCCTCACATGAATGTCTACATTTATTCCTTATGTGAACATTTACATTTATTCCTCATATGAACGTTTTCATTTATTCCTCATAATATGAACGTTTACATTTATTCCTCATATGAACGTTTACATTTATTCCTCATAATATGAACGTTTACATGTATTCCTCATATGAACGTTTACATTTATTCCTCATAATATGAACGCTTACACTGATACCTCATATGAACGCTTATATTTATTCCTCATATGAACGTTTACATTTATTCTTCATAATATGAACGTTTACATTTATTCCACATACGAACGTTTACATTTATTCATTTATTCCTCACATGAATGTCTACATTTATTCCTCATGTGAACATTTACATTTATTCCTCACATGAACGTTTTCCTTTATTCCTCATAATATGAACGCTTACATCTATTCCTCATATGAACGTTTACATTTATTTCTCATAATATGAACGTTTACATGTATTCCTCATATGAACGTTTACATTTATTCCTCATAATATGAACGCTTACACTGATACCTCATATGAACGTTTACATCTAGTCCTCATATGAACGTTTACATTTATTCCTCATATGAACATTTACATTTATTCCTCATAATATGTACGTTTACATTTATTCCTCATACGAAATGAATCGTTCGGTTTAAAACAAACACTGCATGCTGTGTGTGCCTTACCTCAACCAATCCATGTTTAGCCAAGGAGTTTCTTAGCCTTCCGGCTGTTTTGTGTTTTCTTTTGCTTCGCTTTTCAGCTTCATTTTGCTGGACACCATATCTCCTATTTTTGGTTTCCACTTGAGAACCATCCTGCGATTCGTAGTTTTGAGAAGCCGATGTGTTTTAATCTTCCCCCCAAAATGAGAACACCACTACGTTATGATGACAGAGCGTCGGTCTTAATCTAATCAGAGCGGATGGAAGACCAGCGCCGTTGGCGGGGCTTTTCATCAGGGAACCCAAAGCGGCCGAAACTTGAATCAAGTGGTGGAAAAGGTTGATAGTCTGACACTTCTTTCGCTTTCCTCCATTCTGCATCCACCCCCGCCCAGAACTGGCACAACGCAGAAGATTTAGGTCAGCCTCGCCTTGGGATACGTCGAGATCCCTCCTAAAATGCTAAAGCAACCCCAAACCAATCTCATTTAAGATATCAGTCTTCAGCGGTCTGAATATGCTGTGGAGGCCACTTTCCAGATGCCAAGGGTTAGCATACAAGTCTAGTTAAAAGAAAACTCTTCTGTATAGTCTAATATATTGTTTCAACCAGCTATCTATCTTCTCCGTCTCAGTCTCAGTAACCACCCCTGAAAACTTGTTTTTGGACTTTAAGGTGGAAAGATTTCCTTTCGTATTTCCTTGTTCACGTCAATATTACCGTGGAGGTATTGAAATCTAATTTCAATATATGTTTCTTTAGCATTTTACGGCATTGTCCGTATATTCTTTTTTTAACAAATAAACCGATTTTGACCTTTGACGGAAAGAAACTCTTGAACAAGTAGGGGATACAAAACAAAATCTTTCCCCGTTTGGTTATGCAAAATACTTATAGAATGTTGTAATATGACAAAGAAACATGCAGTGCCACCCAACTGCCAGAAACCAGCTTTAACATTCTGACAAAAAAACAGCTCTTATACTGGGGAGGAGTGGCGAAAGAAGTCTTCCCGCAAAATGCTGCCAAGTTCGTGGAAGCAAGGCTCAAAGTGGAGCGCTCCATTTCAAGGTTTTTCATGAGCGAGGTGCAGTGTATGGATGAAGCCAAACCATTTCATCCCGCGCAGTCACACAACAGTGTCATGACGGATCATTTGAAAGTAAATGGCGGCATTTTGTTGGGTGATCTATTTTGACTCCCGATTAAAAGAATCACTACCCCCTCCTCCCCCTCCAATGGGAAACAAACACACCTCTTTCAGAGTTAGTCATCGTCAGTGATATTTCATAAAAGGGCAAACATCTAATTATGGGGCCCCCTATTTTTGACATTCGTACATCTCCAAACATGATTGTTGTGTCCCGCTTTTTTCTTCCCGTCAAAGATCAGAGTGGATTGATTAAAAAGCGCCCTAGATGTTCTACAAAGGTCAAACAAGCACACAAGATGGAAGATCGGATCCGTTTCGGCTTAACATTTGACGAAAAAGAGACCCCTTTAGAAGGAAATGATCCTGCGTGGGTTTTGATTGAAGGGACTCCCGACATAAGGCTTGGTCATTAACGTGTGCGAGAGACCAAATCGGAGAGATGGAAAGAGGCAGGTGTTCGATCATTTGTTGGAACAGCCTGGACGCGCAGTCCCCACAATTGAGACATAATCTGCACTTGTCCAGCTTTGTGTACGGTCTCTGCCCCATCTGTCCCGTACCCCCACTAAACTGATCATTTCGGAGGAAAGGCAAACCACGTAACAGGTTCTATTCACTCAGGGTTTGGTGACGCTTATTCAACATCCTCATACCTTGTGTGTTTTAAGCATTTCCATCGGTCAACCAGATTTTTTAAGACGTAAAAACGTTGTCCTCTTCGAGTATTGACGAGTAATTCATTCATAAAGGTACAATGTGTTAATAAACATTTTTTTTTTCTGTTAGTACGATTATATTCAACAAATACCTTATACTTTCTTCTCGTTACATGACAACGTATTAACATCTTTATGAACAGAGACAAAAAAAAAGAAAAGAAAAACAAAACACAGACAGCCTGATCTCTGATTCATCTTACGTTTACTTCAGTGGCATCCCCCTTTCACTTCGTCTTCCACCGAAATAAGGTAAGTGTTGTTTGCCATGGCTAGAGATCAGAAAGGAAATCTGTTCGACTTCAAACTGCCGTTATGTTTCTTGGCACTATAAACTCTTAACGCCCCCGGACTGGTGCACAAGAAAATCGGTATCCTCAAAGAGTAATTAGTTCCTGGTCCCGACACCCTGACTTCGAGACAGTCGGCGTAAAAGAACAAGACTCCTCCCGTCAAGTTCGGGGGTAGGCAGGTTCATATAGAGAGTCCCTCTGGCTCGGCTTGCTTTGTTTGTTTTTTGTCAGAGCTGGTAACTTAAATGTCTACCCTACACTTTGGAGAAGTTCGATTATATTCTTAAGCACTTGCACATTCACACACACACACACACACACACACACACACACACACACACACACACACTCTACCTTACCTGGTCAGTCCAGACACTGGCTTGGGGGGTTCGTCAGGATCCTTCTCAAACCCTTCAATGGCACCCATTACTAAGCTGAATCATTCACTCTTTCAGCGTCTGAGTCCCCAAATCTGGTAGTGGTAATGTCAAAGCCGTCCTTGCTGTTGTAACCGTCTACGGCTGCACTATCGCAGTGTTAGGGCAACATTTTCTCCTATAAACTGTCTCCAGCGTCAACAGCACAGGTCTGTCACTAGTGTCACAAACACCCTAAGCGCGACTTAGCTCCTGAACTAACTGTAAGTTAGCCGGCCCGCCTTTCTTCGAGCTGACGTGTCGTACCGCCGGAGTTCGTCTGGTTTTTTTTTTACCTGACCGACAGTGAACACTTCTCAAGCGAGGCGCACTTCCGATGAGTCCGCCCATACGCACAGCATCCGTGCGTCACTACATAATGCACCAGCAAAGCGACAAAGTATTAGCAGTCCAGCAGGTCCATACGTTTTGCTCTTTCTATTTCTCTTGCTTCTGATTTTATAGAGTTCATCCTCTGACCAATCAGACTGACCCCTACCCGCCATCACCCTCACCCTCCTCCTCCTCCCCATCCTGTCCCCTTCCCCTCCAAATCCATGCAACCATTTCTGGCCCTGCTTTACAACTAATTATCAGCGTGTCCAAGCACAACAAGAAAAAATAATGTTGAAAGATTTCATGTTGCACCTTCTCCTTTACAACAGCTTCTTTCGATCAAACATCAAGGTCGGTTTGCCTACAGAAAATAGCAGCAATGCTATAAACTACCTAAACGAACGGACAACAAGGTTAGTAGAATGTATCAGTAGATCAATATTTCAACGAAAAGGAAATCATCTTACCGTAACGAGAGACGCGGAAGAAATCTTTCAGAATCACTGTCAGGATATCAGAAACAATGCGGCAAACCTTTAGTCTGTTAGAAGTTCCAATCCTGACCGTTATACAAAACAGTCGTCAGGGTTTTGTGTCATTAATCCCGTCACGACCAGTTAGTTCCGTGAATCCCGACTCACAAAAGCAACCCTTCGAACCCACAACTCAGGTTTCAATTCGGAAAACTGCTCACCTTACCCTAGTTCCCTTCCTCCCCCCCCCCCCCCCTTCCCCGACCTCCGCATTGGGTCATGCAATCCACCGAATTGTTGTGTCTCTAAGCCTTTTGTAGACAATAATTATTTGTCTTTTTATCGTGAACTTGGTTGTTTCGACTTTGCGTTTCGGCACGGGCTGTTCAACGCATCCATTTACTATCGGACCACGCAATTCGCCACGTTCTTATCAACTTTCTCGCCGTTGGCTTGGAATACGAGCAAACACATCTGTTCGAATTACGATGGAGAAGGAAGGGGGAGCGGGGGAGAGGCGTGAATGAGAAAGGAAGGGGGTGGGGGGCAGGGGGTGGGGGTGGGCGGGTCAGGGAAAGGCTGACTGAGAAGCTCGCTTTTCCCGATCAGAGACATCGCTTCGGAGCCATACGACTCTGAAAAAAAGTGGCACATGCAACATGGAAATGTGTGTGTGTGTGTGTGTGTGTGTGTGTGTGTGTGTGTGTGTGTGTGTGTGTGTGTGAAAGAGAGAGAGAGAGAGAGAGAGAGAGAGAGAGGGAGGGAGGTTAACAGTATGGCCACGATGAGAGAAGGGCTAACACCAAAGCCGCGCCAGTTTTTTTTTTTTTTTTTTTAATTTTTTTAGGCTGCAATGCACCACCTAAACGCCACGCAAACAAGCATCGGCCCACGTCAATGCAACATAACCTGACCTTGAGCGCAAAGTCAGCGAATCTCACATGTGAAGTAATAATACACATACAGAATGTGAGAGACAAAAACGGAAAGAGGTTACACAACCCATCAGTTTTCAACGATTCATGAATTGGTGGGAGAAAGTGGTGGTGAGGGGTAGGGGTGGGGTGGGGGGGTGGGGGGGGGGGTGGAAGAGAAACAGAATATGGAAGCGACACAGTCGTCCAGTTTTACCTTCGTTCTGTTGATAATCCTGGTTATCTTCGAGGCAGACACGATCAATGTCGTCTGGAAAGGTTAATGATACGAACGGAAATCTACTCGAATAATATACCGCTCTTGTTAATTTTGCTGTCAACTCTCAAAGCAGGTGCGGGCTGGAGTGGAGGTGATAGGCAAAGTGGTGTTCGGAACCCCCTCCCCCCACCCCATGTTTTCTAACCTCCTCCCTCCTGATGACAAAATGACAGATCGACAAACAGAAACAGACGTTTATGGAGACGAGTCGCAAAACAGTCACTTTCTAGAAAAAGAGGAACGCTAGAATATTGTTGTTTAAACTTGAATATATCCCGTAAAAAAAAGTTTACGAGATTGAAGAACTGATTTTGCTGGCAAAACCTCCAAGTATATTTGGGATTTGTGATCCACCTTTTTTCACTTGAAGTTCATTTTGAGTAATGTATATTGAGATTCCAATAAAATTATTTGTGTATAGTTCTTTTGAAGATCCTTATTATTACCGGCCACGGTGGCGAAGTGGTAAGCGTCGCAGACTTCCGGCTGGGAGGTCGTGGGTTCGATTCCCATCAGAGCCATTTATTTGTGGATTTGTTCTGCTCCGATCGGCTCCAACCCAAAGCTGAGTTTGCTACGGGCTCAGTGGGGAAGACTGGAACCACACAAATCGAGTCTCATCCCCTTGATGGATGAAT
>CM065718.1:15278151-15283151 GCA_033310375.1 Conus canariensis
CTGGTGTGAATTGTGGTGTCATCTGCAAAGAGGTCGCATGCAGATCTCACATGTAGGGGTAGGTCATTAATGTAGATTGAGAAGAGTAGCGGGCCTAAAATGGAGCCTTGTGGAACGCCATACTTAAGAGTTGTTATAGAAGAGACAGTCGTCCCCGATAAGACGCATTGTTGTCGTTTTGTGATGTATGATTTTAGAAGGATAAGGGCGGATTTTGAAAGACCGTATACCTCCAGTTTTCGAATAAGGAGATTGTGGTCAGTGACATCGAATGCTTTTTTAAAACCAACGAATAAGACACCACAATATCTGTTGTTATTAATATTATTAAGCCACACATCTACAAGATTGATTAATGCAGAATGGCAGGAATGTTTCTGTCTGAAACCAGACTGTCCGGGATGGAGCAAATCGTACTTGTTGAAGTGATGAAGGATGTGTTTATTTAAATGCTTTTCTAGAGGTTTCGAAAGGATAGATAAGATTGATATTGGTCTGTAGTTTGAAGGATCAGTATTACCACCAGATTTATGAATGGGTATAACTTTTGCTTTTTTGAACGCATTAGGAAAATAGCTTTTATCTATGCACAGATTAAAGATATACGTTAACGTGTCAGTTATAACTGGAGCCGAGAGTTTCAGAATTTTGCCATCTATGCCATCTAGTCCACGTGTTCCTGACTGTTTGAGATGAAGTAGGTACTGATACACCTCGTGCACAGTTATGAGTGGAATGTGTAGTTCAGACGTGATTTTTTTGTCGTGACAAAATTGATGGAGTTCTTTAAGTTCATTAGAGCTTGAATGATCAGTAGTAACAACTGTATCTGGAATGGTAGAGAAGTGAGTGTTAAGTTGTTCAGCAGAAATACCTTTGATAACAGTTGATTTTGAAGAAGAACTGTTATTTCTAAGCTGGTTTATTGCTTGCCAAACCAGTTTTGGATTTTGTTTGGAAGTTAATAACTCGCGATAGTATTTTGTTTTTTCCCTGCGCTTCTGAGAGTTTATTGCATTTCTTAGTGATCTTGATTCTTCTTCATAGCCATGTTCTTTCAAAAGGTCACTAAGGTAGCATGCCTCCTGTAGTTCTTTCGTGTACCACGGTGGTTTGGGAA
Organism: Conus canariensis; assembly: GCA_033310375.1. NCBI lineage: Eukaryota > Metazoa > Mollusca > Gastropoda > Neogastropoda > Conidae > Conus > Conus canariensis. The sequence goes on from CM065718.1 coordinate 15,279,272, forward strand.
TATGCTTTACTCTGATTGTTTGTAACGGAGCATGTCTGTTATAGACTTCTGTAAAAATTTCGATCCAAAAGTCAATCGCTGAATCTGGATCAGCAATATTGTATACTGTATTAAGTTCTGAGTTCATTAAATCAAGCAAAAAGTTTTGTTCGTTAAATTTTGAGAAGCAACGATAGGTTATGGTTTTGTGGCCTGGTTTTGGGATTTTCACTCCATGTTTAGACCATGTAACACACACTGGGTAATGATCACTAGAAGAGAAGACTGGTACACAAGCTTCTAGTATGTTGTTTTCATTTGAGACATAGATATGGTCAATGATTGTCTTTGAAGTTGGTGTGACTCTGGTGGGTGTTTTGATAATCTGATGTAAATTCAACACACTTATCGTTTGGCTCCATTGGCTGTTTGGTTTCAAAAGATCTACATTGAAGTCACCGAGTAAAACAATCTCTTTACATTCTAATGAAACTGCGTCCATCATAGTAACAAATTTATCAGTCCAGCTGACTCTTTCTGCTGGGTTCCGATAGCAAAACCCGATTAAAATGGATCGTGATTTGTTCAGTGTGATTTGTATCCACACTGCTTCTACGTCATGCTGTTCTAGGTGGGAAAGTCTCTTGAAGTTGAGAGATTCACTGACATACACTAGAAGACCTGTCTCTTTGTCTTTAGTAGGGTCTTTTCGAACGATATTATAACCTGGGACTGATACATCTTTATCACTAATGTAGGTATTTAGTCTTGATTCGGAGAGACCCAGAACATGGAATGGCTTTTGGTGGTTCGATATCAGGGTCGAGATATCAGAGATCTTACTGACTGCACTATTGATATTTAAATGGCAAATTCTCAGTCCATCTCTCGATGGCCATGAGTTCTGGTTTGTGGTCATTTTATGTCCTGAGTGCACAAGTAAAAGGAAAAACAAAAAGAAAGGGGAAGAAAGGACACGTACAAAAAAAGTAAAATAAATGATGAAAACAACAACAACAACAACAACAAAAACCCAAGAAAAACCAATCAAACAAACTGGTAGATTAGATACCACAGCAGTGGTTCGGAAATAGGTGACTGAGAATGCACTTACAATTTAATGTGCACACAACTAATTGCTGTCAGGTTGTACAGGACGAAGTACTGCAAGACTAAAAAGCACAATTCCTGTATGTTGCACGCACAGAATCACCAACTCATTTGTATCTGAACACACATATATATGCTGATAATCAGATAGAATTGTCTATAGGTCCAAGTCTGTTTGGCAAAAATGCGTTGCACTTATGGAGCGCTCTCCGATCAGTCACATCCACCGAACGCAGGTATAAGAAAGTTGGGTTTTTTTTTTTTTTTTAGAAACACAAATTTAGTCTGACATTCAGTGAAGTCACATATGATTCATGAGCCACACAGTTCAGTCATTTCTGAAGCATGGGGCGAAATGCCTTTAGCAACACGAGTGGTCTCGATAGTAAATGAGTAGAACACAAAATGTTTCAGCACAGCCTACGGTGATCACTGTCAACAATAGATGCCGATGTGAAAAGATAGTTATTATTGCTAAGAACATAATGACACGCACAAGGAGTATCCGAGGATTAGTTCTCAGTCAGGCAAGGAAGGATGAAAGTCACACACACACACACACACACACACACACACACACACACACACACACACACACACACACACACACACACTCACACACTCACACACACACACACACACACACACACACACACACACACACACACACTTACATCAAGGACCTGTACGTATAACACACGTTTAGTTCCTCAAGTTTTGTTGTTTTTGTTTGTTTGTTTGTTTGTTTGTTTGTTTGTTTGTTGTTGTTTTTTTTTTTTTTTTTGGGGGGGGGAGGGGCAGGTGGGTGTGGAAGGGACGATTCCTACAAAGACAGTCTTCACACTGAAGAAAGGCCACAGGCTGCCTGTAGCAGTCGCACTGCTTCAGCAATGGCCTGTAGAGGATTAGTGGGGGTGGAGGGAGGCACTGTGGCGGGAATAGCGGTGCCGTTCGTGGGCAGTGGTTGGGGACCGGTGCTCTGCGCGTTGGCGTTAGTCACTGAAGTACTGACAGGGCCGGCCATCGGAATCTGAGATGCTGGGGTTCTCAACAGGGGGGCGCGGCCTGTGTTGTACTGCATAGGCGTGACCGCTGAAGTGTAGCGCTGGGATGGTTGAGCAGCGCTGGCCGGAACATGGGGCTGATGGTGTGTTGGTGTGTGTGTTGTATTGACATCTGTGGCTTGCAGCAGGGCGGAGTCGTGCGTAGACGAGGCCCTAGCACAGTATTTGATGTTCCATGCTAGTTTTAGCAAACCTTTGTGGCTGATGTCTAGGGGAGATTTGTACATGTCTTTCCTGGGGGCACCACTCCTAGCAAGAAAGGAATCTTTGTTGTCTACGAATACTGCAGACAGTTCCCTGCATACTGTCTGAAGCTTTAGGTTGGATTGAACAATGGCTGGATTCATTAAATGTCTACCACATGCGGGGATGATGGAAGAGGCCACGACTGTTGCTCTGGGGAAGGTCGTTTGACATGAGTAAAGAAGAGCCCTCCATTGTTGTGTTGTAATCTCTCCCCCTTTACAGTCGTTGATTCCTACATGCAAAATAACTCTATCCATATGGGCATTGGGTGGACGGGATTCAAGCCAGTGTTGTATGTCAGAGACCCTGAGACCGGACACACTGATTTTCTGAACTGATTTGAAGCTACCTGTGTTCATTTTGTGTGCATCCATGTTATGTATTGTGGAATCTCCTATAATCAAACAGTACGTCTGTTCTTCCAATGATGTTTGTTGGAGACAATGGGGTGGGCTGGGAGTAGCTCTTTGTCTTTTGGAGACATGGACAGGAATGGTCTGATGATCAGGTGATGATGGTGATGGATCAAAACGATTTATGACTGGGATGGAGTAGACAGGAGCACTGTCTAACTTGGCAGGGGCGAAACTGGCATGGAGACTGGTGTCAGCTAGGTCAGAGGGAGGGAGGTGGGAATGGGTGGAAGAGAGGCTGGGTGCAGAGAGTGTTTTTACTTGGACGGTGGTGGGACTGGGTTGACCGCTAGGTGGTTGGGTAGGGGTGGAGGGCTGGTGGGTCTTAGACAGGTCAGGTGATCTGTGCATCTGTGATGTTGTGGTCGCTTGATGCAGACTGGTCCTCTTCAAAGCAGTGGAAAAAAGAATAGGAGCAGTGGACATGGCAGGTTCACAGGCAGGTTTCAGTGGGGGGTACTCATGAGAAGAACTGGTGGCAAGCCGCTTCTTGAGATCTGTAATAATTCTTTTATGCTCGCCAACATCTGATTTCAATTTGTGATTTTCATTTTCTAATGTTTTAACTTTAGTACATAGTGATTTGCATAGATCTTCAAGGGACTCTAATTTCTCTTTGGCAAAGCTTTTGAGTTCATTTTGTATCTGTTCTTTTAAATCTAGAATATGGCTTTGAACAATATTTTCTGCATCCGACAAACGGTGTGTGTTGTGGTCAACATTTTCCTGCAGGGTTTGCAGTGACCTGATGAGCTTTGGTGATGTGGTCACTTTGACAGGGTGGCGAATGAATCTGTTTGACGATCTTCGTCGATGGGCTCGTTTGACACTGCGGTGGTCTATGTCTGGTCGTAGGTCTGCCGGTTTTTTGACATTTGTGTGGTGATCTAGTTCAGTGGACTCATCTTCGGATATTCTGGGCATTGGACTGGTACACGTATGACTGTCTTCCAGATCAGGGAAGGGTAAAGCTAGGATCCTTTCATGAAAAGTTTTGTCAATGTCACCTGCTAAGTCACTGGCTGAAAGATGACCTACTATTGGGCTAATTTGGTCAATTTCTTCAAC
>CM065718.1:15288151-15303151 GCA_033310375.1 Conus canariensis
CACCCCCCCCCCCCCCACACCCTCCCTACACCCCACCATTTTCACAACGTCTGTTTGGTGCTTATCTGCATTTATACGACAAAACGACACACCCAACATTTTAACTAACAAAACAACACACACACACCATCACAACCACACATTACACCACACACTCAAAACACACACCAACACAACAAACCACAAACACATTACAAACACACACAAACAACCCACAAACCCACAAACACAAACACACACACACAACAAACAGAACCTTCACTCACACACTGCACAAACCTACACACCACAACATTACACACATACCAAACACACAAAAACACTCCCAACACAAACTAGACATTCCCCATACAATTCATACACATATTTGCGATGAAACTTAAAACTTCACACAAGAACAATCCTCAAACCCCTCACCAAGCTAATATAAACCTCTCCTCCCCTCTCACCCTCCACTTGCGCCCTGATAACCTATTTTCCCGCCTTTCACTCCCTTCACTCTCCTTCCTTACCTTTCCCCTGTCCTCCCTTGCTCCTTCTGAATATCCCTCTTCTTCACCTCAGGGCGTTTCCCTGAAAGGCCGTTCTTCCATCTTCCCAGTACCTTCACTTAACAAACAAGGAAAGAATCACTCTTGAGTTTAACTTCAGGGGGTCTTAAACCAAAAAGCCTCATTTTCAACACCCCCCCCCTTCACTTGTAAAAACATTCATCCAACTACACACCGGACCAACAACAAAATCCAACCAGACTAAGTTGCTTTGCGACTGCTACTTCCCCCCCCCCCCCACCCACACCACAAACCACCACAACACACACCACCCCACCCACACCACACCCCACCCCCCACACCCACACCACACGTTCATCCAACACCCACACACTAACTCACCATACACTTCCTAGATCGCTTAGTTTAGATTCCTCTCACACTCCAGCAATCACACAAAAAACCACCATAACCACAACACGCAGCACCCACCACCCACCCCCGTCTAACACCTAACTACCAACTCCTCTTTCTGTTTTGGCCTGTACAGACTCTTCTAAGCTAATTACGTTGTGTGTCTGTGTCTCTACACATTACAGATATGAACCAGTGCGATTGTGCTAATCTGTTTGTCATGAAAAACGTTACATGCCCCCTCTCCCACCACATCCCCTCACTATACTTGAAAAACAGCAAGATGAAAATGTACACCCTACACAAATATGTCTAGCCCCTTACTGTTAGTATCTTTGTAGAACTTCTGCCACTCTACCAGCACCGCCACGACCTCCACATTGACAAAACCACAGACAAATAAATCAAAACATGCCAACTCAAAAATTTCTCGTACACCTCACCCTATCTACACCTCTATCTTTCCTCCACTCAGACACACCACATCAACCAGTGCATGCAGACACCACAAAGCACACACACAATACAAAACCATAAAAACCCTTACAAGCTAAACTCACACGTCCGATGGAAACGAAAATCAAACACTCCACTTCTCCCACACTCCTCCTCAACACCTCCCCCCTTCCACTCCACACTCCCCATCAACTATATTCTTTCCTCCGATACTCGTTGTCTGGGAAACTTTAAGCCCTCTCCATTCTCTACCTACCTCCCGCCTACCTTCCTTCCATTCCCCCCAGTGGTTTTGTTCGTTTTACAGATGTTGTTCGTACACAGTTCCCTGGATGTTTGTACTAATGTTTATTTTTGTACCCCCCACCTGAAAATTCCTATTCCCACCACACAACACAAAGAGTACACACACACCCAACGGCTGTTAACTGCAACGTCTTCACTCAACCCCCCCCCCAAACCGCAATACCCCCCCCACAACACCCACACACACACACACAAAACACCACACCACACACACACCACGCCCCCCCAACACACACCACACACACACACACACCTCGCCATCGTTTCCCTCAACCACAACCACAACACCACACAAAAAACACACAAACACACACACCACTCATCCACCGCACGTAAACCAAACAAACCAACACACCACAACACCACACCAAACTGCCAATTCTTTGTCATCATTTATACACTAACTTAATGTGGCGCAATAAACATACAATCCAGCTTGAACCACGCCCCCACCCCGCGGCTACTGCCAACATCCCTTTACTTTTTGGTCAGCTCTAATACAGACTATTTTTCATAATGTTCAACACACCCGGATTGGATTAGGACGCTTTGGTTATGTGATTTGTAGACAACATCCCCCCCCCCCCCCCCCCCCACTCCCACCCCAACACCACATTTAGGAACAACAGCTAAGTTCAGTACATGCCCCCCACAAATTCCATACACCTCTACTTAGATTCCCTGTTTCTCGCATGTTACGCAAAAACAAACCACAACCATTACACAAACCACAACACACAACAAAACACAACAAACACCCACACAAATATGAGTTCCTACAGTCCAACCCAAGAAAAAAACCAACCCCCACACACTCCACCCCACCACCAAACACTACACACCCCTGCCCCTCCCCTCCTTCCCCACATTCAACCTTTAGATAGCATCCGACAGATCCCACCTGAAACATAATTCCCCTCAATCTTCTAGTAGGCATGTGGGAAACTAAACAGCACTCCTCCACATCCCACCCCTCACCATACCCTCTCTTCTCACTCCCCCCTCTCCGCCCTCTTACTGGGTTTATCTGTGCTTTATCGTCTCTTTTCCCCGTCCCTGGAATTCCCCTCCCTCATTTAAACATGCCACCCACGCTAACAAAAAAGCAAGATTTCGGATTCCGGTGGCTTTCACTACAAACAAAATCAAACACCCACCAGGTTCCCTGGAGGGGTAACCAACACTCCATTGCAACCCCCCCCAAGAGTTTTAAATCACTGACACTGAGGGGTTTTTTTACTTGGGGGAAAGGGGGGGTCTTTAAAACGCAACACATGTCTTCCATCTTTTCCTAAAACCCCCCCCCCCCCCAAACCCTTGGGAAAATTTCCCCTTTCCCCTCCCAAACTTAAAAACCACACACCACCAAACACCCCCCAAAACCCCCCACACCCGCCCAAAACCACACACACACACCAAAACCCCCCCCACCAGTGCTGCGCCCGGTGTGGGCATTTCGTAAATTTTTCCCCCCTCCCCCCCCCCAAAACCCCACACACCACACACCACACAACACAACCCCACACAAACGCAAAAACACAACCTCCCCGAAAACCCCGTCCCCCCCCCCCAAACACACACACCAACACCCAAAACCATTAAATCCCCTTTATCGTTTTGCCTTGTCGGAGCGTTTCCCCAACTTTTGATTTTGCTGTTTCCCAAATTAAAAACCTTTTAAAACCCCCAAGTTGGCGCGCACGCCCTCCGTTTCCCCCCTTCCCCCCTTTTTACGGGGATAAAATTTAAAAGTCAACGTCCCCCATTATTTCTTTTTGCCTGTTTTTGGCCTTTTAAAGTCTGAAAAGACTGAGCTTAGGTTTTTTCAGGAAAAATCCCCTTTAAAAAAACACACAAATACAAAAAAAGGTAGGCACAAAACCAAGGGGCCACTTACAGGGGCATAAATGGGGTGGACTTTTTGATGACGGAACAACCCTTTTTGCCCCCCCCCCCCCCCCCCCCCCGCCCCCCCTCCCCACCATCCCCCTTTTCCCTTATCATTTTTTAGGGAAACGCAAATTTAAAAAGTTTTAAACTTTCCCCCTTTCCCCCATCAAATTTTTTTTCCTGAGTTTTCCCCTTCGTACCCCTTTTTTTAAGGAATCCCTTTTGTTTGTTTGGTTTTTTTTCTTACTCCCGTTTGGTTAAAAAAGCAACAGACCAACCTTTCCAGCACCAAAAACCACAAAAAAACACACACACAACACCAACACACACACACACAACACACACATCGACAACCCAAACTGCTACACGGGCCCCCACCACCACACCCCACAACACCACACCACACACAATGAAAAAAAACCACAAAAAACCCAAAAAAACCCACAGCAAACAGACACAAAATTTCACAAAACTACACGCAACACAAACAAAAACCCACTCACAAAAAACCAACAAAAAACAAACAAACAAAAAACAAACACAAAAAACACTCCCCAACAAAATAAAAAACATTTTGAAATTTCCCCCTTACCAAAATCTCTCGAAGCTTTGAAGTTTGGGGGCGGGTGGGGGAAAAACCGAAAAAAACCCCCCTTCCCCCAAACCCCTCCCCTCCCCCCATCCCCCTTCCCCCCCCCCCCCAGGTAGGTTTTTTGGGTTTGGGCATTTTTCCCTTTTACCCAAACCGGGGGGGGAAAGAAAGGGGTTTTTTAAATCCAACCCCTTTTCCCCGGGGGGTTTTTTACTTTGGGGGGGGTTTTCTCACTTTTTTTGGGGGGGTTTGGGGGGGGGGTCTGTTAAAAATGCAACACATTCTTCCATCCCTTTTCGTAACCCCCCCCCCCCCCCCCCCCCCCCAAACCCTTTGGGAAATATCCCCTTCCCCATCCAATCTAACAACACACACACACAAAAACACACACACACAACACACAACCCCACCCCCTCCCCCACACACACACACACCACCCCCACACAACAGAGGTGCCTGGGGTGCGGCTTTCGTACTTCCCCACCCCACACCAAAACACACACACACACACAAAACACACACACACACACACACACACACACCACACACAACCCAAACACACACCCCACCAACACACACACGCACTGCACAAAACACACACACACACACACACACACACACCCCACACACACACCACACACAAACTAAACCTCCCATTTTCATCGTTGTTGTCCTTTCAGGATCGGCGTCCCTTTCAGCCCTTTAAACTTTACGATTTTCGTCGTCGTCATTTTTTAATCACATTTTCAGAAAAAACCATTGTCACAAAACACCACCAAGCTTGGCCTAATCGCCCTCGTCGTCAAACCCTCCTCACCCTTGTCACTGGTGGTATACGCATTAACAAGACCAACGTCTCCATTAATTTCTTATTTCTGCCTGGTTTTAAACTCTTTTTAACAGTCTGAAAAACTGAGCTTAGTGTTGTTCAGTGAAACAGTCGTTACAACCACACTACAACAAAAGGGTATGGCGACCCAAAATCTCAGGAGGAGCGCACTTGACGATGGTCATAAAGTGGCTGGAGCTTTGATGATGACAGGAACACCGTTATTGCCCCCCCCCCCCCCCGCCCCCTCGCCCAGCTCCCTGCCCACCGATCCCCCTGTTCACTTGACGTCAGCATTTTGATGGGAAGACAGACAAGACTTGAAAATGTTCTAGACTAACTATTGCCCCTTCCCTCATCAATATTTTGTTTGCCTGAGTTATCACCTCTTCTGTACCTTTGTTTTTATGGTAATCCTGTCTGTTTGTTGGTTTTGTTCTTATCTGCACTGATTTGGTTAACGAGCAGACACAGACACAGACGCATGTACACATGCACGCATATATAACCACAAACACACACACACATACACACCACACACACACACACACACACACACACACACACACACACACACACATGCTGACTGACTGAGGTATACATGCTCACACGTGCACACACACACACACACACACACACACACACACACACACACACACACACACACACACACACACAACACACAGAGTGTACAAACACGCACAAACACTCACAACACACGCTACACAGCACTACACGACACAAATCTACACAACACTACACTGCACTACACTACACTACTCTACTCTACAAAACACTACACTACACAACATTACAACACATTTTACAGCAAGAAGACAATCACGAACAAGACACTCCCCAACACAAATAGAAAAAAATCATTTAGAAATTGTCCCCATTACCAAGTCTCTCTGAATGACGTCAGACAGTTGGTGGCGGGATGGAGGAAAAACTTGAAAAAACTTCAAGACCACCTCCCTTTCCACCATCCCCCCTCCACCTCCACCTCCATACCACTACCACCTCCCCTCCTGCTCTCCCTTCTCCACCTCTCCCTCCTCCCTTCCCCCGTCCCACTTCCATTCAACCCTCGCAGGTTTGTAGTTTCTTGCGTTTCGCTCGCGTTTACATCGTCTCTGTCTGTTCTGCGATGTACACACGTTTCCGCTGGAATTGCCTCCCTTGCTGCACTTTGCATGTGTGAAAGTGGATCATCTTGTGGTCTCTACGACTCTCCACGGGGCGTCTGTTAACACTAAGAGAAGGCACTGTATTTTCGCGGATAATTTCTCCCCCAGGGTAGGTCTTGTTTGCATTCGTTTTACAAACGAAAGAGGTTGCAAATCACGTCGATCACTGAGGGGTTTGTTCTCACTTGGGGGATGGGGGTGGGGTCTGTTAAAACTGCAACACATGTCTTCCATCTTTTGCGTAACCCCCCCCCCCCCCCCCCCCCGTCCACCTTGGCAAATATCCCCTTCCCCATCCAATCTTACACACACACACACAAACACACACACACACACACACACACACACACACACACACACACCACACAACAGACGTGTGCACTGGTGTGCGTGCGTGCGTACTTCCCCACCTCACACACACACACACACACACACACACACACACACACACACCACACACACACACACACACACACACCACACACTCATCCACACACACACACCAGTGCACACACACACACACCACGTCACACACAACACACACACCCACACACACACACACACACACACGCACACACATCTAAACCTCACCATTATCATCGTTGTTGTCCTTGTCAGGATCGTCGTCATTGCAGCCTTAATCTTTACGATTGTCGTCGTCGTCGTCGTCGTCGTCGTCGTCAATCACATTATCAGAAAAATCCATTGTCACAATCACCACCAAGCTTGGCGCTAGCATCGCCATCGTCGTCACCATCCTCACCCTTGTCACTGGTGGTATACAGCAGTTAACATAGACTCAGACAGTCTCCATTATTACTTATTTCTGCCTGTTTCAGCTCTTTCTAACAGTCTGAACATACTGATGCTTAGTGTTGTGCAGTGAAACAGTCGTTACAACACACACTACAACAAAGGATATGGCGACAAGATCTCAGGAGGAGCGCACTTGACGATGGTCATAAAGTGGCTGGAGTTTTGTTGATGACAAGAACACCGTTACTGCCCCCCCCCCCCCCCCCCCCGCCCCCTCGCCCAGCTCCCTGCCCACCGATCCCCCTGTTCACTTGACGTCAGCGTTTTGAAGGAAGACAGACAAGACTTGAAAATGTTCTAGAGTAACTATTACCCCTTCCCTCATCAATATTTTGTGTTTGCCTCGAGTTATCACCTCTTCTGTACCTTTGTTTTTATGGTAATCCTGTCTGTTTGTTGGTTTTGTTCTTATCTGCACTGATTTGGTTAACGAGCAGACACAGACACAGACACAGACGCACGTGCACATGCATGCATGCACAAACACACACACACACACACACACACACACACACACAACACACACACACACGCACACACACACCACACACACACACACACAGTGTACAAACACGCACAAACACTCACAACACACGCTACACAGCACTACACGACACAAATCTACACAACACTACACTGCACTACACTACACTACTCTACTCTACAAAGCACTACACTACACAACATTACAACACATTTTACAGCAAGAAGACAATCACCAACAAGACACTCTCCAACACTAATACAAAAATCATTAAAAAAATTGTCCCCATTACCAAGTCTCTCTGAATGACGTCAGAGAGTTGGTGGCGGTATGGGGGAAAAACTTGAAAAAACTTCAAGACCACCTCCCTTTCCACCCCCTCCACCTCCGCCTCCATACCACTACCACCTCCCCTCCTGCTCTCCCTTCTCCACCTCTCCCTCCTCCCCGTCCCACTTCCATTCAACCCTCGCAGGTTTGTAGTTTCTTGCGTTTCGCTCGCGTTTACATCGTCTCTGTCTGTTCTGCGATGTACACACGTTTCCGCTGGAGTTGCCTCCCTTGCTGCACTTTGCATGTGTGAAAGTGGATCATCTTGTAGTCTCTACGACTCTCCGCGGGGCGTCTGTTAACACTAAGAGAAGGCGCTGTATTTTCGCGGATAATTTCTCCCCCCGGGTAGGTGTTGTTAGTGTTGGTTTTACAGAAAGAAGAGGTTGTAAATCACGGTGATCACCGAGGGGTTAGTTCTCGCTAGGGGGGTTCTGTAGAAACTGCAACACACGTCTTCCATCTTTTGTATTAACGCACCTCCTCCCCCCTCCTTGCAAATATCCCCCTCCCCATCCTGTCTCTCTCTGTCTCTCTCATACACACACATGTGTACACCCCCACCTCTATCTCTCTCTCTCTCTCTCTCTCTCTCTCTCTCTCTCACACACACACACCACACATACACATATCATCATCATCATCGTCGTCATCGTCATCGTCATTGTCCATGTCAGCATCATCATCATTACAGCCTCGTTATAATCATTATATCAATATATTCGTCATTGTCATTGTCGTCAATGGCGTTGTCGTTGACATTGAAAGAAAACTGAACTGTCATAACATGAAAAGAGAATTACGCTGTCGTAAACATCACCATTGTTGGCGCTGGCATCGCCATCATCGTCATCCTCCTCATCCGTGTCACCGGTCATAATGTAGTAGTTAACATAGGCTCAGACAGTCTATATTATTACGGACTTTTTGCCTGTCCCTGCTCTGTGTAACAGTCTGAACAGACTGACGCTTACTGCCGTGCAGTGAAAACAGTCGTTACAACACACACTACAGCAAAGTATATGGCGACAATGCTTAAGGGGGAGCACACTTGACAACAGTCATAAAGTGGCTGGAGTTTCGTTGATGACGGGAACATCGTTACAACCTCCCCCTCCCCCTCCTCCCCCTTCCCTCGTCACTCTCCCCACCCCTCTCCCCCATGACGTCAGCGTTTGGAAGGGAAGACGGACGAGACTTGAAAATGTTTGGGACTAACTTTCACCCATTCACTGATCGATGTTTTATGTTTGCCTCAGGGTTTATGTCTTCTGTACCTTGTTTATTTTACACTACTCCTTTCTGTGTGTTGGTTTTGTCCTTATCTGCAGTGTTAAGGTTAACACGCAGGCACAGATCCAGACACGCACATACGCACGCACACACAACACACACACACACACACACACACACACACACACACACACACACACACACACACACACACACGAGTGTGCGCGCACACACATATGCACGCGCACACATACGCTTGCGTGCTCGCGCACGCACGCACACACACACACACACACACACACACACACACACACACACACCACGCATACATAAACATACACACACACTCACACACATACACACACACACACACACACACACACACACACACACACACACACACACACACACGCATACATGCACGCGTGCACACACACACGCATATACAAACATACATGCACATACGCACACACGTACATGAACACTCACACACACACACGCACGCGCGCGTGCGCGTGCCCACGCAAGCAACACACACACACACACACACACGCACACACACACACACACACACTCATGCACACACACACACACGCACGTGCACACACACACACACACACACACACACACACACACACACACACGCACACACATCTAAACCTCACCATTATCATCGTTGTTGTCCTTGTCAGGATCGTCGTCATTGCAGCCTTAATCTTTACGATTGTCGTCGTCGTCGTCGTCGTCGTCGTCGTCAATCACATTATCAGAAAAATCCATTGTCACAATCACCACCAAGCTTGGCGCTAGCATCGCCATCGTCGTCACCATCCTCACCCTTGTCACTGGTGGTATACAGCAGTTAACATAGACTCAGACAGTCTCCATTATTACTTATTTCTGCCTGTTTCAGCTCTTTCTAACAGTCTGAACATACTGATGCTTAGTGTTGTGCAGTGAAACAGTCGTTACAACACACACTACAACAAAGGATATGGCGACAAGATCTCAGGAGGAGCGCACTTGACGATGGTCATAAAGTGGCTGGAGTTTTGTTGATGACAAGAACACCGTTACTGCCCCCCCCCCCCCGCCCCCTCGCCCAGCTCCCTGCCCACCGATCCCCCTGTTCACTTGACGTCAGCGTTTTGAAGGGAAGACAGACAAGACTTGAAAATGTTCTAGAGTAACTATTACCCCTTCCCTCATCAATATTTTGTGTTTGCCTGAGTTATCACCTCTTCTGTACCTTTGTTTTTATGGTAATCCTGTCTGTTTGTTGGTTTTGTTCTTATCTGCACTGATTTGGTTAACGAGCAGACACAGACACAGACACAGACGCACGTGCACATGCATGCATGCACAAACACACACACACACACACACACACACACACAACACACACACACACGCACACACACACACACACACACACACACACACACACACACACACACACAGTGTACAAACACGCACAAACACTCACAACACACGCTACACAGCACTACACGACACAAATCTACACAACACTACACTGCACTACACTACACTACACTACTCTACTCTACAAAGCACTACACTACACAACATTACAACACATTTTACAGCAAGAAGACAATCACCAACAAGACACTCTCCAACACTAATACAAAAATCATTAAAAAAATTGTCCCCATTACCAAGTCTCTCTGAATGACGTCAGAGAGTTGGTGGCGGTATGGGGGAAAAACTTGAAAAAACTTCAAGACCACCTCCCTTTCCACCCCCTCCACCTCCGCCTCCATACCACTACCACCTCCCCTCCTGCTCTCCCTTCTCCACCTCTCCCTCCTCCCCGTCCCACTTCCATTCAACCCTCGCAGGTTTGTAGTTTCTTGCGTTTCGCTCGCGTTTACATCGTCTCTGTCTGTTCTGCGATGTACACACGTTTCCGCTGGAGTTGCCTCCCTTGCTGCACTTTGCATGTGTGAAAGTGGATCATCTTGTAGTCTCTACGACTCTCCGCGGGGCGTCTGTTAACACTAAGAGAAGGCGCTGTATTTTCGCGGATAATTTCTCCCCCCGGGTAGGTGTTGTTAGTGTTGGTTTTACAGAAAGAAGAGGTTGTAAATCACGGTGATCACCGAGGGGTTAGTTCTCGCTAGGGGGGTTCTGTAGAAACTGCAACACACGTCTTCCATCTTTTGTATTAACGCACCTCCTCCCCCCTCCTTGCAAATATCCCCCTCCCCATCCTGTCTCTCTCTGTCTCTCTCATACACACACATGTGTACACCCCCACCTCTATCTCTCCTCTCTCTCTCTCTCTCTCTCTCACACACACACACACACATACACATATCATCATCATCATCGTCGTCATCGTCATCGTCATTGTCCATGTCAGCATCATCATCATTACAGCCTCGTTATAATCATTATATCAATATATTCGTCATTGTCATTGTCGTCAATGGCGTTGTCGTTGACATTGAAGAAAAACTGAACTGTCATAACATGAAAAGAGAATTACGCTGTCGTAAACATCACCATTGTTGGCGCTGGCATCGCCATCATCGTCATCCTCCTCATCCGTGTCACCGGTCATAATGTAGTAGTTAACATAGGCTCAGACAGTCTATATTATTACGGACTTTTTGCCTGTCCCTGCTCTGTGTAACAGTCTGAACAGACTGACGCTTACTGCCGTGCAGTGAAAACAGTCGTTACAACACACACTACAGCAAAGTATATGGCGACAATGCTTAAGGGGAGCACACTTGACAACAGTCATAAAGTGGCTGGAGTTTCGTTGATGACGGGAACATCGTTACAACCTCCCCCCTCCCCCTCCTCCCCCTTCCCTCGTCACTCTCCCCACCCCTCTCCCCCATGACGTCAGCGTTTGGAAGGGAAGACGGACGAGACTTGAAAATGTTTGGGACTAACTTTCACCCATTCACTGATCGATGTTTTATGTTTGCCTCAGGGTTTATGTCTTCTGTACCTTGTTTATTTTACACTACTCCTTTCTGTGTGTTGGTTTTGTCCTTATCTGCAGTGTTAAGGTTAACACGCAGGCACAGATCCAGACACGCACATACGCACGCACACACAAACACACACACACACACACACACACACACACACACACACACACACACACACACACACACACACACACACGAGTGTGCGCGCACACACATATGCACGCGCACACATACGCTTGCGTGCTCGCGCACGCACGCACACACACACACACACACACACACACACACACACACACACACACACACACACGCATACATAAACATACACACACACTCACACACATACACACACACACACACACACACACACACACCACACACACACACACACGCATACATGCACGCGTGCACACACACACGCATATACAAACATACATGCACATACGCACACACGTACATGAACACTCACACACACACACGCACGCGCGCGTGCGCGTGCCCACGCAAGCACACACACACACACACACACACACACACACACACACACACACACACACACACACACCAGATCATCATTTCAATGTTTTTCAATGAGAAGATAAGCTGAGAACTTGACTGTAGCCTGTATTTCACGCAGGTAAAAGAATCCACGGCAACAAGTGAGTTGCTCTTGGCAAAAAAAAAAAGAAAAAAAGAAAAGAAAAGAAAACAATGGGAAAAAGGCCATTTTGATAGGTATATAAGTATGTCTGCAGACAGAAACATTAAGGAAAAAAAAACAGTGTACAGCGTGGACAGCTATTGCTCTTTCAGATGTCAGTCATTTGTGTGTCAGACTATTGACATCCAGAGGCTTCACGTCTTCTACCATCAAGGGCGATAATATGGGAGTAGAGAAGAGGTAACATTTACAGCAGAAAGGTGTGTGTGTGTGTGTGTGTGTTGTGTGTGTGTGTGTGTGTGTGTGTGTGTGTGTGTGTGAGTGCGTGCGTGTGTGTGTGTGTGTATGTGTGTGTGTGTGTGTGTGTGTGTGTGTGTGTGTGTGTGTCCTCATCCCACTCCATTTTTTGTTATTGTTGTTGTTGAAAGCATTGATAACCTTATGATTGCGTATACATGCACGCTTTTCATCAGCCTGTCGCACATGAATGTGTGCGTGCGTGCGTGTGTGCCTGTGTGCGCGCGCGCGTTTGTGTCTGTGTATGAATCGTGTAGTCCACAATCCTGTGTGCCTATCATTTTCTGTCATTTTTCTATCTTCCTTTAAAAAAAAAAGAATTCTCATCGCCTAACGCAGCTCAGCAAGGACAGATTGGAAGAATACAGCCTCTGTCCTAAAATCTCAATCCTTGATCAAAGAAAGGTTTTCTGGGTGCTGAGTTCAAGGACTCTTTAAACAGATATCTCAACACACTTATACAGAGAAGCAGTTGTATTTTAACTGGATAATTTTTTCCCGGTGGAAACAGCTTTTCTTTGCGTGCGTGATGTCAGAAACGTGTGTCGGGTCATCGAGGCTCACTGATGAAAGTTGACTTGCAAGGCAGATTCAGGGGAACTGGGGACACTGCCAGCTCCTCTCCCATCTCTCACGTCTCAAACTCTCCCACGCTGACCAGTGCCCTTGTGGCACAGGCTCCTAAACTCCCCACACCCACATCTTGACAGTCCTACCCCCTCCTTTGAAGAAGCCTTGAGACGCCAGACGTGGCCCAGTCCGGTTGAAGTCCAGGAGAAGCTGTGGGGACCGGTGGTGGGGTCTCTGTGGCGGACTGCAGACTTCGCCTCACTGACCGGATTGAGGATCTAGTATGGCAGGGAAGGTGAAGGAAAGAAAGGAACACACATCTTCTCCCTCTTGTACTGAAGGACACAACATCCATCGCACCCCCTACTGGAGCACCGTCACCACCACCACCACCCACACCCATTCACAGCCTCATCTTTTTTAACTGCCATCCTCCCCCCCTCCCCTCTCCATAATATATCCTCCCTCGCCCCCCCCCCCAACTGCACCCCCATTCGACATCCCGTCCCCTTTTAGAGGGTGGTGGGACAGAGGCAGGGGGGTGGGTGGGGTGGAGGGTAGGGAGGAACAATGGGGAGAGGTGGGGGAATAGAGGGTTGGGGTGAGGGTGGGGTGAGGAGGGCTGCAGAATTACGAGCGGGAATGTATAAACTCTGCTGCAGTATTTTCAGTGAAGTTCTCTGTCCCCCGCCCTTCTCCCCTCGCCCCTCTTCCCCCCCCCCCTCCCCGCCGCCACCTCCCCTCACCGTCTCTCCGCCTTCCCCTTACTTCCTTCCTGTCTGATTACTTCCTTCTTGTCTAATTACTTCCTTCTTGTTTGATTGCTTCCTTCCTGTCTGATTTAGAACGGTGTCCAAGTTCTCGTCTCCAGTCGTCTTAATCATCACATCATCATCGTTTTCGGCATCGCCATCGCCGATGCCTTCATCGACTTCGTTTTCCTCATCGTCATCAGAAAAAATCCTTGGCCGAAGCGTAGAATACAGCCCTGACATGCAGTCTCAGACCGAGGATGGAAATCAGTAGCATCATCTTCATAATCCTCATTCTCATCGATCAGCTTAACAAAAATCTCAAATTCTATGGCCCTTCATTCCCTGGTCTCATGGTGACCTCATTTTTTTATGTCCTCTTCACGTCTGTGGCCTTGGTTTGATACCGTCTGGGTCACAGGTATTGGCGAGTGCATGGGGGCTGTCGTTGGATGGACCTGGTGGTACCCTCCGGAGGGAGAGCTCACTCACGCCGGCTTCGCGACCAAGCAATGATTGTCGTCAGTAGGGGGCTTAGTAGGTGGTGTCCTGAGTACGTTGGATCAGGACAGGCGCCACTGAATACAACCGAAGTGACACGGCAGCAGTGCAGTGTCTCCTCCGGTGGGTTGCCTCTTGACGACTTGACATTGGCTGCTCCCTGTGGATTGCTAGTGCCGGGACTGCGGCGGGCCGGGCTGGGCTGTGTTTGTGAACGAG
>CM065718.1:15315651-15318151 GCA_033310375.1 Conus canariensis
TGACCATCATCACCAACATCATCACCACCATCACCGTCGTCTTCAAACAGAAGAAGGTGGTGAGAAGCAGGAAAGACGGTGAGGGGGTTGTGGAGTGGGGTGGGGTGGGGGATGATGGTGGTGAGGGGTGAGGGGATCTTTTGTCACTCAGGGTTCTCAACAGGGCGCTGGCATCCATCACCTCCCCCCCTCCACCCCCCCCCCACCCTCCCCGCCCGCCACCCTCCTGACCATCTGTCTCTCCCAAAGCAAAAATTAGAAACAGGTTGGGGACATGGAAGAAATGAGAGAATGTGACGGACGAGAGATAGAGAGAGAGATTGAGAGATTGAGAGAGAGAGAGAGAGAGAGAGAGAGAGAGAGAGAGAGAACAGACAGACAGACAGACAGACAGACAGACAGAGACACAGAGAGAGAGAAAGAAAGACAGAGAGAGAGAGAGAAAGACAGAGACAGAGACGCAGAGAGAGAGAGAGAAAGAGAGAGAGAGAGAGAGAGAGAGAGACAGAGACAGAGACAGAGACAGAGAGACAGAAAGACAGAGACAGAGACTCAAGACTCAAAATTTTATTCAGATAAAGGCCTAGGCCCCTTACTGAAGGGGGATGCACATAAACTGAACTAAACAATAAAAAGAATCCAATGACATCAACGAATACAATAATCAATAACCAAATAACATTTTTCTTGAAATATATTGAAAAATACCATTCTACGAGCTCACGATTTGCAGCCTGTTGAGAGCTTGGTAAATGTACATAGTTAAATCTTTTAATGTGGTCTCATTCCTAGTTGACATTAGCAAAGTTAATTTAAAAATACATGGAACCTTGTAGTATTTTGGCTGGATAAATTTTACCCTAAGATCACTCAGGGCAGGGCAGCAGAATAAAAAGTGTACTTCATCTTCTTTACCGATGTTACACAGACGGCAGGTAAGCATATTTTCATTTCTGACATTATATCTAAAACAATGACAAGCAATACCAGACACACCAAATCGAAACTTGGTCAATGCGCACTTAATGTATCTATTCATTTTCAATTCAATATAAGGTTCTTTCAAATGAGTGGTTTTAAACAACCTGTACCAAGAAAATCTATCGCTAGTATATATGTGATCATGCCAGTCCTGCCATCTACAATCAATGATTCTTTGCTTAAAAGATGTTAGAAAACCTGATATATTTTGAACACCCTGATTATCCCAAACAAATGAAAATCCATAAGAATTTAAACAGTGGCGGACATTTGTAACCCATGTCTTCTTACCATTGGCATCTAACTTAAATAACATTTTGTACGCTTTAAAAGGCAATCTGTCTTCATTCATTCTTGTCAGTTTCAGCCAGTATTTGATACATTTCACATATGAATTGAGGTAAATAGGGTATCTACCTAGTTCGCCATAAACAAGGTCATTTGGCGTTCGAATGTCGACATTAAGGAAGCGTTTCAATGCAAACAAATGTACTTTTTCTATTTCCGTAGTTTTCTCAAAAGCCCATATTTCCGCACCATACTGTAACACTGGCTGGATCTGAGAGTCAAATAGTTTACTAAACACGCTGAAAGCATTGCAATCTAGTTTATACAGGATGTGAAATAAGAGAATAAGTGTTTTCTTTCCTTTGTTAGCTATATTTTGACATGCAAAACTGAAACTAAGTCTTGTTGAGAAATATATTCCAAGATACTTATATGCATTTACTACCTGAACTTTCTCATTTCCATAGTTCCATTTCTCACTCGCTGACAAATATCCACCCTTACGAAAAACAATAATATTACTTTTGTCCATGTTTACTTTTAGTTCTAATTTACTTGCAGCATTATATAAGCTATTCAACTGCCTTTGTAAACCGACTACTGTTATAGACAATAAAATAATGTCATCAGCAAAAAGTAGAATAAACAGTTCTATGAAATCGAACGTAACTCCATGAAGACCATTCTCAATTATTTCCAAAGCCAGTTCATTTATAAATAGTGAAAACAAAACGGGACTACAAACATCTCCTTGTTTAACCCCACGTGTACATTTTAACGCATCAGACAATGATGCCCCAGATCTTACTCTTGCCTTTACTTCTTCATACATACTTTTAACACAGCGATACAACTTACCCTTGATTCCGTTCTTGATCAAAACTGGCCACAACAACTTTCTAGAAATAGAGTCAAATGCCTTTTCAAAATCCACAAAGGCAATATACAATTTTTTGTTATAGGCAAATTGTTTTTGGATAGCAGCAAATAAAGTAAAAATATGGTCAATCGTTGAATATCCCTTCTTAAATCCGGCCTGGTGCTCACCTGTAATATCATTCTGGCTAATCCATTCTAGTAATCTGTTATTAATAATTGAACTATATAACTTACTACTTACGTCACATAAAGAGATACCTCTATAGTTGTTTACGTCATTAACATTACCTTTCTTAAATAAAGGAATAATTATGGATTCTGTCCAGTTTTTCGGATAAATTCCATTTTCAAA
>CM065718.1:15323151-15330651 GCA_033310375.1 Conus canariensis
GTGTGTGTGTGTGTGTGTGTGTGTGTGTGTGTGTGTGTGTGTGTGTTCGTTCGTTCTTTAATTTAACGTCTATCCACCTAACAGTGATCTTAGACAGTATGTAAGTGTTATGTGTGTGTGCATGTGGCGTTTTTGGGTGTATGCATGCGAACGGTTGGTGTTATTTTGGGCGTACGTAGGTATGTATAATGCAATTAGGCCTAGATAAAATAAATAATAATTTAAAAAGAAGCAAAAAACCCACAACCCCCCCCCCCCCCCCCCGGTGTGGTGTGTGTGTGTGTGTGTGTGTGTGTGTGTGTGTGTGTGTGTGTGTGTGTGTGCGTGTGTGCGCGCGCGCGCGTGTGTGCGCAGATGTTCATGTGTGTGCGTGTGCGTGATCTGTGGGCTTGTGTGAGCATGCTCCTGCACGCACGCACGCATCTGCACATGTGTGTGCACATATATGGGTATACGGGCGTATATGCATGGGTGTGTCTTTGATGCAAACAAGGGAACTGTTGTCTGTAAGGGTTGACGATCCAAAGGAGACCCCTTTCCAGATCTGTTTTGCCACTGTTTATGTGTCCCCATGTACCTACCACAGAGAGAAACGTCTTGGAACTGATAGATGAAACGGTCAGTATTTTCCTTCTCCATTAACTGATATTACATTTGGCTGATATCTAGTTGAGGCGAGATTTTTGTTTGTTTGTTGTTTTCCGTACTCTGTTGACTGGTGAACTGTTTGCTGAGGTTTAGCAGAGGAGAGGTTTTGTTGTTGTTGTTGTTGTTGTTCTTTTTTTTTAAAGTCGAAGTCCGTATACATTTGCTAGCTTTCTACCAACGCTTTCTTTGAACAGTTTTGACAGACAATAGCCGCTGAGCATCAACAGACCTTTCTCTCTTTCTTTCTGTCTGTTGGTTCGAAGTGTTCAACACAGTTTTGACTGCTGAGCTGTCTCCGAGTATTGATTGTACCTTGTTTTAAATAAATGTTAGCGAACCGCCCAGAGAACGTGGACAAACGAGTCACAAGACGAAACACAACGCGTTTCGACCTCTTAGGTCTTCATCAGGTGAGACATTAACGAATAAAACAATGAAAATTCACTTAACTTTGATCGCTTCAGATCACTTCGCAGGGTTCAGCGCAAGGAAGAAGGCGTATTCAACGCCTTCTTCCTTGCGCTGAACCCTGCGAAGTGATCTGAAGCGATCAAAGCTAAGTGAATTTTCATTGTTTTATTCGTTAATGTCTCACTTGATGAAGACCTAAGAGGTCGAAACGCGTTGTGTTTCGTCTTGTGACTCGTTTGTCCACATTCTCTGGGCGGTTCGCTAACATTTATTTAAGATTTGTTTAGATTTCCACCTGCAGTCCTCTCGCTTTGCAACTGTACCTTGTTTGTTTGTTTTTTTTTTTGCCTTGGTCGTGTCTTTTGAAACAAAATGTTAGCTAAGTCACTGAGCGCCTACGAGCGCGCGCGCGCGCGCGCGTATTGTGTGTGTGTGTGTGTGTGTGTGTGGGGTTGTGTGTGTGTGTGTGTGTGTGTGTGTGCGTGTGTATGTCTGTGTGTGCGTGTTAAACACACACACACCACACACACACACACACACACACACACACACACACACACACACACACACACACACACACACACACACACACACCAGTCCTACAATCAGTCCTACAAGCTCTAAAATTTTCGAATACAAGTGCGAGAGCAGAACTTATATCAGAAGTGTACCACTTAATTCATTTTTTGCATTTACGTGGTTCTTATGTCGATTTTTGTTGGGTTCCATCTCACTGTGGATTATTTGCGAATGAAAGGGTAGACCAATTAGCCAAAAAGGCTGCTATCACTGAAACTGATTTAACAAAGATATGCATTCCTTTATCCTTACATGAGAGTTATAGTCTTTTAAAAGACGCAGCCTGGAACTCTATTTTAAATAAAAGAAAAGGCACCAAAAACAAAAAGGGAATATTATTTAACAAGATATCAGACAATAAAACAGGTATCACGAATCTCTACCAAGAGAGGGTTTTAAAAAGTTTGATTTTTAGATTGAGGCTTGATGCCTTTAAAACCAAATTCTGTAAACATGTGACTTGTATTTGTGGCCAGCAAATCACTCCGTTCCATCTACTTTTTGTGTGTGATAGAATGAAACCCTATTTACCTGCTTGGTTGTTGAACACTGAACCGTCGATGCCAGTCTTTGAAGACGTCATCTCTAACGAATCAAACATTTTTGAAGTTGTTCAAGGACTGATTAAGAGCCCAATTGGACATTTACGTTAACGTCTATGTTATTTTCCCCATCTTGGTGTTAGTTGCTTATTTAGTGTTTCTTTCAAAGTTTGGATTCAGTTATGTGGTTTTTTTTTTTTTATTTTTTTTTTTATCTAGGCCTAATTGTATTACATACCTACGTACGCCCAAAATCAACACCAACCGTTCGCATGCACACACCCCAAAACACCACATGCACACACACATAACACTTACATACTGTCTAAGATCACTGTTAGGTGGATAGACGTTAAATTAAAGAACGAACACACACACACACACACACACACACACACACACACACACACACACACACACACACACACACACACACACACTATAACACTGTCGCACACCACGTTAACAAGGCATCAAGGTCTTATTAGCGCGTGGGGTTAATGTCTCGGTCAGTTATCTGCCGAGTCTCATCCCTCCAACTCTTCTCTTAGTAATGAATCACTTCGCTATTTATGTGCGTAGCTGTCATCCCCGAGCATAACGGTCCGTGTGGCTTCTTAGCAAGAGGCGGTGAAGCGTATATGGACTAGTCCGAACGTAGTGACCTCCCCTGGAGGAGACTGAAACTGGAAACGAACAAAACAAAACAAAACAACCCCCTCCCCCCCCCCACACACACAAAACAACAACAAAACAAAACAAAATAACAACAAAAACAAAACAAAACAAAACCTGTCAGCGAAAAAACGCTGGATCTCTGTTTGCTTGTGAATTTTGGGGGTTGGGGGGCGGGGTGGGGGGTGGGGGGTGGGGTGGGGGCGGAAGGGAGAGGGGGGGAGCATGGGGAGGGGAGGAAGCTTTTCTATAGACTTTTTTCCTTCTTCAAACTGACTACGTCATGATCTTTTAAAAGCTTGAGCTCGAGAGACAAATAATGACGAGGTAAGGGACCTTTATCAACAACAACAACAACAACAACAACAACAACAACAACAACAACAACAGTAACAGCAGCAGCAGCAACAAAACAAAATAAAATTAAAGGAAAAAAAAAGGAGGGGTGGGGGTGGAGGTTGGGAGTAAATCGCGGGTGTTGGGGGTTGGGGGTGGGGAGGTTAAGAAATAGACAGAGGATGGGGGTGGGGTGAGGGGGGGGGGGGGGGTAGGTCTTTGGAAGAAAGACGCCAACGCCAAGGGAGGAATGTCAGGATTCTGTCTCAAGAGTCCGTTTTTACAGTCTGGGTGTGACGGTCATAGGGGTAAAGTTTGGGTTCTGGCTGTATATGATGGGGTTTGGCTGAAGCCGTATTACTGGGGTGGGGGTGGGTGGATTGACTAAGACTGTAGGGTTTTCAGCTTTGGCTGAGGTTGTAGGCGTTGGTTTTGGACTGAAGCAGCATCGTGTGGAGATTTTCTGACCTCTCCTCTCTGTCTGTCTGTCTGTCTGTCTATCTTTGTCTGTCTGTCTGTCTGTGTGTCTGCCTGTCTCCCTCTCTGTCTGTCCGTCTGTCTGCTTGTCCTTCTGTCTGTCTTTCTCTCTGTCTGTCCATCCGTCTATGTCTGTCTGTCTTTCTTTCTGTCTGTCTTTCTGTCTGTCTTTTTGTCTGTCTGCCTGTCTCACTTCAAGGCTTCTTTCACCAGAGAGATTTATCTTGAATATGAAGGCTTCTATACAATTCAACCATCAGTCAGTCACCACCCTCTGTCTGTCTGTCTGTTGTCTGTCTGTCTCTCTGTCTGTCTCTCTGACACAGTCTCGCACTCTCTTTCTTCCCCCCCCCCAAAAAAAAAAAAAAAAAAAAAAAAAAACACACACACACACACAGACAATAAAAGCGGCCCATTTATACGTTCTGTTCATTCTATGTTCTGTCTATAGTATGTATTGCCTCCTCTTTGTAAAAGAAAGAAAGAAAATTGCTGCACACAGATGCTTTCTGCGTGTACTTTTATCTTTTGCTGAACAATTAAGTAGTGGAGGAAAACAAGTGCAGGTTAACAATTCTTCCTCCATTATAGTAACGACTTGGCAAAGATTTGAAATTTTAAAATAAAAGGGGGGAGGGGGCGTTTGAAGATGAAGAAAATGAGAAAAATATATGTTATAAATTTGAAAACCCTTCACTAGCCGCATGAGAGAACCATCGCAATCCTTCTCGAAGGCAGATCTATATGTATTGCCTGCTCCTAGGCCTTTCGTCCGCTGGATCGGACTCATCAGGGAGACACGGCTGATTGTGTCTGTGCTCCTGGCGTCAAATAGAGACACACCACAGTCCGTAATTCTGTGGTGTTCTCACCACCAAGGGTTCAAAGAAGAATCCAACAGCACCCTCAAAGCAGCCAGCGAAAGGTAGCAAAATAAAAGAAAACAAAAGTGTGGAGAGTGTACTTTTCTTTTTTTTGTTGTTAGACATTGGGTATACGCTCTATAATGATACATTATCTCTACTGAAAAAAAGGAAAAAAGAATAATAAAAAAAATACCCAGAGCCAAAATAATAAAAAAAAACCTTTATCATCCATTGACGACGGAGGGGGGGGGGGGGGAGAAGAAAGGAAGACAACTCCTGACAATTCCCTAGGGCGCCTCGTTTTATATCAGGTCTCCATGCTTTTCTCACTCGCAATTAAATGTGAACTTTAAAAAAATTAAACTGAATTTAAAGTAAATCCGCCAGATAACCGGGACGAACAAATTACAATACAAAACACGACGCGGTTCGACCTCTTTGCTCTTCTTCAGATCAGGACGATGAAAACGAAGAACGAGCAACCACTTATCTTCTCAAATTCAGCGCAAGATGAACTTGATCTAATGAGGAAAAACAAGATCCCAAAGGAGAAAGGGGAAGGGGGTGTTCATCAAGGAGTGAGTGGAGGAGGAGGTTTTCATAAAGGAAAGAGGGGAAGGGGCGGGAGAGTACATCGAATCACAAAGAAACAGACACATTTTCAGCTTGAAACCTGTAGCGAGCAGCCAAATGTCGCTGAGACAGACAGAGAATTCAGTGAGGCTGTGTCGCTAAGACAGACAGAGAATTCAGTGAGGCTGTGTCACTAAGACAGAGAGAATTCAGTGAAGCTGTGTCACTAAGACAGAGAGAATTCAGTGAAGCTGTGTCAATAAGACAGAGAGATAATTCAGTGAGGCTGTGTCGCTAAGACAGACAGAGAATTCAGTGAGGCTGTGTCACTAAGACAGACAGAGAATTCAGTGAGGCTGTGTCACTAAGACAGACAGAGAATTCAGTGAGGCTGTGTCGCTAAGACAGACGAAAGAATTCAGTGAGGCTGTGTCACTAAGACAGACAGAGAATTCAGTGAAGCTGTGTCACTAAGACAGACAGAGAATTCAGTGAGGCTGTGTCGCTCAGACAGACAGAGAATTCAGTGAAGCTGTGTCACTAAGACAGACAGAGAATTCAGTGAAGCTGTGTCACTAAGACAGAGAGAGAATTCAGTGAGGCTGTGTCGCTAAGACAGAGAGAGAATTCAGTGAGGCTGTGTCGCTAAGACAGACGGAGAGAATTCAGTGAGGCTGTGTCACTAAGACAGAGAGAATTAGTGAGGCTGTGTCCTAAGACAGACAGAGAATTCAGTGAGGCTGTGTGCTAAGACAGAGAGAATTCAGTGAGGCTGTGTCGCTAAGACAGAGAGAGAACTTAGTGAAGCTGTGTACTAAGACAGAAGAGAGAATTCAGTGAGGCTGTGTCACTAAGACAGACAGAGAATTCAGTGAGTTGTGTCACTAAGACAGACAGAGAATTCAGTGAGGCTGTGTCACTAAGACAGACGAGAATTCAGTGAGGCTGTGTCGCTAAGACAGAGGAGAGAATTCAGTGAGGATGTGTCGATAAGAAGAGAGAAATTCAGTGAGGCTGTGTCGTAAGACAGACAGAGAATTCAGTGAGGCTGTTGTCCTAAGACAGAGAGAATTCAGTGAGGCTGTGTCACTAAGACGACAGAGAGAATTCAGTGAAGCTGTGTCATAAGACAGAGAGAATTCAGTGAGGCCTGTGCACTAAGACAGAGAGAAATTCAGTAGGCTGTGTCGCTAAGACAAAGAGAATTCAGTGAGGCTGTGTCATAAGACAGAGAGAGAATTCATGCGTGTGAGGCTTCGTGATTCGCTAAGACAGACGGAGAATTCAGTGAGGCTTGTGTCTAAGACAGAGAGAGGAATTCAGTGAGGCTTGTGTCAGCTAAGACAAGAGAATTCAGTGAAGCTGTGTCACTAAACAGAGAGAGAATTCAGTGAGGCTGTGTCACTAAGACAAGCAGAGAATTCAGTGAGGCTGTGTCCCTAAGACAGACGAGAGAATTCAGTGAGGCTGTGTCGCTAAGACAGGAGAGAGATTAGTGAGGCTGTGTCGCTAAGACAGAGAGAGAATTCAGTGAGGCTGTGTCGCTAAGACAGGAGAGAATTCAGTGAGGCTGTGTCGCTAGGACAGAGAGAGAAGTTCAGTGAGTGACTGTGTCGTTAAGACAGACAGAGAGAATTCAGTGAGGCTGTGTCGCTAAGACAGACGGAGAGAATTCAGTGAGGCTGTGTCGCTAAGACAGAGAGAGAATTCAGTGAGGCTGTGTCGCTAAGACAGAGAGAAGAATTCAGTGAGGCTGTGTCGCTAAGACAGAGAGAAATTCAGTGAGGCTGTGTCGTAAGAAGGAGAGAATTCAGTGAGGCTGTGTCGTAAGAAGACAGAGAGAATTCAGTGAGGCTGTGTCGCTTAAGACAGAGAGAATTCAGTGAGGCTGTGTCGCTGCAAGGATCAGTGAGCAGTGAGCAGAGAATTCAGTGAGGCGTGTCGCTAAGACAGAGAGAGATTCAGTGAGGCTGTGTCGCTAAGACAGAGAGAGAATTCAGTGAGGCTGTGTCGCTAAGACGGAGAATTCAGTGAGGCTGTGTCGTAGACAGAGAGAGAATTCAGTGAGGCTGTGTCAGTCAAGACAGAGAAAATTCAGTAGGCTGTGTCGACTAAGACAGAGAGAGAATTCGGTGAGGCTGTGTCGCTAAGACAAAGAGAATTCAGTGAGGCTGTGTTGCTAAGACAGAGGGATTTCAGTGAGGCTGTGTCGCTAAGACAGAGAGAATTTAGTGAGGCTGTGTCGTTAAGACAGAGAGAATTCAGTGAAGCTGTGTCGCTAAGACAGAGAGAGAATTCAGTGAGGCTGTGTCGCTAGGACAGAGAGAGAATTCAGTGAGGCTGTGTCGTTAAGACAGACAGAGAGAATTCAGTGAGGTTGTGTCGCTAAGACA
>CM065718.1:15335651-15338151 GCA_033310375.1 Conus canariensis
CAGTTTCACCTAGGACTTTCGTTTGATTCTTTACGAAGTGAAATATACAGCACGAAGGGTAAGGGCTAACACACACACGCACACACGCATGCACGCACGCACGCACGCACGCACGCACGCACACACACACAATTTGCATCGAATGTAACTGGATTCCATCTGAGGAAGAGGAATGAGAGGAGAGGCAGTGGCTCCAGTTCAAACCAAATGAATTCCAAGGCAAGTCTCACGAGTGTGATCATCTTCAAAACCATTATGTACGGCCAAGCTACCTGATCCTCGTTGAGAACCTGTATATTCATCGCATGCCATAGCCAGCCAGCCAATCAACGACGCCAGGCAGGGGAAAAAAGAAAGCGGTGGTTTTGAGCATGAAATTCCCCAAAGTTTAATAAGCATATATAAGGCTCCGCCGAAAAAACGTAGACAAACGAATCACAAGACAATCAAATAAAGCCTTACAAATACTTTTGAAAATGGGTTCAGATTTCCGCCTGCAGTAGCCTCCTTTTGCAGCTAGATCAAATTCCCAGCCGGGTGTTCCAAGTTCAAAACCGACGGGCGCCTGGTGCAAAATCCGGAGACCGTGCAGCCGATCCTGTGGATCGGTCGTCTTTAAATAGGACACGTGATCCTGTCCATGTGGGAAGGAGTGAAGCCTCTGCCATTGCAGCGGGCTGCTTGCTGATTATACACCCTGCTGTGTCTTTCACGTGTTATCGTTCTGGTGGTCCTAGGAGTAGTGCAAGGTATGTGTGTGTGACGGGGTCAGTATCTCAGTGACCCAGAAAAAAGTGCCAGTCATGCTTGATGTCATTCTTTATATTAGATATTATGGAATGAATGATATGCACTGGCCAAAGGGATAAAAAAAAAAAGGACAGAGATTAAATATCTCTGTGCGCCAAAAGAGGTTCGGCGCAGAAAGAAAGAAAAAAAAATTTCTTTTTTTTTCGGGGAAGAACTTTTAAATGGTATTTTGATTGGTTTTCATTGAAAGAAAGGAAGTCAGATGTGTGGTTGTGGGAGGGGGCGGGAGGGGGTGGGGGTGGGGGGGAGGGGGGGGGGCATGATTGTCTTTCCATGTGTGTTTATGTCGAGACCATCGTATAATATTCACTCTTATGGGATAGTTTGAAAGTGAGGGGGCGGAGGGCGGAAATTGAAAAAAAAAAAAGAAAGAAAAGAATTGTTGGTGATTCCGCAAGATTATAGACAAACAGAGAATAATAATAATAATAATAATAATAATAATAATAAATAATGAATACTTATATAGCGCCTATTCTCGGCTAGAGACCAAGCTCTAAGCGCTTTACAATCAACACTCTTTAGAATAACACCAAACACGACGCGTTTGGACCTCATAGGTCTTCTTCAGGTGAAACAAACAACGTTCAGGGTAATGAAAAACGAACACGTTCTTCGTTTTCATTGTCCTGAATGTTGTTTGTTTTACCCGAAGAGGTCCCTAGGTCGAAACGCGTCGTGTTTCGTCTTGTAATCTGTTTGTCAATGTTGTCCTGAGGAATCGCCACAATTCTCTTATGGGATACTTTTTTTCTGTCGGCAGTAACACCAAAGGGGCGTATGCTCATCTGTATCTGCAGTATTAAAAAAAAGGGGCGTATGCGTATGTTGAACCTGAAACACAACTTAACTCTTATGCGCTTTGGGCTCTTGCGAGGTAAAGCGCTCTATAAATATCCTTTTACATTACATACATTACATTACATTAGTGCATATGAATATGCGCAACTTTTTTTTTTCTTTTTCTTCTTCCCTTTTTTTTTCTTTTCCGACAAAGACAGATATTCGTATATATTATTTTACGGCAAGATGTATATTGCGGAATGACATTAAAAACAACAACCAACAACAAAAAACAAAAACAAAAACAAAAACAAAAAAACGAAGAGGGAAATGAAAGAAAGAAGGAAGGAAGGAACGATGGAAAGGGTGGGGAAGAGGATGAAGACAGAAGAAGAAAGAGAAGAATGAAGAACAGGACGGCAGAACAGAAGGAAAGACTGGCGGAAGAGAAAAGCGGAAAAGAGGAAGAAAAAAGAAAAAGAAACAACACGAAGTAAGAGAAAAATGACAGGGAAAAAAAGAAAGAAGGAAAGAAAAATGGAGGAATAAAAAAGACGACAGAGATAAAGGAAAAGAATAAGCAAGAAGACAAAAAAAAAGGAAGAAAGGAGGAACGGAGGGAGGGAGGAGGGAAAAAATGTAAGGAAAAAGAAAAGAAAGAAGAAAAGAGAGGAAGATGTTGAAAAAGAAAGAAAGAAAGGATGGGAAAAGTGAAGGTTGAAAGAAGGGCAGAAAGACAGAAAGAAAAGGAAAAAGAAATCAGGAAAGAAGGGGGAGAAAGGAAAGCGAGAACCTCATAAATGAGGAAAGAAAGAAAAGAAAAGAAAGAAAGAAAAAAAAAATGAAAAGAAAGGAAGGAAATGAAATAAAGCAAGGAGGAATGAATGGAGACGATGAAAGAAGACAG
>CM065718.1:15343151-15355651 GCA_033310375.1 Conus canariensis
TCGTTTTGTTGAGGAGATGGTAAATCCTTATGGGCTGAAGGTGGGAGGAGCAGATCCTGTCTTCTCCGGCCACAAGAGAGACACCGATGTGCTGTCAGCGAAAGGTTTAATATACAATATACACGCTTGCATGTCTTTTGTTTCCACGCCACCCTCCCCTCTCTCTTGTGAGTTGACTTCAACGCGGTGAGAGCCCTAATATGGCCCTTTGCGGTCGGCTGGGCTATAAGCAACATCACCTTACCTTCCCCTCTCTCCTCCTGCTCTTCTGCCTCAGAACTCATCTGCTGTCATTTCCCGCCAGTCTTTGAAAAAAAAAAAAGTTTAAAAAGTAGGTCGCAAAGTGAGGCGACTGCAGGCGGAAACTGAAACCAATTTTAAAAGGAATTTGACATAACTCCGCCTGTTAACAGGGACAAACGACTTACAAGAAAAAAAAGCACACACACACGACGCGTTTTGACCTCTTAGGTCTTCTCCAGGCAAGAGAGACAACACTGAAGATCACGAAAATGAACGAACAATCACTTATCTTCTCAAACTCGGCGCCAGATGGGCGTGAAAAATATAATCGATAATAATTTAATGTCTCCATAGCTCCCTCCCAGAAAGAAGAGAGAGAAAGCATCAATATATATATATATATATATATATATAATGCTGAACAATTAAGTAGTGGGGGAAAACAAGTGCAGGCTAACAATTCTTCAGTCATTATAGTAATGACTTAGCAAAGATTTGAACTTTTAGAAAAAAAAAATTGAAGATGAAGAAAATGGGGGGAATATATTATAAATATGAGAAACCCTTCACTAGCTGCCATCGCAATCCCTCTCGAAGGCACATCTATTTGTATTGCCTGCCCCTAGGCCTTTCGTCCGCTGGATCGGACTCATCAGGAAGACACGGCTAACTGTGTCTGTGCTCTTGGTGTCAAATAGAGACACACCACAGTCCATAATTCTGTGGTGTTCTCACCACCAAGGGTTCAAAAGAGAATGCAACAGCACCCCCGAAGCAGCCAGCGAAGGGTAGCAAATGGAACAAAACGAAAGTGTGGAGAGGAAAAAAGTTGCTGAAAGACTAAAAGCATTATGCACACAGTATAAGATGTAGGGGACAATCTTTGAGCCTATGCTTGAGGATCCATTCAAGGATACAAGGGAGATCAAAAGATGTGGAACAGTCTGAATGGTCAGCTCTGCTGTTCAATAACCCAAGCATTGTAAGTGGCTAAGAATTGTACAGAACAACCTTTACTTGGATCTCCTAAGAGATGCAATCTCCCACTGATTGACCAAACAATATAATGCTGAACAATTAAGTAGTGGGGGAAAACAAGTGCAGGCTAACAATTCTAACAATAATATATATATAATATATATATATATATATATTACGTGAAAACAGTGCACAGTGGACGTTCTTCTACGGACACGTGCCCAGTTTGGCTACCCAGTGGCCGGACCACAACGACTAGCTGGCCTCCCATGGATTATCACAAGAAACAAAAGCAGGGGTTACAAGCCAAATAAGAGGAGACAACCTGTTAACGAAAAGAAGCTAAAAACAAAACAAAAAAGAAAAAAAAAAAGAAAAAAATCCGTCAGTTGATTACTTTCCTACCCTATTTGCAGGGTTTCATTCCATTAATGAATAATGTTCTCTTACCCATAGCTATGAAGCCACTGCCAAAGAGAAAATCGTCAATTCCTGCAACAATGACGGATGAATGAAGCACAAAACACACGCCACGCGCGCGCGCGCGCGCATACACACACACACACACACACACACACACACACACACACACACACACACACACACACACACACACAGTGGGCAAGAGTACAGTAAGATAACCATAACACTAACATACAAAGTGTGTGGTCGAAGAAGGCAGCAGAAAAGAGAAACTTACCAGCACAGAATTTTCAAAAGGTGGCGCGCAATTTGCACCGAAAGAGACCCCCTCCCCTCCCCCCTCACCCCCTCCCGTCCCTTACCCGGGCATTCCATCATAGACCACTAATCCCCCACCCCACCCCACCCCATCCCACCCCCTCTGTCTGTTTATCACTGTGTTGGTCAGAAAACTGGAAAACA
Source organism: Conus canariensis (assembly GCA_033310375.1). Taxonomy (NCBI): domain Eukaryota; kingdom Metazoa; phylum Mollusca; class Gastropoda; order Neogastropoda; family Conidae; genus Conus; species Conus canariensis. Next base: position 15,345,258 of record CM065718.1, read on the forward strand.
GTATCCTATTCCGTGACCCTTCATGCCACGACACATCGCACAATGTAGCAATGCCACAATTACGACATGTGATGTAGTAATGCCACAATTACCACATGTGATGTAGAAATGCCACAATTACCACATGTGATGTAGAAATGCCACAATTACCACATGTGATGTAGTAATGCCACAATTACCACATGTGATGCAGCAATGCCGCAATTACCACATGTGATGTAGAAATGCCACAATTACCACATGTGATGTAGTAATGCCACAATTACCACATGTGATGTAGTAATGCCACAATTACCACATGTGATGTAGAAATGCCACAATTACCACATGTGATGTAGAAATGCCACAATTACCACATGTGATGTAGAAATGCCACAATTACCACATGTGATGTAGTAATGCCACAATTACCACATGTGATGCAGCAATGCCGCAATTACCACATGTGATGTAGAAATGCCACAATTACCACATGTGATGTAGTAATGCCACAATTACCACATGTGATGTAGTAATGCCACAATTACCACATGTGATGTAGAAATGCCACAATTACCACATGTGATGTAGCAATGCCACAATTACCACATGTGATGTAGCAATGCCACAATTACCACATGTGATGTAGCGATGCCACAATTACCACATGGATGTAGTAATGCCACAATTACCACATGTGATGTAGCGATGCCACAATTACCACATGGGATGTAGCAATGCCACAATTACCACATGTGATGTAGCGATGCCACAATTACCACATGGGATGTAGCAATGCCACAATTACCACATGTGATGTAGTAATGCCACAATTACCACATGTGATGTAGAAATGCCACAATTACCACATGTGATGTAGAAATGCCACAATTACCACATGTGATGTAGAAATGCCACAATTACCACATGTGATGTAGTAATGCCACAATTACCACATGTGATGCAGCAATGCCGCAATTACCACATGTGTGTAGAATGCACAATTACCACTGTGAGAAATGCCACAATTACCACATGTGATGTAGTAGAATGCCACAATTACCACATGTGATGTAGTAATGCCACAATTACCACATGTGATGTAGAAATGCCACAATTACCACATGTGATGTAGCAATGCCACAATTACCACATGTGATGTAGCGATGCCACAATTACCACATGGGATGTAGTAATGCCACAATTACCACATGTGATGTAGCGATGCCACAATTACCACATGGGATGTAGCAATGCCACAATTACCACATGTGATGTGTAACACTGCAGCAGTCTGGACAATAATGCGACAACTGTTAACACTGTTTGTGCTACATTCATAAACATGCTACCCTTTTCTTCCGGTACTAACAAATGTAACAACTCAGAAACCGTGCGACCGATGGCACTGTCTGACTTCGAACGAACGCAGATTAATTTACTTTGACTAATCAAGAAATAGTTTAATCCCCCCCCCCCCCCCCCCAAAAAAAAAAAAAAAAAAAAAAAAAGAAAAAGAAAAAAAAAAGAAGAAAAAAAGTAACAAATGTCTCTTCCACTCCATGTACATCTCGACACTCGCAAACATCATGCTGAATCAGTTCTGCAATAGTTTGTCAGAGTTTTAGAGAGAAAAAAATCAACAAAATATTAAAATTCTGAATTTTTTCCCCACCAGTTTTGCTATTTTGGAACTGACTCTTTGAAATTCCTGAAAAATCCGGATGGAGGGGATGCTTACGCATGCTACATTTTCATTAGTGCTCTGTGTTCAAGCTGTATATTCTCCTCACGTTAAACAGCAGTCTGAATATTAAACAGACATACGAAAATGCTGTACCACACAACACTACAAGTGCACGTCAGAGCCAGTAGCGCGGTAATTTAAAAACAAACAAACAAACAACAACCCTGCGCTTGATCTGACTGAAGACAAAAAGCTTCGAAATTCGCTGACATGGCACAGACATACAGACAGACAAACAGAGAAACGAGGAGATGAACACACACGCGCACACATCATTAACACAGAGTTTCACCGGCAAAATAACAGCGAGAAAGTATTTTTAGTATATTTTTACACCTGGACTGCGTAGACATTGTTTTCAAGCACACCTGACTCTGCCCCCGCATCTCTCTCTCTCTCTCCTCTCTCTCTCTCTCTCTCTCTCTCTCTCTCTCTCTCTCTGTCTGTCTCTCTCTCTCTCTGTCTGTTTCTCTCTGTCTGTGTGTCTGTCTGTGTGTCTCTGTCTGTCTGTCTCTCCCCCCCCCCCCCCTTCCTCTCTCGCTCGCTCGCTTGCTTTGCACACACCTTTTTCTTTCACGCATTAGAACATTAATAGTCTGAAATCCAAACTGTCTGATTCTACTGAAGAGAAAGTATGACTGCTGGATCTTGAAGGTAAAACACAGAACATTAAAAAGTACCTCGTAAAGGATCTTTTACAAACAAGGTACTTTTAAATGTCTGATTCTACTTTTTTCCATTTGCTTATTCCTTTGAGTTCATCTGTGTAGTGGAATCTTTCGTTCAGAATGTCAGTTATATTTGTCCTGACAACTGTGTATTCTATCTTTCGTTCAGACTGTCAGTTATATTTGTCCTGACAACTGTGTATTCTGTCAGACTGCAACAACATTGTCGGGTCCGGGGAGTCTCTCGGGTGGTGTCGTTTGTTTAATTAGGAAGAATATTTGTCCTTACATCATCAGTTAAAGGCTAACGTTGGAAATTTTGTGGTTTTTGTAATTGATAAACATTTATGTGGTATTTTGAAAGACGTGTTGCATGTATGTGCTTATGTCTTCCTAGAGGGCTCTAGATATTACGAATTTACAGATGTTGATGACCCTAATGGCCAACGTATGCCAGAATATTGTTTGGTTGAGCATGCACTTTCAACATACGACTAACATGTTCTTTTGTCTGGTGATATTAAATGTAGAAGTTCTAATGCCTCACAGAATTTTGAAAACGAGTTTGAATGTAGCTGTGTGTATAGAAGTCAACTTCTCAGTGTTGGCAATTAGTCATAAGACAATTTGGTGAAAGAATATGAAAAGTCACTGTCAAACAACTGGACTGCTTTGAATCTGAGTATTTTAAACGGCTGGTGTCATGTTGACCTTGACGGTTGCTACACTAATATAATAGGCTAATGCGTGGGTCAAACTTCTGCTAAGCGATGGCCACAAGACCCATTTCTTCAATTCTCTCATCTTAATCAGTAATTCTGTGTCCATCAGCTTAAAATCATGCGCGGTGAGGTCTCAAAACTTAGCGGATGTCGTGTAGCGTATTTGGACCAGTCCGCATGCAGTGACACATTGATGAAACTGAAACTGATCTGTATGCCTTTCTTGTGACTCTTGTTTGAGGTTCTACGCAATATTGAATCAAATCATTTACCTTTGGTTTTGTCTATAGACTTCCCGAAGGGAAAATTCTTATAAAACGGACATGGTGAATGAGCGTGCAGTAAGTTGAAAAGTTCGCGTGGGACCAAAACAGTGCTTAAAAGTTTCCTGAAAAAAAACCTAACAAAAGAGAACACTGCCAAAAACCAAAACAAAACAAAACAAAAACAGAATTACGCTAGTTGCTTAATTGATGTGGACATCAATTTGGCTCTATGTGAGTTTAGAATTTGTACGAGGGAGGCTACTGAATGCATGAAAAAGAATGTGACTGCTACTGGAAGACGAAAAAAATCAAAACAGCTTCGATGAAGAATGTAGATCCATGTATAGAAGGTTCGGAAAGCATCGAACCAAATCGTTGCTCTTAAAAGGATGATGACTGCTTTGCGCATTGTACTCTAAGAAGAGAATACAAATACTTGTTAAAAAGCAACAAAGAAACAATTAAATTGCCAAATACACAGTTAGTTGGTGGCTAGCATTGATTATCAGAAAACCTTTTGGAATGCTGTACAAAATACTCTACCTGAAAAGACATTTGTGAATAATCATATATATATATATATATATATATATATATATATATATATATATATATATATGGATAAGTGGTTTATACGCTTTAAAACACTTGCTTAAAAAGGATAATGCTAATGGAAGTGACGAACTTGCAGATCTGAATACTGATTATGATAATAGCAATTGGTGATGATGATGATGATGAGGATGATGATGATGAGGAGGAGGAGGACGATGATGATGATGATGATGATGATGATTTTAACCGGCCCATTTGTGAGGCTGAAGCATTCTTTGCTATCGGGCATTATATTTTAAAAAAAGTTACTGGCCCTGATGGAATAATTGACGAGATATGGAAATATTCTGTTAAAGTAATTACTCCTTTTTTGTTAGGTTCTTTGACGATTTTTTTAATCGTGGTATTTTTCCTGATAGTTGGATGAAATCAATCATCTTACTCTGTACCAAAAAGGAGAAAGTAATAATCCAGACGATTATAGAAGTATCACTCTCTGTAATGTTAGCAGTAAAATCTATAGTACGATTATAAAAGATAGATTGCAGGCGAGGGCTGAAGAGTATAATCTTACAGAGGAACATCAGGCGGGTTATAAACGAGGATATTCCTCTCTTGATAATTTTATTAACAGTTATATCCTGTGTTCAGAAACAGTTTCATGCAAACTATAATGGAAAATTATACGTTGTCACTATTGATTTCGAAAAGGCATTTGATTCTCTGAACAGAAACTTACCGTGGTCTGTATGATTTAAAATGGCATTTCAAGGAAACTGTTTCGTTGTGTTAAAGTATGTATTAGGGTCTTAATGCAAGTAGAAGCCGTACATCAAAACTGACTAAAGTTGTTCATTGTACAGCTGGTGTAAAGCAAGGCGATGTTCTTAGTTCTGTTTTGTTTTCTTTGTTCATTAATGAGTAAGCAATTAATGCTATTGAAAAGGGACAACACGGTGTATGCCTTTTGTTAAATACTTTAGAACTTTTCATACTATTATTAGGTAATGAATGGTGCTGTCCTTTGTCAGAAACTGTTGTTGGTCTTCAAAATCAAGTTAACAGTTTGCATGAAGTGACGTTATCTGTTGGTCTCAAGATTAATATAGACAGAAGTAATATTACTGTGTTTAGAAAAAGCGGTTATTTAAGTGCTAGGGAAAAGTGGCAATCGGATGGAAAGAATCATTTGTTACTGATTAAAGTTGACACGCATGGATGCGCACAGGTTATCCAGGAAAGCTTATGTAATGTTATTCAGTCTAGACGAGAGGGGAACGAACACATGGGTGTCAAATGTTCATGTGTCTTTTTGAATTTGACTTTGGGTTGGTTTGGTTAAATCAAGGTGTGAAAGAAGTACGAAGCTTTCCAGAGTTTTTAATCAAAGACTTATTGGCTTTTATGCCAGGAATGGAACCACAATATTCAGGACAACGACATGTTTAATACATATTGCACATTTGATCATAATTCACATTGTATGCAAACGTATTTGTTGATTGGTATAGACATTTAAAATTTGTAATGACCAAGTCTCGCTTTGAGATATCAGATTTAGCAATACATTATTTTCGTCACAGAAATTATCATATACTCTCAGTTGGTATGTCCACTTTGTAAAAATAAACGATTAAGGTGAATTGTACTTTGTTTTATATTGTCCTGTTTCCTTTAATCACAAAACAAATAAAAGTAGCAAAATCCTAGTGAAGCCCTAATGCTTTCAAATTGAACGTTTTGATGACGTTGCATTATAATAGTGTCATCAAAATTTATCAATATACTTATATCAAGGCCTTTCAGATGAGAGACTACGCAAGATCATGATACTATTTTGTTTGTCTGGTTATGTTTATAATAATGTGAATTAGTTGTTTATAATGTACACACCCGAGGCGCACTGTCTTTCTATGAAGAAACAATTGTCGTTGTTATTCTCCCCCCCCTCTCTCTCTCTCTGTCTGTCTTGTCACTCTGTCTGTCTATCTGTCTGTCTGTCTGTCTGTCTGTCTGTCTGTCTCTCTCTCTCTCTCTCTCTCTCTCTCTCTCTCTCTCCCGTGTCTGTCTTTTCAGAATACTCCCATAGCACACACACACACACACACACACACACACACACACACACACACACACACACACACACACACACACACATCTGCTCAGTAAGTTGAAAGCTTAAAACACGAATCAAGAAGCTACCATATGGTGCTTACACACACACACACACACACACACACACACACACACACACACACACACACACACACACACACATACACAAACACATGCGCGCGCGCGCGCGCACACACACACACACACACACACACACACACACACACACACACACACACATTTATAGAAAAGGAAAGACAAAAAAAAAAAAGGTTTGTGACTTCCGACAGGAGAAAATGGCGGATTGACTAATAAGACGCATACCACAGCAGGCAGGAAACAAGACAGACTGTCCTGTGAGAAGAGCCACCCAAATCAATACATGCACGCGCACCCACGCCTGTACGCATGCACACAAGTACACGCATGCACACACAGCGAACCACACACCCACAAACCTCCGCACACCATTGTCTAAATACAAACAGGAACACAGACACACAGACACAGAGACACACACACACACACACACACACACACACACACCACACACACACACACACACACACACACCACAAATTCACACAGTAGTTCATCACACACACACACACACACACACACACACACACACACACACACACACACACACACACACACGCACGCACGCACGCACGCACGCACGCACGCACGCACGCACGCACGCACACACACACACACACACACACACACGTTCATCAAATACACTTTACAAACCTGTTAAAACGTTAGACGTCTACCAGTAAAAGTGTTGCATGTTTAAAGACCTATGCAGTTGTGGGTCTGTACCAGTATTCCATGTTGAAAGAGTTGTGCAGCTTCATCTATTGCAGTGAAAGTGTTGTAATGTTGAGTGTAAGATCGATTCTACAAAAAAAAAGATTCAATTTTAATGTCTTGTTCAATGCCCGACTTATGTTTATGAAAGTGTTCCAGGTTTAAGGACTTGTTGGCGTTAGCTCTATAACATACACTTTAGTGTGCCAGGTTTTAAGAGTTCAGCATAAGTTTATACATGCATGGGGAAACAGTTCCATATTCAAAGTCTTTTTTTTCCGTACCATACTGATTACTATTCCCTGCCTCGTCTAAGATTTCCCTTCATTCTTTTAAAACCGAGGTTGCTTGTATTTTCACTGTTCGTACGTCTGTTCGTTTGACTTATTCAAGATTAAAAAAGGCAGTGCCAGTACTGAAATAATGATAATCTGTGTTTAATCATTTCTTCAGTTGTTGTTGCTATGTACTTGTATCAGGGACAGGGCATATATGCAAGCTTGGAACATCCTTTGGGGGAGGGCGGGGGGGGGGGGGTGGTCTCTTTGTTTGTTCAGTGTTCCTTGTGTTGGCAATTCTGCTGGGCGATTTGGTGTCGTAAGCAGCATTCGTTGGGGCGTGTAACTTTTCCATCAGAAGAGCAGACGCTACCCTACTAGTTCGTTACTTTACAGACTGAAGTAGTAAAAGCGTTTCATGTTTATACATCTGTTTAGCATTAGACCTATACCTGTAAAAGTGCTTCATGTTAAAGGCTTCGTCAGTGTGAGACCTACACAGGTAACAGTGTCTCTTGTCACAGCCCAGTTCAGTATTAGACCCACATCAATAATGGTGTTCCATTTGTGTAAAAAGACGTTTCAGCGTCAGACATATGGCAGTGAAAGAGTTCTATGTTTAAAACCGTGTTCAGTGTTTAGACTTTGGACAGTAAAATGTTCCACATTTAAAGCCTTGTTGAGTGTTAGATCTATGACACTGAAGGTATCCCCACGATTCATTCATTTTTTTTTTTTAGTGTTAGGCCATGTACAGTTGAAATTGTATACATTTCAATTTTTCTTCGGTGTCACATTTGAGACGTTTTAAGTATTCCATGTTTAAAACCTTGCTCGGCATCAAAATTCAGACAGTCACAATGTTCCATATTTAAAATCTTGTTCAGTGTAAAACCTTGGACAGACAAATTGCAGCTTAACTTTTTCTCCCACCCCACCCCTACCTCTCTGTGGATACAGCTTATTTGCTCCATTTCGCTGAGCGACAAAAAGAAGCGAGCGGTTTATTCGATATTTTAATTACATATACCAAACCCAATAATGAATAAACTCGTTACCCCTTTCGTGCTCATTACAGGGCGGATTAGTGAGTGAAGGTCGGGGTGAGGGTTTAGTGAGGGAGGGTCGGGGTGGGGGTTTAGTGAGGGAGGGTCGGGGTGAGGGTTTAGTGAGGGAGGGTCGGGTGAGGGTTTAGTGAGGGAGAGTCGGGGTGAGGGTTTAGTGAGGGAGGGTCGGGTGAGGGTTTAGTGAGGGAGAGTCAGGGTGAGGGTTTAGTGAGGGAGGGTCGGGGTGAGGGTTTAGTGAGGGAGGGTCGGGGTGAGGGTTTAGTGAGTGAAGGTCAGGGTGAGGGTTTAGTGAGGGATGGTCGGGGTAAGGGTTTAGTGAGGGAGGGTCGGGGTGAGGGTTTAGTGAGGGAGGGTCGGGGTGAGGGTTTAGTGAGGGAGGGTCGGGGTGAGGGTTTAGTGAGGGAGGGTCGGGTGAGGGTTTCAAAAAATTTCATACTCCTTACTGCCTGGTGGCAGTCTTCAACAAGTAAACGTGAAAAGTATTCACATACAAGACGAAAATCGACTTTAGACGGGTATAAACAGAAAATCCTTTTCAGTAAACAGGATTAAAAAATTCCCATCACAGTCAATGAAGATTTAAATATTTCAACTTTCTCTTTTCTTATCCTCCACCCCCTACACCCCCCTCCCCTCCCCCCCCCCCCCTCCCCATCCCCATTCTTATCCAGCCCCCTTCTTTCGACATGCCTGTGAAGTCACTTTCATAGTGACCGCTAATGCGTTTAGCTGCCTTTGTTTGTCCTTCTTCATCCTATTTGGCTCTTTTCCATTATCTTTCTGTTGGTTCGTCCCACGTCCATGACTGGAAAAGTCCAAATGGTCGAGGCTCGGCATTTCAATCTTTGTACCCTGCGTTTGGCGGGTCCGCATCTCAACATTTATTTTCATGTTTCTGACTTTCGCTTAGAGTTATGCCACGCTGAAACAGCCTACGGACGGTAATAACGATGACGATGACCGAGTCATTGGCCAGCGAGAGTGATCCCCCCATGGTCTCTCCTTCTCATGACAGCTTTCTTCGACTTGCTGACACCAAGCGACCTTGATAGCAGCTCGTACAAACTCGCTCACCGACTGTCAGACAGACATCAATAATGCATAGCCTTCTGTCACAGGGCTGTACCACTCGTGTCCTTGAGAAAGCTTGGTGGTGTTCCTTGCTTTCAACAAAAAGTGCCATGAATATAGGCAGATTATTTTTGTTTTGCAGGTTTGTGTGGGGGAGATGGGGGGGGGGGGTGGGGGGTGGGGGAGGGTGGGGGGGGGGGGGGGCGGGGGCGGGACAAACATTATGATAAAACGAGGGCATAAGTTTTGAAATTTGAAAATTGCGCCTCAGATACAATCTCTCTGTCTCTCTGTCTGTCTGTCTGTCTGTCTCTCTCTGTCTCTCTCTCTCTTTCTCTCTCTCTCTCTCTCTGTCTAGAAGTGTGTGTGTGTGTGTGTGTGTGTGTGTGTGTGTGTGTGTGTTGTGTGTGTGTGTGTGTGTGTGTGTGTGAATTTGTCCAGTAAATGGATGTCAGCGACGTACCGATCCAGATCCAGATCCAGATACATATCAAATGACTGCTACACTGTATACAATTACGATCTTCTTCAACATATCTTTTCTCCTGTTTTATCTCACCGTGGAAGTTGAGATTGCTTGTATACACATACTGTATGATTTCGAAAACTGTTATGCATACTGCGTGCGAAATGATTTGTTGTTCATGAAGAAAAAAGTCATAATTCAGAAAGAAACAAAATAGATTGATATACTGGAGATCAGAGATACTCGCCAAGGTCGACGGGATATCAACGATATCAATCTTTCGATCCGTACCCAGATCACAATGTGAAGAAGAAAAATAAAATGAAACGAAGAAAGTGGGAGAAAAGACCTGACCGGTTGCATGTATTTTTTTTTCTGTAATTCATCATTTACATTCCCGTCAGCGAGTCACTTCGAAGGGAAAAGCAATAACATTTTCCAGCCAGAGACAGTAATAGCAAGTCTGAAAGAGTTAATCTCCGTAAATTCAGTTTTAAAAGGAGGTGGAAAAAATCTACGCTTGTGTCAGTTTAAATATTCCACAAAAATGTAGGGCTTCACAGATAATTACCAGTTCTTCATCACCGACGTCGCACTGCTCATGTTCAGTGGAAAAGTCCTATTGCTGAACAAATCCTGGATCCGTC
>CM065718.1:15360651-15363151 GCA_033310375.1 Conus canariensis
ACACACACGCGCGCGCGCACGCACACACACATATGCACACACACACACGCACGGGCTCATATACAAATGTACACACACACGCGCGCGCGCGCACACACACACACACACACAAACACATACACACACACATATACACACACACACACACAAACGCGCGCGTGCGCGAGCGAACATATACACATACGCACACGCGCATGCACGCGCGCAGATCTCTTTTTTTTTTCGTAAAATGTCAATGGTCTGTGCTCTGAAGTTTATGTTTTACTTTTGTTTGTCTTCTTGAGATTGTTGAAGATCGGCATGACACTGATTTTTCCCCCCTGGATTTCAGGGACATTGTAAATCTGTTGTGAAGCTAACTAAACATGGGAGGAGATCGCGTGGAATCATACATCTTGTCAGGGATAAACGGACTTCTTTCGTACGCAGTTTAGATATCACATATGTACGTTTGTCGGTTTATAAACGATTGTTTGGATGCCCGCATAGCGTTTTCAAGTGTGCGTGTATGTTGTACTAGAGAGGTCTCTTCTTCTACTGATACTTTAATTACGATCAAGGAATAGCTTACTTGACGGACTTGTTAAGACAGATAGAAGATATTTACACCATTATCTGTGGTGATATAAACAGCCGAGTCTCTCATATTTTCCCATCGTATCCTGTGTATGGCAACCCTTCAAAACCCTTCAAAAGTAATAATATGCTAACTTGTGTGACCGACATACTCAACAAGTTACATGTGCTAAAAGTTATTGTAAATGTTTGTTGAATACGTGCACTATGTTGGATTTGATTACACGAAATGCTCTGTGTAAAGGCGATCGGCAAGGCTGCTCTTTATACACAAGCGAAAATGGAAGCAGGGTGAACGAATATTTTACTTTACCTGATGATTTTTACGACCTTTTGTGTGACGTGTAGCTGACTGATTCGAATCTGAAAATATTCCTGTTGAATACTGCATCGCTTTTCGTCCTGATAATTCATATAAAACTGCAGATAGTAATGGTGTACAGGTAATACAAACGTTTTTGAGGAGTGATGAATATAGTAATACCTTTTTATGTCATGAAGAAATTCCAAGTTGAATTACAAAATGTCCTCGAATTGATTGATGTTAACATTAATGATGGACTGGATTTGTTTTTCATAACGGTATTCGAGAGTGCCGCATGTACGAAATTGATTATTCAGGTAGATAATGGCAGTTGTAGGTAGGATTGGTTTGGAAAAAACAAACAAAAAACAACAACAATAGAACTCACGTGCACCGATCACTAAGAGCATTTCGTAGATCATTAAAGCAGAATGATAACGGTGATAGGGGAGATAAACTTGAAGACGACAGAAATAAGTATATTAAAACAGAAAACACATTTTTACTTTAGAAATGACGAAAAAAAAATTAATAAGAATACATTAGAAAAGTGACTGGCACGCTGTAATGATCAAAAAGAGCTTTGGACGTGCATGTCTGACTATTTCGTTGAAAAAGAAACAACCAAAGAATAATTCACGTTCAGATAACTGGCTTCAACACTGTAAAGCTTTGTTGGATAAAGATTCGTCACAAAGTAGCAGCGATAGCTCGCCCGAAGTTGATGATAAATACATGAATCGTCTACTTTCTCTGAAAATGTTCAAATAGAATTTTGAGGAAAAAAAATCCCTCGAAGCGGCTGGATCTGATGGAATAATCTGTGAGTTTTGAAAAACTCCTTGTGAAAAATATGTTTTACTTTCTTACGATAGTTTAACACGTTATTCATATGTGGTTTTTTTCCCTCTGAAAGTTGGTGTGAATCTGTGACCCTTCCACTTTATAAGAATGGTAACGTTGATCATGCCAATAACTATAGAGACATTTCACTGTCAATTAATTAATTAAAGACTATAGGAATATGTCGAGAATAACTGGTGATCATCAAACGGGCTTTAAGCATGGGTATTCAATTATTGGTCATATGTTTACTCTTATGGCTCTGATTCAAGAACAGTTTTCTCTTAATCGCAAATTGTATGTAGCATTTATTCACAATGAAAAAGCGTTTGATTCGATCAACAAAATTTAACTTGGCCTATTTTATTGACCCCCCCCCCCAAAAAAAAAAAAAAAAAACCAAATCAAGGGAAATTTTTAAAATGTGTCAGAAGCATGTACACTATTGTCAAAACAAGAGTACGCTGTGGTAGAAAAATCACTAATTACATAAATCATTCCAGAGGTGCGAAACAGGAAAATGTCTACAGCCCTGCTCTCTTGTCCTTTGTTCATGAACATGCCGGTAGTAGAAGTAATAAATAATGTAAGATACGGTGCTAGATTTACCGTAGATTACATGGAGCTGTCATCTTATCGCTTGGTGATGACGTACTAAATCGTTTGAAGACTTCAGCTGACCGAATGTAATCGAGGATTAGCTGGGAAAAGCGGAATATAATTTTAGGAAAGGGAGGACACTCGTCAGCAAGGGAAAGAAGGAACAGTGATATTGCA
>CM065718.1:15368151-15370651 GCA_033310375.1 Conus canariensis
GATTTTTCTTTTTTTTTTTTTTTTTTTTTGGGGGGGGGGGGGGGGGGGTTCCTACTCTGCTTGGTTTTGATATTGTGCATGTGAGCTCCGATCTAAAACTCTACAGGCAAATGAAGACGGACAGAGCAATATTGTGACGAACATGCAGCATACAAATTGATGCATAAAACCAGAAATGTAACTCACTCTCTCTCTCTCTCTCTCTCTCTCTCTCTCTCTCTCTCTCTGTCTCTCTCTCTCTCTCTGTGCGACGGCGCGCGCGCATATGTGTGTTGTTGTGTGTGTGTGTGTGTGTGTGTGTGTGTGTGTGTGTATCTGTCTGTCTGTCGGTCTATCTGTCTGTCTGTCAGTCTATCTGTCTGTCTGTCGGTCTATCTATCTACCTATCTGTCTATCTGACTGTCTATCTCTTTCTCTCTCTCTCTCTCTGAATCCATAACTCTGTCTGTCTGTCTGTCTGTCTCTCTCTCTCTGTCTCTGTCTCTGTCTCTCTCTCTCTGTGTATGTGTGTGTGTGTGTGTGTGTGTGTGTGTGTGTGTGTGTGTGTGTGTGTGTGTGTGAAGTGTACTATGAAGTGGTTCATCAGCTGCTATAAAACTCGGAAAGTGTGTGTGTGTGTGTGTGTGTGTGTGTGTGTGTGTGTGTGTGTGTGTGCGTGCGCGCGCGCGCGCGCGTGTGTGTGTGTGTGTGTGTGTTCCCATAAACCCACTTTGATTTTGCATTAATCCCAGCAAATGTGAAACGTCGGCTATATTTTGTTATATCAAGTAAACCTAAACAGCTGATTCAGAACATTAAAAAAAAATCACGAGCAAATTAAAGTAAAATCATTGTTTTGAAATGTCGAAAACAAAACTTAACAACAACAACAATAAAAAAAAAAATACCCACTGTACTACATTGTAGTTTTCCTTTAAAGAAAAGCTTTGCTGCCAAAATGCTACATAGAAACATTGCATTCTCTCTCTAAGTTATAACGTTCTTAAAATGCAGTTTAAAAAGTGAAGAACCCAGTTTTGAAATGTAAACGTATGGTGTGTGTGTGTGTGTGTGTGTGTGTGTGTGTGTGTGTGTGTGTGTGTCTGTCTGTCTGTCGGTCTATCTGTCTGTCTGTCAGTCTATCTGTCTGTCTGTCGGTCTATCTATCTACCTGTCTATCTGACTGTCTATCTCTTTCTCTCTCTCTCTCTCTGAATCCATAACTCTGTCTGTCTGTCTGTCTCTCTCTCTCTCTGTCTCTCTCTCTCTCTGTGTATGTGTGTGTGTGTGTGTGTGTGTGTGTGTGTGTGTGTGTGTGTGTGTGTGTGAAGTGTACTATAAAGTGGTTCATCAGCTGCTATAAAACTCGGAAAGTGTGTGTGTGTGTGTGTGTGTGTGTGTGTGTGTGTGTGTGTGTGTGTTGTGTGTGTGTGCGTGCGCGCGCGCGCGTGTGTGTGTGTGTGTGTGTTCCCATAAACCCACTTTGATTTTGCATTAATCCCAGCAAATGTGAAACGTCGGCTATATTTTGTTATATCAAGTAAACCTAAACAGCTGATTCAGAACATTAAAAAAAAATCACGAGCAAATTAAAGTAAAATCATTGTTTTGAAATGTCGAAAACAAAACTTAACAACAACAACAACAATAAAAAAAAATACCCACTGTACTACATTGTAGTTTTCCTTTAAAGAAAAGCTTTGCTGCCAAAATGCTACATAGAAACATTGCATTCTCTCTCTAAGTTATAACGTTCTTAAAATGCAGTTTAAAAAGTGAAGAACCCAGTTTTGAAATGTAAACGTATGGTGTGTGTGTGTGGTGTGTGTGTGTGTGTGTGTGTGTGTGTGTGTGTGTGTGTGTGTTTGTGTGTGTGTGTGCGTGCGTGTGTGTGTGTGTGTGCATATGTGTGTGTGTGTGTGTGTGTGTGTGTGTGTGTGTGTGTGTGCTCTCTGCCTCTCTCTCTCTGTCTCTCTGTCTCTGTCTCTGTCTCTCTCTCTCTCTCTCTCTCTCTCTCTCTCTCTCTCTCTGTTGAACGTTTTGTGATTTATAGCGGTTAGTCATGTTTAAGTTAGTTGCTAGTCACGCTTAGCGGGGCAAGGGCCGGATGAAAAAACAACAACATAGATCTGCTTACCTGTTACCCTTGGAAATAAAGATTATCAATCAATCAATCTCTCTCTCTCTCTCTCTTCTCTCTCTCTCTCTCTCTCTCTCTCTCTCTCTCTCTCTCTCTCTCTCAGGAGAACTGAGAGCTTATATTAAAGTGCGGACAATAGATATAGCGAAAAGAGAAGATGTCGCTGTCGTGTTATTATCATCAGATGACGAACTTGTAATTAAATCAGTTGCGAAATTTATCGCGGAAGCAGTGAAAATTAGACAGATGAAGGATAGTGAAATGCAAGATAATGCATTATAAGAGATATATGAATGAATAATATCATTTATCGCATGTGGGAGAGATCAGTAAAATACAATGTCATCATTTAATTGGGTGGGTGGTCGAGTCAGTCTTACG
>CM065718.1:15385651-15395651 GCA_033310375.1 Conus canariensis
GTCATTACGGCAAAAGTATAGCTTGAAGGCGGTAGAAGAACTAGTGATGCTCCATGTGTTATTTGGGTAGTTGTGAACATGTTTCTCAAAGAGACACGGATGCAATTGATAGTCGAATCATTGATTTGAAGATTTTCAAAACTGTAAAGTCTCTTGATCTTGGAAGTGGAAACCCTACTGCTGATCTATGGAGAGAGAGAGAGAGAGAGAGAGAGAGAGAGAGAGAGAGAGAGAGAGAGAGAGAGAGAGACGCTATAAGGTCATCTTTCACAACCACCTGCACTTTGAAACTCATCAGTGTTTTGCAGTCGTCGCCATGACGTCAGACAATCCTAGGCGTCACCGAAACCGTAAGAAGTCAACTTGCCATAAAAGCTAAGAGGACCTGAAGCAGCAAGACCTTCTGTGGATCACTGTACACAATGCCTGTAACTCAGTAATGGCTGACATTTCCATCGAGGGGAAAAAAAACCAACAACAACAGAAAATCAATGACTGAGACTGATACTACCATCCGTAGCGGTAAAGGAGCTGATCGATGTTCCGACGCTGTCGTACCACAAGTGTACCGACCAACGACCCGACCTAGCCAAGTGCTTTAGTTCAAGTTTGTTGATGCATAGTAATCAATACTGTTATACATAAAAAATGAAACTCGCAGTTGTTCATGACGTGTTTCTGTCCAGCTCCACTGGTTGATTTCCCCGTCCTTACAGCTTTATTTGACAAAAGGTTGAAGTTTGGTTTTATCATGA
The DNA here is from genome assembly GCA_033310375.1 of Conus canariensis. Classification (NCBI taxonomy): domain Eukaryota; kingdom Metazoa; phylum Mollusca; class Gastropoda; order Neogastropoda; family Conidae; genus Conus; species Conus canariensis. The sequence continues at coordinate 15,386,407 of CM065718.1, forward strand.
CAAACCTGCCGGCCACAAAGGACCTTTCCAGGGCCCTAAACACACACAGGAATCACGGTCCTGTCTTGTGAAAACAAAACAGACAAACAAACAAAGACAATATCTACATATAATACTGGAAATGAAGAACATGGTAGCTAAAATTATTGATATCCCTTAAGCGGGTAAAATCAAGACTGAGCTGAGAGTGTCAGCCTTTCTGCTTTATCTTTCAAGAATAATGAACAGATGAAAAACATCTCATTGTACATTTCAAAACGGAGTGACTGAGGGCGGAAAATGAAGCAAGGTTTAGAAAGAGAGGGGGTTAGTTACCGCCAAGGACACAGACAAACAAAGAACAGGACAAAACACAATGCATTTCGACCTCTTGGATCTTCTTCAGGCAAAAACAAATAACACTTTGGACAGTGAAAACGAAGAACGAGAAACCACTTGTCTTCTCATATTAAATGGCATTTTGATCTTGCGCCGAATATGAGAAGATAAGTGGTTTCTCGTTCTTCGTTTTCACAGCGTACACAGTCTCTGTGCAGTCTCACTATCCACGTGACAGATGACGACAATTTGATGACATGCTATCAATTGTAACCCGAGCAAACGGTGTAAAGGATTTTTAATTGAAACAAAAAAAAAAAAAAAGGACGAGAGAACGGGTCAGAAAGGCATGACAAAATAGAGTAGCTGACAGTGAGAAAATACAAAATTAATAAACTAGACTCAAAGAGAGACAACAAGAGGATGTAATTAATTAAGTTCCAAATCTGGCATACGTCAAGGTATTCTCTGTGACCACTGTCGATGAAGTCATCAGTGAATCTGTTGTGGGTAAACTTTCAGCCATGTTTTATGTTTAAAAAAAATCTTTTACAGCTGTGCCTTTTCGTGTCTAAATCACCGTGTAGACAAAAGACATGAAACTCACGAGAAGAAAAATAAGTCACGTTATTTTTCTGCTGGTGTGGTTCTTAAAACGTTTGAAATAAAAAGAAAAAAAAATTAACCTTAGCCCTTAGTTTGCAGAGTTTCATTGTTTACCAGTAACCAGTCTCTCCAGACTCAGAGGGCATGAACTCCGTGCCAGTCTTTGACCAACAGTGTTTCACTGCGTCGAGCGTTCAACACCGATGTCGACACACCTGATACTGAACATAAGTCAGACGGCGCTGCCACCATGAATCTCGTTATTTCCTGGGAGGATGTTGAGGTACTTTTACCATCATTTCTATCCCTTCATCTGCATTTTCTCAGTGGCTGACCGACCGAATTTCCGGCTAGTTGTTGCATGTTCGAGTCCAGTTGACAGTAAACATAACGCTCAGTCTTTTCGTGCAGTTGACAGTCAACATAACGCTCAGCCTTTTCGTCCAGTTGACAGTAAACATAACGCTCAGCCTTTTCGTGCAGTTGACAGTAAACATAACGCTCAGCCTTTTCGTCCAGTTGACAGTCAACATAACGCTCAGCCTTTTCGTGCAGTTGACAGTCAACATAACGCTCAGCCTTTTCGTCCAGTTGACAGTAAACATAACGCTCAGCCTTTTCGTGCAGTTGACAGTAAACATAACGCTCAGCCTTTTCGTCCAGTTGACAGTAAACATAACGCTCAGCCTTTTCGTGCAGTTGACAGTCAACATAACTCTCAGCCTTTTCGTCCAGTTGACAGTGAACATAACTCTCAGCCTTTTCGTGCAGTTGACAGGAAACATAACGCTCAGCCTTTTCGTGCAGTTGACAGTCAACATAACGCTCAGCCTTTTCGTCCAGTTGACAGTAAGCATAACGCTCAGCCATTTTGTGCAGTTGACAGTCAACATAACGCTCAGCCTTTTCGTCCAGTTGACAGTCAACATAACGCTCAGCCATTTTGTGCAGTTGACAGGAAACATAACGCTCAGCCATTTCGTGCAGTTGACAGTCAACATAATGCTCAGCCATTTCGTGCAGTTGACAGTCAACATAATGCTCAGCCATTTTGTGCAGTTGACAGGAAACATAACACTCAGCCATTTCGTGCAGTTGACAGTCAACATAACGCTCAGCCATTTTGTGCAGTTGACAGTCAACATAACGCTCAGCCATTTCGTGCAGTTGACAGGAAACATAACGCTCAGCCATTTCGTGCAGTTGACAGGAAACATAACGCTCAGCCATTTCGTGCAGTTGACAGGAAACATAACGCCAGCCATTTCGTGCAGTTGACAGTAAGCATAACGCTCAGCCATTTCGTGCAGTTGACAGTAAGCATAACGCTCAGCCATTTCGTGCAGTTGACAGGAAACATAACGCTCAGCCATTTCATGCAGTTGACAGTAAGCATAACGCTCAGCCATTTCGTGCAGTTGACAGTAAGCATACCGCTCAGCCATTTCGTGCAGTTGACAGTAAGCATAACGCTCAGCCATTTCGTGCAGTTGTCAGGCAACGTAACGCTCAGCCATTTCGTGCAGTTGACAGGCAACATAACGCTCAGCCATTTCGTATAGTTGTCAGGCAACATAACGCTCAGCCATTTCGTGCAGTTGACAGTAAGCATAACGCTCAGCCATTTCGTGCAGTTGACAGTAAGCATAACGCTCAGCCATTTCGTGCAGTTGACAGGCAACATAACGCTCAGCCATTTCGTGCAGTTGACAGGCAACATAACGCTCAGCCTTTTCGTCGCTCCTCTTAGCATGCCGTTGTTGTGAATCAGTGTAGTGCTACAAACCTAGGTTCCCTTTCCCCACTGTCTTATGATGATCATCTGTCACCGTCGTATCATTTCAAATGGGGTGTGGGTATGAAATCGGAGTCCAACCTAACCTAACCAAAAATTTTCGTACTGGAAACGTCAGATGAATACCTCGCTTTGACAAAATATTTTGATCATTCCGTGAAAGTGTTTTTTTTTTTTTTTCTAAAGTTTTGGTGGTTCAATCCCGTGTCTGTCTTCAAGGAACTGGCTGTTCTCTATTTTCGTGGTTGCAATTTAAAAACTGACAGCTAGGCATTTTTTTGTCTGGACAAGACAGAGATGGTGGAGACTAGGGTATGGCTACCCACATGTACCCTCTGCATGACATTTATCTAATCCCATGGCACGAACATGCTTTTAAGTGATGTCTTTTCAGGCTAAAGAACGCCATTAGTCAACAAAATTATTAATGTGCTTATTGTTAAGAATATTTCACACGCGTAATCAAGTAGTTGCCCTGGATGTTTACAATCAATACACACACACATCAATCAACGTAACAAATAAACAAAAGCAAACAGTAACGCACTCGCATGTCGCTCAACATGCAGTCATACCACCACCAAACACCTCACCTTCTCACTCACTCCTTATAAACCACACAACATGCACCTAAACATACATATTAAACCACCGTATTATGAATACTTGCGTGTCTGCATGTAGATGTATATATAAGCGTTTGTTTGAAACATTTTGTGAATCAAACTACAATAAATAAATAAATAAATAATAAATGAATAAGTGAATTAAATAAACAAATAAATACATAGGTGATATTGACAATCTCTCATGACAACCTATGGTAACTACATCCATACTGATTTTATTATGGATGTTCAACGGAGATTCTAGGAAACAGATAAGTAAATAAACAAACAAACACAAACAAACGAACAAATAAATAAATAATATTCACTATCCCCCATGACAACCTACAGTAGTGACGTCATATGCACACTGACTTGATTGTGTATGTTCAGCGAAGATTCTCGGCAATAACTAACTAACTAACTAACTAAAATGGAATAAAGAAATGAATAAGTAGGTAAAGAAAGAAAGAAAGAAAGAAAGAAAGAAAGAAAGAAAGAAAGAACTGCTGACGAAAGAGATGTGGAATTTGAAAAGAGACATGTTTCGAAGGCAGAGAAGGTTTCCAGATTATCATATTCAAGTTCATAAGATTCTTCGTCACCTGTTTGATCCTGTCACTCCTAAAAAAAAATACTGAATTGGAAGCTGAAAAAAGGGGACATAGAAACTAACAAAGATGTCAAATATCACTCATTTGACTTCAGGCATACTTTTTCATTTTTAGAAATAAATTAATCTCTGCATGAAAATTTATTCCATAAGAATGCTTCGTAAATGCATGTAAAAATCACGTAAACATTCTTTCAAAAAAAGGTATACTCCAGGAATTTTGAGGTTCAGATTAAGATTAAGATTAAAATTATAGTCCCGTCAACAGCAGAGGTTATCTCAGGACTGTCACCACGTTTCAAACTACCACGTATACATGTTAAAAAAGGATTAAAAGCAAAACCTTACCCAACCCATTAAAACAAGATTAAAAGAACCAATCCTAGGATTAAAAACCAACACGTTGAAATCACTAACTGTAATCTGCAAAAATCAACACTGGGTATAGAAAATCTAACAACACCAAATTCACACACGATGAAATAAATTCACTTCTTTTAGGAAGTTAAAAATATTGTCAGGGGGAACATCACGGAAAAGAATCTTCATATTATCTGCAGTGTAATGTTTCCTTCTAATGTCGTATAAATCCCAGCAGTCTAAAAGAATATGTTGGACAGATATCTGACTATCACAGGCAACACAGAAAGGCGGGTCTTCTCCCTTCAATAAAAACGAATGAGTAATTTTGAGGTTCAAATAGAGGTTAAAGTATGCTAATACAAAACAGCATACTTAGTTCACGGGCAAAACATGTTTTACGCAATCAGGGTGTAAATAAACACCTGTTTCAGTGGACAAAAAGCTTCAAGCGTGTTGCACCTAACTGATATGATATAATGTACACCGTTATATTTTACGATTTGATATTATGGTATTGTATTGAAATGATATGGACTGATATGACACTATGATATGATGTGACATTTGATATGATATGATATAACGCTTTATGATATGATGTGAGATCATATGATATGATCTCACATCGTAGCTATAACCCAAACGGCGTAAGTCTTCTCTGTTTAATAAGGGACGTTCATCGTTTGCTATGTTCACCTGCATATCCGCATACAAACATGCAAACATGCCACTTTTCCTTCCAGAGATTTCTCCGATATTTTGTTCCTTGCATGCAGATGCTGATGGCTAAGGCATTGCTGGATTTCAGAAACAAACCAAATGGCAGCTGACAGATCATCGACCGTCCCCTTAAGCTTCCATTTTGACTTTCTGTGGCAACCGACAAACTGCAGACAGGCAGCAGGTGTGATCGATAGCAGTACGCACGTAACTGTTTGTACTGCCAGAGAAGAAGACATATGATGCGTGGGTTAGGTCACTGATCTAATACCTTCTCTCTTCAACAAACACGCGCAGGAAATTATTCATTTCCATTTCTTCATTGTGTTTTGTTTTGTTTTGTTTTTCTTTGTTTTTTTTCCCTCCTCATTTTTACGACCCCATTACGATTAGGTATAAACTGTACTTTTACAGTAAATGCTGGAGTCTTGTTTTTTTTTTTTTTGTTTGTTTTTCTGTTGTTTTTTTTTTAAGTTCATCTTTCTTAAATAGGATTGCGCTTTCTAAGCGTGGATCGATGTTATATTCCGTATATCATCTACCGTTTTCGAAAGTGAGGTTCTACCTTTATTGTTGATCCTTATTGAGTGTGGGGTTCTACATTTATTGTCGATCCTTATTGAGTGTGGGGTTCTACATTTCTTGCCGATCCTTATTGAGTGTGGGGTTCTACATTTATTGTCGATCCTTATAGAGTGTGGGGTTCTACATTTATTGTTGATCCTTATTGAGTGTGGGGTTCTACCTTTATTGTTGATCCTTATTGAGTGTGAGGTTCTACATTTATTGTTGATCCTTATTGAGTGTGAGGTTCTACATTTATTGTTGATCCTTATTGAGTGTGGGGTTCTACCTTTATTGCCGATCCTTACTGAGTGTGGGGTTCTACCTTTATTGTCCATCCTTACTGAGTGTGGGGTTCTACCTTTCTTGTTGATCCTTATTGAGTGTGGGGTTCTACATTTGTTGTTGATCCTTACTGGGTGTGGGGTTCTACCTTTGTTGTCGATCCTTATTGAGTGTGGGGTTCTACCTTTATTGTTGATCCTTACTGGGTGTGGGGTTCTACCTTTGTTGTCGATCCTTATTGTGTGTGGGGTTTTACCTTTGTTGTCGATCCTTATTGAGTGTGGGGTTCTACCTTTGTTGTCGATCCTTATTGAGTGTGGGGTTCTACCTTTATTGTTGATCCTTACTGGGTGTGGGGTTCTACCTTTGTTGTCGATCCTTATTGTGTGTGGGGTTTTACCTTTGTTGTCGATCCTTATTGAGTGTGGGGTTCTACCTTTGTTGTCGATCCTCTTTGAGTGTGGGGTTCTACCTTTGTTGTCGATCCTTACTGAGTGTGGGGTTCTACCTTTATTGTTGATCCTTATTGGGTGTGGGGTTCTACCTTTACTGTCGATCCTGTTTGAGTGTGTGGTTCTACCTTTATTGTCGATCCTGCTTGAGTGTGGGGTTCTACCGTTATTGTCGATCATCATTGAGTGTGGGGTTCTACATTTATTGTCCATCCTCATTGAGTGTGGGGTTCTACCTTTATTGTCCATCCTTATTCAGTGTGGGGTTCTATCTTTATTGTCCATCCTTATTGAGTGTGGGGTTCTACCTTTATAGTCCAGCTTGGTTGATTGTGGGGTTCTACCTTTATTGTCTATCCTAGTTGAGTTTGGGGTTCTGCCTTTATTGTCTATTCTCCTCCTCCTCCTCTTCTACTTCTTCCTCTCCTTATTATTATTATTATTATTATTTTATTATCATTATTATTATTTTCATTATTATTAGTAGTAGTACGAATACAACAACAACAACAACAACTACTACTACTACTACAACTATACTACTACTACTACTACTACTACTACTACTACTACTACTATATTGATCATAATTGCTATCATTATTTTTGGCATCACTATTACTCATTACCCTTTTCACTATTTTTTTCCGTCATCATCATCATTATCATCATTACAATTATTATTGTTGTAACTGTTATCATCATCATCATCATCATCATCATCATCATCATCATCATCACCACCACCATCATCACCATCATTATGATTGTGGTTGCTGATGTTGTTGTTGTTGTGATGTCGTTGTTGTTGTGATGTTGTTGTTGTTGTTGTTTTAACCCGCATGGTCGCCTTCCCAGCAGCCTCGTTTCCAGTATATATCCATTTTGCGCCCAATTTGAGGAGATAAATGATCGTTCGTTATTCGTTTACAACGTCTCAAATCTTGTTTGTCTTGCCTGAAGAAGACTAATGAGGTCGAAACGCGTCGTGTTTTGTCTCGTAATATGTTTGTTCCTATTGTTCGGCAGCACAGTAACTTTGAAACTAACGTAAATTACGACATCATAGCCAGAGCATCATTCAGTGACGTAACAATGGAAATGAAGTGTCCCTCTTTCTTTTCCTCGGAAAGAATGAAAAATCAGGTCGTAAGGGAAGTAAACCATGACATTTGTTTTACAGCATCCTTTCTTTAAGAAAATTACAGCTGTCACAGGGAAATAGGCAAGCATGTGACAGCGATCTTACAGAGTCATTCTCTGGTGTAATGGTGCGGAATGCCTTCATTTCTGTGTTAACAAAAATAGGAACAAATACATGAACGAACACACATAATATGCGCTAAAACACATTCACAGACACAGACACAGACACACACACACACACACACACACACACACACACACACACACACACACCAAAAAAAAAAAAAATTGAGAGAGAGAGAGAGAGAGAGAGAGAGAGAGAGAGAGAGAGAGAGATCATTTTTCTTTTCAGCATTTTTAAAATCACAGTATATTATATGGACATGGGCCTGTACATTGATATCACACACAAAACACACACACACACACACACACACACACACACACACACACACACACACAGGCAGACAGAGAGACAGACAGACAGACAGACAGAACGTTTCATCAAGAATTTTTAAAACCACTGTGTATCACAAATCTGGTATCTTATTTATATGGTAGCACATGGACCTGTATGTTTTTATTGACATGAAAGAAGAGAGAGAGAGAGAGAGAGAGAGAGAGAGAGAGAGAGAGAGAGAGGTCTTTTTATACAAAATGTTTTAAAGCCACTGAAGATTACAAAATGTGGTATCCTATTTATGCCGTAAAACATGCAGCTGTATATTTTTATTGACGAGAGAGAGAGAGAGAGAGAGAGAGAGAGAGAGAGAGAGAGAGAGAGAGAGAGAAGAGAGAGAGAACTCGGAACTCGGAACTCGGAAAATTTTAATTGCAAAGGCCACCGACCTATCTGCAATGAGGTCAAGAAACAAAAATGAAATCACACACACCGACGCTATAACATTTCTACTGATCACGCTCATTTACAAAACTTGCTCACACCAACTGTATAATCGTAAATTGAGAATACCGAAAGATACTTACAAAATCACACCCATATGTAGCACTCTCCCAGACTCGCACAGCTCGCACATACAATTTCGCTCGCACTTACAATTGCGCGCGCGCAAACCACACACACACACACACACACACACACACACACAGACAGAGAGAGAGAGAGAGAGAGAGAGAGAGAGAGAGAGAGAGAGAGAGAGAAGAGAGAGAGAAGAAGAGAGAGAGAGAATGTCTTTTTAATCAGGATTTTTGAAGCCACTGAAGATTACAAATGTGGTATCTTATCTAAGTTGTAAAACACGGCCCTTTATGTTTTCACTGATATGAAGAGAGAGAGAGAGAGAGAGAGAGAGAGAGAGAGAGAGAGAGAGAGAGAGAGAGATACTGTTATGTAGTCTCATCAAATAATCGAACTTCCATAGCTTCACATTCACCGACCACCCGCTCAAAGGAAACGTCTCCAATTCGGCGGATGTACATGTGTAGCATTCGTGGTGACGTCAGTTTCCACATCCTCTTGGCTTCCACGCCCAAGGTGAGGTTTTTGGGTCAAGGTCAGTGGTTTGTCGGCAAGTTCATCAGCATTGTCGTTGGACAGATGGCAGTGGGATGATACAACGCCAAATGTAACAATGCCCCGGTCCGGATGAAATGATGCATGCTATGTGTAACGTGTCATCCATACCAATGGCCAAAACTGGCCTTCTCTTCCGAAAATTGGTGACGGGATTTTACATGTGTGCAAGATGTTATGCGTGCGTTCACACACGGAACCTCGATTTACAGTCTCATTCAAAGGATTGTATGGGAAATGGA
>CM065718.1:15403151-15405651 GCA_033310375.1 Conus canariensis
CTTTACCTGTCCCATCTTCCGTTCACACCTATCCCCTCCCCCCACCTCTCTCCCTCCCTTACACATCTCCTCCCCAAGCATTACTCCCGCGACACCCATTCCGGCTCTCAAACACACAGCCACACCCAAAGAAGTCCCGCTGTGTAGCCTTAGCGCATTCTTTTACTGCTGTGTTTAAGTACCATAAATAATGTCTACGACCAAACAACCATCTGTGTGTTTTCCTCCACGCCCCCCAGTACTATGGAAACAAAGGAAAACAGATAAAACAAATGAACTAGCCAACGAAAGAAAGAATATATGAAGACAAACAAGCAAACAAACAAATCAATAAGGAAACAACCCCACAACACACATACGCGCCAACCACACACACACACACACACACATACACACACACACACACACACACACACACACTCGCGCGCGCGCGCGCGCGCACACACACACACACACACACACACACACACACACACACACACACACACACACACACACACACACAAATAACCCATACCAACGAAAGCGATCAAACCATGAGACACTGACCCCAGCAAAATCCGCACTGTTTCGTAACAAAATGGCCGCCGCAGTTCTTCCGGAAATGACCTCACAGTCAACCAATGAGGGATTCCGATGACAAATGAAGGAAACGCACAGTTTACCGTGTAGTCACCCCCTCACCCCCCCCCCCCCCCCCTCCTCCCCCGGCCTTCTTCCTTCTGTCAATGGGCTTTTACATATCCCATCCGCCTCCATTATAGGAACAAAGGGAAGGGGATAAACATCATGTCGTGATGTTCTTCTTTCAAATTTGCTTTCTTTCTTATTTGTTTGTTTGTTTGTTTTGTGTTTGTTTGTTTGTCAAAGGCGTGTGAAAATCTGATTATCCTTCAGTATCCTTTTTCGTGAAAACACAAAAAATACTTGTGTTGCTTTTCTGTGGGAATAACAAGGTGCCACACACACACACACACACACACACACACACACACACCACACACACACTCACGTGGCAGGGGACGGTAATGACATTTACTACGCAGTTAACAGATGGGTGGGCGGTGGAATTGAAAAGGTGGATCGACGGTGACCGGTAATTGAAATCTTCCAAGAATTTGTTTTGACTTAAACGATTCCGCACCGCCGTCCTGGTAATAGAAACCAATGACGTCTGACTACAACAGGCTGTCGTCAACTACTGTATGCCACTTATAGGCGCCTTTCGTCCATCGCTGCACTTGTACACTCTATTCGTTCTTTTTTTCTTTTTTTTTTTTTTTTTTTTTTTTTTTTTACTTACTCCCGCAACTTTGATACTACATTCACCACGTCATTCACCTCTTGTTTGTTTCTCTACCAGATTTCCATTGTAGCACATGCAGAATATTGTGAGTCCAGACTTAATACAGTAATGATAGTAACAATTCTAAAAGAATGTTTTGATTAATATCAATAGTCCTCAGTCTCTGTACGCCTAAAAATATGAACTGGCATTTCTTATCAATGGAACGATATTTTCATTCATGTCAAGAAGTTTTTTTTCTACTTTTTTTTTAAAATCTCAAGCGCTTTCTAGGTATTGATGTTCATCAACTCTCTGTAGTGTCGTCAGTGATGGTAAGGTTTTGGGCACATGATGAGAGTCTGTCCGAAAAGCATTCAATATTTCATTTTGTTTAAACATCCGGTTCCAAGTAGCTCTACTTGAACAGAACATTTTCACTTTACAGAGTTGTACAGAACATTTTAACTTTACAGAGTTGTACAGAGTTGTACAGCAGAATCATCAGAACATTTGGTGACAGGAATTTTTTCCGTGCTACACTCTGCCCTAAGATGCACGAATAGAGAAGGAATGTGGAGGCGTGGTGTTTTTTTTTTTTTGCAGATTTGGAAATGGACAGATTGTATTCTGAGTAGAAAACGAAAACTCGAAAAGAAAAAAAAGAAATTAATTGTTACGTTGTCATGAGGCAACCCGGCAATGGAGACGCTGCGCTGCTGCCCGAACGCTCTCGAAGCGTTGGTGCCTGTGCCGATCCAACACGCGCATGCCACCAGGCAGTAAGCTACTATGCTGATTTCAAGGGGGGGGGGGGGGGGGGGGGGGGGGGGGGGGGGGGGGGGGGGACATAAAGCAGTGTTTGCATGTTTTTTTTTTTTTCTTTAACATTGTAAGAATTTGATTATGACAAGATGAAACCTCCGATCTGACCCCTCATAGCCAGCTAGGCTACAAAGAGGAACTGAATAGATATTAGGCTTTATATTACGATTTATGTTTGCCATGCATGGATATGCCTATTATGAATGTGTGAACATCTCCGCGCACTGTCTTCTTTCTGCGCACATGTAAGCTCTCTTATTAATTGAATAAAATGTGTGGAGAGAAAAAAAAAAAAAAAAGAAAAGAAAACGAAAACTCGAAAAGACGGGCTGAGGACCAAGATGTGGATGGAGCCAGCAGTTTCTCGGTGAAGGAGATGTAGTTGCACTG
>CM065718.1:15408151-15410651 GCA_033310375.1 Conus canariensis
TCACTGTGTTTAGTTTGACCTTTGTCTCGGGTTTGCTCTCTTTTCGTCTTCATTGTTTACTTTTCTCCCCTAGGGCCCGAAACGTCGGGATAAAAATCTCACCCAAAGGACCAGCTACCACATTCCGCTCGCTACAGTCAAAACATCCTCACAGCTAATCCACACTCTCAGACGTCCACGCTTTAACACTGGATTTATTTATTCTCGTTTCTTTCTTTTTTTCTTATTTTTGGTTTTGCTTTTTGATAATCGGTTTAGTCTTGTGTTTATGGTCCATAGTCGCTCTTTGCTCCGGACACTTCTTGCACAACGACTAGTCATGTTTAGTCGCCAATAGGAAATGACGTTGTCAACTGGCAGTTTTGTTTTTATTTTAATGATATCTTGCTTCCCCCCCCTCCCCCCCCCCCCCCCACCCCCCCTTTTTTTTTCTTTTTTTGAACAGACCAGACACCATTGAAAGCCACCAAAGCGCAGTGTCTCGTCTGGAGAACTGGCCCGAGCGAGACGACTTAATACTGGTCGTATCATGCGAGCTGCGGTAGAATTGCTTGGGATTTGTAGATTTGTGTACAGAGTGGCTGGAAATGGCCGACAAGACAGTAACACCGATCCTGGAAGGCAGAGGAGGAGGGGAGAGGGGGGGGGGAAGGTAGGGAGAGTGCCGCGAATGGAATGGATGTTTGGGGTGAGAATTGGGGCACAGAAGATCAGAAGATTTAAAAAAAAAAAAAAAAAAAGGGGGGGGGGGGGGGGGGGGGTCTCCGGTCTTAGAAGCGTTGACGCGACAGGCCGAGATCAGCCGGCGGTCAACGGTCGCCGAGATAGCCAGTGGTCAACGGACGCCCGGTGAAAAGAATCGACCTGCACAGCAAACACAGCTGAACGGCAACCTCAAGCTTACGTGGCCGGGCTCCCAGACAGGTGTTATGAGTTCCCACTTCCCGTGTCATTAGGCAGGTGTTTTTTCCCCACAGAGAGTCATTTTGGCTAAGCACCATCCCCGTCCGTCTGTCTCCTTCCTCCCTGCTGTCTGGCAGTCTCTGTCCCTTCTGCACAGAGTGCCAGACTCACGAACGGCAACTCTTTCGTATGTCATCCCCGCTCCCTCCCTCTCCCTCTCTCTTTTCATTTTCTTTTCTGTTTCTATCTCATTCTTTTTTTTGGTTGATTTCGGCTAGGTTTTGAGCAGGCAAAGCACACAATCAATGAGACCCCGAATTCCTTTCAAAATGGCCAGCTGTGCAGTTTCTACATGGTCCAGTGGACAGTTTCTACACGGTCCAGTGGACAGTTTCTATATGGTCCAGTGGACAGTTTCTATATGGTCCAGTGGACAGTTTCTACATGGTCCAGTGGACAATGATGACCGGCTGTCCATTCCGTCCGGCTAAGTTGTGAGAAGGGGTGAAGCAGATAAACAGCAACTGGAATGAACACGAGCCTGGAGACAAAGAACCACACGACCGAAGGTGCAAAGTGACGCTTTTTTATCATGTACACCAAGATACAGGCAAAAGAACTGTCACTTAGGATGCTTTCATCATGACTTCACCCACAAACTTTAAGAATGATTCTTAGTGCGCCCATCAACAGCGAAAGACAATCAAGTTATAGGACAAAACACGACGCGCGTTTGGCTCCCTTTGGTCTTCTTCAGGCAAGGTAAACGACAGGCCCCCTTTGGTCTTCTTCAGGCAAGGTAAACAACAGGCCCCCTTTGGTCTTCTTCCAGGCAAGGTAAACAACAGGCCCCCTTTGGTCTTCTTCAGGCAAGGTAAACAACAGAACCCCTTTGGTCTTCTTCAGGCAAGGTAAACAACAGAACCCCTTTGGTCTTCTTCAGGCAAGGTAAACAACAGAACCCCTTTGGTCTTCTTCAGGCAAGGTAAACAACAGGCCCCCTTTGGTCTTCTTCAGGCAAGATAAACAACAGGCCCCCTTTGGTCTTCCCCAGGCAAGGTGAACAACAGAACCCCTTTGGTCTTCTTCAGGCAAGGTGAACAACTGTTTGGTGGTTCATCGACTTTGAACACAAGACAAAAAACCTTTGTCAACGATTGGCGTTAGTCATGCATTGTTTGTGTGATGCTGCAGGGTGTATCTGTATGTGGCTGAGTATTGATCTGACAAGAATGGACAGGGAGGGTCTGGAAGGGAGGACAAATAGTGGAGGGAAGGTTGGGGAGGGGGTGTGTGTGTGTGTGGATGACGCACAACCAAACGAATCGAAGGAATCAACAATCAAATCGGGAAACAGAAGAGGGACTAACGAAAAACAAAACAGCAGCACATACAGAATCGAAGTAACAGGAACAGGAGCAGAGAATTTAGAGGCGAGGAAAGCAACAGGTGAAGAATGGAAATAATACGAAGACGAACGGAGACTTCAGAGGCGAGAAACGTCTACGAACAACGAAACTAATTGAAAGAAGCATAAAAAGGTAAAACGGGCAGAAACAAAAAAGCCACCGAGGATTCCGTTTTAGAACATGACCGT
>CM065718.1:15413151-15415651 GCA_033310375.1 Conus canariensis
TCCACAGGGAGCAGTCAATGTCAAGTCGTCATGAGGCAACCCACCAGAGGACACACTGCACTGCTGCCGTGTCACTTCGGTGGTGTTCAGTGGTGCCTGTTCTGATCCAACATACGCAGGAACCTACTAAGCCAACCACTGACGACTGTAAATGCTTTGTCGCGGAGCGGGCGTGAGTGAGCTCTCCCTTCGGAAGGTGCCACTTTGTCCGTTCAACAACAGCCCCATGAAATTAGCAGATACCGGTGACCCCGACAGAATCAAACCAAGGCTGTAGACGTGGAGAGGCAATACAACCAGAGGTCACCATGAGAGCAGGGCATGAAGGACAACAAATTGAGAGGTTTGTTTATGCTGATCGATGAGGAAGATGATGCTGCGGATTTCCATTCTGGTCGAAGACTGCATGACAGGGCTGTACTCAACGGTTACTTTCATATATTCCGGCGTCAACCAGGCTCCGGAGATACAGTCAGTTGAATTGTTGGTCAGGAAACTGGAGTAACACTCTCGGAGATTCATCCATTGAGCGGAAAGAAAACTCAAGCGTGTGGTCCCAGTCTTCCCGATTGCTCTCATAACGAACTCAACACTGAGCAGAAGCAGAGATTTTGTCTTTAGTGAGGAAAAACAAGTAGGCTGATCCGTCATTATACAGATGACAAGGCAAAGATTCACATCTAAACGAAACAAGGAGGGAGGGGGTGAGGGAGAAGGATGGAAATAACTTGGCAACGAGGAACTATTTATTATACACATTGAACTCCTTCAGTAGCAGGCTGTGGGGACCATCGTAACCCATCTTGAATACATCCATTCACGCATCGCCACCTCCGAGGCCGTTCGTCCGCTGGATCAGGGAAACACTGCTACACTCACTTAGCATCGAATAACATTCAGCAAAGTTTGTGGTATTCTCATGCACCAGGATTCAAAAACGGAAATCAACCTTACCCCAAAGCTACCAACGAAGAGTAGAGAGTTGGGAAACAAAAACGAAAGTGTGATGAGAAATAAACTGCTGGAAAACTAAAATCATTAGTTTAACATATAAGAACAATTTTTGAGCCTATGCCTGCGAAGCCCTCTGAGGATGCTAAGGAAATCAAATGTGTCAACATTCAAAATCACTGTTTATTACACTGTAACGGTCATTGTCAACCATGAACATGCTGACGACAACTACGAATTGTACACAGCGTCCTTTAACTGGACCTCCTACGAAGCGTAATGTGCCACTAATTGATCATACGTGTTACGTGGAACAAGGTAAAGTAGTAATGTCCCCCGTTATTGATTTGGAAAATATTTACACGTAACAGAGGAGAAAGAAAGGAATGAAATGTGGCCATTGTATATCATGCTTAAAACCTTACTTTATTCGTATCACACAAAACCCTTCGTATCTCATCGTGCAAACGAAACCATCCATGGTCTTCTCCGAAGCCTATCGTCTGCTAAATTGGACCAATCATCATAAAACGACAATCCTTGCGTCAAAAGTTGTCTTGGCATCATATAGAGATATGCCACTGTCTACAATTCCGTGGTATTCTCAGCACCATGGGTTCGAAAACGGAATCTAACAGCACCCCAAAGCAGCCAGTGAAGGGTATAGCAGGAAAACTAAAAGGAAATGTGGTAAGGAAATAAGTTGCTGAAAAATAAAGTCATAGACAGTGTAAATGTAGGGGATAATCTTTGAGCCTATGCTTGAGGATCCATTTCCGGATGTAAGGGAGATAAAAAGGTGTCAACAGTCAAATGATCATCTTTACTTTACACACACACACACACACACACACACACACACACCACACACACACACACATATATATATATATATATATATATATATGCACATAAAGCAGATGAAAACAACAGACTCATTAATCATTCCCAATATGCATATATATATATATATATATATATATATATATATATATATATATAATGCATAAAACAATGCTCTCCGAAGGGTCACACGCTGGCTGCGATGTAGAATATATTGTTTTGAATATTTTTGTGCGTGATGGTCATTTGAATTTTGTGCTGTGAATCGCTGCACTGGGTTTCATTCTTCATCCATTAAATGCACTTTGCCAGATTTGATCACATCGTTAACCGATTTCACGCACAACACAATTTCGAATTAAACAAAAGTGTAAATAAAGATGCCAGACGGGGAAACACTGCGTTGCGCGCTCATTTCAACATGGAATGGTGTTTCGCGAGTCCCGTCGGCCATATATACCAGCAACGATACTGACTGCTTAGCTGGTGAGTCACGTGAGTTGGCTTTACCGTGAGCTGCAGGCAGAAACTGAAACCCATTTTGAAAAGAATTGTTTGTGATTCTGCCAAACAACAGGGACAAACAAATCACAAGACAAAACACGACGCGTTTCGACGTCGTTGGTGTTCTTCAGGCAAGACAAACAAGCAGCACAGTGAAAACGAAGAACGAGCAATCACTTGTCTTCTCAATCGGCGTGAGATG
>CM065718.1:15433151-15438151 GCA_033310375.1 Conus canariensis
AAGAAGAAGAAGAAAAAGAAGAAGAAGTAGTTTCACCAAGAAGCTGTCACTGTGTGCGGACTAGTCCATATCCGCTACACCACGTCTATCAAGTTTCCACACCACCCTGAGTATCATTTAAAGCTGATGGATGAATTACTGAGAGAATAAGAATTGAAGAAGAGGGTCTCGTGGCTACGACTTAGTAGCTGTCTGTTCCACGCATTAGCCCAACGCGCTGGTCAGATCCTGGGTACCTACTTTACATTGGCTGTGCCATTATCATCATTGCATGTGTGTGGCGAGTATGGAGGCGTGTGTGGATATGCGTGTGCATAGGTGTGTGGGTACGGGCCCACGTGTGTGTGTGTGTGTGTGTGTGTGTGTGTGTGTGTGTGTGTGTGTGTGTGTGTGTGTGAGGGTATAAGCTATTTAGCATCTGAATCTGAGAGAGAGGGAGGGCGGGAGGGAAATTGAGAGAGAGGAGAGAGAGAGAGAGAGAAAACAAACAGAGAGAGAGAGAGAGAGAGAGAGAGAGAGAGAGAGAGAGAGAGAGAGAACTCGTGACTTTAATGTGAGGCCATCAGCCTGTTCACATGAGTACGCAACAAGAAAAAAATCAATTTCATATAGTTAGAACAAAATTTACCATGACTGCAACAAAACATTCTTCCATGACAGTATGTACATGCAGAATGCTATCTTAATTATGCATAAATGCTTCTTAGTACGTTCTTCCTTATGAACATAATATAAGTATATATATTACTATTTTAAAACTCATGATATGAATGCTGTTGATACTAGCATGCAAAACACATGTTATCTATTTCATTTCCCTCATCGTATTTTCGTATGTATACAGTGGAGACCTTACTATACCTGCGTCGTATAATTCTCCGGAAAGCCGTACTATTTTAAGCATCTTTTATTTACTACGTTTACGCATGCGCCAAATTATCGCCCTCTACCGTGCAAAGGAAAGGAAAACCCCGAATCTTGGGTCTGTATAACAATAGCTGCCATGCTAACCTTTGACTCTCAGTGTGTGTTCTTCTGTTCGTGTGGTGTTGGACTTGTGTTGTTTATATTCGTTGGATTTAGCAGTCCCATGGATAAATTACTAAAGCCTTGCCGCTTTCCATGTATCAGGTTAGTACTTTCCTTCAATTATTCTCACTTTAATTGGAGAGAGAGAGAGAGAGAGAGAGAGAGAGAGAGAGATTGACAGACAGACAGACAGACAGAGACAGAGAGAGAGAGAGACAGAGAGAGAGAGAGAGATAGACAACAGAGAGAGAGAGAGAGAGAGACAGACAGACAGACAGACAGACAGACAGACAGACAGACAGACGGAGACAAAGAGACAGATAGAGAGGGATTGGTTGAATACAGAGACAGAGACAGAGAGAGAGAGATTGGTCGAATAGTTCCTCGTGTTACTACAATTCATGAATGGCTTTTTAAGAATTGTCCCATTGTTCCCCAAATTAGTACCGGTCTTTGGACGAATATGGAGGCACATAAACTTAGGCTCCGCAAAGGTCAGCTATTGTCTGTGCCAGCAAACTAGCGGCTCCTTTACCATAATGGCAAATGAGATAGCATTATCCTTGAGAAACAGAACCTTGATGTTCCAGATTAGAGAGAGAGAGAGAGAGAGTAACGGTATAATTGCCAGAGAACGCGAGGGAACGCGTGGTGTGTGTGTGTGTGTGTGGTGTGTGTGTGTGTGTGTGTGTGTGTGTGTGTGTGTGTGTGTGTGTGTGTGTGTTGTGTGTGTGTGTGTGTGTGTGTGTGTGTGTGTGTGTGTGTGTGTGTGTGTGTGTGAGGTTGATGCGCGCACGTGCATATTTGTGTGTGCGCACATGTGTGTCTGTGCGAGCTATCGAGAGTGTGTGCGTGCGTGCGCGCTTTTGTGTGTGTGTGTGTGTGTGTGTGTGTGTGTGTGTGTGTGTGTGTGTGTGTGTGTGTGCGTGAGTGCGCGCTTGCACGCAAGCGTATAACTTGATGTGGCTTTGTAGCATGAGTTGACGTGAGGCTCCAAATTTAAAATACACCCAGATCTACCAACACATCCGTGAGAAACGTAGACTTCCGCCAAGGCGACACGGATCCTGGCCCTGCCCTTTGATCCTTATCCGCCCCACGGATCCCCACCGACATGTAACTGGTTCATCCTATCCTTGATCTTCTTCTGGCTGGTTCGCTGGAACCTTCCGGAGAAGTTGTAGGCAGTCTTCGTGAGATTTCACAGGGTCCAGAAAGTCAGCCAGAGCCACCAGAAGTCTTTGTGAGATTTCACAGGGTTCAGAAAGTCATCCAGAGTCACCAGTAGTCTCCGTGAGATTTCACAGGGTCCAGAAAGTCAGCCAGAGCTATACCAGAAGTGTTCGTGAGATTTCACAGGGTCCAGAAAGTCAGCCGGAGCCACCAGAAATATTCGTGAGATTTCACAGGGTCCAGAAAGTCAGCCAAAGCCACCAGAAGACTTCCTGAGATTTCACAGGTCCAGAAAGTCAGCCAGAGCTACCAGAAGTCTTCGTGAGATTTCACAGGGTCCAGAAAGTCAGCCAGAGCTATACCAGACGTCTTTGTCAGATTTCACAGGGTCCAGGAAGTCAGCCAGAGCAACCAGAAGTCGCCAACTTTGTTCTGTCCCTCCCACCTTCCTATCAAAGGGAGATAAAGCTAAAAGTGGAACCTGAAACCTCAGACGACAATCAAAGGCAATGCGGAAGGTGGTCAAGCAAAAAAAAATTTTTCTTCTTTTTTTGATTGGCCGCTTACGAAGATGAGTGCGTCCCGCGGACTTCAGAACAGAACTTTCAGCACGTCCTTTACATTTATGGCGTCAGAGACGCACTTGTGTGCATAAATGGAAGTCCTGGCCATCTCATTATCTAGCTTTCTACTGTGTTTTGTTAACATCGGGTTTTTTTTCTCTCTAGAATAGTAATCTTGCTAAACAGATATCCCATGTTCGCTCTTTGACGTGGATTCGAACCCTGGATCCGAACCAACTTTAATGGTTTCAAAACAGAGTGACTGAGGACGAAAAATGAAGCAAAATTTAGAAAGAGAGGGGGTTAGTTACCGCCACGGACATAGACAAACAAAGTACAGGACAAGACACAATGCATTTTGACCTCTTGGATCTTCTTCAGGCAAAAACTAATAACATTTGGGGCAGTGAAAATGAAGAACAAGAAAAAACTTATCTTCTCATATTCGCCGCACGACCAAAATGGCCGCCAGACGGAAACGAGGCCACCCAGGTGGGGATCATGGGAGAGGAAATAGTGATGGGGGGTTAGGGCAGGGGAAGCGGAGGGGGTGGGGGGGTGAAACAATGGGGTTTGTAGCCTTTTTTTTTTAGAATAGTATGATACATTAGTGACGGTAGTGATCATGGTGGATTGATGATAGTGCTTAGTGGGGCAAAAAAAAAGAAAAGAAAAAAGGGAAAAATATAGAATTAAAAAAATAAACAATTTTAATGGGTGTGATGGTGATGATAGTAGTTATGTATGGAAGATAAAAAATATAAATAGAATAAAATAAAATGAAATAAATGGAGGGTGGTTGTAACTTCTGTATGAAATGGGTAGTGGGGGGTAAGATGGTGGTGTCTGTGTATGTATGTGTGTGTGCTGGTGGAAGATATTGCCGACTGGTGTTGAAGTGGTGGGTATTAATTTGTGCTACTGTTGGATGTTGATGCCTTGGGGCTGTAGCGTACCAAATTTAGAAATGAGACGGGACTCTTGTGCTGTACGTTCAAAACCGTCACTTTGTGATTGCCAGAGTGCCAAGACTTTCACACGGTTGATGTTGTGTTGGGGGTGGTTAAAATGTAGGGCAACGAGTTTGGGTCGGTGGTGGCGGATGTCAGCCAGGTGTTCAGAGATGCGTGCCTCAAGTGTGCGGGATGTTTCACCAGTGTAGATCTTGCCACACAGCTGGCAGTGGATAGCGTAAATTGGGTTGATTCTTGGGCCACATTCAACATTTGCGCCATGATTTGTTTAAATCGATTCAGTAGTTTGAGCGAAGTCTTGCCAAACAGTGGGGCAAAACAAACTCTTCAGCGTTAGACGGGGACAGAAACATTGCCTTCTAAGCGAGGGTGTGGACTGCTGTGTTAGGCTGCGACGGCAAAGACTGGGGTGTGGCTGTGTAAGGAGGGGGGGGGGGGAGGAGGGAGCCAAGAAAGAGCTGGGCGGGAGAAATGCCACTGGAGGCACAGAGGGTGAGACAGGAGAAACATATTCTTAAAAGAAATCCACAGAGGCAGGAATAGCAACAGTATACATATGAGAAAAAAAAACTACAACCAAACTTGAAAACTGCTGGAACTGAATAAGTAGGAATCAGATTTTCACCCTTGATAGGAAGGCAACATTTCTATCCTCTTGTGCTGAATAGTTTGTTTGCCCGACTAGTAGTGCTACTGATACTGCTACTTTGCTAGGAGGGGGAGAAAGGGAGTGGACTTAGAGTAGAAGCGACACTAGCAGCAGTAACCATAACAGCACAACAGCAGCAGCAGTTATAAAAGCAACGATGATACAGCAGATGACAAGAGCAACTGTCCTTTCAAGATGATCATGATGATGTGACGGTGAATGATGATGATGATGGTAATGATGATGACGATGACGATGACGATGATGATGATGATGGTGATGATGATGATGATGATGATGATGATGGTCATGACAACAATGACGACGAACATGACGACAACACAAAGGCTAGGCCCGGTCTGGTCGGCGCCGGATGGACTTTAAATTAAACCGTCACTGAAACTGACTTACACTGTCCGTGACTGACCAAAGCAGACCTAATCGGATTATTTGACCACGATGGCTCCCAGTGAACCTGACTTCTCATTGCAGATCAAGGGCGTGTCCATTACAAGGTCCAGGGCGCCGGGTGGGCTCTGCGTATCAGGGTATCGACTTTTGCTGTCAGATGTTGCGAGTTCAAACTACCCTGACGCCCCAACACAAACCTTG
>CM065718.1:15458151-15460651 GCA_033310375.1 Conus canariensis
AAAAAAAATCGCCAGGGGATTTTCAGACAGCATGAAATTGCAGCAATGTGAATCGTTTATACCCCCCACTCCCCCCACCCTCTTCTTCTCCCCCTCCCCCTCCCCCCGTGTCCTGTTCAATTAGACCGGTAAAGGAGAAGTACAACACGTACTAAACTAACGCGTTGTTGTCAAATACTTTTTTTTGTTGTAGATGATAGCATCCACACCTCTGCCACCCCCCCCCCCCCCCCCCCCCCTCTTTTCCTATTTTACATGCCCATGGCCTTTCACTGTATACATTTCGAGTTCTGTATATTGTCTAAACCCTGACCTGCAGGCACACAGCTCGTGTTTGTGGAAAGGTGGATCTACTGGCCGCACACCAAAAAATGAATGCGCCAAGGGCTTGGTTAAGAAGTCGAGTATTTATAAACTTGCACAATTTTTTTTAGCTCTTTATAAACTTGCACCATTTTGGATTCTTTTGATGATTTTTTAAAATTCTGTCTGAAGTCGAATCTCTTTCTTTCTTTTCATGCGCTCATCAAGGTTACATACCAGATGGTTCCACGCAGACACATGAACATAAAAGAATGGGACTATTTTGTTCCACGATGGCAGATGAACATGAAAAGAATGGGATTATTTTGTCCCACGCAGGCAGATGAACATAAAAGAATGGGACTATTTTGTCCCACACAGGCAGATGAACATAAAAGAATGGGACTATTTTGTCCCACGCAGGCAGATGAACATAAAAGAATGGGACTATTTTGTCCCACGCAGGCAGATGATCATGAACAGAATGGGACTATTTTGAGGAGGGCACCTGGCGGTAAAGACACAGGCCACGAGTGAGTGCAAAGTCCTGACATGGGACGTCAGGTAAGGGGTAGCTCATGTATTTAGAGTTTGTGGAAGGTTTACTCGGTAGAAATCCTTGTAAACAAGTGAAACGATTCGGTGTGTGTGTGTGCTGTGTGTGTGTGTGTGTGTGTGTGTGTGTGTGTGTGTGTGTGTGTGTGTGTGTGCGTGCGTGCGTGCGTGCGTGCGTGCGTGTGTTCATTTGATCTGTTATCAGTTGAACATAAACCCCTGGTTCAAATTTATGCAACGTCTCAGAGGGCTTACACACGCTATACTGTGATTTGGTGCAAACTTCTCATTGTGGCGTGTAGCCTGCTGTCAGCTCGGCTGTCTCAGCTCGTCTGGCAAGGGGGCAGAACTCTGGACAGCTGGCTGATCATTTTCAGCCAGACACATCATCACACAATCCACTTTTCCAGGTCCCATTTTTCTTCAGGAACTGGGAGGGACCACCCACTTGGAAAGGAGAGGAATGGGAATAGTGCACCTTTGTTGTTGTTGTTGTTGTTGTTGTCGTTGTTGTGGTTGTTGTTGTTGTCGTTCTTGTTGTTGTTGTTGTTGTCGTTCTTGTTATTGTCATTCTTCTTGTTGTTATTGTCGTTTTTGTTGTTTTTGCTGTTGTTTCTCGATCTGTATGTCTCTTACTCTCTGGTTCAAATTAGAGTAACTCGGAGAGAGAGAGAGAGAGAGAGAGAGAGAGAGAGAGAGAGAGAGAGAGAGAGACAGACAGACAGACAGACAGACAGACAGACAGAGAAAGAGAGAGAGAATCATTATTCCCAGGGGTAACGCATGAGGAAGAAGATGCTTTTTCCATCTAGCCCTGGTCCCATCAGGGACACAAAAAAAAAAAAAAAAAAAAAAACCTAATAAAAGAAACACTATCACATTGCGTATACCATGCTCATCCATTATAATACTCTAATACTCTAGTGCACGATATATTTCATAATGAGAGAGAGAGAGAGAGAGAGAGAGAGAGAAAAAGAAGAGAAGAGACGAGTAGAGAGAGAGAGAGAGCAAAACAAGTCAAGCAGGGGGCTGAGAGACAGACAGACAGACGAGGGACAGACAGGGAAGGGGAGGAGTGTGTGTGTGTGGGGGGGGGGGGGGGGGTTGGGAGAGTCGGAGAGCAGACGAACAAAGAGAAGGGAACAGGCAAAGTGGAACATGAAAGAACGCTGGGAAAGGAAAGGAGGAGGTGGGAGGTGGTGGTGCTGGTGGTGGAGGGGGGGGGGGGGGGGAGGGGGATGGGGTGTAAATGGAAATGCGAAAAGACTTTTCCAGAAGAATGGGTAGAGGAGAGCGGAAGGTTACAGAAATAACAGAATTGAAAATATGACATGCTGTGATTGATCGTTACAAACGAACTCAGTGCGTGCGTGTGTGCATGTGTGTTTGTGTGTGTGTGCGTGCGTGCGTGCGTGCGTGCGTGCGTGCGTGCGTGCATGCGTTGTGTGTGTGTGTGTGTGTGTGTGTGTGTGTGTGTGTGTGTGTGTGTGTGTGTGTTTGAGAAACCAGAAACTTAGCAACTGGTATGCGGAAAAAAAAAAAAACTCCCGGGGGGCACTTTTCTAAAGCAGGAAACGGCCGTGAAACGGACCGGTTAGACGCCTCTACCCGGCCCTGGAATTGTGTTCAGTCAACCAGC
>CM065718.1:15463151-15465651 GCA_033310375.1 Conus canariensis
GATATAGGGAAAAGTCAAGAACATTTAGAACAATTACAGCTATTTGTGAAATAGGATAAACTATGGTAATAAGTACATTCCATATTCGTAACATTTTGTACAATTGATTTCTGTTTCCATAGCTTTTATCACCCTTTTTTTTACATTTTTTGTATCCTGTGTGTGCTCGCGTGTACACACACACACACACACACACACACACACACACACACACACATATATATATATATATATATATATATATATGTATGTATGTATGTATGTATTGTTGTATATATATATATATATATATATATATATATATATATATACTACAAAAACAATTGAAGTACCACCCCTAATTTTTGTATGCAATTTTTAAAAAGCTCTGATAAACCAATTAATATTGATAATTGAATAAACTCTGCTGGATAAGCTTACCCGGTTCTCAAATACTACTCCTCGTGCATTTTTGTTATGTTAAAGTCGGTCAGCAGTTATCTACCGCGTCGCATCTGAGGCAAAAAAATCCCGAGAAATTATCGAACTTGTGTCGCTCCCAGATTTTGACACAGACACAGCAAGAAAAAAAATGTGATGCACGAGACCGTTCAGCCAGTGCCACAGTACTCCGAGACCAGCTACGACAAGCCAGCAACGTCAACGTCAGTACCAGACAGTTCGGAACCGGCTCCACGACGCCAACTTGAGGTCAAGGTCCCCAGCAGTGAGATCAATACTGACCCCAGCGCATCGAGCTCATCGTCGGGCCTGGGCAGCATGTCATAGAAGGTGGACAAGAGCTGAATGGGCAACAGTACTCTTCACAGACGAGTCAAGGTTCACCCTCAGGTTCAACGACGGGCGGGTTCGCGTCTGGCGACGTCCTGGAGAACGCTACGTTGACGCTGCCGTCAGGGAGCATGACCGCTATGGAGGTGGGTCCATGATGGTGTGGGGTGGGTTCAGCCTACGTCACAGGACCCCCTACACCATGTTGAAGGCCGCCTGACCGGTGCCACCTACCGCGACACCATCATCCGCCCCTTGTGATGCCCGCCTGAGGGCAGTTGGCCAGGGCGCCCAGTTCCAGGACGACAACGCGCCGTGCCACCGCGCCGCCATCGTGAATCAGTTCCTACAAGGGCAGCAGGTGACAAGAATGGACTGGCCTGCCAGGTCACCAGATTTGAACCCCATAGAGCATCTGTGGGACGTGCTGGGGAGGCGAGTGCGGGCCCACAACCCTCCAGCAGACACCGTGGACCAGCTGTTTCAGTTGCTGGAGCAGGAGTGGCAGGCGATCCCCAGGACACTCTCCGCCGCCTGGTGCACTCCATGAGACGTCGATGTGACGCTTGTTTGAACGCGAACGGTGGTCATACCCGTTATTAACATCATGACATCTACCATAGACTCTTGTTACTTTTCATTTTGGGGGTATGCCTCTTTAATCAAGTGTAAAACAAAGATAATTTTTTGTCACGGTGTTTGAATAAATTTGAATGGATTGAGGAATAATAAAAATAAAATATTCAATCATTAAATTATGTTCAGCTTTGTTTTCTTTCGAATGACAGCAGGTTTCCTAAGTGGTACTTCAATTGTTTTGAGTAGTGTATATATATATATATATTATATATATATATATATATATATATATATATATAACGTATAAATCTTCAAAATCCAGAAGAATTGTTAGTGATTCCACAAAAGAATATGGACAATCAGATTATTACAAGACAAAAACACGACGCGTTTTGACCTCTTTGGTCTTCGTCAGGTAAAACAAACAACATTTAGGACAATCAACGAGAAGAACCCGCAATCACTTATCTTCTCATATTCGGCGCACGATGGGTGTTGAATCATTCACTACCCATCTTGCGCCGAATAAGAGAAGATACGTGATCGCTCGTTCATCGTTTTCCTTGTGCCTGAATGTTGTTTGTTTTAGCTGAAGGAGACCTAAGAGGTCGAAACGCGTCGTGGTTGGTCTTGTAATAATCTGTTTGCCCATATTGTCTTGTGGAATCACTAACAATTCTTTTCAGAATTTGTTTGAACTTCCGCCTTCAGTCACCTCACTTTGAAATTAGAAAAGGTAAGGAAAAAAAAAAGACGCAAGCAGTGGTAAGGGGGGGTGGGGACGGGGGTGGGGGGTGGGGTGGGTGGGAGGGGTTTGAAAAGTTTGCAAAAAATAGGGAAGGGCAGGGGGGGGGGGGGAAACAAAAAGTAGCAAGAGATAAGAAATGAAGCAAAGAAGAAATATAGATACTGGAAGCACTGGCTGGCTCCTCCCCATTATTTATGGGACCACCTCCAGAGAGGTTCTGTGTCAAAGAAGACTGTGTGTGCTGAGATCATTTCAACGAACGGGGCTTCCACACGCTACAACAAACATCGTTTTTCACTAGAGAAGAGTTCCAAAACTAAACAGTCTTAATGAAAAAAAAGGGAAGGGAAAGAAAGCTAATTGAGTTTACACACACGCGCGCGCGCACACGTACACACACAC
>CM065718.1:15470651-15473151 GCA_033310375.1 Conus canariensis
ACTATTATTACTTCTGATACCACAGTGGCAGTAGCAGCAGCTTTTCTACTGTTACTGCTACTGCTGCTGCTGCTGCTACTATCGCTGCTTCTGTTAATACTACTTCAATACAACTACAACAGCAACGACAACGACAACAACAACAACTACTATTACTATTACCACCACCACCATCACCACACCACCACCACTACCACCACCACCACCACCACCACCACCACTACTACTACTACTACTACTACTACTACTACTACTACTACTACTACTCATTATTATCACCTGTCGGTGTGATGCAATTACGACAATTATCAAGATAATCATCAACATCACTGTTATTGTTGTTGTCATCGTCTTTTTAGTTTTTGTTGTTGCTGTTTGGTCTTGTGTTGTTTTCCATTGCCCTTGTTAAATTATCAGCGTTTTTGTTTTTGTTTTTATCTTGTTTGGTTGTAACTACCATTGTTAAATTATCGTCGTTTTTTTTTTTTTTTTTTTTTTTTTTTTTTTTTTTTTTTTTTTTTGTTGTTGTTGCCAGCTGTTGTTCTTGTTTAAACACGAAGCAAGATTGATTAAAAATAAGGCAGGGCTAACAGCGCTTTCTCTTATAACGAGAATGACTTGTCCACAAAATGAGCCGTAAAGTTAGGGGGAGAAAAGGGGGGCGGGGGAAAAGAGAGAGGGGCTGATGTGGGGGGTGGAGGTAGGGGGGGGGGGAGAATGGAAGTTTTAAGGCCTGTAAATCACTGGAGAAAAGAATTGTGATCTTCAGCTGATCGGGTGGATCGGTGGTTGATTAGCCGACTCTTTGTTTACCTCGCTTTCCACTGGCTGCTTCTTTTCTTTCATGTTCTCGTCTTTCTTGCTTTTGTTTTTTTTTTCTTTCTTTCTTTCATTCTCTCCTTTCCTTCGTTCTCTTTCCTCCCTTTTCACAGCTGAATGGTTTCGTTTTCTCCCCCCCCCCACCCCCCTTGTTTCTCTGTCTTTCTTACTTTGTTTCATTTTTCTTTTTTTTTGTCTTTTCTTTCCTTCCTCATGCGCTCTTTCTTTTGCTGCTTCCATCTTTTTTTTATTTCATCTTTCGTCGGTTTTTTTTTTGCCCCCCCCCCTCCCCCCACCCCCCTTGACTTCTTCTTTCTTTCTTTCTTTTTCTTTATTAGTTCTTTCTTTAATTTTCTTTTTTGGTGTTTTACACTTTTTGGGGGGTTTCTTTTCACATCCTTTTGTCCTCAATGTTCTGCCTTCCATTATTTCGTCTTCCCTTTCTTTTCTTTCTTCAAATAAAACCGACACATTGCAAATTCATTCATGGGTATTGCGTGGCTTCAACTTTTAATCCTCCTTCTTTCTTACGTCCTTTATTTCTATCTTTTCTTCCGCTGTTTTTATTTCTTCTTCTTTCCTTCCAGCTCCCCCCCCGCTATTTTTTTCATTATTCCCCTTCTTCTTTTTTTTTTTTTTCTTCCTTCCTTATATGTATGTTGCTTTCCCTCTTTCTTTTTTTTGGTACTTTCTTCACTTCCTTCCACATCGT
Source organism: Conus canariensis (assembly GCA_033310375.1). NCBI lineage: Eukaryota > Metazoa > Mollusca > Gastropoda > Neogastropoda > Conidae > Conus > Conus canariensis. The sequence continues at coordinate 15,472,183 of CM065718.1, forward strand.
TTGTACGTGGGTTTGTCATTTGTTTCCTCCCTTTCTTTGTGTATTGGCTTGTTTATCTTTCGCTGATGTAGTGTGCTGTTCAGATCATGTAATTCACCCGGGACGCTAACTCTTGTCTCTACGCTATAAACGTTAAGAAGTTACTCGATCGAGTGCACGGAGTTAGAAATCTCTCGTACCGAAACGTGTGTTATGATTGTCATCGTCATTGTTACCATCATCATCATCTTCATCGTCATCGTCATCATCATCATCATCATCGTCGTCGTCGTCGTAGTCGTCGTTGTTGTCGTCGTCGTCTTTGTTGTCGTCGTTGTCGTTGTCGTCATCGTCGTCGTTAGCACCATGATCATTGTCATAATCATCATCGTCAACGTCGTCCTCGTCATCATCATCATCATCGTCATCGTCACCGTCATCATCATCATCACCATCATCATCATAGTCGTCGTCGTCGACGTCATCATCATCATCACCATCATCATCATCATCATCATCATCATCATTAACATCGTTGCTTCCGTCTTTTTCTTTCTTTTGATTGTTGTTCTTTCTTTGTTGTCGGTGATGCCAGCTGTTGTATATATCCAAACACAATGTTCTGGGGAATGGGGGGGGGGGGGGGGGGGGGGATCACGAGTGCGGGAAGAGCAAGCGGACTCTAAAAACAAAATGAATTGACCAAATAATGAATCACTCGGGTAAGTAAGAGAAGAGGGGGGTCGAGTGAGAGAGAAAGAGGGAAAGGGTGGAGGAGATAAGGAAGTGGTGGTGGTGGTGGGGGGGGGGGGGATAGTGAGGCTTTTAAATCACCACAGCAGATTGGGAACTAGGATTAGTTCTCTTGTTCATCATTTTTTTCCCCTCCACCTTCTATTATTTGGGTTTGATTGTTTTTCGTTCAGTAACAAAACAAGTAGGGCAAGTCTTGCTCGCGCGACCAGAAATCGTTACAGGCCCATAACTCCA
>CM065718.1:15480651-15483151 GCA_033310375.1 Conus canariensis
GACGGCAATGGGGGATGGGGAGAAAGAGATAGAGAGGGAGAGCTCATATCTCTCCACCCACACATACGTATATGTGGGGCGAGGGGTTGGGGGTTGGGAAATTCATGCAAATAGTGTTGTTGAAAAAGTAAACAATACTGTGGGATGGTGTTCATTGTAATAATGTCTTGACATTAATATGATCGTGTTGGTTGGAAGAGATAGAAATGATCAATAAGAAACGGAGTAGTCTGTTTAAACACACACACACACACACACACACACACACACACACACACACACACACACACACACACACACACCACACCACCACCACCACCACCACCACCACCACCACCACCACCACACCACCACCAACAACAACAACAAAGGCGGGGGGGGGGGGGAGGGGGGGGGAGAAAAACATGTAAACAGTATTGTGGGTGAATTATGATCGTAATGAGACTAACTGTGGGAAGTAAAATAGTGTTGGTATTAGGATAATAGTATAATAATACTGGTTGAAAATGAAATGGAAATGATCAATGGGAAAAGTGTTGACATGCCAATAAGAACAACAACATCACACACACGTACACACGCACACACACCCTGACACACACACACACACACACACACACACATATACACATGCACCAAAACAACAACAACAACAACAAAAAACCCTGATGGGTGATGATCATTTGATAACAAAAGTGCTACAGGATGATAATCGTGGTTGTAACTGGAATAATGCAGTGGCACTGGTACAATAATGCCTGTATTAAGGAGATAGTCATTGACTGAAGGATGATGATCATTGTCATAACTGAGATTAAAGGTACTGTGGGATGTTGATCATGGTCATGGGTGAAATGATGTGGTGGCATTAGTATAATGATGCCGGTTGAGGGAGGGAGGGAGGGGGGGTCAATGGGTGATGGGTGATGATCATTTGAGATCAACAGTACTATAGGATGGTCTTCTTCTTCTTCGTTCACTCAGGCAGGAGCCCTGGAGGCATTGGCGAAGGCTGCTGTATGGCTGAGGCCCTCCAGTGGTCCATAAGGCTTTCCCCTCATCAGTGTGTTGGCCGCTAGGTTTCTGCTCGAAGTTTTGCTGGAAATGTTCCGCTGTCACTGGGGCTGTACTGCATGGATAATTTGAAGACTCGCCAGTGTGGAATATTGTGGACATGTGATGTCTCAGTCTGGAGTGCCCTGTCCTCAGTCTCAACAATGTTCACTTGGTCTGATTGGGTATCCGGTAGTATGCATCCCTCTTGTTGAAACTTCTTGAATGACCGAAATGTTATCAGAACACAAGACGCCAGATTGTATCCAACATTTCACTAAATTTGCCAAACCAGCTGGTACTGCTTTTAGTATGTCTGCATAAAATCCCAGTAAGAAGCGGTTTTGCTGGTTTATTTGGGGAAATGGATTTCAAGCCAGAGTGATTTAATACCTGGATGACATGGGTTCTGACGGACTCCATAGGAAACACAACATAACACACAATACCAGTTTGGGGGCCTCTTCTAATAGATGTGTATCCAGGAGAGACCCCAGGAGTAGTAGTAGTGGTAGCAGCAGCAGCAGCAGTAGCAGCAGCAGTAGTAGTAGTAGTAGTAATAGTAGTAGTAGTAGTAGTAGTAGTAGTAGTAGTAGTAGTAGTAGTAGTAGTAGCAGCAGCAGCAACAGCAGAAGAAGAAGAAGAAGAAGAAGAAGAAGAAGAAGAAGAAGAAGAAGAAGACAAAGAAGAAGAAGACGAAGACGAAGACGAAGACGAAGACGAAGAAGAAGAAGAAGAAGAAGAGAAGAAGAAGACGAAGACGAAGATACACTAAAATCAAATTTGAGCCCGTGCACAGGAAACCAAAAGAAAAAAAAAAGAAAAAGAAAAAAAAAGAAAAAAAGAAAAAAAAAGAAAAACAAAAAAAAAAGACTCATCTCGAAATCCAAAGATAAAAAGTGACAAGATACATAAACGAGTAGTAAAACAAACAAACAAACAAACAAAAACAACAAACAAATAAGTAGAAAAAGAAAGAAAGAAAGAAAAGAAAGAAAGAAAGGAAGGGAGGAAGAAAGAAACAAATAAACAAAATGAGTATTATATACATTCGTGGGCGAATGGAAACACTGGTGGTGGGAGGGGAAGGGTGGTGGTGGTGGTGTGTGTGTGTGGAGAGCGAGGGCAACACAACAGCTGAAAGGTCTGCACGTTAATACTAAACTGACCCCCGGGGGTATAGACAAAAACGCACTCTATTCTGCCTCTAAACTGACCCCGGGGGTATAGACAAAACGCACTCTATTCTGCCTCTAAACTGACCCCGGGGGTATAGACAAAACGCACTCTATTCTGCCTCTAAACTGACCCCCGGGGGTATAGACAAAACGCACTCTATTCTGCCTCTAAACTGACCCACGGGGGTATAGACAAAACGCACTCTATTCTGCCTCTCCACTTTACCCGTTGAAGCGCTCAGCTTTGAGATCGTGAGCTCTCCACCCTA
>CM065718.1:15493151-15495651 GCA_033310375.1 Conus canariensis
GAACTACACGAAGAAACGAGAAAGAAGGGCGACAGAAAGCCAGGAAACGGAAAGAACGAACAAGAGAAAAAAAGGACGAAAGAAGAGTGATACGGATTTTTTAAAAAGAGAGACAAAGGAAAGAATGAACAAATAAGGACAAAACTGAGAAAGAAACACAGAATAAAAGAAAACATAGCGTAATAATACCAAGAACACACACACACACACACACACACACACACACACACACACACACACACACACACACACGCACACACACACACAACATAAAGAGGCACCAACGCAACGCACGCACGCACACACACACACACACACACCACACACACACACACACCACACAAGGCACACGCACGCACGCACACACCACACACCACGCACACACACACACACACACACACACACACACACACACACACACACGACACACACACACACACACACACACACACACACACACACACACACACACACACACACACACACACACACACACACACACACACACACACACACACACACACACACACACACACACACACACACACACACACACACACACACACACACACACACACACACACACACACACACACACACACACACACAGGCAAACACACCACACACACACACACACACACACACACACACACAACACACACAGCCTCACCCCTTTCAATTACCCCTTGCTCCACTTCCACTGCGTGACCTACTCCCCTCCCCACCCCTCACCCCTACCCCCACACTCCTCCACCTCACCCGCTTCTTCCATAGAAACCTAAAAGCCCAGGCTTCCTTTGTTGTTTTGAGGTCATCGATTACGATCACAACAAACGCCATATCACAGTTGTTTCCCTTGGCAGTTACTGCTGGTTTGTCATCCGCAGGCCAAACTAACGGGCACCACACACTATATAACACGTCCACCTCTGGCGCTTTCGTGTGGTCGTGATAATCATGATAGAAAGTACCGATCCAAGACAACCGAGACACGCTGACGACAGTGTTCTAAACAAGACAGGAGAGAAAGAATGAAACAAAGCGAAGGAAGAAAGAAAAGAAAGAGAAACGAAATAAAGCCCGTAGAAAAACAACGTGACAGAAAGAAGAAGAAGAAGAAGGTATGGAAACTCGAAACAAGAGGAAGGAATGAACGAAAAGAGGAGGAAAGACACGGAAACAAAGGTATGAACAGGAACAACAATGAAGAAACAGCCACGCAAAGATCGAGAGGACGGAAAGACAGAGAGAACGAGATAACGATCCACGAAGAAAAGAGAACAAACCACCGAAAAACAGAAGGAAGACAAAGAGATATGGAGAAGAGAGAAATGGAAGGAAGAAGAAAGAAGGCAGTGAGTGAAGAATGTAGAGAACAGACAGACTGAATGGAAGAAAGAAATAGAGGAAGACAGAAAAATGAAATGAAAAAGACGAAAAAAGGCACCAGCAGACGGAAAGAGGACAATGGAATTTCTCTCTCCCTCCCTCCCTCCCTCTCTCTCTCTCTCTCTTTCACACACACACACACACACACACACACACCACACACACACACACACACACACAACAATATATATATATATATATATATATATACATATGTACATATATATATATATATATATATATATATAACGAGAGAGAGAGAGAGAGAGAGAGAGAGAGAGAGAGAGAGAGAAGAGAGAAGAAGAAGAAGAAGAAGAAGAAGAAAACACGTGAAGGGGTGGGTGCAACACGCACGCACACACAATCCCTCCCTCCGACTTCTTCCCTTTGCCCCCCCCTCCCCCCCCCCCCCCCCGCCCCTCCTCCCCATCCCCCCTCCTGCATCTCCTCCTTTAGATATCTGAAAGACCAGGTTTGTTTCCCAATTTGCAATCATCGATTATGATCAAAACAAATGCCACTTCAGAGTTGTTTCCCTTGGCATTCACCGCTGGTTTGTGGTTTCCAGGCAAGCGGGATGTCTCGAACACAAGTTGGACCACAAAAAAAAAAAACACAACAAAAAACTATGAAGCTAGCTTTGCTGTTTTTCTGTGATTGCATGGAAGGAATGTTGACAGTAGAGAGGTCTAGTCCAAGACAGAAATACTGGTGAGAGTGTTTTCAATCAATCAGGAAGTGAGGAAGGACGGAAAGAAAGAAAGAAAACAGAAAGGAAGAAAAAAAAGAAAGGAAAGAAAGGAAAAATAAGAGCGATTGAACGAATAAGATGCCATGATTCCGAGAGAAAAACGAAAAGACAACGAAGGAAGGATACACAGACTGACAGCAACGAATGAAAGAAAAAAAAATAATAAAGGAAACACATAAAAGAACAAGCCAAAGGAAGGAGCAAAGAAATAAGACAAAGGAAACACAGACACAGAAAGAAGGATTGAACAAAGAAAGACATGAGAAGGCTGACAGAAAGACAAAAGAGAAAGGAAGAAAAAAAATGAAAGAAAGGAACATGTGGAGATATGAAAAAAAACAGACAAATCAAGAAAGGAGG
>CM065718.1:15505651-15508151 GCA_033310375.1 Conus canariensis
GTTTGTTAAGTTTTTAACAACACTTGTTCGTTGGTTTTGTCTTAATGTAAGAGATACTATAACCTGTTTCTTCTCTCTCTCTCTCTCTCTCTCTGTCATCACCTACACAAATGACGTTTGTTTAGATTTTTAGCAAACATTTGTTTAGTTGGCTTTTCTGTTCGTCGGTGAGATTGCGCACAAAACTACTCACCCGAATTTATGGAAAGATGGCAACAAACATTGAATGTGCAGGCCAAGGACAGAACTTCTGAAATTTGAAAGTCAATCCGGATGAGAAGACGGATCCAGACATGGTCAGGAGGCAATGGACTCTGACGAAGACTTGGAATCCGGATTCCAGTTACAGGGGATTGTTAGATGTTGACGAAGGTCAGCGCTCTCCGGACCGCTCGTTTGGAACATGTCACGGCTTGCGTGATTGGCCCATTACTGTCAACTTTCTTGCCATTGGTTCCGACATTCTGTGCCACGCGCAGTGGTGGTTTTCTTTTCCCCGTACCCGTGGTAAAGGCATGCAATTTTGAAGAAACTCAATGCTGCATTCTTCTGGTACTGGTGGTTTGAGAATGAGAATGCCGGTCGTTGTATGCACCAATCAGAGACATTTACTGTGTATGGTGTGGGTTAGAGTAGGAAAACAAAAGACGGAGGGAACTGGAAAAGATTGCCGTTCTGACATCCGAGCTCTTGATGGAATATGAATTATCCTTGTATTCAGGATTATGGTGATAAATAAACGTAAGGAATCTGTACAGAGAGTGCTCTCTCTCTCTCTCTCTCTCTCTCTCTCTCTCTCTGTGTCTTTGGTTGTGTGTGTGTGTGTGTGCGCGCGCGTGCGCGCGCGTGTGCCTGTCTTTGTCTGTCTGTCTGTCTGTCTCTCTCTCTCAACCAGCTTTTTTGAGGAGAAAGAATAAATGAAAAGCTTACTGCTTACATATCTAACCCTGAACACTATACTCGTATATTGCCGAGTTTGCTCAAATGGAAACCGATCACCTATTCTTCCACACGAATCCATGAAATTAAATTTATGTTTGCATGTTTGGACAATGTGTATGGAACTCGCTTCCTCCGACTCTTATTAAGGTCATTGAATGCCACAACGAAAACCATGACTCAAGGACAAAACACAGTGCATTTCGACCTCTTGGGTCTTCTTCAGGCAAAAACAAATAAGCTTTTCGTCCAGCGGCCATTTTGATCTTCCGCCGAATATGAGAAGATAAAAATAATGGTTTCTCGTTCTTCGTTTTCACTGTCCTAAATGTTATTTGTTTTTGCTTCAAGAAGACCCAAGAGGCCGAAATGCATTGTGTTTTATCCTGTACTTTGTTTGTCCATATCTTTGACGGTAACTAACCCCCTCTCTGTCTAAATTATGACTTAAGGACTTAAGGGGAAAACAAATTATCGACTTTGTCACAGCCATTCTAATCACGCCACAAATTCTCTCTCTCTCTCTCCTCTCTCTCTCTCTCTCTCTCTCTCTCTCTCTCTCTCTCTCTCTCTCTCACTCCTTCCACTCCTGCGTGCCCCCGCCTCCTCTGGCTTCTCTTCCTTCCTTCCTTCTCTCTCTCTCTCTCTCTCTCTCCTCTCTCTCTCTCTCTCTCTCTCTCCTCTCTCTCTTCTCTCTCGCTCCTCCTCCCGCCCTTTCCTGCGCTCTTTCCACTCCCGCGTGCCTCTCTCTCTATTTATTATGTACACATGTTTATGCTTTCTTGTCATTTTCTTTTTTAACTTTTTTTTTTTGGGGGTGGGGGGGGGGGGGGGCATGCTTCTACATTTATTGTCTTGCCTTATTTTGCATTGTTTTCCCTACTCAGGGTGAGGACTGGATGTAAAAAAAAGCACATCAGTGCTATCTTCGTTAATAAAGTGCCCTTTCTGTCCTGTCCTGTCTCGTCTCGTCTCGTCTCGTCTCGTCTCGTCTCGCTCGTTTCTCCGTCTCTCTCTCCTCTCTCTCTCTCTCTCTCTCTCTCTCTCTCTCTCTCTCTCTCTCTCTCTCTCTCTCTCAGTGTCATGTAGTTGTACACATTCATACGCTTGTTTGCGTGTCGAGATCGGCGGTACCCGCGTTTTGCAGACAGAGTTTGGCCCCTTGGTGTGTTGGGATTCGACCGGCAACTATCCAGTCTCCGGAAAGTCTAACCACTGAGCTACGGTGGACCACAGGCCTGTTGCATTAGAAATGTTCACATGTGACAAAATACCACCATCAGTATGGCATGCAATTTACAAAAAAGAAAGGAACATTTTGACAGCCTGTCGCGTTTCTTCACTGTTCTGATAGTTACTACGCTCAGCACAGACAAATATTCAACTGAAAATAAACCAGTAACTGGACTGTGTTGTTTTGCGTCGTGTTCTATTTTAGTGCGTTCGATTGCCCTACACTACATAGACTTCTCTATTTGTTTTTTGTTTTGTTTTTTCAAATTTTGTTTGCATCGAATTTCATATTTTGTATTGCACTGCACTGTGCTGAACTGAATTGCAC
>CM065718.1:15515651-15518151 GCA_033310375.1 Conus canariensis
AATGTGGCCTGTAAACCAATGAGTTCTTAACAGCTCACTCTCTCCCTCTCCACCTCTGTCTGTCTGTCTGTCTGTCTCTCTGCCTGTCTGTCTGTCTGTCTCTCCCTCTGGGGTCAGTCTGTCCCTAACTCTGTTATTTAACTTGCATTTAGTCCTGACATGGATTCCGTGGTCGGGTAAACTATAAACAACATGACCGGACTCTCCCCTACCCCCTTCACTCCTCTCCTCCCGTGATCTTCCTCTCTCTGTTCACTCTCTCTCCTTTGCCCTCTACTCCTCTGTCTGTCTGCCCTGTCTGTCTGTCTTTGTCTGTCTTTCTGTCTGTCGGTCTGTCTCTCTCCCTATGTGTGTGTGTGTGTGTGGTGGTGTGTGCGTGCGTGGCGTGCGTGCGTGTGGTGTGCGCGCGCGCGCGCGTGTGTGTGTGTGTGTGTGCCTGTCTGTGTCTCTTTGAAAATGTATCCATTGAACATATTCCCCATATAATGGTTCATTTGGTTATCTACTGTAATTTGTTTCTTGTTCACGATTTCATTTGTTAGTTTGTTAATAATGGTAAGTAGTACTTTTTAATGTTCTTCGTTTTATTAATGCCATGTAATTCACTCGTCAGATTGTTAATAATAGTAAGTAGTACTTCGTTTTTGTTAACACATAGTAGTATCATCATCATACAGGTCAAAATGGTGAGAAAAAGCTTCATCCTTTTCATTGACCATTTCTACATTTTCTCTCTCTCCAGTTCTCTGAATCTGTCTGTCTGTCCGTTCGTTTGTCTGTCTGCCTCTCGGGTGTCTGTCTACCTGTTTGTCTGTCTGTCTCTCTCTCTCTCTGTGCAATTGTGTGTGTGTGTGTGTGTGTGTGTGTGTGTGTGTGTGTGTGTGTGTGTGTGTGTGTGGTTTCTCTTCCTCTTTGACCCCCCCCTCTCTCTCTCTCTCTCTCCATCTCCTCCCCATCCCCTGTATCTCCGAATGTCCCATCCCAACCCCAACCACCACCCCCCACACTGCCACCTCATCCCTCCCACTCTCCCTTCCTCTCTCTCTCTCTCTCTGTCTGTCTCTCTTTCTCTCTCTCTCTAACTACGTGCAAGACAAAATAAGCGGCAGGGAATCGCGAGCCTACTGCACTTCGGACCCGGAAGCCGTTGAACAGCCCATCGTCTCGTATTTCCTGCTAGCTCTGCATGGAAGTAGGGAGGAAAAAAAATGGCGATTTCCACCTCCAATTTTTGTTTTGCTTTTTTTTTTGTTGAGGGGGAGGGAGGGGTTGGGGTGTGTGAGAGGGAGGGGTTGCAGGGGGAGCCACTTGCCGTTCTCTGCGCTGTCGCAGGAAGGTGGTCCAAATGACCTCGGAAGTAGGGACTGCCTCTCTCCCCTCCAGTTACCTCCCTTTGATTACGCGAGGAAAGATTGAGAAGATTTTTCCGTTTTTGTCTTTTTCTTTGGATGGGGAGGGGTGTGATATACAACTGTTGTCAATTATAAATAAAGCTTGCTCTTATGTCTTAGACTGAAGAAATAGGGGAGATAAGCATACATATCTGCAGTGGTAGATAATTCTGCCTAACTAACAGTATGTGGATGAGTGGGTGAATGGGGAATAATATATGCTTCTCAAAATGCACCTTCAGCAAGCTTATAGTCTCCAAAGGGCAGACAATCTCCAATGGAGAGGAAACTCACTAACTTATAACTCCTGGTCATATACCGGTATTTCGAAACCTGATTGTTTCTCCTCGGTGGCCGCGGAAAAAACTTGACTCCTCTGCCTTTTCGGTTTTAAGAAGAATGCTATCCCAGAAAAAGGCTGGTGTGCCATACCGTAGTATGTTTGTTGAGTTTTCAAAAAACCAACCAAAGGTGCCACCTAAGAAGCAAAAGAAAATCATGATAGAGCAAAACAAGCTACATTTTCTTGTGAAAAGTAGAAAATATAAAAATATATCCTCTTTAGACACAAGTGCTGAGGGCCAGTTCTTAGAATGAATCCGCAAGAGCAAGCTTTGTTTATAATTGAATATTTCTTGCAATCATTGCAACACCAAGCTGCTCTGTAAGTTGCTGGAATGGTGCTCGGTTACTTATCCTTGGAATTTATTAGTTTATTGTCCTTGCGGACGATCAAGATAACTGATTAGTAAAAGTAGCACCACATCTAATACGAGCCTTCACACTGATATGCATATTTTTAACACAACGAAAAAGTTTTCCTTTAATTCCGTTTTTCAACAAAACAGGCCAGAGCTCAGTATATACCCTTCAAATGATTAGTAAAAGTAGCACCACATACACTAATACGAGCCTTCACACTGATATGCATATTTTTAACACAACGAAAAAGTTGGAGATTGTCTTCCCCTTGGAGACTATAAGCTTATTGCGAGAAGCATTTGTTATTCCCCATTCACCCACTCAAGCACATACTGTTAGTTACGCAGAATTAACTACCACTGCAGATATGCATGCTTATCTCCCCTATTTCTTCAATCTAAGACATA
>CM065718.1:15523151-15525651 GCA_033310375.1 Conus canariensis
GCTTTCCATCGTAATCTATTGTTATCTTAAATTCATGCAAAAACTGTGAAAAACCTCTGCATTTACTGGTACAAAGCTTTTAAAGCAAGAGAGATTGCAAATTCCTAAATTGATATATAATTAAGAGTGTAGACAATGAATGTATAGTTGATCTTTACTTTTTCTCTTTCCACCGAAAAATAAAAGTTATTGTTGCTTTTCTGTGTAAACCCCCCCCCCCCCCCCCCACCACCACTTATAAGGGGGCTTGGCCCCACTGGAATAAAATGTCGTTCTCTCTCTCTCACTGTCTCTCCCTCTTCCTGTCTCTCTCCTCCTCCTGCCTCTCCCCCTCTCTTTTTCTACTTCTATCTCTCTCTCTCTCTCTTTCTCTCTTTGCCCCACCTCATCCTCTCTCTCTCTCTCTCTCTCTCTCTCTCTCTCTCTCTCTGACTTTGTAAAGAAGAAAAAAAAACAAAACAACAAACAAACAAATGAAAGTCCTCCCTATCCGTCACAGTATGAGGTCAAGCTCAAGACATTTCCTGCCCTTTATCTCCTGTCAATCTGTGTGCCAGCCTAATCGATTCCGTTGAAGGTCCGGGTGCTGTCTGTTGGTCTGTATGCCTGTCTGTCTGTGTCCTTTCTCTCTCTCTCTCTCTCTCTCTCTCTCTCTGTCCGTCTGTTTCCTCTGTATATCTTATCTGTTCTAGTGATCCGCAGTCAATCTTTGTGCGAGTCTGGTTGATCCGGCCATTAGTCATGATAATGTCTGTCTGTCTGTCTGTCTTTCCATGCCTGGCTGTCTTCTGCATACCTGTACATCTGTACATCTGTCTCCTGTTCATATTTGTGCCGGCTTTATTGATTCCATCTAAGATGTCTGTCTGTCTGTTTGTTCGTCGGTCGGTTGGTCTGTCTGTCTGTCTGCCTGCTTGTCTGCTTGCATGCCTGCCTCTCTCTCTCTCTCTTTCTCTGTCTGTCTGTCTGTCTGTCTCTCCCCTCCCTCCTCCCCTTCTCTCTCTTTCTCCCTCCCGTCAATATCATATGAATGATAGCGACAGATTTATAGAATACAGGAAATTCAAGACATCGCATGATCTGGAGCCATACTTACTATTGGGTTTGGATAGATTTATTCGATACACTCTGACAAGATTTAGATTTGGAATGTCTGATTCATCAGAACATAGTTCAAGATTCAAAAGGAATGGTGAATGTAGGACAGAATGCCCGTTGTGCACATCCTCCGCTGAGGATGAAATTCACTTTGTTTTTTGTTGTCCTGCTTTTGATGATTTAGGACACAGTTCAATCCACCCAAATTATTATGACAATCCAGTAACTTCAGATTAACGTTACTGTTAGCATCACAAAACGCACAGATCATCACTAATTTTGCTATATATCTATGTAAAGCATTTAAGAAAAGAGAAATAGCAATGTCCTGAGTTAACAATTTTACTAGTTAATTGGCGTCAATTTAGTGTATGATACCATGTACGAACTGGCGTAATGTTTTCATTTTCCTCTTTGTTTCTTAAAAATTAGCTTCCAAGCAGATGATGGATTGATAGTATAATTCGAATTTGTCTTGTTATGTCTACCATCAATGTTCACACCCCTTCAAATGGGGCTTTGGCCCTACTGAATAACATTCTGTTCTGTTCCCTCCTGTCAATCATTAGGCAAGTCTTGTCCATTTAAATTTGAAGCAGTTTTTGCAGCCGTTTTTTTTTTCTCTTATAGTTTTAGCTCTCACAGTTCACGCGCTACAGCGCGCACTTTGTGTGTGTGTGTGTGTGTGTGTGTGTGTGTGTGTGTGTGTGTGTGTGTGTGTGTGTGTGTGTGTGTGGTGTGCGTGTGTGTGAGTGTGTGTGTGTGTGAGTGTGTGTGTGTGTGAGTGTGTGTGTGTGTGTGTGTGGTGTGTGTGTGTGTGTGTGTGTGTGTGTGTGGGTGGGTGGGTGGGTGGGTGTGGTGTGTGTGTAGATAGGTAGGAAGTGAAGTAGAGGAGTTACTGGTTTCTATTTTATTTTACATGAATGTATGCAACAATAGTTTGAATTATATTTTGACGACAACACGTTTCCATTTGTTCCCCCTGCTTTCTTTACTACTTTTTGTCCCCATCTTTAAGCGATACATCGTATTCTCTTTTTCATTCGCTGAATTCTACTTCTATTACCCATTGGAGAAGCGTGAGCGAGGGCCGGAGATTAAAGATCGTGAGGATGGAGAAAGTGTATGGGATAGGAGGTGAGGGAAGGAAGGAGGGAGGGGCGGGGGGTGGGGGGCACGGATGGACGATCTCCCTTGATGCCAGAATCAGATGTGGAATTTCCGGAAGACTCGTGACGGAACTTTCTGATGCGTGCTAATTATCCGACTTGCTCTTAGAAGAAAATTAGGCACAGACCACTCGCTCACACATACGCAAAAGTCACACCACCACAGACAGACAGACAGACTGAAGCACCCCCCCACTCACCCGCCAACCCCCCCCCCCCACACACAACACACA
>CM065718.1:15538151-15550651 GCA_033310375.1 Conus canariensis
ATGACTGTGATTTGGATTTAGAGGGATGATGAGGGTGGGGAGAATGGTGGGGAGGGGGTGGGGAACAGATCGACAAAGAGAGACCAAGAGACGGAAACAGGATAGAGGCCTGGAAATCAATAATGGAAAAGGAGGAGGAGAAGGAGGAGGAGGAGGAGGAGGAAGAAGAAGAAGAAGAAGAAGAAGAAGAAGAAGAAAGAAGAAGAGAAGAAGAAGAAGAAGAAGAAGAAGAAGAAGAAGAGCTAACGAGAGAAACGACGGAGAGGGAGGTCAGAGAGAGAGAGAGAGAGAGAGAGAGAGAGAGAGAGAGAGAGAGAGAGAGAGAGAGAGACAGAGAGAGAGAGAGGGAGAGAGACAGACAGACAGACAGACAGACAGACAGAGACAGACAGACATACAGACAGAGAAATAAAGGGAAGGGAGTGAGAGAGGGGTGAGGGAGGAAGCGAAAGAGGGAGGGAGAGGTGAGGGGAGGGGGAAGGAGGGAGAGATGGAAAGATGGGGAGCTGATGGGGTCCAAGTAATTGAGACTGATCGTCAATACCCATGGATGAAGACAATAACAGAGATAACAACAGAGAAGAAATAGTTATACTGAGACTGATCGTCAATACCCATGGATGAAGACAATAACAGAGATAACAACAGAGAAGAAATAGTTATACTGAGACTGATCGTCAATACCCAACGATGAAGACAATAACAGACAGACAAACAGAGAAGAAATAGTGATATTGAGACTGATCATCAATACCCAACGATAACGACAATAACAGATAGACACAGAGAAGAAATAGTTATACTGAGATCAATCGTCAATACCCAACGATGAAGGCAAAAACAGAGACACACAGAAAAGAAATAGTTATCTTGAGACTGATCGTCAATACCCAACGATGAAGACAATAACAGAGATAACAACAGAGACGAAATAGTTGTATTGAGACTGATCGTCAATACCCATGGATGAAGACAATAACAGACAGACACACACAGAAGAAATAGTTATACTGAGACTAATCGTCAATACCCAGCGATGAAGACAATAACAGAGAGAAAAATTGAGAAGAAATAGTTATATTGAGACTGATCGTCAACACCCAGCGATGAAGACAATAACAGAGACACACACAGAAGAAATAATTAATATTGAGACTAATCGACAATACCCAACGATGAAGACAACAACACAGACACACAGAGAGGAAATAGTTATATTGAGACTAATCGACAATACCCAACGATGAAGACAACAACACAGACACACAGAGAGGAAATAGTTATATTGAGACTAATCGACAATACCCAACGATGAAGACAACAACACAGACACACAGAGAGGAAATAGTTATATTGAGACTAATCGACAATACCCAACGATGAAGACAACAACACAGACACACAGAGAGGAAATAGTTATATTGAGACTAATCGACAATACCCAACGATGAAGACAACAACACAGACACACAGAGAGGAAATAGTTATATTGAGACTAATCGACAATACCCAACGATGAAGACAACAACACAGACACACAGAGAGGAAATAGTTATATTGAGACTAATCGACAATACCCAACGATGAAGACAACAACACAGACACACAGAGAGGAAATAGTTATATTGAGACTAACCGACAATACCCAACGATGAAGACAACAACACAGACACACAGAGAGGAAATAGTTATATTGAGACTAATCGACAATACCCAACGATGAAGACAACAACACAGACACACAGAGAGGAAATAGTTATATTGAGACTAATCGACAATACCCAACGATGAAGACAACAACACAGACACACAGAGAGGAAATAGTTATATTGAGACTAATCGACAATACCCAACGATGAAGACAACAACACAGACACACAGAGAGGAAATAGTTATATTGAGACTAATCGACAATACCCAACGATGAAGACAACAACACAGACACACAGAGAGGAAATAGTTATATTGAGACTAATCGACAATACCCAACGATGAAGACAACAACACAGACACACAGAGAGGAAATAGTTATATTGAGACTAACCGTCAATACCCAATGCTGAAGACATTAACAGAGACACAAACAGAGAAGAAATAGTGATATTGAGACTAATCATCAATACCCAACGATGAAGACAATGACTGACAGACACAGAGAAGAAATAGCTATACTGAGATTAATCGTCAAACCCAACGATGAAGACAATAACAGAGATAACAACAGAGAAGAAATAGTTATATTGAGACTGATCGTCAATACCCAACGATGAAGACAATAACAAAGAGACACACAATTAAGAAAAAGTTATATTGAGACTGATTGTCAATACCCAGCGATGAAGACAATAACTGACAGACACAGAGAAGAAATAGCTATACTGAGATTAATCGTCAAACCCAACGATGAAGACAATAACAGAGGTAACAACAGAGAAGAAATAGTTATATTGAGACTGATCGTCAATACCCAGCGATGAAGACAATAACCAGAGAGACACACAGAGAAGAAGAATTATCTAATCAAAGAACGAAGAAATCAATGACAGTAAGACAAGCACGACAGATACATAGAGGATGGATGAATGAACGAATCAATCAATCAATGAACGAACGAACGAATGAATGAACAAAAAAATGAATGAATGAATGAATGAATGAATGAATGAATGAATGAATGAATGAATGAATGAATGAATGAGCCGTTCCCTGAAGGTCCTTTGTTCTGTACGCTCTGTGTTTCTGCATTTTTGCAAGGCGATTTGGTGTCGTCGGCAGCATTCGTTTGAAGTTATAGCCCTGTAATTATTTCATCATGAGAGCAAGAGTTACCCAACTTGTTCGTTATACATTCATCACTAGCCCCGGCCTTGTGTAAGATAGCCTTTC
Organism: Conus canariensis; assembly: GCA_033310375.1. Lineage (NCBI taxonomy): Eukaryota > Metazoa > Mollusca > Gastropoda > Neogastropoda > Conidae > Conus > Conus canariensis. The sequence continues at coordinate 15,541,038 of CM065718.1, forward strand.
AGAATCGTTCAGTTTGGTCAGGGTGGCCATCTTAGTTTTGTGCGTTACAGTGAGATCGCTCGAATACAATGAAACAAAAATGTTCTGTTCCACTCTTGTTCCCCATACAGACAGACAGTGACAGGGAGCAGACAGTGACAGAGACAGAAAGATAGACAGACAGTGACAGGGAGCAGACAGTGACAGAGACAGAAAGATAGACAGACAGTGGACAGGAAGCAGACAGTGACAGAGACAGAAAGATAGACAGACAGTGACAGGGAGCAGACAGTGACAGAGACAGAAAGATAGACAGACAGTGACAGGAGCAGACAGTGACAGAGACAGAAAGATAGACAGACATGGACAGGGAGCAGACAGTGACAGAGGCAGAAAGGATAGACAGACAGTGAACAGAGACAGAAAGAAGACAGACAGTGACAGGAGCAGACAGTGACAGAGGCAGAAAGAAGACAGCAGTGACAGGGAGACAGACAGGACAGACGAAAGAAGACAGACAGTGACAGAGACAGAAAGATAGACAGACAGTGACAGGGAGCAGACAGTGACAGAGACAGAAAGATAGACAGACAGTGACAGAGACAGAAAGATAACAGACAGTGACAGAGACAGAAAGATAGGGCAGGACAGTGACAGAGACAGAAAGAAGACAGACAGTGACAGGAGCAGACAGTGACAGAGGCAGAAAGATAGACATACAGTGACAGGAGCAGACAGTGACAGAGCAGAAAGAAGACAACAGTGACAGAGAGAGACAGACAGTGACAGAGACAGAAAGATAGACAGACAGTGACAGGGAGCAGACAGTGACAAGACAGAAAGATAGACAGACGTGACAGGAACAGTGACAGAGCAGAAAGATAGACAGACAGTGACAGGAGCAGACATGACAAGACAGAAAGATAGACAACAGTGACAGGAGCAGACAGTGACAGAACAGAAAGATGACAGACAGTGACAGGAGCAGACAGTGACAGAGACAGAAAGATAGACAGACAGGACAGGGAGCAGACAGGAAGAGACAGAAAGATAGACAGACAGTGACAGGGAGCAACAGTGACAAGACAGAAAGATAGACAGACAGTGACAGGAGCAGACAGTGACAGAGCAGAAAGATAGACAGACAGACAGGAGCAACATGACAGAGACAGAAAGATAGACAGACAGTGACAGAGACAGAAAGAAGACAGACAGTGACAGGAGCAGACAGTGACAAGACAGAAAGATAGAAGACAGTGACAGGAGCAGACAGTGACAGAGACAGAAAGATAACAGACATGAAGGGCAGACAGTGACAGAGACAGAAAGATAGACAGACAGTGACAGGACAGAAAAGAAATAAGACAAAGACAGTGACAGGGAGCAGACAGTGACAGAGACAGAAAGATAGACAGACAGTGACAGGAGCAGACAACAGGGACAGAAGACAGAAGAAGGACAGACAGTGACAAGACAGAAGACAAAGAAATAGACAGACAGTGACAGGGAGCAGACAGTGACAGAGACAGAAAGATAGACAGACAGTGGACAGAGAAGAAAAGATAGACAGACAGTGACAGGTGACAGACAGTGACAGAGACAGAAAGATAGACAGACAGTGACAGGGGCAGACATGACAGAGACAAAGATGACGACAGTGACAGGGAGCAGACAGTGACAGAGACAGAAAGATAGACAGACAGGACAGGAGCAGAAGTAGACAGCGAAGAAAGAAAGAAGCAGAGGACAGGACAGACAGTGACAGAGCAGAAAGATAACAGACAGTGACAGGAGCAGACAGGACAGAGCAAAAGATAGACGACAGACAGGCAACAGTGACAGAGACAGAAAGATAGACAGACAGTGACAGGACAGAAGTGACAGACGTGCAGAAGTAGAGCAGAAAGACAGGGAGCAGACAGTGACAGAGACAGAAAGAAGAGGACAGGAGAAACAGACAGTGACAGGGACGACAGTGACAGAGACAGAAAGATAGACAGACAGTGACAGAGCAGAAAGTACAGAAGGAAAAGAAAGATAGACAGACAGTGCGGGACAGACAGTGACAGAGACAGAAAGATAGACAGACAGTGACAGGGAGGAGGACAGGAGCAGAAAGACAGAAGGAAGGACAGACATGCAGAGACAGAAAGATAGACAGACAGTAGGGAGCAGACAGTGACAGAGCAGAAGTGACAGCAGTGACAGGGAGCAGACAGTACAGAGACAGAAAGATAGACAGACATGACAGGAGCAGACAGTGACAGAGACAGAAAGAAGACAGACAAGGACAGGAGCAGACAGTGACAGAGACAGAAAGATAGACAGACGTGACAGAGCAGACAGTGACAGAGCAGAAAGATAGACAACTACAGGGAGCGACAGTCAGAGAGAAAAAGACAACAGTGACAGGACAGAAGAAGACAAAGTGACAGGAGAGACAGTGACGACAGAAAATAACAGACAGTGACAGGAGCAGACAGTGACAGAGAAGAAGATAGCGACAGTGACAGAGCAGAAGTGACAGACAGAGGAGACAGGCAAAGAGACAGAAGTGACAGAGACAGAAAGATGACACGGACAGAGGAGAAAAGAAGACAGACAGTGCAGGGCACTGCAGAGACAGAAAGATAGACAGACAGTGACAGGGAGCAGACAGTGACAGAGACAGAAAGAATAGACAGACAGTGACAGGAGACAGAAAGAAATAGACAACAGTGACAGGAGCAGACAGTGACAGAGACAGAAAGATAGACAGACAGTGACAGGGAGCAGACAGTGACAGAGACAGAAAGATAGACAGACAGTGACAGGGAGCAGACAGTGACAGAGACAGAAAGATAGACAGACAGTGACAGGGAGCAGACAGTGACAGAGACAGAAAGATAGACAGACAGTGACAGAGAGCAGACAGTGACAGAGACAGAAAGATAGACAGTAACAGAGAGCAGACAGTGACAGAGACAGAAAGATAGACAGACAGTGACAGAGACAGAAAGATAGACAGACAGTGACAGGGAGCAGACAGTGACAGAGACAGAAAGATAGACAGACAGTGACAGGGACAGACAGTGACAGAGACAGAAAGATAGACAGACAGTGACAGGAGCAGACAGTGACAAACAGAAGATAGACAGACAGTGACAGGAGTAGACAGTGACAGAGACAGAAAGATACAACAGTGACAGAGACAGTGACAGAGACAGAAAGATAGACAGACAGTGACAGGACAGAAAATGACAGACAGTGACAGAGACAGAAAGATAGACAGACAGTGACAGGGAGCAGACAGTGACAGAGCAGAAAGATAGACAGACAGTGACAGGGAGCAGACAGTGACAGAGACAGAAAGATAGACAGACAGTGACAGAGACAGAAAGATAGACAGACAGTGACAGAGACAGAAAGATAGACAGACAGTGACAGGGAGCAGACAGTGACAGAGACAGAAAGATAGACAGACAGTGACAGGGAGCAGACAGTGACAGAGACAGAAAGATAGACAGACAGTGACAGGGAGTAGACAGTGACAGAGACAGAAAGATAGACAGACAGTGACAGGGAGCAGACAGTGACAGAGGCAGAAAGAAGAAAAGACAGAGACCCAGAGTGAAGAAGACGTCTTCGGCGATCGTAAAAAAAAAAAAAAAACAACTGAGATCAAAGACGAAACGATCTGACCGAAGGAAGAAAGCACAGTCTTCAGCTTTTTGGAGTCACAGAGTGGTACTGGCTGGCCTACAGGACGGGCCCTGTCAAGGTATTCCTCATTAAATGTATATAGGCTGAAGGCTCCTGTGAAGGTATTCCTCACTAAATGTATATCAGCTGAATGCTCCTGTCAAGGTCAGTGAGTCAGTCATTCCCCTGACCGCTGGGGTCGTTGGGGGGACGTGGTGAGGCAGCCGCCACTTCTCTCCAGGCTCTTCTGTTGGTGGTTGTCGTGAGGAGATCTGGCATGGTCATTTTGGTCCAGTCCTTTATATTGTCGGACCAGCTCTTTCTCTGCCGTCCTCGTCTGCGCCCTCCTCAACGGTACCTTGAAGGATGGTTTTGGAGAGGGTGTTGTGACGAATGACGTGGCCAAACCATGCCATCTTCCGTCGTTTGACAGTTGCCAAAAGTGGTTCGTGGGGCCTAACTAGGTTAGTGAGCAGGTTCCGCACATAATCATTGGTCTTGTGTACTTTGTAGGAGAGGCGGAGTGGTTTCCTCAGGCACTTGGTCTCAAACGCCCGGATTCTTCTTTCTGTTTCGGCCATCAGTGTCCATGTCTCGCAGCCATATAACAGATGGAGACCACTAGCGACTTGTAGAGCGAGAATTTTGTGTGGAATTTGATGTTGCTCTTCCACACTCAGTTCAGTCTGGCCATCGCTGCTGGTGTAAATCTCTCTAAATGTATATGAACTGAAGGCTCCTGTCAAGGTATTTCTTTCTAAATATACATCAGCTAAAGGCTCCTGTCGAGGTATTCCTCTCTCAAATATATAATACTGTGAGATGATGGTTAGGTAAGGGAGGTGGTGTGGAGAGGTGGTGTGTGACGGGGTAGTGCAAATTTAGTAGAGGGAGGGTGGCAGAAAGTGTGAAGGAGGATGAGGTGGGGTTGGGGTGTGACGGGGTCGATGTAACAGCAAATCTAACGTCTTTTATAGACTACAGCACACTCGAGGAGGGCCGGGGGGGGGGGGGGGGGTAGAAAAAAACAAACAAACAAGAAAATAACGAACAGGATGGGTGCAAGATTATAAATTAACAATGGTTCTTTGACTTCTGACCAGCATTGAATTGCACGAGGTACTATTTGGGTTTTCGTAATTTCAAAAGAAAGAAAAAGCTACCAGGTTAAAGCATGCACGCATTCAATTCAACTACATATAACAAATTAAAAAAAAACGAACACAGCAGGGCAGCCGAAAAAACCCGGTGTGGTGTGTGTGTGTGGTGTGTGTGTGTGTGTGTGTGGTGCGTGCGTGCGTGCGTGCGTGCGTGCGTGCGTACGTGCGTGCGTGCGTGCGTGCGTGCGTGTCGTGTGGTGTGCGTGCGTGCGTGCGTGCGCGTGCGTGCGTGCGTGCGTGCGTGCGTGCGTGCGTGTGTGTGTGTGCGCGCGCGTGAGAGAGAGAGAGAGAGAGAGAGAGAGAGAGAGAGAGAGAGAGAGAGAGAGAGAAAGAGACGGAGAGAGGGAAAAAGGGAAACAGAGAGAGCAAGAGCGAGAGAAAGAGACAGAGAGAGTCAGAGACAGAGACAGAGAGAAAGATACAGAGAGAGAGAGAGAGAGAGAGAGAGAGAGAGAGAGAGAGAGAGAGAGAGAGAATGAGAGAGAGAGAGACAGAGACAGAGAGACAGAGACAACGAGAGAGAGAGAGAGAGAGTGAAAGGGAAATGGAGAGAAGAGAGAGAGAGAGAGAGAGAGAGAGAGACAGACAGACAGACAGACAGACAGAGACAGAGACAGACAGACAGACAGAAAGGCAGACAGAGATCATCTTCTCTACAATAGTCAGCTCCCGAACGCTACAAACAATTCGTTTTTTGTTCTTTCTTCAAACCAGAAGGGATCAGGACAGGCCCTGATTCCTTGTAATCCCTTCTTTACCCCCCAACCCGCCCTTGACATTTCATCCAATCCACCCCCCTCCCACCCCCACCCCCACTCTCCTGGCCAACCCCGCGCTCTCTCTCCTTTTCTCTCAAACCCTCTCAATCTAATCTGGACCTGCCAATAAACATTTTATTTGTCGGTTTGATTCACTTGATTGTTTTTGTTTGTTTATTTGTTGTCAAAACACACTTCAGTGTGCTCGACGACCCTTCACACACACACACACACACACACACACACACACACACCACACACACACACACGCTCACCGCCCCCCCCCCCCCCCCCCCCCCCCCCCCCCCCCCCCCCCCCAGCTATCTCAGTATCATTAATGTCACGTCTTTCATTCCGATCCGGGTTCCTCAACCACGACCACAACCACACAAAGCTATTTCTATTGGCCTCACTCTCACGGCCGCTCAATCCAGCTCGCTCAATACGCAGCATAGCCCCGCGTCCGTGTGCTCAAGGGGACAAGGCTGGCCCCCAAGAAGAATCATTTACATCTGAGCACCGCGTGGCAACTCACCGGAGAAGACGCAGCGCGGCTGATGATGACTCGCTTTCAGTTGGAGGTTTTCTGCGGTGTCAGGTTTTGACCCAGTGACCCAGCACCACGCAGCACACCATCTCCCTACCTACTGTCCATTATAACTGATTACTCGTGAAGGAGGGAAAGTGGGGGTGGGGGTGGGGTGGAAGGGGGTGGGAGGGGGTGGGAGGTTGAAGGGGGGGGGGGGGGTCACTATCCCGTCCTTTCAACGACGGTCCTCTTAGCACTGTCCAGACTGAAGACTGTACTTTTTTTTTCTTTCACTGACGTCGTCTTCTCTCTCTCTCTCTCTCTCTCTCTCTCTCTCTCTCTCTCTCTCTCTCTCTCTTCCATTCTCTCTCCCTCTGTCTGTCGCTGTTCCCCCTCTCTCTCTTTCCATCCCCCCTCTCTTTCTCTCCCTCTCGCTGTCTCTCCCCCCCCCCTCCTCGCTCTCGCTATCTCTCCCCGTTCCTCCCTCTCTCTCTCTCTCTCTCTGTCTATCCGTCGCTGTCCCATCTTCTCTCTCTCTCTCTCTCCACTCTCTCTCCCTCTCCCCCGCCCCCTCTCTCTCCCTCTGTCTCTCTCTCTCTGTCGCTGTCCCTCTCCTTTCCCTTCCACCCCCTATTTCTTCCTTCCCCCCTCTCTGTCCTTGTCCCTGTCTCTCTCTGTATTTGTCTGTCCTGCCTGCCCCCCCCCCCCCCTCTCTCTCCTCTCTCCTCTCTCTCCAGGGTCTGGAACCTGAAAATTTATGACACGAACTCATCAAAAGCGTGGAGGTGGAGTTCTTTAATCTTCTTCCTCCCTCTCCCTCTTCCCATCCCTCTCCTCTTCCCTCCCCCCCCCAGGTCGCCTCTCCCTCTTCCCCAATTCTCTCCCCCCCCCCAGGTCGCCTCTCCCTCTTCCCAATTCTCCCCCCCCCCAGGTCGCCTCTCCTCTTCCATCTCCCCAGTCGCTCTCCCCCCTTCCCCCAGGTCGCCTCTCCCTCTTCCCAATTCTCCCCCCCCCCAGGTCGCCTCTCCCTCTCCCAATTCTCCCCCCCCCCAGGTCGCCTCTCCCTCTTCCCAATTCCCATCCCTCTCCCTCTTCCCATTCTCCCCCAGGTCGCCTCTCCCTCTTCCCAATTCTCTCCCCCCCCCCCAGGTCGCCTCTCCCTTCCCAATTCTCCCCCCCCCCCAGGTCGCTCTCTCTTCCCATCTCCAGTCCCTCATTCCCATCCCCCCCCCCAGGTCGCCTCTCCCTCTTCCCAATTCTCCCCCCCCCCCCAGGTCGCCTCTCCTTCCATCTCCCCCCAAGTCCCTCTCCTCTTCCCATCCCCCCCCCAGGTCGCCTCTCCCTCTTCCCAATTCTCCCCCCCCCCAGGTCGCCTCTCCCTCTTCCCAATTCTCCCCCCCCCCCCCAGGTCGCCCTCCTTCCCAATTCTCCCCCCCCAGGTCGCCCTCTCTTCCCAATCTCCCCCCCCAGGTCGCCTCTCCCTCTTCCCAATTCTCCCCCCCCCCAGGTCGCCTCTCCCACTTCCCAATTCTCCCCCCCCCCCAGGTCGCCTCTCCCTCTTCCCAATTCTCCCCCCCCCAGGTCGCCTCTCTTCCCATCTTCCCCCCAGGTGTCTCCTTCCCATCCCCCCCCCCCAGGTCGCCTCTCCCTTCCCAATTCTCTCCCCCCCCCCAGGTCGCCTCTCCCTCTTCCCAATTCTCCCCCCCCCCAGGTCGCCTCTCCCTCTTCCCAATTCTCCCCCCCCCCAGGTCGCCTCTCCCTCTTCCCAATTCTCCCCCCCCCCAGGTCGCCTCTCCACTTCCCAATTCTCCCCCCCCCAGGTCGCCTCTCCCTCTTCCCAATTCTCCCCCCCCCCAGGTCGCCCTCTCCCATCTCTCCCCATCCCTCCCCCCCCCCCAGGTCGCCTCTCCCTCTTCCCAATTCTCCCCCCCCAGGTCGCCTCTCCCCTTCCCAATTCCTCTCCCCCCCCCAGGTCGCCTCTCCCTCCTTCTCCCAATTCTCCCCCCCCCCCCCCAGGTCGCCTCTCCCACTTCCCAATTCCCCCCCCCCCAGGTCGCCTTCCTCTCCCATTCTTCCCCATCCCTCTCCCTCATCCCCCCCCCAGTCGCCTCTCCCCTTCCCAATTCTCCCCCCCCCAGGTCGCCTCTCCCTCACTTCCCAATTCTCCCCCCCCCCAGGTCGCCTCTCCCTCTTCCCAATTCTCCCCCCCCAGGTCGCCTCTCCCCTTCCCAATTCTCCCCCCCCCCCCAGGTCGCCCTCTCTTCCATCTCCCCCCCAATCTCTCCCTCCCCCCCCCCCCAGGTCGCCTCTCCCCTTCCCAATTCTCCCCCCCAGTCCCCTCCCTCTTCCATTCCTCCCCCCCCCCAGGTCGCCTCTCCCACTTCCAATTCTCCCCCCCCCCAGGTCCCTCTCCCACTTCCCAATTCTCCCCCCCCCCCAGGTCGCCTCTCCCTCTTCCCAATTCTCCCCCCCCCCAGGTCGCCTCTCCCTCTTCCCAATTCTCCCCCCCCCAGGTCGCCTCTCCCCTTCCCAATTCTCCCCCCCCCAGGTCGCCTCTCCCACTTCCCAATATCTCTCCCCTTCTCCCCCCCCCCCCAGGTCGCCTCTCCCTCTTCCAATTCTCCCCCCCCCCCCCAGGTCGCCTCTCCCACTTCCCAATTCTCCCCCCCCCCCCCCCCCACCCAGGTCACCTCTCCCACTTCCAATTCTCCCCCCCCCAGGTCACCTCTCCATTCTTCCTCCCCCCCCCAGTCCTCTCCCCTTCCAATTCTCCCCCCCCCCCACCCACCCCGGTCACCTCTCCCCTTCCCCCCCCCCCCAGGTCTCCTCTCCCACTTCCAATCCCCCCCCACCGGTCACCTCTCCCCTTCCCAATTCTCCCCACTCCAGGTCGCCTCTCCCACTTCCCAATTCTCCCCCCCAGGTCGCCTCTCCCACTTCCCAATTCTCTCCCCCCCCCAGGTCGCCTCTCCCACTTCCCAATTCTCCCCCCCCCCCCAGGTCTCCTCTCCCACTTCCCAATTCTCCCCACTCCAGGTCACCTCTCCCACTTCCCAATTCTCCCCACTCCAGGTCGCCTCTCCCTCTTCCCAATTCTCCCCACCCCCAGGTCGCCTCTCCCACTTCTCAATTCTCCCCCCCCCAGGTCACCTCTCCCACTTCTCAATTCTCCCACCCCCAGGTCGCCTCTCCCACTTCTCAATTCTCCCCACCCCCAGGTCGCCTCTCCCACTTCTCAATTCTCCCCACCCCCAGGTCGCCTCTCCCACTTCTCAATTCTCCCCACCCCCAGGTCGCTCTCAACCTTTCCCCGCCTTCTTCCTCCGTTTATTTTTTTCTCCTTTTTTATGAACTGGGAGTAGGCGGAAGAGGAGGGGGAGGAAAATGGTGGCAACGGCGTTATGGAATTCTGTTTGATCCTGGTCTGAACTAGAAAAGTTCATTTCGTAATATTTTCTGGCGTTGACCAGGCCCGAGAGATACAGTCACACCTGAAGCGTTGGTTAT
>CM065718.1:15555651-15563151 GCA_033310375.1 Conus canariensis
GTCCATTCCGGTCTGAGACTGCACGACAGGCCTGTACTCTACGTTTAATTTTATGATATATCCCGGCGTCAACCAGGCCCGAGAGATACAGACACCTGCGATGTCGGTCAGGAAATTTGAGCAACACTCTCAGAGACGTATACATTTAGTGGATGAAACTCGACTGTGTGGTCCCAGTCTTCCCAACTGAGCCCATACCAAATTCAACTCTGGGTAGGAGCCGGTCAAGGCAGAAAAATCCCACATGGCTCTGATGGGAATCGAATCCACGACCTCTCAGCCGGGAGTCCACGACGCTAACCACTTCGCCACGGCGGCTGGTGGGTTAGCATTTCTCTTGAAACAGCTTTGCCCAGTCCACAATGCCCGTAACATGAGTCTGTCAGGATGAAAAGGACTGGTCTGCATCTCTTCGGAGCCAACTTTGTCCTCAAGATACTGCGTATGATAGACATCTCAAAAAATGAAAGGACCAAATCTGCATGTCTTTGGAGACAGATTGCCCTGAAGAAGGCAGAATAGATGTGTATATCTTTGCAAAAAAAAAGTAATAAAATGATGAAATAAAACAAAATAAAAATTGAAAAAAAAACTTCGTCCTCTGAATATTGTCTGTTATACGGATTTTTAGAGAATAGAAGTTGCAGATGTGGAATCTTTTGGCAACATACTTGTTCTATGGTCATTACTGGAAACACACCTATCAGAAGACAGAAGGAAGACATTTGCATCTCTTTGGCAACGTATTTGTTTTGTGGCCATTACTTGTAAATCACGTCTTAAAGAATAGAGGAAGATCTGTATTTCTTTGGCAATACATTTACTTTGTGATCATTACTTGTAGCGCACATCTTTGAGGATAGAAGAAGCGCATTTGTATCTTTATAGGAACAGCCTTGTCCGGTGGACTTTACTTAAAAATGCGGGTCTTAGAGAAGAAGTCGATTTGTGTTTATTTGGTAACAGGTTGGTCCTGTAGATGTTGCCTTGATGTTTGTTTCATGCTAGCGTCTTTCAACATCACATTGCTTTAAACTATCGTGAAGAGAACCATGATTGGTCTGGTCTTAAGAGGAGGTGACGTGCATTGGGTTAGCGCATAGCTCAGGCATTTACTAAGTATTAGACATGGTCTCACCCAGAATATTTCCGGAGTTATTGTTTCTATATTTAACACATGTGCACCGTTGTTTAGCGTGTATTGTGTAACGTATATGAACTATCCGGCATCCAGTGAACTCTTTCTGAAGCCACTAAAACTATGCTGATCACTTTGATTAGAATTTTACAAATATGATTTCCAGATGACCCGACCCTTTTGTTATTGCAATGAAGTTGATTGCAAATGCTATATAAAGTTTCAGAAATTCATTCTGTACCAGTGGAACTGAAAAGACATCAAACTGACCCGAAACAACACCACCCCCACTGGCAACAACACTGTGTTGCCAAGCGTTCCACGCTCACATTTGGCGGTGTATTAACGCAGCATTATATTCTTGCTCCTGCCCCCTCCTGCAGTGTCTCAACTTCAAAATTAGCATACCAAATTAACCCCAGCAAGCCAGTTGGGATGGCTTTTTTTCCTGCCAATTTAAAGGAAATTTACAAATTCGGCGAACGACAGAAGCCAGATCAATCTGTTTGTTTGTCTGTCTATCGGTCCGTCCGTCTCTCTCTCTCTCTCTGTCTCTCTCTGTCTCTCTCTGTCTCTGGCTCTCTCTCTCTCTGTCTCTCTGTCTCTGTCTCTGTCTCTCTCTCTCTCTCTCTCTCTCTCTCTCTCTCTCTCTCTCTCTCTCAAAGAGACTGAGATGAAGAGCAGACGAAGCTTAGAGATTCTAGCTTCGAATTCAGCCTCATTCCTTTCAAAGTCCGCTTCGTCCTCGATGTAAACAAGAGATATAGTGCTTTAAAGGGCAGGAAGTTGACAAAGAGATCCTTTCTAATTATGTACAACCATTGTACACAGCCACTGAATACAACCATTATCTATTTCCCCAAACATCCATTAAAAAACAACAACTTGTGACTGGTTAAAGAAGGTTGTAGAACTGTTGGTTTTGTTCGCGATCCTACAAAAACCAGGAATTGACTTTATAAACGGTGCTTTTCCTGGACTTTTTTTTCGGAAGAGGCACTTTCATCAGACGGGGCTTTTTTTGTTCTTTCATTTTTAGCCCAGCTTTTCATCCGCATCCAAACCTGTCCCCCCAAAATGAGTGTGACCTATCCACGCCATTGACCATATGGACGATGGCAAGCTGTCATTAACACTGTGCAGACAATGGAAGCCTCGCCTTCGATCCTCCAGACTGCAGCGGGTTGGTCGCTAGACGGCGCTGGCAACAGGTGAAAGGTCGTATTGATTAGTACCACTCTAGAGTGCTGTTTACATAATTCGGCTGAAATGCGGAGCCTCTCTCTCTCTCTCTCTCTCTCTCTCTCTCTCTTTCCAGGTCCATCGTCAGCCGTCGAGCAGAGCGGACGTGTTTTGCAGAGCTCTCCTGAATTGTGAACACTTCTTACTGTAGCTATGACAGTCAGTCTTCAGGCCTATCGTTGTGCAGTCGGCCAGTTCTCATGCATTTTTCCGACTTTGTTATTGAAGAAATGGCTAAAAAAGAAAAGGAAATTTCGTGAATATACAGAAGATGTTTGCAGTGGTTTGGACATTGCCGTGTTTTGCATCTGGCTGTTGATGTCAACGTTGATTTTCTTCAGCGCCCCTTTCTGCATCTACACGATAGTCTGTGTATATGGACTTGATGGCAACGCAGGATACTGTGAGTGCGACATTTTGCCCTTGATCCTCCCTGCAAATGATATCGGATCAACACCCCATGGTCAATCATCCTCTACTATGACATCACCACAAACTTTACTCCTTTCTTCTTACCTCTCGCCCAACTTAAAGCTGCTTTTGATGCTATGCGGTGATATTGAATCCAATCCCGGTCCAACAGTAGAAGATTCTGTCAAACGTCTTGAAGCAAAAGTGGATCAACAGGCTTCACGTATTGAGGTGAATTTGTTTAAATTGATTGATTCTATGGATGTCATGCACACACATAGCAAAGAACTTGATAAAAAATTCCAGTCACTGGAAACTTCTGTAGAAAAGAACTGCAATGAAATTAAGAAGAAAGTGTCGTCTCTGGAGGGAGCCATCAGAGAAAATAATGAAAGATTAGAAAGACTTGAAGTGGACCAAGATCTTGCATCAAGAGTCTCGAGGTTGGAGGCGGAGATTGAGAGACAGGAACGCTATTCAAGACGATCAAACTTGCTGTTTTATGGACTGAAAGAAGAGGTAGGCGAATCTTTCGTTAACTGCGCTTCAAAAATAGTGAACATCCTTCAACGCTACTTTCCCCATAAGCAATGGTCAGACACAGACATTGAGCGAGCTCATCGCTTGGGTTCGTCAGTTCTCCAAAACGGCCGCCCTCGCCCGATAATTGTCAAGTTCCTGAGGTGGGGTGATGCAATGATTGTCATGAGGGACAAGGACAGTAAAGCCAGACTACGGATGAATGATGGGATCCGTGTCGTCACAGACCTGACCAGACAGCAGAGGGACACTATAGCGCATCACAGACAACAGGGAAAGAACGCCTTCTACGCCAAGGGTAAATTAATAGTGCAGGATTTCCGCCTGCCTCCTACCCAAGAAAAGGTGTCCAATGAAGATTCCCGTCGGTCTCCTCCACTTGCTCTGTACTCAGAGAAAGCAGCAAGCAGGCAGGAAAACCATCAGAGCACCATGACACCTTCATGTGAGCAGACCAGTCCAGAAGCAGGTGGTAGCAGGTACCTGGAAGCAGAGGGTCCTTACACTGATGCAGCTGAAGACGAACAGCCCGAGTCCCCCCGTCTAGCCCTGCCCAGTGTATCTACGCCCAGCCAGCCCAGAGCCTCAGCTACACCCCGGGGCTTTGGACGAGGGTCTCCTCGTCATGGTTCTGAACCTACCTGTGGGGAAAAGGGTGAGGGTAAAGTGATGGGAACAATGTCGGGTGGGAGGGTGCGGGAAGGAAATGGAGGGAGGGGAAGAGGTAGAGAGAACAACAACAGCATGAACTCTTCTCAAAGTTCACCCGTAATGACAAGGACACGCACTGCGTCACAACAGAGCACCCTGCCTCGAGGTTGGAATGTGAGCAGATCAAAGACTATGCAAAATAATAGGAATAAGGACCAGAATGTCATGAACAGTGCCGATGACAAATGACGGGCAGGCCATGGCCCAGATAATAACGGTAACTGTGCTGAGAAGGGAGGTAATGATGCAAATTGTAGTACTAATTTTGCTATTAACCAGTTTGGTTGTGTGGATAAATGTGTGAATGATCACTTTTTGTCGTTTATCACTTATAATGTTGAAGGTTTGTTAACAACAGCAAATGAGATAGATTTTTCTTCGTTTATGAGTAAATATGATTTTGTTTTTTTAGTGGAAACTTTCATTGAATCAATTTCTGGCACGTTTGTTCAGTCACATATTCCTTTCGTATCCCCTGGTGTCAGAGTGTCGGACAGTATCCATGGTCGCCTTTCCGGTGGAGTTATAATGTTTGTTCGTAAAGAACTAGGTCAGTACATAGAACAAATTCATGTAGAATATGACAATGTAGTTGTGTTAAGACTATCTAAGAGACTTCTTGGAACCGCTAGCGATTGTGTTTTACTAGGAATGTATGTACCTCCAGAAAACTCACCTTATTATGAAGAAACTGACATATATAATGGTAATCTGCTGCTTGAGGCACTTCTACTAGAATTAATTAGAGATTATGGAGATATGCCAATTATCTTATGTGGCGATTTTAATTCTAGAACTGGTTCCATGAACACTAGCATTGCTGACCCGGTCGATGAAATATACGAAATGGGTATTGACCACGATGATTATCAATTTGACAATGAAACCAACAGATATTCCAATGACCAAGCTTTTAACGATTTTGGGAAACTGCTTATAAATGTGTGCCAAGAATTTCAGTTAATAATACTGAATGGTATGGAATCGTTACATTTTCCAGGGGGTTATACATACATATCGCATACAGGTTGCAGTGTTGTTGACTATTTTATTGTTTCCCGTTGTTTACTGTCAAAATGCAAAAAAATGAATATTTTGCCAATGACTGAATCAAAACATTTGCCTGTAGACCTCTACATGAATACTTCTTGTGGTGTTGCTTCCAGTAAAGTTGAATCAAAGTCCTTTTCAATAAGAAAATATAAATGGGATGAAGAGAAAAAGATAGAGTTTATAAATAGAATGAAATCAAATCATGTTAAAGATTTATTAGATATAGCAGCATCATTGATTGATGTTGACATTAATGGAGCACTTAATAAGTTTAATGAATGTTTCAATTATGCGGGTGAGTGTATGGAAAGATTAATCGTAATTAGAGGTGAAAAGCAGCAAGCATGGTTCGATCAGGAATGTCGACAGCAAAGGAAATCGCTTAGACAAGATTTAAGGAAGATTTGTAACGCACGTTTGAGTAAAGATGATAATAGTATTTGCACGCAGCCAAGAAAAGATCTTGACAACGACAGGACTAAGTATTCACAAAAAAGAAGAGAATACAAGGAACTCCTAAGACACAAGAAAAAAGCACACAAAGAACAAATCATTGCTAATCTGCAAAACAATATAAAAGACCCAAAGAGATTTTGGGATACTGTCAGATCTGTTCGACCAAGGTCTAATGGTCAAAACTCAATTAGTACAGAAGAATGGTACAACCACTTCAAAGGAGTTTTTAATGATCCTGTCACTGATTCTGTCGATGACAACGAATTTGATGATGTACATGTACCCATTGATAGAAATTGTGATGAGCTAAATAGACACATCTGTACAGAAGAGGTCAAGGTCGCGATCAACGCTTTGAAGAGTAACAAGGCAGCAGGGCCTGATGGTATAATAGGTGAATTTTTTAAGAACAGTTCAGAACAAATAATTCCATTTTTTGTTAAATTATTTAATTTTCTTTTTGATAATAGTCTCTTTCCTGATGAATGGTGTTTGTCGATCATACAGCCATTGCATAAAAAGGGAGATTTGAGTAACACTGATAACTATAGAGGCATATCACTGTTAAATATTGCTAGTAAACCCTATAGTTTTATTTTAAATAAACGAATTACAAAATGGATTGAGGATAATGATATCATTGGGGAAGAACAAGCAGGATTCAGGGAAAATCATAGCACATTCGATCACATATTTACACTTTATTCTTTGATTCAAAAACAGTTAGTAAGGCACAGAAAATTGTATGTTGCTTTTATTGATTTTCGCAAGGCCTTCGATTCGGTCAGTAGGGACAAACTGTGGACTATATTGTATAAGAACGGTTTCCATGGGAAGATTCTTTATGCTGTAAAAAGTATGTACAATGTCGTTAAAGCCAAAGTTCGTGCTGGGGGAGATATGACGGACACTTTTCTGTGTCCTAGAGGCTTAAAGCAAGGGAGGTCTGCTCCCCTGTTCTTTTCTCACTCTTTATTAATGAGTTGACAAAGGACATTCTGAGATGTGGTAGGCATGGCGTTCAGTTATCTCCTGATCTTATTGAGTTGTTCATACTTTTATTTGCTGATGATGTCGTTTTGTTTTCTGATAGTGTTATAGGTCTTCAGAATCAGTTGAACGTGTTATTAAAAACAGCAAACCGACTGGATCTTATTGTCAACTTGGATAAATCAAATGTAGTTGTCTTTAGAAATGGTGGTTATCTGTCTTCATCTGAAAAGTGGTCTTTTGGAAACCAAGCATTACAAATTGTTAATATGTATAAATACCTTGGAATTTACCTTTCTACTAGACTTTCTTTTTCACATACTCTCAAAGACCTAGCAGTTAGAGCAAGAAAGGGTGTAGCAGCAATTATTAGAGTATTATGGTCTGTAGGTGAACATTCACCTGAAATATTTTATAAACTGTTTGACTCCCAAATACAGCCAATACTTACATATGGATCTGAAATTTGGGGATTAACTACTGATCAAGAACACATTGAAAAGGTTCATCTGTCGGCATTAAAACGTTTTATTGGTTTTAGTCCTAAATCACCTAGACAATTAATTTATGGAGAAACAGGTAGGTATCCTATATTTGTAAATACGTATATTAGATGCATAAAATTTTGGCTTAGATTAGTTAACTTGGATCAATATAGATACTCTAGAAAAGGTTATGAGATGTTATTATACTTACAATCGCAAAATTATGTCACTTGGGCGTGTAGAGTCAGAAATATTTTATACAGATATGGTTTTGGGATTGTGTGGGAAGCCCAGGGTGTGGGAAATGTTAATATTTTTATTTCAGAATTCAAACAAAGGCTTATTGATTCGTTTAGTCAGGAATGGCATGCTGCACTGGAAAACCATGATTTCTTCCAAATTTATTTGAGTCTTAATGATACTATATCTTGCAAAATGTATTTACGTCAAATCAATAATTTTCGTTTGCGAAGA
>CM065718.1:15578151-15595651 GCA_033310375.1 Conus canariensis
ATCACAGCATTTTGGTCGAACATTATTTTCAATAAGTATATCGTAATAAAGCTTTGAACCTTTGTGAATAGCAAATACCTTCTTCAAACAGCAAGTTGTATCGGTATGTTTATTGTTCTTTACAGAAATACTACATTGTTTAATGTAATCAATTATTGCAGATTTATACCCAGCAAAGGTGACAAAATCGACATTAATATTATATTTCAACGTTTTTCAGTAGGAAAATGAACTGCAATGTTGTTGATGAAACGTTCTCATTCCGGGAATGAATCTCCAAAAGCTGAAAAGAGACAGTGAAGAAGAAGGCATCAAGTGCTCTACCCGAATTCACAAGCGAGGTGGCACAACAACGGGTGCGCGAGAGAGAGAGAGAGAGAGAAGAGAGAGAGAGAGAGGAGAGAGAGAGGAGAGAGAGAGTGGGTGAGGGGAGAGCACCCTCGTCATTGGCGTGAGTGTGCGGGTTCTTGCCCCTGTCACCGGGATGACGGCTTCTGGTAGCGTGGGGGAACGTTCAGTGTCACAGCGCTGCCTCTTTGCAAGGTTTGGATAACTCTGTCATGGCAGTGACATTGTGGACACTTTTCCGCCAGACCTGGGAGGGTTAAGCCCGACAGACCGTAAGGGAGAGAGATGTGTCCGGCGAAGGGACGAATTGTGCCGACAGAGAGAGAGAGAGAGAGAGAGAGAGAGAGAGAGAGAGAGGAGAGGAGAGAGAGAAGACAGACAGACAGACGACAGACGACAGACACACACACACACACACACACACACACACACACACACACACACATACACACAGAGAAAGGGGGGGGGGGAGATAGAAGGAGGAAACACGACAAACTCAAGTTAGAATGTCTGCTCTTAGCATTATAAGGCGCACAACGAAGAAGCAAGACACGGCAGTTCTTCAGAAACTAGCTTTGAACAGGAAGAGAGACACACTGAGCATAGTGTCCTGTTTCCAGAAAAGGGTGCCGCAGGAGGCGTTACGTGACAGGTTCTGCTGATGTGTGTCATCTTCCGTGCCTTCTTCATGGCTCCAGACCTCGCTTCCACTCCCTTATTCACAGCAATAACCAGGATGATTCTGTTCTTGTTGAGAGAGAGAGAGAGAGAGAGAGAGAGAGAGAGAGAGAGAGAGAGAGAGAGAGAGCAAGAGACAGCAGAGAGACAGGGAGACAGAGAGAGAGAGAGAGAGAGAGACAGAGAGAGAGAGAGAGAGAAGAGACAGAGGAGAGACAGAGAGAGAGAGAGAGAAAGAGGTTGTGGCAAACGGATCGAATATGATCATTTTATTTGGCAAAGAAAGGACATGTAAACATTATACTGCTGTTTGTTTACATATGGCAATGAATTGTAACGAATAAAAACGAGTATTACACCTGTGTGTTATCCACGTTCTGTCAGTCTGACAACACGATGTCTAAGGTTTAAAAGGTGTGCCTCCCCTCTTTTCAACAGAACTTTCTACAAGACAAGGCAAATAAACAAACAAGAAAACAACAACGAAAAAGGAAAAAAAAAATAAGAAAAAAGAAACCTGTTCAACATACATAGAAAATCACGTCTTTCAATTTGGGCACTAACCCCACTTACATTCCGATGCAAAACTGAATACTCTGTACCCCCCCCCCCCCCCATCCTACTCTACCCCACCCCCCTTCTTCCTGCAATCTCCCAATATTAAGGAATGTGTCGACCTCTCTAATGCCGTCAATGGCATTGTCTGTCGTGATGCTGGCGTAACTATTAGAATATTTCCCTTTCTGAAAAACAGAGAGAGAGAGAGAGAGAGAGAGGAGAGAGAGAGAGAGAGAGAGAGAGAGAGAGAGAGAGAGAGAGAAATCAGTTCTCTTACTGGAAATCAGAGAAGAGAGAGAGAGAGAGAGAGAGAGAGAGAGAGAGAGAGAGAGAGAGAGAGAGAGAGAAAACGTGTTCCATTTTCCATGCTCATTGAAAACCAACGATGTGTCGCGGGTATATTTCGGCTGGTGAACTCTGCAACCGTCAGTGGCCTGCTCTGAGCGATGTACCACGGTAGGTTGCACGTGCGTGACCCTCATTTACAGAGTGTGAACTCGCGACTTGTGAATACTTGTGAGAACTGTAATTCTTAGCCTTTAGCTTTGTCCGCACGGCTCACTCATGAAGCTGTAAGACCACGGCTCGTCAAGGAACTCTGTCTACATGGAACACCCTGAGATGGTTTCAGTGTCTCTTACAAATTGTTACACTTTCCTGCGCACGCAGCCACACTCACACACACCACACACACACACACACACACACCCAAGACGGAGAAGCAGGCAGGAAGGCAGACAGACAGACAGACAGTGGCACCAAAAAGGCTTTTAAACAAATGGATAATCAGCTAACTTCAATGGCGTGCAGCGCAAAACCAAGTTTTAAACGAGAGGAACATTGCCTATTTGAATCACGTGCGATGAACGCACGCCACAGGAGAATAAAGAGCGAACGGCGAGTAGGAACCATCGGAAGAAAGAGCCACATCGATTCAATTCCAACAACTTTGTTTTTTCAGTAGGAAAATGAGCTGCATGTTGTTGATGAAACGTTCTCATTCCGGGAATGATTCTCCGAAAGCTGAAAAGAGAGAGTGAAGAAGAAGAAGGCATCAAGTGCTTACCCGAATTCACAAGCGAGGTGGCACAACAACGGGTGCCGTGAGTGAGAGAGAGAGAGAGTGGGTGAGGGGAGAGCACCCTTGTCATTGGCGTGAGTGCGCGGGTTCTTGCCCCTGTCACCGGGATGACGGCTTCTGGTAGTGTGGGGAGCGTACAGTGTCACAGCGCTGCCTCTTTGCAAGGTTTGGATAACTCTGTCATGGCAGTGACATTGTGGACACTTTTCCGCCAGACCTGGGAGGGTTAAGCCCAACAGACCCGTAAGGGAGAGAGATGTGTCCGGCGAAGGGATGAATTGTGCCGACAGCTCATCAATGACCCGACCCCCCCCCCCCCAGTGGGCTGACAGCAGGCACGGGACCACCGTCACTCGAGCACGAAGATGGCCGCCTAGTGTGAGACCTTGACCACAGGGACCATCACTACAATCAAGACCCGTCAGCGGAACATCCACTAGATTCAGACATCCATCTGAGAAGACAAGAAAAAAGTGCTGTATATTCGTCTGAGAAGATTAACCTGAATATCCGTCTGAGAAGAAGACCTGTGGGTTTGTCTAGAACGCGAGAAGATAGGTGAGAACAGGCAAGAACAGATGAACAGTAATACACACTGTAATAAAATAGCAGAGGCAAAGAGAGACGGGAAAAGAGAAAGAGACATATGAGAAATAGAAAGGCATACCTAGAGAGACAAGGAACTGCAAGAGGGGGTGGGTGGGTGGGGGACACACACATCTATGTATAGTACGTTAAACAATTTAGTAATGAAAGAAAACAACTGCAGGGTAAAACTGTCTCCATCGTAATACTCATGACTTCGCAAAAGTTCGAAGTTAACAAAAGCAGAGGAGGAGGGGGCGGCGAAAAGGCGACATATTACAAATTAAAAAAACCTTCACTATCAGGCAATGAAGACCGTCGCAAACCATCTTGAAAGCAGAGCTATTCAAATTTCGTGCTCCTAAGCCTTTCGTCTGCTGGATTGAACTCTTCAAGAAAACACAGCTTATTGTATATGAGGTCCCTTGGCATCACATAGAGATATACCACAGTCTACAATTCCATGGTATTTTCACCACCAAGGCTTCAAAAACAGAATCCAACAGCACCCCAAGGCAGCCAGTAAGGCTAGAAAAGTCAAACGAAAAGAAAATGTCGTAAAGAAATAAGTTGCTGAAAAACTACAATCATCTATAAAATATAAGGGTTATCTTTGAGCCTATGCTTGAGGATCCATTTAAGGATACAAGGGAGATCAAAAAGTGTCAACAGTCAGAGTGGTCACAACTGTTAAATGACCCAAACATTTTCAGCAGCTAAGAATTGTGCAAGACAGCCTTTATTTGGATCTAGTATGAGACGCACTTATATATATATATATATATATATATATATATATATATATATATATATGTGTGTGTGTGTGTGTGTGTGTGTGTGTGTATGTGTGTGTGTGTGTGTGTGTGTGTGTGTGTGTGTGTGTGTTGTTCGGAGAGAGAATATATATATATATATATATATATATACATATATAATATGTATATTTACATATTATATATGTGTGTATATATATTTAGAGACAGACAGACAGACAGCCAGCCAGCCAGCCAGCAGAGAGAGAGAGAGAGAGAGAGAGGAGAGAGAGAGAGAGAGAGAGAGAGAGAGAGCGAGAGAAAGAGAGATTTAAAAAGACGTGAGGGGAGATACAAAGACAGGGAAGGACATACAGTGAGGAGAAACAGATTCACAAAAATAGGCACAGAGAGAGAGGAGAGAGGAGAGAGAGAGAGAGAGAGAGAGAGAGAGAGAGAGAGAGAGAGAGAGAGAGAGAGAGAGAGAGAGAGCATTCTCAGTACAACCCAGTTATTACAGCTTATTTGCCCCTTGGATTGATGGAATTATGTTAACTGGGCTCCGGCTCTGACATTTTAACGTCAAATTTGCCGAACCGGAACAGTTTATTGAAATCAAATTGACAAAGCTGCATTTTGGGGGGGGGGGGGGGGGGGGGGGGGGGGGGGGATGTCTGACGTTCATTTCTGGAATCAGTTTCACATGTGACGTGCAATTAGAGAGAAAAAAAAAAAACACCTTGAAGATCATGAGACATTTTCGACGAGATCATTTTCGGATTAAAACCAATTCCTGTTTCGTTTCCAGCGAGTTTTCAAACTAAATGGGTGTTCAGTGGGGTGCAAAACTCCTTGGGGGGACACCCTGGACATTCTGAAAGGGAGAGAAAGATGGGGGAGAGCATGGTTGGAAGATTTAGTTGGAAGAGTTTGTTTTGAGGAGGAGACATAGTCCACAGTTTCCTGACTCAATCTGATCTTGTTAATCTTCCTGCCACATCTTCTGCAGCTGGGATTCGTCAACGACCAAACAACAACAACAAGATCAATAAACTTCGAGAAAAAAACGAAAAAGAGAGTAAAGAGACAGACAGAGACAGAGACAGAGATAAAGAGACAGATACAGAGAAGGGGGGGGGAGAAGAGGAGGGAGAGAGAGCAGAAGGAGGAGGAGGAGGAGAGAGAGAGAGAGAGAGAGAGAGAGAGAGAGAGAGAGAGAGAGAGAGAGAGAGAGAGAGAGAGAGAGGAGAGAGAGCCACTAGACACGTTGACACTTTGATATTTTATTGTCATTACCAAAAGGTCTTATGACAAGGGGGGTAACAGGGTAATAACACATTCCTCTTCCTTACATTACAAGTGATATTACACAGTTATTCCTAATGTTCAATCAAATCAAAGCGAGCAAAACATAAAGAAAAAAGTAGAAACGAATCTTCGAATATTCTCTCAGACACGAGTATCCTTTTAACATTACAACAGCAACAACAACGACAACGACATAAACAACAACAACAACGACAACAACAACAACAACAACAAGAACAACAAGAACAACAACAACAACAACAACACACACACACACACACACACACACACACACACACACACACACACACACACACACGCACGCACGCACGCACGCACGCACACACACGAGGAAAATGTAATATTACAGAGTGATCCGACCATCCACTCTTTAGACGATGACTGTATATCTGAACTCCTCCCCATGCTTTTAGTCATATTTTTCAGTTTAGGTCCTTTTTATACGCAATATTATAAATGCTTTTGTCTGATTTTCATTGCTTCTGTAATGAATTTAGCAACTGACTTGATTGTACAGTCGTCATCAGACGATAACAAAGAAGCAACATTTTGCCTTTCACAAACATCCAAAGTAAAAAGGGAACATTTTGCACGCACATCACTGTATGCAGTACATTGAAACAAGAAGTGCTTTTCATTGTCGATAGTGTATCCACATGGAGGGCATGGTGATTCTGTGGATGTTCCACACTCGAACCATCTGTTGTTTGCATTGAAACCTACGGTTCGTAACCTGAATCTTGTGTAACGAACTTCTTCGCCATTTATGTATAATAACATTAAGAAACTTTTCCGAATGGAATATGTTCTTAAAAGAGAAGAACCAACGATACTTTTCTTTGGTTTCCATATCTGAATGCCAGTTCTGTTTAAAAGAACAAATGAGTCTATCCTTAAATTCTGCAATAAACTGCTGTTCGTTTCCTACTCCTTGAAACATCCACTCTACTCCAAAGCCCTGTTCTGATAGCACTTTCTTTACATTATAAGCCCAATTTTCTTTGCCTCGTTCCATTTGTAACAGCATCATACCATAAGCTTGTCTGTACAAACGTGACTGTGGGAGCTTCAACAATTTCAACCAATATCTAACACATTTCATACAGGATCTTATATAAAGAGGGTATCTGCCCATCTCTCCGTATAAAAGAGTGTTAGATGCATGAACTGGTACCTGAAGAAAAACGCTTCATAGCGTACGTGTGTACTTTTTCTATCTGTGAATTTTTTTCCAACCCCAAATTTCGGCTCCATAAGTAAGTAAAGGTTCTATCTGTGAATCAAACATTCTCCAAAGTATACTACACTCCATACATTTCAGCTTCCTCCAGGATCTCATATTTCAATGACACATTTTTTACCCTTCCTTAAAGATTCTTCCCACGCATTACTTAATGTCAATGTTGTTGAAAATATCATTCCTAAATATTTCTATGAATTGGCTACTTGAACTTTTGTATTTCCATAAAACCATCTTTCGTGTAAAGAAAGGTGTCCACCATTTCTGAAGACCACAATGTTTGTCTTATCCAAGTTAACTGTTAAGCACAAACGATCCGCTTCCCCGTTTAAGATATTTAACTGGTAAACCTATCTGTAAACCTACAACTGCGCCAGATAAAAGAATAACTTCGACAGCAAACAGTAACAGAAATATTTCTCTACTGCTCCAGGTAATATTCGAATACCATGTCTACCTTTACTAGATAACTCCACTGCTAGTTCATTAATGAAAAGAGAAAACAGCAGCGGATTCAACAGACACCCTTGTTTAACTCCATTTGGACAATCGAAATAATCTGAATACTCACTCTTGACATGTACACACGCAAGTACCGAGTTGTAAATACTCCTAATGGCTTTATACAATTTACCATTCACACCACTTCTACGAAGTACATTCCACAAGACATTGTGATTTATAGAATCAAATGCTTTCTCAAAATCTACAAATGCAACATAAAGCTTCGTATTACATAATAAGTATTTCTGTGCCAGTGAGTATAGTGTAAATACATGGTCTACGGTGCTGCAATTGGTTCTAAAACCTGCTTGTTCCTCAACTATCTTTTCTTCATGTTCAGCCCATTTTGTTAATGTTTTATTTAGAATGTGAGTGTAGACGTTACTTAAAACGCTGGTAAGTGCCACTCCACGATAATCATCCGGATTGTTAGCACCTCCTTTCTTATGGATTGGTATAATAATTGATTTAGCCCATTTCTAGAGGAAAAGTGCCATTTTCAAAAAGTTGGTTGAATAAATGGACAAGGAAATCGATCACAGCTGGGTTTGCATGCTTTAGCATTTCCGCTATGGTTTTGTCTGGTCCTGCGCTCTTTCGTACTTTTAAATGATTAATAGCAGCAACAACTTCTTCTCTGGATATCAGATTGTTAAATGATGGCTCAATTTCATCTTCTTCTTCCATCAAATTTGCATCTTCTTCTGTAACACTGGCATCAAAATTATGGAAAACGCCCCAGAAATGATCATACCAATTTTGTACTGAGATCTCGTTATAAACAAAGCGGTTTTTTTTTTTATTAACAGATCTTATTAATGCCCAAAATGTCTTCGAATCATCAACAGAATCTCTTAGTTTCTTTAATCCATTTTCTTCAAACTCATGTTCCTTTATCTTTCTTAATGTAACGTAATCTTTTCGAGCTAAAGCGTATCTTTCTCTTTTCATATTTTCATCCTTAATTATTTTGCATCTTTGAAATCTCTTCAGTAATCTTTTAACTTCCTGTTTCTTTCGTTTGCAGCCATTATCAAACCAATCGTTACATTTTTTGTCACCTCTACCAATAACTCGGACCATGCAAGCAGCAGCTCCACACAAAGCACTAACAAATTTATCCAGACTCTCATTCACATCAATATGTAACAGTTCATCTTCATCTTCATCCATTTAACGTCCTCAGTCATCATGCTGACTATTCTGACGTTTTTGAATGTGGGCTGGCGCAGCAATTAAAAAAAAAAAGTTGACAGGCTTTCTGCAAACTCTCTTGAAATTCATCACATTCAAGTTCCTTTTTGTACATATTTGCATTTTCATCTGACCATATGATTTTTTCTTCACCTTGCTGTCGTAAATGTTTGTCCTCCGAATTACGACAGTCACCTCGCCATATTACTTCAACTGGTAAGTGCCATGAGCAAATACAGTCACCAACTCGTAAATCAAAATTTGTTAACAAATCAGTGTGAATCAGAAAATAATCAATTACACTGCAACCATTGGAAGACACAAAGAGTATATTCACCCTCACTATCACCATTACCGGAACCATTTAAGACACTCAAATCAAACATGAAACAAAAGTTCAACAATGTTTTACCAAAATTATTAACGGTTGAATCTTTAGAACGACGTGTACAACTGTTGTCATCTATGTCAACATCCTCTACACTGCTAACATAGTTTGCCATTATTTCATTTTCAACTTGTCTGTGTCCTGTTCTGGCATTTAAATCACCTGTTACCACAAAATAGAGTTCATCCATTTCTTTCTCAAAATGTTGCAATAGGGCTTCTTCCATTAACGGAACACCATCATTAATCAATTTGTCATTGTATGAGGGGGCTCCTTCCGGGACAATATAGCAAGCGACTAATATAACATCTTTGTCGATGCCAAACACATGTTTATCTACTTTTACAGCAATAACGTTATTTCTTTTACATTTTTCTGTAAAGTCTTTCTTACCAATATAACACACCTCCTGAATTCCTCCCATGATGAGACAATTTTTTTCGCTGGTGCATGAAACTTCAAGTAATCAGAAAAAAACATTACTATAATCAAACATGAATCAAGAACAGTTTCGGTGAGGGTAACAAAATCAAATCTATTCACATAATTCATAAAAGAGATGTCACACAATTTACTGAATAAGTTTTCAACATTATAGTTTAGAAATGTCCACTGAGGTGAATGGTCGGGCCTGTCTATGGTTTCCTTGCGGCGCCTGAGCGCAGGCTCCTGTCATTCAGTCCATCGCCTGTCCCCCTGCCACGACCCGAAGCTGCAGTCCTGCTTGGCCGGTTACCCAGGTACGTCTGAATTCCTGCCTGCTTGCCCGACGAGTGCTCTCCACGTGGTGCACGTGCGTCTGTGCCACGGTGTCCTCCAGTGACACAACTCGAGGAACACAACTCAGGAGAGAGAGAGAGAGAAAAGAGAGAGAGAGAGAGAGAGAGAGGGGAAAATGCAGACAGACAGACAGAGACAGAGAAAGAGAGACAGACAGCATGCTCAGCATTACATATTGAATTATTGAAAGTGGTTTCTTTTTTTTTTAACTGATTGGATTGATGCGATTATGGTAATTGGTTTCTGGGCTCTGATATTTTAATGTCACATTTTCCGGAAACGCAGCGGCTTATTGAAATCAAATTGACAAAGCTGCATTTTTGGAATGTCTGGCGTTCATTTCTGAAATTAGTTTCATACGTGGCACATAACAACAACAACAACAACGACGACGACGACGACGACGACGACGACGACAATGAAACCAACAACAACAACAACAACAAGAGCAAAAGTTTGACATCAAGGGACATTTTCAACACGGTCGTGTCCCGATTAAAACCAAACCAATCACCGTCTTTTATTCCTGGAAGTTTCCAAAAATCAGTGGACCTTCAGTGTGGCGCCGAACGGACTGGGAGAGAAAAAAAGTACATTTTGAATTGCAGAGAAAACAGAGGAAGGGTTGTGGTGGGGGGACAATGGGAATCGACGAGGTAGAGCTTATGAGAAGTTCTGTGAGGGGGAAACATATTCAATGGATTCCTGGCTAAATCTTATCTTATTACTCTTTATGCTACATCATCTGCAGCGGAAGATTCGTCAACCACACACACACACACAACACACACACACACACACACACACACACACACACACACAACACACACACAAACACACAAACACGCACGCACGCACGCACACACACAAATGTTGCAATAGAATCAACGACAGTTCGTCTTTTAAAAAATAATGAGGAGAGAAGGGTGAAAGGGTCGAGGGTTGGGGCGGGGGGGGGGGGGGGGGGGGGGGGATCAGGAGGGAAGGGACATGGCTGCATTGTCAATAGAATTTTTGATCATCGATCGTTCGACGGAGAGAGAGAGAGAGAGAGAGAGAGAAGAGGGAGAGAGAGAGAGAGAGAGAGAGGGAGGGAGGAGAAGAGAGAGAGAGAGAGAGAAGCAGGCAAGCAGACAGACAGACAGACAGTGGCACCAAAGAGGCTTTTAAACAAATGGATAATCAGCTAACTGCAATGGTGAGCGTCACAAAAACAAAACCTTAAACGAGAGGAATATTGCCTATTTGAATCACGTGCGATGAACGCACGCCACAGGAGAATAAAGAGCGAACAGTGAGTGGGAACCATCGGGAAGAAAGAACCACATCGATTCAATCCCAACAACTTCGTTTTTTCAGTAGGAAAACGAGCTGCAAGTTGTTGACGAAACGTTCTCATTTGGGGAATGATTCTCCGAAAACTGAAAAGAGACAGCAAAGAAGAAGAAGCGTCAAGTGCATTACCCGGCGGATTCACCTGCGAAGTGGCACAGCAGCGGGTGTCGTTCGTGAGTGAGTGAGTGTGGGTGAAGGGAGAGTATTCTTGTTTATTGGAGTGAGTGCGCGGGTTCTTGCCCTTGTCACCAGATGATGGCTTCTGGCGGTGTGGGACTGTTCAGTGTCACAGCACTGCCTCGCTGTGATACCCAAGATAACCCTGTTTGTGGGCACGTTTCCGGACCTAGGAGTATAAGCCCTCCAGGCCGTAAGGGAGAGGTGTTTCCAGCAAAAGACGTGAACTTTGCCGACAGTTCTTCAATGACCCCAGTCTTGCTCCGTTCTTCCTTGAGTCGGCTGTCAGCAGACACAAGACAAGCGTCACTGGAGCACGAAGATGGCCGCCCGGTAGCCTTGAAGACTGACCTTGTTTGGGGGACCGAGGCGACGACTATCACCAACATCATCAGTGAACGGAACATCCACAACTAGACTTAGACACCCGTCTGAAAAGATAGACAACTAGACTTAGACACCCGTCTGAAAAGATAGATGATCAAAAGACCGGAGCACTTGTCGGAGAAGACAGACGAAAGAAGACCAGTGCATCTGTCTGAGAAAACAGATGAAATAAAACCTGGACATCCGTCTGATAAGACAGATGATCTGGACATCCTGTCTGGGAAGGAAGAAGAGATAGACATCCGTCTGAGAAAACAGAAGAAAGAAGACCTAGACATCCATCCGAGAAGACAAATGATACTGAAACTATCCGTCTGAGACGACCTGTACGTTTGTCTGTAACGAGAGACAAGATGGGAGCAGAGAGACATAAACACACACTCACAAATAAAATAGAAGGAGAGGCAGAGAAGAACGGAGAGACTGGGAAAGAAAACCACTCATGAAAGTATGTAGATATTGAGACTGACAGACTTAGGCAGAAGAAGGAGGTCATGTGTGTGGGGATATATGTGCACATACATATAGTATGTTGAACAGTTTATTAATGGGAGAAAACAAGTGCAGGCTAACAATCCCTCCCTCATTATGTTACTGATTTGGCAAAGACTCGAAGAAAAAAATAAAAAGCAGGGGGAAGGGGATTGATTACAGAAAATGGGAAGTCAGGAAATACATACTATAAATGTAAAACCTTTCACTAGCAGCCTGTGAAGACCACGTAACCCATTTTGAAGAAAAAACTATCATCCGCTGGATCGAACTCTTTAGGAAGACACGACTGATTGTGTCTGTGGTTCCTTGGTATCACATCGAGATATACCACAGTCTACAATTCCATGGTTTTCTCACCACCAAGGGTTCACAAACAGAATCCAACAGCACCCCAAGGCAGCCAGTAAAGGCTAGAAAAGTCAAACGAAAAGAAAATGTCGTAAAGAAATAAGTTGCTGAAAAACTACAATCATATACAAAATATGAGGGTAAATCCTTGAGCCTATGCTTGAGGATTCATGTCAGGATACAAGGGAGATCCAAAAGTGTTAACAGTCAGAGTGGTCAGCTAGCTCAGCTGTTAAATGACCCAAACATTTTCAGCAGCTAAGAATTGTGCAGGACAGCCTTTACTTGGGACCTAGTAAGAGGATGCACACATCCAGTTAGTGACTAAGCAATAAATAACTATATATATATATATATATATAAAATATATATATATATATATAAAAGAGAGAGAGAGAGAGAGAGAGAGAGACAGACAGAGACAGAGACAAAGTCAGATAGGGAATATATATATATATATATATATATATATGGAGAGAGACAGACAGACAGAGATAGAAGACAGACGGACAGAGAGACAGAGAGACAAAGAGAGAGAGTGACAGAGAGAGAGAGAGAGAGAGAGAGAGAGGAGGGGGGAATGAGGGAGAGAGGAAGGGGGGGATGGAGGGATGGAGGGTAATCGGGTAATCGAGAGAGAGAGAGAGAGAGAGACAGACAGACAGACAGACAGACAGGCAGACAGACTGACGAGACAGACTGACAGACAGACTGACAGACAGGCAGGCAGGCAGGCAAACAGAAACAGAGAGAGAGAGACAGACACATACATGAATTAAAAAAAGCGAGGGGAGAGAGAAAGACAGGGAGGGCCACACAGTGAGAGAGAAACAGATGCACGCAAATAGGTAGATCACGAGACAGACTAAAACAGAGAGAGAGAGAGAGAGAGAGAGAGAGAGAGAGAGAGGAGAGAGAGAGAGAGAGAGAGAGAGAGAGAGAGAGAGAGAGAGGAGAGAGAGAGAGGTATGCTCAGCATAACCCATTGGTTATAGATTGTTTTCCCTTTGGATTCACGCAATTATGTTAATTGGATTCTGGCTCTGACATTTTAACGTCAAATTTGCTGAAACGGAATAGTTTATTGAAATCAAATTGACAAAGCTGTATTTTTGGGGGAATGTCTGACGTTCATTTCTGGAATCAGTTTCACATGTGACGCGTAATTAGAAAAAAACAAAAAAATTGACATCATGAGATATTTTCGACGAGATCATTCCCGGATTAAAACCAATCCCTGCTTCGTTTCCGGCGAGTTTTCAAACTAAAATGGGCATTCAGTGGCCTGCAAAACTCGTGGGGAGAAAAACGGGCACATTCTGAAAGAGCAGAGGAAACTGGGGGAGAGGGTGGTTGGAAGATTTAGTTGGAAGACGTTGTTTTGAGGAGGAGACATAGTCCACAGTTTCCTGACTCAATCTCATCTTATTAGTCTTCCTGCCACATCTTCTGCAGCTGGGATTCGTCAACAACCAAACAACAACAACAACAACAACAACAACAAAATCAACAAGAATGGGGAGAAAATGGAAGGAAGGAGTAGCATGACCACATAGTCAACGGAACTGTCGTTTACTGGCCGGTAAGCTGAGAGGAGAGAGAGAGAGAGAGAGAGAGAGAGAGAGAGAGAGAGAGAGAGAGAGAGAGACAGAGACAGAGACAGAGAGAGACAGAGAGAGACAGAGAGAGAAAGTGAGACAGACAGACAGACAGAAAGAGACGGAGAGAGAAATGGCAACACACACACACACACACACACACACACACACACACACACACACACACACACGAGAGGAGAGAGAGAGAGAGAGAGGAGAGAGAGAGACAGACAGACAGACAGACAGAGAGACAGACAGACAGACAGGACGGAGACAGAGACAGACTTACAGACAGAGACAGAGAGACTATGCAACAGAGACAGAGAAGAGAGAGAGAGAGAGAGAGAGAGAGAGAGAGAGAGAGACAGAGAGAGAGAGAGAGAGAAAGAGAGAGAGACAGAGAGAGAGAGAGACAGAGGAGAGAGAGGAGAGAGAGAGAGAGACAGACAGACAGACAGACAGACAGAGCAGAGAGACAGAGAGAGAGACAGAGAGAGAAAGAGCATAACACATTAAATTATTGAACGTGTTTTGTTTTGTTTGTTTGTTTGTTTTTTTGTTTTTACCGATTGGATTGATGCGATTATGATAATTGGTTTCTGGTCTCCGATATTTTAATGTCAAATTTTGCGGAACGCAGCGGCTTATTGAAATCAAATTGACAAAGCTTGCCTTTTTGGAATGTCTGACGTTCATTGCTGGAATTAGTTTCATATGTGACACGGAACAACTACAACGACGACAACGACGACAACAAGCAACAACAACAAAATGTTTGACATCAAGGGACACTTTTAACACGATCGTGTCCCGATTAAAACCAAACCAATCACCGTCTTTTATTCCTGGAAGTTTCCAAACTCAGTGAACGTTCAGTGAGGTGCAGAACGGATTGGGAGAGTGAAAAAAAAGTGTCAATTCTGGAATTATGGAGGCAAGAGGAAAAAGGTCGTGGTTCGGGAAGAATGGGGAAGCTACGAGATATATTCAAGAGAATGTTTGGGGTATTTTTGTTAGGGGGAAACATATTCAATGGTCTCCTGGCTAAAAGCTTCTCTGAATACTCTTCATGATATTTCATCTGCATCATTGTAAAGGACATATATCCAAACAAACAAACAAATAAACCGATAAAG
Organism: Conus canariensis; assembly: GCA_033310375.1. Lineage (NCBI taxonomy): Eukaryota > Metazoa > Mollusca > Gastropoda > Neogastropoda > Conidae > Conus > Conus canariensis. The sequence continues at coordinate 15,593,065 of CM065718.1, forward strand.
TTATCAACAGCTTGTCTTAAAAATGGTGAGGTGCGGGTTGGGGGAGGGGGAGGGAGAGCGGCAGGGGGTGGGTCAGGAGGTAAGGGACTTTGCCGCATAGTCAACAGAATTATCGATCGTTGATCGTTTGACAGAGAGAGAGAGAGAGAGAGAGAGAGAGAGAGAGAGAGAGAGAGAGAGAGAGAGAGAGAGAGAGAGAGAGAGAGAGAGAAGAAGCAGACAGACAGACAGACAGATACACATATAAGCAGACACACAGACACAGACACAGAGAGAAAGAGAGAGAGAGAGAGAGAGGGAGAGAGAGAGACAGAGACAGGGAGACAGAGACATAGAGACAAGCAGGGAGACAGACAGACAGGCAGGCAAACAGGCAGACAAAGAGACAGACAGGCAGACAAACAGTTTGACAGACACAGACAGACTCACACATTAAAAGGACACACAAGAAGACAAAACGTATCCACTTTCTTGACGTTAATCGTAGCATCCTCACCCCCTAGTTCCCCTTCTCGCCTCCCTACCCCTCCACTACACACACACACACACACACACACACACACACACACACACACACACACACACACACAACAACACACACACACACACACACACACACACACACACACACACACACCACACACACACACACACACACACACACACAGAGGCGCAGGCACGCACGCATGCAAACACACACATTTCTCCCACACATTTCAGAACGAACCTCTCCTCCCTAGCAATCATTCCCACCCCTCAGTAACAACCACTTCCCCACGCTTCTGATAAGTAAGTAAGCAATGGATAAATGAATTGATGACTAAATAAATAAACAAATAAATACATGCATGCTTACATATATAAATGAAACGGTAAGAAAAAAAACCCAGAGCCACTGGGGGGAAAAACTGGCCTGGTTTTGGACGGAAAAGATGCTTCAATGTTTGAAGAATGCCACATTATCAATCAAACAAATGCTAGGAAACGGTCGTAGCCTCGAAGATAGGGGTTGTTCTTAATTTGTTCACGTTTTTTTTCCCCATTTGATCGAAGTTTCAAAGCTCTCTCTTATGTGATAACCATTTTCCACATCGACACTTTCATTTCTGGAGCGCTCGGGGCATTTAGGCTATTTGATGACCACAGGCACGAAAATGTGTCCACAACCGCTCGCGCACGTTTTCACATACAGGCGCACACATGTGCGCAAGCTCGCAAAATATATATATATGGTGCGCGCTTGCGCGCACGCACGCACTCAAACACACACACACACACACACACACACACACACACACACACACACACACACACACACACACACACCACGCACGACGCACGCACGCACGCACGCACGCAGAAAGAGAGAGAGAGAGAGAGAGAGAGAGAGAGAGGAGACAGAGAGAGAGAAGACAGAGACAGACAGACAGACGCAGGCACTGACAGGCATGAAGAGACAGAGACGCTAAAGGACGGAAAGAAAGAAAGGGAGAGAGACAGATAGATATGGAAACGGACACGGAGAGTTTATTAATGTATTGGCCACTGCCCCTCATGAAGGACTGCATATAAACAAAAATAATCAGATGTTACAAAAATACACAGTTACATTATGAACATCACATCTTCACTTTGCATTCAAGACATGAACATAGAAGGCAGCTTAAACGCTTCATACAAATAAGTTGAAAGAAATGTCTAACAGTTCATTCATGTTTAGACGACTAAGCTATGTCAATATAAACTAACTAGGATCTTTTCAAAATTTGGACGCTGTGCACTGTGCTGTTAAATCGTTCAAAACAGAGCAACATAAAACAAAAAGTAATTCTTCTTTCCTTTTACGTTGACAAAGCGACGTCTTCAATCAGTATTACTGTATACCTTGTAAAAATCGATGTTTTAGAAATGCCACATCAAAGTTTAGTCAATACATTCCGCAATTCAGTTCAGTGGTTTATTCAATGTGTTTTCATCGCCAGATGACATTAGACACTTACTTGGGAAAAAAAAGAAAGAAAAGAAAGAAAACACCTCCACACTTAACTTATCATCCACGTTAGTACTTTCAAACCCACATCTGATATATACATATTCACATAAGTGAAACACCACAGCGGAACACAATATTGTTGATCTTTATACAAATTTTGCAACCTGTGACTGGGAAATAACCATGGCAGTTTCAGCAACATATGAACCATATGAGACAGAATTGACATTATTAAAGTTAGTCATCTCAATACCTTTCTCCTGATAGAGCGAGGTCAACACTGAGCATTAAACAAAAGATGATGTACAGAAATGTTTTCTCTGCAGACACAAGTTTAATGTGAGAATATTAAGTGTTCCAAGTCTTCAGCCTTAATTCAGGAATTAATCTAACAATGTGCCTTGGGCACGATGGTACAGTAGGAATTTTTTTTAACTTAAATTCTGCTTATGTATATATTTTTCCATAATTTGGATTATGTCCTTCTAGGTTCATCAGGAAGTACATTTTTACATTACGCACAGTGCCAATGCATGGAAGAAAGCTTTCTCTACAAACAGTTAAGAAACTCGTCCATTCCCTCTCGACCTCGAT
>CM065718.1:15600651-15605651 GCA_033310375.1 Conus canariensis
AACACACAGTCTGGACCATGGTCCTGAGCGTTGTATCACTGGTAAGCAGTGAGAGAGAGAGAGAGAGAGGGAGAGAGAGAGAGAGAGAGTACATACGCATGTGTACATGTGTATGTATATATGCATAACCCTCTCTCTCCCTCTCTACATGACCAGTATGACCATGATTGCAGAATACGAAAAGACAATAAAGCTCTGGATACAGGCCCAGACACTCTATTAAAGCTCAAACATTTATCACGGTTCGTTATAATATTCTTACAGAGTTCTGTCTATAGATTGTTAAGTGTTCTCGTGACAGTCAAAGTCTAAGACACACACACACACACACACACACACACACAACACACACACACACACACACACACACGCACGCACGCACGCACACACACACACACACACACACACACACACACACACACACACACACACACACACACACACACACACACACACCACAGAGCAACAAGTGGTTCGTGTTTAATTTGCTATAGAAATCACTCGCGGTTCAGTCATTTCGCTTCACAGGGAAACACGGAGGCAGAGACAAAAAACACATACATACATCCGGAGAGAGAGAGAGAGAGAGAGAGAGAGAGAGAGAGAGAGAGAGGAGAGAGAGAGAGAGAGACAGACAGACAGACAGACAGACAGACAGACAGCAGGAGGCAGACAGACAGACAGAGACAAACAGAAAGAGAGAGAGAGAGAGAGAGAGAGTCAGACAGATTACAGACAGAGAGAGAGAGAGAGAAGAGAGAGGAGAGAGAGAGAGAGAGAGAGAGAGAGAGAGAGAGAGACAGAGAGACAGAGAGACAGAGAGAAACAGATTGAGACAGAGTCAGAGAGAGAGAAAGAGAAAGACACACACACACACACACACACACACACACACACACACACACACAGAGAGAGAGAGAGAGAGAGAGAGAGAGAGAGAGAGAGAGAGAGAGAGAATAAGAAAGACAGACAGAAAGAGAGAAACAGACAGGCAGACAGACGAGACTGAGAGAGAGAGAGAGAGAGAGAGAGAGAGGAGAGAGAGAGAGAGAGAGAGAGAGAGAGAGAGAGAGAGAGAGAGAGAGAGAGAGAGAGAGAGAGAGAGAGAACGGGACGTTTCATCAACTTGTAAAATGTCTCGTGCGCAAACAAATTAAAAAAGAAAGAAAAAAAAAAGAGATGAAGCGGCTTCACCCGCCTGATCTCAAGTATACCTGTGAACCACAGAAAGCTTTGGCCTCCTCGCCATGAAAGGGACAGACCCCTCCCCCCCCCCCCCGCCCCCCTTTCAACCGATACCACCACCACTACCACACTCCTCACCACCCTCCCCTTTCACCTGGTCACCTACTAGAAAAAAAACAACAAAAAAACCCAGGGCCGTGTTCACCCACAACAAAAGAGTTTCCTCTCCAACAAGACTCGTGTCGTTAAAAGGTTTCTAGGAAGCCATAATGGAAGCGGGTTAGTCAGCATTAAACAGAGATTTCAGAAAGAAGAAAGGGTTTTTGAAACGCCTGTCTGGAGATTTGGCTTCATAGGCTTCACAAGTTCATGTTGCAGAAGGGACGGCGGCCTGAAAATTGAATCATCCCTGGAGTTGAGTAGGTCTTGGGTAGACAGTGGGTGGACAGTGGGTGAACAGTGGGTGGACAGTGGGTGGGTAAGGAGGAAGCAGGAGGAAATTGGGATGGGAGGGAGCCAAGGGGAGGGGGACATAATATGGGGGAGGAGGTGGGACGGGTTGGGGTGGTGGGGTGGGGTTGATCAGGTTTCTTTGTGGAAAGTTTGGCTAGTAACATGTAGCCACATATTTCTACCTGTCTGGAATCTAAGCAGTCCATCACAGACTGTAGTATATGATGATAATGTGTGGATGGCGACTTATGTAATGGAGTGCCCCACTTTATGAGAGGGCGTATCTCTCTGTACAATTGGACACGTGAAATTTGTAACTGAATAAATGAGATCATGGTCACATACATGTGCTCACTTAACCGTGAAAAGAGAAAATACAAATCAACACCGTAAGTCACTAACAAGTACAGGAGCCATACAGTACATACAGACCATAAATCACAAAGACGTAACAAGAACAGGCGTAGATGAAAAGGAAAGGGATCAATCAGTGTAGGACACCATGGGTTTGCCATGCACTGAAAGGAGACATGAAGACCACCAGCAACACCCATTCCCATCTGAAGACAGTCCAAAGTTGTTGTCTTCCCAGTCAAAAACCACAGTAAGTGGTTGTGTGTGTGTGTGCGTGCGTGCGTGCGTGCGTGCGTGCGTGTACATGAGAGTGTGTATACGTGTATATATGTGTCCAGGACGGGGGAAATCAAACATTCACCTCTCTCTGGGAATGGGATGTCACGCATTCGTTTCTCTCCTAACACGACTGAGCACAAGAAATCCAATTTATATGCTACTATAATCAAACATGAAAAATCCAATTACACAAAATGAACAAATCAACACATAAAAGATCAATACTTCCTAATCCCGGGTTATAATAAAAATGACTTCTTACCTGGCCAGGTTTTCACACACACAACCACGCTTTCACACCACACCACAGTTCTTGAAAAGTCTCTTCACGTCTTCTTCAGCACTGCTTGATGGTGAGGCCCTTGGTTGACTGGCTCCAGGTTTCAGGACTGGGTCTTCGTGGTCGTCTCTGGGATCTCGACGTAGAACTCTTCTTCTTCGTCTCCTTCACCCACCTCTGGGTTCAAATTCAGTTTGTCTGTCTTCACCCACCTCTGGGCTTCAAACTTAGTTTTCTTCTTTTCCAGCTTGTCTTTCCCTAAGACTTTACTGTCTCTTCTATCTCCCAGACCACGTTTCTCTCGACCCGTTCTCTGTCCTGCCCACCCTTCTCTCTTCTCTCTCTCTCTCTCCTCTGCCTTCTCTCTCTCTCTCTCTCTCTCTCTCTTCTCTCTCTCTCTCTCTCTCTCTGGTGTTCTTCTCCCTCTCGTTGTTCTCCCTCACTTTATATAGGGAGGGAAACAAAGGATTCCCCTTCGGGCCATGCCTTTGTCCATGCTGCTTCTCAAATCCCTAGTTCACAAGTACTCTGAATCCTCCATTCGCTACGTTCTCCACACATCTGCATTTACACACATCCCTACCTAATTGATTAGCAAACAAACACTTGGCACCAGATGGACATCGAAAATTCCTGCCGACTTCGGAGGCCACTTTAACACAGTAATTATCTTAAAGAGGGCTACGATAACAACATCCACGCGCGTTCAACCAGCCTGACAATAGAACCAACCCAGTGACCCACGGCAATACCATCCGAACGTGTCCAAGACTCCTGCTCTTCACTGACTGTTTACAAAAGAACCTCAGCTGACTGAGAATTTAGCGCTCACTTGGTGCACCGAGGTCCTAGTGGTTACATTCCCCTCCCCTTTCGCTGTCGGGCAGGTCCGAACTCCTTACTACCTTAGGTGCCATCTGTCACCTGACCGCTTCGTCCTCCTTGACACGGTTCGACCGTGTGCGATGGGTAAGGCATACTTGTTAATGGTTCTATTACCTATTTGTATACTACGTACAACGTCCCTTTTGCCTCCAAGCGTTTAATGCCTTTTGTGAGAGGTTTCACGCACTTGACAATATGTATGTACGATCCCCCCCCCTCTCTCTCTCTCTCTCTCTCTCTCTCTCTCTCTCTCTCTCTCCCCAACCCCCCCCCCCTGTCTCGCTCTCTGTCTGTATGTATGTATGTGTGTGTGTGTGTGGGGGGGGGGGGGGTGCGCACGCACTTGCGTGCGTGCGGGGTGTGTGTGTGTGTGTGTGTGTGTGTGTGTGTGTGTGTGTGTGTGTGTGTGTGTGTGTGTGTGTGAATGTACATATAATGTGTGTATGCTTTGTTTGAAAGTTTGAGATAAAATTACACAAAAAAGCAAAGAAACAAGACAAATCACTTTGCCAATCAGAGGAGCAATATCAAAGAGAAAACAACAAAGAAAACATATCTCTCGCACATCTCCATTCAAGCAAAGGTTTGTATAACAATCAGTCAAGTTGAACCCAGTTCCATGTCCTATCAATACTGGCAATGCATTTTTCTATTTCATGGCAGTGCTTTGAATCACACGGGGAAGTGAAGATACTGGGGGTATCCGGTTGTCTAGTTTACATTTATGAATTAAGAAAAGAGGTTAGTTGAAGAAGAGGTTAGTTGACAACGAAATCAAATCAAACCTTTCGCCTGACACACAGTTAATATTCAGTTCAAACAAAACAGTTAACTTATTCAACTGCAGATGTGCAACATGAGCTCAGTTTTCAACCACAGCCTCACAGAACGACTCCCAAAAAAGGCCTTTCTGGCACTCAGTGCCAAAACATAGGCTGTACGCAGCCCAGTTCAACATTTCAGAAAGAACAAAATTACATTTGTAGCGAGTTATATGTCGTAGAATTCTGATTTGAAATAATTTTAATTTAACTTCGTAGATTTCCTCATATTTTCAGAAAAATAAAATTAAAAAAAAATTCTCCACTGAGTTCTGAATCTAATTTGGTACTCCATTGCGAAATTTTGGTAAGAACTCTCTCTTTCAATTGATACATCGTAGTGAGCCCTCACTGCTCGGCACACCGAGAGGATAATGTTCCACATTGTGTTGGTTTCATTTGCTCTGTGGCTCTCTATTTTCAGCCTGCCATCACTTGCAGAGCTGTTCACATACTGAAGAGGTAACATAGGTAAAAGACACAAAAGCAGCAGGAAAAAAAGAAACAAATTCCCGTCTGCATGCAACAATGGTCTTGTTGGATAAATTTCACTATAAAATCTTTTTCTCTTGTTTTCAAATAAAGCTGTCTTCTCAAGTGTATATATTTATATAAGTGTTTGTATGTGTCCACAGTGTGTGTGTGTGTGTGTGTGTGTGTGTGTGTGTGTGTGTGTGTGTGTGTGTGTGCGTGCGTGCGTGCGTGTGTGAGCGCGCGCGTGCGCGCGTGGGTGCGTGCATGCG
>CM065718.1:15608151-15610651 GCA_033310375.1 Conus canariensis
GAAAAGGGAAAAAGGGAAAAGAATTTATCATTATTCAGATTTTGAAATAGATTACTTACACGGACTTCATTCGTGTTTCAGCCCTTCCCAGTGCTGTGGCAGCACCAGTTAGGCGACTGAGGCAGTCGCACAAATATTTGGGCTACAGTGCTGCGGCAGCACCTAATCGTCTCCAGGGTTGGAGAATCGAGCTGCAGAAGACAACGACTGCACCAGTCGTGAGAAATGAAAGCATTTGTCATGTTGACCCATAATGATTTTGTAATTGTCCCCCTGATGAACTCAGTTGATACTACTATATTTTAAGCCATCTTTTGATTTGTCTTTGAAAATATATACATTGTTTCTCCAGTGAGGAGGAGAAACCGGTAAAAGATATATTTGTGAAGTATTATGTATAATGAGATGAAATTTGGTCCCAACTAGTGGACCTGTGGAATGATTGTACCTCCACTGGAGAGGAGGAATGAAAAATAATTCCTTGAAAACAAACCAGTTGAATGTGATGGAAAATTGATTATTGTTTAGTAAATTATTCCCCAGAGAGGAGGGGGAGAAGAAGAGTTATTGTAGTGCGCCTTCTGGTTGTTTGGAGAGACTGCGTGTGCACGGAGTGAATGCTGGGCTGAGTGCAGGCATGCATTTATGCACAGTGTGACAAGCATTAAATAATATAAGAACAAACACCCCCCCCCCCCCCCCCCCCTTTAAAAGTCAAATGCGGGCACAAGCACTTGATCAAACACGCCTGATTGATGAGCAAGAGTTCAGAAACCAGTCACAAACCGTTCATACCAGTCACACATCACGGTTCAGCTACCTCTGACCCTTTGAAAATATTTCCCCATTGCGCTTTTAATGTGTAACAACAATATTACCACATTATGACCACATCGGCTCTCTCTCTCTCTCTCTCTCTCTCTCTCTCTTGTTCGTTTTACTTTTGGACGTCACGCACACACACGCACACACACACACACACACACACACACACACACACACACACACACACACACACACACACGAGAGAGAGAGAGAGAGAGAGAGAGAGAGAGAGAGAGAGAGAAGAGAGAGAGAATCTCCATCCAAAGTGCCTGTATCTGTCAGAACACTACGCCTGCTTCAGTCGTGTCTGTTTTCATGGTTGACGTCACTGATCCCCCCCCCCAACCCCCTCACCTGTGGACGGCTGTCACGCCGCTCTTAGTTTCACACCTGGGTGCCCAGCCAAGTGGAGCAAAGCCGACAGTAGCAAACTCACACTGCCAAGGGCTTCCGTTTCCTCCCCCCTGGGGTCTGAAGGCCATGGACAGAACTATCACCTTTGAACCAGCCGCCGTGGCGAAGTGGTTAGCGTCGCGGACTCCCGGCTGGGAGGTCGTGGGTTCGCATCCCATCAGAGTCATGTGGGTTTTTCTGCCCCGACCGGCTCCTACCCAGAGTTGAGTTTGCTGCGGACTCAGTTGGGAAGACTGAGACCACACAGTCGAGTTTCATCCACTTAATGGATGCGTTTCTGAGAGTGTTGCTCAAATTTCCTGACCAACACTGCGGGTGCCTGTATCTCTCGGGCCTGGTTGACGCCGGGATATATACTACGCACAAAAAGTTAAGGATCGGTATGTGAAAACAGGTGCGTAATAAACTCAGTTCGCTACTGTTATTTATTTCTTAGTCCAGCCAAATTGTCATGAATTCTTGTTCAGCTGTAAGTGGGCGATGTTGTGTTAGTGCGAAAATTGCACGGGATTCTCTACTACTGAGCTGGGCCGCAAACGGAAAAGCGGAAACTTGCGAAAAATGACCTTGTTTTGGACCGTTCTGCCTGAACACATTGCACTTGCCAGATGGAAAAACCATTATGCACGTGCAAGCACTGCAGTTTATGTGTGAGATGCTGTCGCTCGCTTGGCTATATAAGAAGACATTCCACCAGTAGTAGGCCTGATCTGACAATGCCTCCACGACGAAAATTAAGCGAGTTGGATAGGGGACGAGCTGTTGCATGGTTCCAAGATGGTGTTCCCAAGCGAGAAGTGGCCAGGCGACTTCATGTGTCCATCTCGGTCATTGTCCGACTGATTCAACGCTTCACAGCCACTGGGATTGTCCATGAAAGACGCAGATCTGGTCGACCGAAGAAGACAACCCCACGTGACGATCGTCTCATTGAACGACAAGCCCTGCAGACAAGAACAGCCTCTTCCAGCATAATTCAAAGGCAGTTCAGGGTGGCTACTAACATCAACATCAGCCAGCAGACCATACGGAACCGCCTACATGGGTTTAATCTCCGTTCTCGTCGCCCAGCAGTACGGCCACGCTTAACTCCAGCCCATAGGGCAGCACGCCGCGCCTTCTGCGCACATCACGTGAGGTGGACACGTCAGCAATGGTCCCAGGACCTGTTCAGTGATGAATCACGCTTCACCCTTCACCACAACGACGGCCGACTGAGGGTCTGGAGGCGCCCAGGGCAACGCTTTACTGACGCCACTGT
>CM065718.1:15618151-15621463 GCA_033310375.1 Conus canariensis
TTCTCCTCCTCCTCCTCCTCCCCTCCTCCTCCTCCTCCTCCTCCTCTCCCCTCCCCTCCTCCTCCTCTCCCCTCTTCTTCTTCTTCTTCTTTTCTTCTTCTTTTCTTCTTCTTCCTCCTCCTCCTCCTCCTCCCTCCTCCTCCTCCTTCTTCTTCTTCTTCTTCTTCTTCTTCTTCTTCTTCTTCTTCTTCTTCTTCTCTCTCCTCCTCCTCCTCCTCCTCCCCCCTCCTCCTCCTCCTCCTCCTTCTTCTTCTTCTCCCCCTCCTCCTCCTCCTCCTCCTCCTCCCCCTCCTTCGTCTTCTTCTTCTCCATGCTTTGTTGTTGCTGCTGTTGTCGAAAGGTTGAGAGACAAGGCATCATCGTTATTGACTGCCTTTTGTCAGGTGGCACCCTCTCTCTCTCTCTCTCTCTCCTCTCCTCTCTCTCTTGATCAGGAGAGACACACAGTGCCAGAGCCATTGACTTCTTGATCGTGCGGTGACAAAAAAGGAAAGCAGATGGGGACATTTTAAGTTTTTTTTCTTCTTCCCTGATCTGCCTGCCTCTCTGTCGTTTCTTTTCGTTCCTTTTCTCCTTCTTTTTTCTTTATTTTCTTCTTTTTTTTCTTTCTTTCTTTCGTTCCTTCTTTCTTTCTTTCCTTCTTTCCAGATTTTCTTTCTTTCTTTTTCTTCCTTCTGTCTTTCTTTCCTTCTTTCTTTCTTTCTGTCGTTCTTTCATTTCTACCTTCTTTCTTTCTTTCTTTCTTCCTGTCCTGTCCTTCCTTTCTTTCAGATCTTTTCTTTCCTTCTTCCCTTCTTTCTTTCTTTCGTTTTTCTTTCTTTCCTTCCTTTTTTCATTCTTTCGTTCTTTCTTTCCTTGTTTCGTTCTCTTCTTCCTTTCATTCTTTTTTTCCTTCCTTCTTTCGTTCTTTCTTTCCTTCATTCATTCATGCATTCTTTCTCCGCCTTCTCCCTCTTTCTTCGTTTCTTTCTTTCTCTCTTTTCTCCCCATTTTCCCTCTCTGAACAATTATGAAACATGGCGCCAAAAGGTGAGACAAACTGTTGTAGTTCATTTTTTTGTCGTTTCTTTCTTTCTCTCTCTTCTCCCCATTTTCCCTCTCTGAACAATTATGAAACATGGCGCCAAAAGGTGACAAACTGTTGTAGTTCATTTTTTTCTCAACTCTTGGATTATCTCTTACTTGACTGGACGGACTCAGACAGTGTGTGTACAGGGAAGATACTCAGACAGTTCTCCTCTTAGGTACGGTGTGCCTCAGGGTTCTGTACTGGGGCCAGTCCTTTTTGTGCTGTATGCTAGTCCTGTGTCTGACGTCATCAGTGGTCACGCCATGTCGCATGAGAGCTTTGCTGACGATACTCGGCTTCATCAGTCGGCTCCATTGCTGCAATTGACTCACTGATTTCTCGGACGCGGGGCTGCATTGCAGACCTGAAGGACTGGATGACAACCAACAAACTACAACTAAACGACGACAAGACGGAACTCATGTTCGTGACAAAACAGCCTAACCATCCTTCTCTGCCTTCAACTGTCACTATTAATGACTGTGCTGTCTCTGTCTCCACCTCTGTCCGCAGTCTAGGGGTCATACTTGACCAATCCCTCTCCTTTGAGAAACAGGTTTCAAATATTTGCAAGATTGCCTATTTAGAACTAAGAGGAATCAGCTCTGTACGTCACCTTCTCTCTACAGACGCTACAAAAACTCTCATTTGTGCATTTGTCTTATCTAGAATAGATTACTGCAACTCACTTTTGGCCGGCCTTCCAAAATACCTGATAGAAAGATTACAGCGAATCCAAAATCATGCAGCCCGAGTCGTCTGTAGAGCAGGAAAATATGATCACATTTCGCCTCTACTCCACTCTCTTCACTGGCTATCTGTCTCAAACCGTATCTCGTACAAAATCTCAACTCTCACTTTCTCTGCTCTCTTTGAAAATGGACCTTCTTATCTCTCAGATCTCCTTAAAATCTACACCCCCTCTCGACAACTACGCTCCTATGCTGACGACCGCCTTCTGCGAATGACTCGCTTCAGGACTACTACTGGTGAAAGATTTTTCTCTTTTCAAGCTCCAGCGACGTGGAACAGACTGCCAGACTCTCTCAGACATTAAAATAAAAGGGGGGTTTTTTTTAAAAAAAAGGGGTTTTTTTTCCCCTTTGGGGGGGGGGGCCCCGGGGGGTTTTGGGGGGTTTTTTTTTTTTTTTTTTTTTGGGGCCTTTTTTGGGGCCCGCCTTTTTTGGGTTTTGGCCTTTTTGGTTTTATCAGTGGCCCCTTTTGGGAAGGGGGGGCCCCCCCCCCTTTTTTTGGGATTTTTAAAAAACCCCCCCCAAACCCCCCTTTTCCCCAAAAAAACCCCCCAAAAAACCCCGGCCCAAAACCCTTTTTTCCCCCCCCCCCTTTCCCAAAATTTAAAATTTTTACCCCCCTTTTTTAAAAAATTTTTAAATTTTTTTTTTTTTAAAAACCCGGGCCCTTTTCCAAAAAACCCTTTTTTAAAAAAAATTTTTTTTCCCCTTTTTTAAAAAAAAAATTTTTTTTTTTTTAAAAAAAAAACCAAATTTTGGGGGGGGTTTTTTAAAAAAAAACCCCCCTTTTTTCCCCCTTTCCTTTTGGGGGTTTTTTAAAAATTTTTTCCCAAAAACCCCCCCCTTTTCCCCCTTTTAAATTTTAATTTTTTTTTTTTTTCCCCCCCCCCCCCCAAACCCACAAACCCCCCCCCCCCCTTTTTTCCCCCCAAAAAAATTTTTTTTTCCCCCCCTTAAAAGGGGTTTTTTTCTTTAAATTTAAAAATTTTTTTTTTTCCCCCCAAAAAAAATTTTTTTTTTAAATTTTTTTTTTTTTTTAAAAAAAAAAAAGGGGTTTGGGGGGCCCAAATTTCGGGGGGGGGGGAAAAAATTTGGGGGGGAAGGGGGTTTGGGGGGGGGGGGGGGGTTTGGGGGGGGAGGGGGTTTTGGGGGGGGGGTTTTGGGGGGGGGGAGGGGGGGGTTGGGGGGGGGGGGGGGGGGGAAAGGGGGGGGGGGGGGGTTGGGGGGGGGGGGGGGGGGGGGAAAAAAAATTTTTTGGGGGGGGGGGGGGGGGGGGGGGGGGGAAAAAAACCCCCCCGGGGGGGGGGGTTTTTTTTTTTGGGGGGGGGGGGGGGGGGGGGGGGGGGGGGGGGGGGGGGGGGGTTTGGGGGGGGTTTTTTTTTAAAAGGGGGGGGGGGGGGGGTTTTTTTTTTTTTTTTTTTTTGGGGGGGGGGGTGGGGGGGGGTTTGGGGGGGGGGGGGTTTTTTTTTTTGGGGGGGGGGGGGGGGGGGG
>CM065718.1:15624063-15626563 GCA_033310375.1 Conus canariensis
GAGAGAGAGAGAGAGAGAGAGAGAGAGAGAGAGAGAGAGACAGACAGACAGACAGACAGACAGACAGACAGACAGACAGACAGAGACAGAGAGAGACAGAGAGATAAAGAGAGATTTGCGAGGGGGTGGGAGTGGGGTGGTACGGGGGTTGGGATGACGAACACAGGGTGGGTGGGAGGGAGAGCGAGCACAGGCAGCAGAAGAAAGACATCCTGATAGTATTCAAAACAAAACATAACAACACACACACACACACACACACACACACACACACACACACACACACACACACACACACACATCCCGATAGTATTCAAAACAAAACATAAAACACACACACACACACACACACACACACACACACACACACACACACACACACACACACACACACACACACACACACACTCACACCACAAAAAAGCCACCATAGAACGCGTGCGAGAAAAAAAACTCGAATCTTGTGCATGCATGAATGTACTCCGGCGCATATTGTAATACTAAAACAAAACAAAACAAAAACAAACAAGAGAAAAACACAACAACAACGACAACAACAACAACTACAACAACAACAACAACAAACAAAGAAACAAAAAGCTCATTTCAAGCACACATATTTACTCGCCTCAGCGCGAGCACGCTCGGGGCACCCAACAAAACAGAAAACCTGTTTACGGGACAAAACCTCAACAAAAAACCCGGCAGTTCCATGCCACCATGAGGGGGGGACGGTTCAGGCAGGAGGACCTTAGCTTCGTGATTTACTGCTATCAGTTTCGCTTTGCTTGCTCCTGCTGCTGCTGTTGCTGCTGCTGCTGTTGCTGCTGCTGCTGCTGCAGCTGCTGCCCATGCATGTGCGGAGCATCCAAGCGTGACGGTCTGAAGCGGACATCAGTCAAGAGGTTCCGCTTTGATGAGCCGAAAATCGGTGGGAATGGAGGGGAGCGCGAAGGCCGTGACATCCGAAGGCTTTTTTTTGGATTAGATTCTGGCCAGAGGGGCAGCCAGTGGAGTGGTTTGGGGGGAAGATGGGGAAATGAAAGGTGCTGGACGAGCGAAAAGAGCGTTTTCTGATTATGGTGTGTGTGTGTGTGTGTGTGTGTGTGTGTGTGTGTGTGTGTGTGTGTGTGTGTGTCTGTGCGCGCGCGCGCGCGCGTGTGTATGTGTGTGTGTGTGTGTGTGTGTGTGTGTGTGTGTGTGTGTGTGTGTATGTGCGTGCGTGCATGCGTGTGTGCGTATGTGGGTGTGCATGTGTGTGTGTTTTGCGTGCGTGCGTGCGTATGTGTGTGAGCACGAGCGTGCGCGTGCATATGTGAGCGTGTGTGTATGTATGTGTGTGTGTGTGTGTGTGTGTGTGTGTGTGTGTGTGTGTGTGTGTGCCCGCGCGCGCGCGTGTGTGCGAGCAAGCGCGCGCGCGTGTGTGTGTGTGTGTGTGTGTGTGTGTGTGTGTGTGTTTGTGTGTATGCGTGCAAGGGGACATGCGTTTAAGCAACTAAAGATGGGGGGGGGGGGGAAGAGAGAGAGAGAGATTGAGGAGAGAGAGAGAGAGAGAGAGAGAAGAGAGAGAGAGAGAGAGAGAGAGAGAGAGAGAGAGAGAGAGAGAGAGAGAGAGAGAGAGAGGAAGTCTTTGTTCTCTGCATGTGAGCGTAACCAATTGATCCCTATCCTCATCCAATTAGGGGTCAAGTTTAACGAGGAATGACAAGAGAAAACATTCCCGTCCTGTACAACTCTGCCTCTGTTGGTATCTGATGCAATAAAAGAAATGTCTTCGATGTATCACCGGAAATGCCTGTCATAGAATTCAAATTCAGTCCGGTTCTTTGAAATACTCTTTCAAACACTCTGCCAGTTTTGTGCATTAAAGAACACCGATCGAGTTTTCTGTTCCAAAAACTAAATCGCTCAGTTGCTTGCAGTATTTCAGTGTACGAAATAAGCAACTAATTACGTACCTTAAAAAAACTGTATAAAAAACAAGACCAGAAACAGACAAACAAAATTCCAGAAAGTCTTAAAATTGTTTCAGGATACGCAATTTTTTTTTTTAAAAAGAAAGCATATTACTGAGGAATCTTACAAGAGAAAAAAAGCCAAAAGTTACTTCGTTCCACAGACAAAACATTTGCACATTATCGACAGAAAATCGTATGTATTGGCGTAGTATTTTTTTGTTTATATCATTTTACAAAATACATTTTCTCTTTAATACAAAAATATTACAGGAGTTAAGGGAAGAAGGGACCAAGAAATAGAAAAACGAAATTAAAAAGGAGATAGATTAGACATACAAACCACTGAAAAAAATATAAGATCAATATTAAAATTTAAAAAAAAAAAAAACTTTTTAAAAGGTGTACACGTAATGACTGAAGGCAGAAGACAAAACATGAAATGCTAACACAATGAGCCATTAAATGGACAACACAGTGTCAGTTTCATCAAGGAGATGTCGCTGCACGCGGGCTAGTCCATATGCGCCACATCACATCGGTTA
>CM065718.1:15631563-15634063 GCA_033310375.1 Conus canariensis
GCGGGTTAGGAAAAAGTAGAAGGGGAGGTCACCATTTGATCCTGACTGGAATTCTCACAAGGTACCGGACTTCCGGGATCCTTCCCTCCACCCCCCCCCCTCTCTCTCTCTCTCTCCCTCTCTCTTCTTCTTCTTCTTCTTCTCTCTCTCTCTCTTCTCTCTCTCTCTCTCACTCTCTCTCTCTCTTTCCTCTCCTTCTCCTCTCTCTCTCTCTCTCTTTTCTCTTCTTCTTCTCTCTCCTCCTCCTCTTCTTCTACTTCTTCTTTTTATTCTCTCTCTCTCTCTCTTCTCTTCTGTTCTCTCTCTCTCTCTCTCTCTCTCTCTCTCTCTCTCTCTCTCTCTCTCTCTCCCTCTCCCTCCCCCCTCTCTCTTTCTGTGACCTCTGTCTCACCTCCCTCTCTCTCTCCCCCTTTCTCTCTCCATCTCTCACCTCTCTCTCTCCCTCTCTCTCTTTCCCTCCCTCTCTCTCTCACCCTCCCCCCACCCCCTGTCTCTCTCTCCGTCTCTCTCCGTCTCTGTCTCTGTCTCTGTCTGTCTCTGTCTCTGTCCTCTGTCTCGTCTCTTCTCTCTCTCTCTCTCCTCTCTCTCTCTCTCTCTCTCTCTCTCTCTCTCTCTCTCCGCCCTGTAGTTTGGCCAGGGGGCAGTATTTAAGTGGACGCTGTCTGGTGCTAATTTGGAAAACTCCCTCCCAGAACGGTTTGGTAAAGGGTCCGTTTGTGTGCGTGCTTGCTTTGTGTTGCTCGTGGCATGTAAAGGGAGCAGCGCTCTAGAGATGAAACTCTGTAAACAGGGCTCATGGATTTGTGTCCTTAATAACCGTCATCCCTTCAACGTTGGGGAATGTCAAGGAGAGAGAGAGCCAGAGAAAGAGAGAGAGAGGAGGGAGGGAGGAGAGAGAGAGAGAGAGAGAGAGAGAGAGAGAGAGAGAGAGAGGAAAGAGAGAAGAGAGAGACAGAGAGAGGAGAGAGAGGAGAGAGAAGAGAGCGGAGAGTGGGAGGGGAGGACAGAAGGATGTGGATAGGGAACGAAGGGGGCGGGGGGGGGGGGTGGGAGAGTAGGACGACAGGAGGGGAAGGGAGAGAGCGGGGTCAGGGAACGTGGAAGGGAGAAGGAGAGGGAGGAGGATGGGAGGAGGGAGAGGAGGGGGTAGGGGTGGTGTGAGCGTATCTTGAGGAGACCCATACCTTGAAAAAAAATCTGGTTCAGGAATGTTCTCTCTCTCTCTGTCTCTCTGTCTCTGTCTCTCCCTCCCTCTCTCTCTCTCTCTGTCTCTCTGTTTGTCTCTCTCTCTCCTCCCCCCCCCCTCTCTCTCTCCCCCCATCTCAGGACTGCTATACAGACATCGCGTCTCATAAAATATTTCAGACTACACTGCAAACCGAAAGGTAGAAATGACACATACGGTGAAACTAAAGGGGATCACGGGAAAGTTACAATAAGACAGACAGATGAAGAGGAACAAGAGAGAGAGAGAGAGAGAGAGAGAGAGAGAGAGAGAGAGGGAGAGGGAGGGAGAGAGAGAGAGAGGAAGAGAGAGAGAGAGAGGAAGAGAGAGAGAGAAGAGAGAGAGGGGAGAGAGAGAGGAGAGAGGAGGAGAGAGAGGGAGAGAGGAGAGAGAGAGAGAGGGAGGGAGAGAGAGAGAGAGAGGAGAGAGAGAGAGGAGAGAGAGAGAGAGAGAGAGAGAGAGAGAGAGAGAGAGAGAGAGAGAGAGAGAGAATAAAAGTTTTCTGAGAAAGCATGTGCCTGTTTTTGTTCTCTTCTTTTTTTTCCATTTTCATTTTTTTTTTAGTTTCTTGTCTTTAAATCTCATGGCATAATTCAGCTTAGCAAGGAGAACAGATTGAAGAAAGCTGTACTAAAATCTCTATCTTGATCGAAAAAGTTTGCTGAGTTCTGGCTCTCTCTCTTTCTTCTTCTCTTCTCTCTCTATCTCTCTCTTCTCTGCTTTCTCAGTCTCTCCTGTCTCTCTCTCTTCTCTCTCTCTCCTCCTCTCTCTCTTCCTCTCTCTGCTCTCTCTCCCTCTCTCTTCCCCTCTATCTCTCTCTGTCTCGTCTCTCTCTCTCTCCTCTCTCTCACTCTCTCCCTCTCTCTCTCTCTCCTCCTCTCTCCTCTCTCTTCTCTTTCCCCTCATCTCTCTTCTCTCTCTCTCCCTCTCTCTCTCCTCTTCTCCTCTCTCTCTCTCTGCCTCTCCCCTCTCTTCTCTCCTCCTCTCTCTCTCCTCCTCTCTCTCCCTCTCTCTCTCTCTCCTCTCTCCTCTCCCCTCTCTCTCTCCCTCTCTCCTCCTCTCTCTTCCTCTCTCACCCTTTCTCTCTCCTCTCTCCTTCCCCCTCTCTCTCCCTCTCTCTCTCCCTCTTTCTATCTCTCTCTCCTCTCTCTCTCTCCCCCCTCTCTCTGTCTGTCTGTCTGTCTGTCTTGTCTGTCTTTTCTCTCTCTCTCTCTCTCTCTCTCTCTCTCTCTGTCTGCCCACTGCGTGGTCAGTGAAAGAGGGACAGAATACAGT
>CM065718.1:15639063-15646563 GCA_033310375.1 Conus canariensis
CACACGCAGCTCTTGGAAGAGAAGGCCAGTTTGGCCGTTGGTTTGGATGGCACGTTACACATAGCATGCACCCTGCGTGAAAAATGGAAAGAATGAATGAAGTAAGGAAATGGAGTGAACGATGAACAATATTGACTGGATGACACAGGAAACGACTGAATAAGCGCCAGCTGGCAGCTCTTCAGTCGGCACTACCCAGGTAGGCAGCCCGTTGTGTAAACGAGTGTGGATTGTAAAGCGCTTCTAGCTCGGTCCCTAGCCAAGGAGAGGCGCTATAAAATTAATCATAATAATAATAATGATAATAATAGTGATAATAATAATAATGTATCTCATTATCAAACCTCGGTGTCGAGCGCTCTGAAGGCCATCTTCGCCTGTGGTCTGGGTTCGTGTCCGAAACACGGCCAGACAGAAGATCAGATAAATAAATGAATAAATAAACAATAAATATATGATGTTGAAATAATACAAACTTTTTGCGTAATGTAATGTCCTCAAAACTCAAAATGTTTGTATAATCTTTGTGAATTGTTCTTTGGACAGCTCCAACCATTTGTCTTGAAGTTTTTAAATGTTCACGTTCACGGTAGGCAGACAGCATTTCAGCACAAGTCTCTCATACAACATTCACACAAACAAAACGAAGCAATACGAAAGACTGGTACGCGAGTTCTAACGCTTTCCAGCTAATTTCGTACTTATATCTCTTCAAACAGGAAAGCAATGTTGCGACTTTCTTAGGTATACTATCAACACGTTAACTCCATTCGCAGTTATTTTGAAGGATATCTCCTCAATGCATTTGCTTGTCAGTGTCTTGCAGATGAGTTGATACCAATATACGGGGCCAGACTGGGTAATTGCCTCATGTAAAATTAAATAATTCTGTTTTCTCGTCACTGAACTTTACTTCCCATCGATTTGTTCCAACAGGTTGATATGCTATATCAAGTAGGTATAAAAGTATCATTCCTGGGTAAATAATAGGGTGGTCAAGTGACCGAGAGGTACCGGTATTGTCTTCGAAAAGTTTAACGTTCGATCCGCTGCCACCCGGAAAATCCTCGATATCAAAAAGAAATAACAATTGTCCTTAAACCGAGCCTTGAGGAATCGCCGCACGGATTATGATATAGTCTGATGGGTCACCTTTCAAAACGACTGCTTGCGTACGATTCGAGAAATAACCATGGAACCATGCTAACAACCTCCCTCGTATACCAAGAGCTTCCAGACTATGGATGAGACATCTATGCCAGACACGAACAGAGGCTTTAGAAGTGTCAATATAAACAACGTGCGTTGTGACTTCACGATTACGTGATTCGCCAAGACTTCTAGCCTTCTCGTGACTGGTGTTGGAAAACACTGCAATTCGCTTGTCGCCAATCCCACGGACTGAACATGAAATAGTAAATATCTACCAATTAGATGACATTCTACAATGGATCAAGCCACAGCCAGTCAAAATTCTTCTTCTTCTTCTTCTTCATGATGATGATGATGATGATGATGATGATGATGATGATGATGATGATGACGATGATGATAATGATGATGATGATGAAGATCCTCCTCCTCCTCCTCCTCCTCCTCCTCCTCCGCCTCCTCCTCCTCCCTCCTCCTCCTCATATCATCATGATCATCATGACCATCATCATCATCATGATCATCATCATCATCATCATCATGATCATCATCATCATTATCATCATCATCATCATCATCATCATCATCATATCACTCATCATCATCATCATCATCATCCTCTTCCTCCTCCTCCTCTCCCTAAATTCTGCGGGGACTCATTGGGGCGCCTAATTGAAGACCACATTGCCAGGTTCCTCCAGTGCAGTGGGTTGTGTGCCAGGGTTTACGTTTCGGCAAATGGTTTCTCTATCCATACTGTCAGTTCATCGATTTTTTCCCTCTGCCCCATCCCCCCCCCCACCCCTACCCACACACACACCTTCCCCACCCCCATCTCCCCGTCCCCTCTCTCCTTCTCCCTTAACCATTCTCTGGAGGGTAGTTTTGGCAAAGCGATTCGATCTTGTTATACGGCCCTACCATTTATCTACAGCGTGCACCAAACTAATGGGCAAACATTAATTTGTTGCGATCCCTTCCTCTTGGAGACAACGTCTATGTTGTTGGCTTCGATGCTCTGAGCTGCGAGTGATAAATTGATAGAAAAAAAAAAGAAAAAAAAGAAAGCTGAAATTCAAGCTGGTCCCTTTTGGTCGAATGGTTTGCTTCTTTTCAAACGAAGAAACGCAAGTTTTGCGTTCGTTGGAAGATAGTCCATGCATCTAAAACAAACGACAGGGGGTACAAAAACCAAGTTGCAGGGCAAACAGTTATATCTCTCTGACTGGCTCCGAGCGTTGGATTTTTCTCTCTTTCTTTCTTTAAAAAAAAATATTTATCTGCGAATAATGGCGGTTGAAGAGTTCAGCATCTTGCCACAACGCCTGAACTGAAGACGTTACATGGATATCAACTCGATGAAATTATTGTGGGTTACTTGCTGTTGCTGTTGTTTCAATGCAGCAGCAGCAGCAATAACAGCGCGGCTGTGGCGATAGTAGTAATAGCAGCAGCAGTAGTTGTAGTAGTAGTGGTCGTGGTGATAGTAGTAGTAGTAGTAGTAGTAGTAGTTATGTGTTGTTGTAGTAGTAGTTGTTGTTGTTGTTGTTTGTTGTAGTTGTTGTAGTTGTTGTGTGTTGTTATTGTTGTTGTTGTTGTAGAGTTGTTGCTGTTGCTGCTGCGTTGTTATTGTTGCAGTTTTTGGTTTAAACATACTCTGTTGACGTAGAGGAGCCGTTTGGTCAATATGTTACAGTGTATGGCCTGCGGAATTCGTCACGACGGTTCTGAGTTACGTAACCTCTGTGTGGGGCGCTAGCACCTTTTTGGTTTTGAACATACTCTGTCTCCAACCAGTAGTCAATGAGTGTGGGGGGAGGCAGACCTTTTTGGCTTGAACATACTCTGTCTCCAACCAGTAGTCAATGAGTGTGGGGGCAGACCTTTTTGGCTTGAACATACTCTGTCTCCAACCAGTAGCCAAGGAGTGCCTGATTCAGTTCAAGGAAGGTTAACAACCGTGGAATGGGAGGGGATGGGCTCCGTCATCTATCATACCCTCCCCCCCCCTCCCCCAGACACGTTGAATCTCTGACAGTTCACTGAACCCTGCGATTACTACGCTAGGAGGCTTTAACCTTTTCTTTTAGTTTCAAAGCGAGGGGGCTGAAGGCGGAAACTGAAGCAATTTTTTCATTGTTTTTTGCCTGAAGAAGACCCAAGAGGTCGAAATACATCGTGTTTCGTTCCGTAATCTGTTTGTCTGTATTATCTTGCGACATAACATCCTGACTTATTTTTTAACCTCACGTAATGAGATCACTTTTAAACTCTTGAAAAGATTTAAATATTATCCCATGATCATAACGTCGATAGAGTTTGATAATATCTCACAGAACAGTGTTAATGTGTGTGGGTGGGGCGCGCGCGCACGCGTACGCCTCAACGAGTGATGTGTGTGTGTGTGTGTGTGTGTGTGTGTGTGTGTGTGTGTGTGTGTGTGGTGCGTGGTGCGTGCGTGCGTGCGTGCGTGCGTGCGTGTGAGTGTGTGTGTGTGTGTGTGTGTGTGTGTGTGTGTGTGTGTGTGGTGGCGTGCGTGCGTGCGTGCGTGCGTGCGTGCGAGTGTGTGTGTGTGTGTGTATGTGTGTGTGTGTGTGTGTGTGTGTGTGTGTGTGTGTGAGAGTGAGAGCGCACGCACGCGCATGTGTGTGTGTGTGTGTGTGTGTGTGTGTGTGTGTGTGTGTGGTGCTGTGAGGGTGGGAGGGAGGGAGGAGAGAAAGAGAGAGAGAGAGGAGAGAGGAGGAGTAAGGAGAGAGAGAGAGAGAGAGAGAGAGAGAGGAGAGAGAGAGAGAGAGAGAGAGAGAGAGAGAGAGAGAGGAGGAGGGTATAGGGAGAGAGAAGGAACTGGTGGGCTGATAAAAAAGCAACAGCCTTTGATTATCTAAAACATGTCTGGTCAGATTTGGAACAGAATATTGTAAAAGACACAAATGTGTTTTCCAAACTAAATTACATCCACAAGCAGACACGCATTTCAACCGATTTTCTTACGTACAAAATGATCCCATTTGTACACATGAAAGTAAAACCAAAGAAACATACAAGCAAACAGACATTATTCATTATTGATTTTGTGCCTTAATTTCTATTTACCATTCATTTGTTTATCTTTTCAATTGCCCTGTTTTCTGAATTCATATGTGTTTTAGGACAGAGAGAGAGAGAGAGAGAGAGAGAGAGAGAGAGAGAGAGAGAGAGAGAGAGAGAGAGAGAGACAGACAGAAGACAGACAGACAGACAGACACACAACACACACACACACACACACACACAAACACACACACAACACACACACACACACACACACACACACACACACACACACACACAGACAGACAGACAGACAGACAGACAGACAGACAGAGACAGAGACAGCGACAGAGTCAGAGAGACAGAGAGACGTGTGTGTGTGTGTGTGTGTGTGTGTGTGTGTGTGTGTGTGTGTGTGTATGTGTGTGTGTGTGTGTGTGTGTGTGTGTGTGTGTGTGTGTGTGTGTTGTACGCGTGTGTGTGTATTTGTGTGTGCGTGCACGCGCGCGCGTGCGCGATTGAATAAGAAAGAAACTGCAATAGTTTTTTTTCTTTATATTGAGTAAACCCATCCCCCCCCCTCTCTCTCTCTCTCTCTCTCTCTCTCTCTCTCTCTCTCTCTCTGATATAGATCCATTTTCTCCGGTGCCGATGGAGGCAAAGGCTTTTTTCCAGACGTCCCTAGCTTCTAAGCTTATTCCTCCTTTTTCGTACACTTCAGACTTCCCGTATTATGAGAGAGAGAGAGAGAGAGAGAGAGAGAGAGAGAGAGAGAGAGAGAGAGAGAGAGAGAGAGACAGAGACAGAGACAGAGACAGAGACAGAGACACTGACACTTTTTTATTGTCCAGTAGCTGTACAGCCCTTTCAGACAAGGGGGGAAATCATATATGACTAAATGTTTTATCATAAATGATCTCAAATCTTTATCAAAAGACTATACACACACACGCATGAAAGAAAATATGCACACACATGCACATGCAGGTGTATACACACGCGCGCGCTCGCGCACGCACACTCACACACACGCGCGCACGTAGAGAGAAAGAGAGGGGAAAGAGAGAGAGACAGAGAGAGAGAGAGAGGAGAGGAGAGGAGAGAGAGAGAGGAGAGAGGAGAGAAGAGAGAAGAGAGAGAGAGAGGGAAGAGTGAGAGAGGAGAAAGAAGAGAGAGAGAGGAGGAAGAGAGAGAGAGAGAGAGAGAGAGAGAGACGAGAAGAGAGACAGAGAGACGGGACAGAGACAGAAACAGAGAGATGCATGCGCGAACGCGCATATACAGATGGTGGATCATCTTGTAGTTTGCTGACTTTGTTCAATTAACACTTTCCTAATCTTCATTGCTTCTGCTAAAAATCTAGCCAGGGATATCGTTACATTTTCAGTGTTGTTTGAAAGAATATATGTTACCGATCTCTGATTAGGATTTCCTGTAAAGGAATTTAGAATATCACAGCTTTTGCGTTTTTCATTATAAGCAGAGCAATTGAACAGTAAATGAATTTCATCTTCTGTTCCATTTCCACACGATGGGCAAACGTTGTTTTTATCTTCGTCAGTTTGAAACCATTGTTTGAAATTTTTTAGGCCCCTAACTCTTAGTCTGAATCTGATAAGACTAACCCTATGCCCATTTATCCAATACAAATGATAGATATTTTTCTGCTTGAAAAACATTTTTGAAAGAATAAAACCACCTATATTTATCATTAGCTTCCAATTCTGAATGCCAATGCTGTTTATAGCAGGATATAAGTCTATCTTTGAATTCACTAATAAAACCATACTCACAACCTGCACCTTGGCTTAGCCATACAATACCAAATCCATTCTCGCATAAAATTCTCTTAACATTTGACGCCCAATTTAAGTGACCAGATTCATGTTGTATAACAAGCATTTCATATGACTGTCTGCAAATTCTCGACATTGGTAAGTTAATGAGTTTAAGCCAATATTTAATACACTTTACAGACATTCGAATACAGAGGGGATATCTTCCGGTTTCGCCATAAACTACAGTATTAGAAGTGTGGAGGGGAAGACCTAAAAGTCTTTTTATTGCAAAGGTGTGCACTTTTTATTGCAAAGGTGTGCACTTTTTATTGCAAAGGTGTGCACTTTTTATTGCAAAGGTGTGCACTTTTTATTGCAAAGGTGTGCACTTTTTATTGCAAAGGTATGCACTTTTTCAACTTTTTTCCTATCTTCCTCCAGTCCCCACACTTCAGCTGCGTAGGGTAATATGGGCTCTATTTGTGTATCAAATAGTTTCCAAAACAGATTCATCCCCAGTGTTCAATTTTCTCATGGATCTCAATATGTCCATTACCTCTGTCTTCCCTTTTCTACAGACGTCTACTAAACTGCTACTAATACCTAATTTTGTGGTAAAAACCATTCCCAAATATTTGTAAGAATTTGTAACCATCACTTCTTTACCTCCATAAAACCATCTCTCCCTGGCAGCCAAATGACCTCCCTTTCTAAACACCATTACGTTTGTCTTTTTAAGATTAATACTCAGATGTAATCTATCTGTTTCCCTTTTTAAGCTGTCAAGCTGGTTCTGAAGACCTATTATTGTATTCGACAACAGTATGACATCGTCTGCAAACAAAAGAAGAAAGATTTCGGCTGCCCCAGGAATCAATTGTATTCCATGCTTTCCAGTCACAGACAATTCTACAGCTAATTCATTAATGAAAAAGGAAAACAATATGAGAGAGAGAGAGAGAGAGAGAGAGAGGAGAGAGAGAGAGAGAGAGAGAGAGAGAGAGGTCACTGATGCGTGGTTACTGTGGAGCTTGGCCAACTCACAATGCTGAGCACAAAGCTTTCTGCATCAATACCACCCCCACACGTCACTGCAGGACCATCTGCGGCATAAACATTGTGGCAGACGAAAGCAAGCAAACCTCCAGTCAGATTAATTACTATAGAGGCTTTAAAGAAAAGAAGATATTCAAAGTCCACCTAGTGTCATTGATTCGTGTGAAAGCATTCATGGCATTCATGCTTGCTATCTTCCATCCCTCTTCTCTCCTGCCTCTGCTTTTTCTGCGTCCCCTTTACTTCAGCAAGTTTCTGCCATCCACCCCCCCCCCTTTTTGCCTCCGACCCCTTGCCCCCACTTCCACTCCATCATCACCCTTCCGTTCCTCTCCTCACTCCTTTCGAACGCCCCCTCCCTCTTCATTCTTTTCTTTTAGAGCCCCCTCCCTCCCACCTCCCAGATCAATTGTTACATTTTTGGAGGGGTTGCATTTGTATGCCATCGATTCATTTAGTTCAGTTTCTGTAACTGACACAATGC
>CM065718.1:15651563-15653109 GCA_033310375.1 Conus canariensis
ATCACCTCTCCCCCTTCCCCTCCCACCTCATGCCCTCACTCCCCACTCTCTTTGCACACCCCTTCCCTATTTTCCATACACCCCTCTTCATTGGTTTGCTTCATCCATAATCAGCTGTTGGTTCAAACGTTTTGGATGGGTTGTACTGGTATGATATTTATTCACATGACTCAGTTTATGTGAATGACATCAACCAAATATCTTCTTGGTACCAGAAAGAATGGAGAGACAAAGAGGGCAGGAGAGAGACAGAGGGGGGGGGGGAGGGAGGGAGGGAGGGAGAGAGAGAGAGAGAGAGAGAGAGAGAGAGAGAGAGGAGAGAGAGAGAGAGAGAGAGAACTCGGAACTCGGAAAATTTTAATTGCAAAGGCCACCGACCTATCTGCAATGAGGTCAAGAAACAAAAATGAAATCACACACACTGACGCTGTAACATTTCTACTGATCACGCTCATTTACAAAACTTGCTCACATCAACTGTATAATCGTAAATTGAGAATACCGAAAGTTCTTACAAATCACACCCGTATGTAGCACTCTCCCAGACTCGCACAGCTCGCACATACAATTTCGCTCGCACTTACAATTGCGCGCGCGCAAACCACACACACCCACACACACACACACACACCACACCCCACACACACACACACACACGTACACAAGCATACACACACACACACACACCCACACACCCACACCACACACACACACACACACACACACACACACACACATTTTTCATCATGATCCCTAAGTATACACAAGACCCTATCGACCACGAAACAAGGTAAAACAGATAAATTTTGAAAACTTATGGTACTCCTAAGAGGAGAGAGAGGAGAGAGGAGGAGAGAGAGAGAGAGAGAGAGAGAGAGGAGGAGAGAGAGAGAGAGAGAGCCCAAACAGACAGACACAGAAATGCACTGGTGTGTGGTTACTTTGGGGGGTTGGCCCATCTAAATGCTGGCAAAATGCTTCCAGCCTCAAAACGACCCATACATGTTGGGTTTAAAAAGCCGTCTAAAGCAAACGTCTGTGGTTTTTGAAAGCAACCCCCATTTCTGCCAGATTAATTCCTGAGAGGCTTTTTTAAAAAAATGATATTCAAAGTTCACCTGGGTCTCATTGATTTAGGAAACTTCATGTCGCTATACATTCATGTTTTTTCCTGGTTCTTGTTTTGTGTGAAAAAGTTCATGTCTGCTATTATATTCAAAGTTCCCCGGGCTCGTGATTTTTTTGTGAAAACATTCGTCTGTTAATTTTAAAATTCCCTGGGCTCATTGATGTGTGTAAAAAATTCATGTTGCTGTAATTCAAAGTTCACCCCGGTCTCATTTATTTGTGTGAAAACATTCTGTTGCTATTATTCAAAATTCACCTGGTCTCATTGATGTGTGTGAAAAAAAGTTCATGTCTGCTATTATTCAAAGTTCACTGGTCTCATTGATTTTTGTGAACACGTTCATGCTGCTATAATTCAAAGTTCACCTGGTCCTTGAGTGTGTGAAAAAATTCATGTCTCTTTTATATTCAAGTTCAC
>CM065718.1:15653209-15665709 GCA_033310375.1 Conus canariensis
AGAGACACAGAGAGACAGACAGAGACAAACAGATAGACAGACTGAGAAGAGAGAGAGAGAGAGAGAGAGAGAGAGAGAGAGAGAGAGAGAGAGAGAGAGAGAGAGAGAGAGAGAGAGAGAGAGAGAGGGGAGGGGGAGGGGACAGTTGTTACATCGAGTAACTTCTAAAAGAGTTGACTGATACGTGAATTACGAGTTGTAGTTTTGGGAACGGACACACGCCAGTGTCCATTCATTGCACAGTCAGATTTAGCCTTCCATCAATTGTCCTGTGACTTATTTTCAACAGAGCCACAATACCGTTATCCACTAATGATTTCTCTCTCATTCTCTGTCTGTCTGTCTGTCTGACTCACTCACTCTCTCTCTCTCTCTCTCTCTCTCTCTCTCTCTCTCTCCCCCTCTCTCTCTCTCTCCCTCCCTCTTTACAGACCGCCCCCCCCCCCCCCTCCTGCATTCGGTTTAAATGACCGAATGAAGCAACAATCCCATCATCAACACGGATATGAGTGAACAATTTGCAAACAAGAGAGATATTTTCAGTGAAAAATCATAAAGTAATTCAGGATAGAAACCGTTGTTTTCCATGAATGATATGTTGAAGTTATACCGGGTAGTTCAGTTTCGATTAACATTTTTTTTTAAATTCCTTTTTGCTTCTTTCCACTCTTTTCCTGTCCTCCTGTCCTTCTTTCCCTTTCCTGCTATTCCAAGAAGCATTGCTAGCTTTTGATATTTGTGATTTGTATATGAGAAACTACTACTTACGCTGGCCCATGATCCTAACTTTCACGGCAAAGATCACGTTTACACCTGCGTCTGTTTATTTGTTTGTCTGTCTGTCCGCACGATTGCGCAAAAACTGTGAAATCGATTACGACGGAATTTGGTGAAACGACGGTATTTGGCCAACGAAAGAACTCAATCAACTTTGCGGCTGATCCTGAAGCAGATCCGGATCGAAGGGTGAATCCAGGATCCGTTCGACCTTGCAGAGGTCTGGGCTCTCCCGAGAGCTCTTCTTTGTTTGTTTGTTTGTTTATTTGTTTGTTTGTTTGTTTGTTTGATTGTTTTTAACCAAGAGCCATCAAGGATGAATTTTGACTCTGTGTGTGTGTGTGTGTGTGTGTGTGTGTGTGTGTGTGTGTGTGTGTGTGTGTATGTGTGTGTGTGTGTGTGTGTGTGTGTGCGCGCGCGCGCGCGCGCGCGCGTGCTCTGTCTGTCTGTTTGTCTGTCTGTCTGCCTGTCTGTCTCTGTATGTCTCTCTGTATCTCTCAGTCTCTGTCTCTCTCTGTGTCCCTCTCTCTCTCTCTCTCCGTCTCTCTCTCTCTCCCCTCCCCCCCCCTCGCTCTCTCTCTCTCTTAAACAGACCCGCATCGTCAGGTAACTTAAAACTGTACATATTAAGGTTAAAGATTTTATAGCCTATGGGCCGTAGGATCAGTTAGCTGTCAGACCGACGGCTCCACAAACGGTCCCACAAAAACAACAACAAGCCCCTCTGTAGATACACAGAACGGGTCTTTCTTTTTCTTTTTCTTTTTTTAAGCAGTCTAGGATGGACGCTCACTGTTCAGAAATCGCAGGATACTTCTCTATGACAATCTCTTTCGTACCGGGGATGAACCGCATCTGAAGATTTAAAAGCTACACTCACAAAGGATTGAACCTGATGACATTTGCAAATTCAGTTTTCATACAAACGTTATAAACTGAGACACGTTCTACTGCTCCAACAAAATTCGTAAAACTCTCTCCTTCTCCGAACGATCAAAATTCGGGTGGTTCATAGTTTACAAAATCGAAAGTTCTTCAATCATGGTGTAGAATAATAGTAATAATAATAATAATAATAATGATAATAATAATGATGATGATGATGATGATGATGATGATGATGATGATGATGATGATAATAATAAATCAAAATGCACGGAATATTTGTGAAAGTTCAATAACCGTAGTGTTAATGCTGCAATCAGCATGCATGGAACAGTTTAGCAACAAGCGTTGGAGCCCTGGGAAAGATACTTGGAATTTCCGAGAGGTTTCCATGCTGTCAAAGGTAAAACACAGCGACAATGTATTCCTGGCACCTGTGCAACGTCATCTAGTAAACACACGTTACGTGGAATAGTTTTTTCAATCCATGCCGTGTCCCAAAGGGGGGTTACTCTTACACCGCTCAGTCTACTTCCCTCTGACACGGTCACACTGAGCCTCCCGCGGCTCAAGGATGCCTTCCAAAAGGGAGCAGTCAATTTCAGGGCTTCGCAAGGCAGCCAAGCACATGAGACACTACACTGTTGCCAAGACTCTTGACATGCTCTCTCGTGGGACACAGACATGGAGGGGAGTTCAGAACTGGCGTCACCACGAGAGCAAGGCATGAAGGGCCACAGAATTCTACACTGTGTTTCTGATGATCAATGGTGATTACAAAGATGAAGCTATGAGGGAGCTTAGCAGATGGTGTTCCGCTCATGCTGAATCAGAACAGGCACCACTGAACACCACCGAAGTGACTCGGCAGGAGTCCTCTTGACGACTTGACGTTAACTACTCCCTTTGGATTGCTGGTCCCGGGTCTGCGGCAGGCCGGGCCGGGCTGTGGCTGTGGACGGGAATCGCGGGAATGCGCGGAGCGGGTGCAATGCCACTGAGGCGATGGGGAGGGGGGGGGGGGGGGGCACAAAAGATAGGACAGAAAAATACAGATGATGCCACGAAGTTGTATTCTGATCTGAGGCTAAGCGACAGGGCTGCCTTGGATGGTACAATCCAGCATCCACCAGGCCGGAGGTGGTCAGACACCCTGAAGTGTTGGTCAGGACACTGGAGAGACACGTCCTTTAAGGGGACGAAACTCGGCTGCTGATAAGGTATACGTTGAAAAAGAAGATGGCTTACTACTGGTAACAATTTCTTTAAAAAGAAAAAAAAAAAGGTTGGGGGGGGGGGGGGGTGCGCGATGTTTATATATTTATGTGTGAATAAAATAACACAGCAGTGTAAGCTGTATTACTGTAGTGAGAAGCATGCTTCCCGTTTTGTCCGTCATGTAGCGCAAACGACGGGGAGTCATTGCACAATATGGTCACACACCAGGGATATTTGACTCCGCATACTTCCTTGCTGTCATGTCTAGGCTATACGACAGGAGTGTGACAGCCACTGACAGCTTGGTGTACTCCAGGGATATGCCCATCGACCCACTCTTTATTTTTCTGTCATTTGTTTCGGCTTATTTTTTTTTTTTTTCTTTTTCCTTTTACCTTTTCCGGTCTTCTTTCTGGTTCCGTTGCTCAATAATCCGACATTTCTTTCTTTCTTTCTGTCTTTTTTTCTTTTTTCTTTCTTTTTTCTTTGATTGGTCTTCCTTTCTCTACCCTTCTCTGCCCATATCTTTTGTACTTTGCTCTTCTCTCAATACCTCCCCAGCACCACCACCCCCAACCTACCCACACAGTCCATTTCTCCCTCTCTCTGTGTTGTGTGTGTGTGTGTGTGTGTGTGTGTGTGTGTGTGTGTGTGTGTGTGTGTGTGTTTCTACATCTCATCATCGAACAGCGTCACACGAGACATTGCTCCTGTCTTGATGTGTGCCTTCTTTCCTCGCTTGACGCTGCCTTGTTCTTTCTTCCTTCCCTTTCATTCATTCATTCATTCATTCATTCATTCATACATTCTTTGTTAAGCATTCTTCCAACCACTCTCTCTTCCCTCTTTCACTTCTTTACTTTTGTTATATAAAAGAAATGTTGACATGGTTGGTAGGCCTAGAAACTAGATAATTGTCTTCAATTCCTTATTTCTGTTGTTCCATCCATCCTGATCTTCCTTGCCTCCTTTTTTCTGTTTTCTTCTTTTCATTTTTTCTTTCTTTCTTTTTCTTTCTTTCTTTCTTTCTTTCTTTCTTTCTTTCTCTACTATGACTTTCTGTATTGATTTCAAAAAGCCGCACTGTGATTTTTTTTTTTTTGCGGGGTGGGGTGTGGGTGTGGGGGTGGGGGTGGGGGTTGGATGCCCACATATGCAAACCATCGCTCATCCTTTTCTTTCACGTGAAGACGACGTCAGTAAGACAAAGACGCATGTAGACAAGTGAATATGCCTCGAGTGACTATCAAATACCACAGCAGAAATGATACTCCCTATATGGTTGATAGCAGTCGAAACAACACTTTCCATATGGCTGCCAACAGCAGAAACAATACTCCCCGTACGACTGCCAGCAGCAGAAACAATACTCCCTGTATGACTGCCAGCAGCAGAAACCATACTTCCTGTATGACTGCCAGCAGCAGAAACAATACTCCCCGTACGACTGCCAGCAGCAGAAACAATACTCCCCGTACAACTGCCAGCAGCAGAAACAATACTCCCTGTATGACTGCCAGCAGCAGAAACCATACTCCCTGTATGACTGCCAGCAGCAGAAACAATACTCCCCGTACGACTGCCAGCAGCAGAAACAATACTCCCCGTACAACTGCCAGCAGCAGAAACAATACTCCCTGTATGACTGCCAGCAGTAGAAAACCATACTCCCCGTACGACTGCCAGCAGCAGAAACAATACTCCCCGTACGACTGCCAGCAGTAGAAACAATACTCGCCATTTGGCTGCCAGCAGCAGAAACAATACTCCCCATATGGTTGCCAGCAGTAGAAACAACACTCCCCATATGGTTGCCAGCAGCAGAAACAATACTCCACAAATGGTTGCCAGCAGTAGAGACAATACTTCCCGTATGGCTGTCAATAGTAGAAACAATACTCCCCGTGTGACTGTAGCAGCAGAAACAATATTGCCTATATGCTGTCAGCAGCAGAAACAAAACTCCCTTTATGGCTCTCAACAGCAGAAACAAGAGTCCCATGTGACTGCCAGCAGCAGAAACAATGCCCCTATATGCCTGTCAACAGCCAAAACAATACTCCCTATATGGCAGTCAACAACAGACACAATACTCCCCCGATAGTCAGCAGTAGTATACTGTCGCTAGAAGCCATCTGGGTGCCATTGTTCTGTGGTGTTTTGACGTCTGGTATTTGCGACGTTTGCAGATGACAAATGTGTCTCAACGTTCACTTTATCCCTCTCGTCACCTGCGTTAAACATGGGTTAATTTTGCAGCTCGCTTTGCATGTGCGTTAAACATGGGTTAATTTTGCAGCTCGCTTTGCATGTGCATGTGTATGTTTGCCTTTTTGTTAATGCAACGCCCTGGTTTGCGTGTTAATGTATTTTTTGTGTGCATGTTTTTATTTCCCAGTCACGTTCAGGTCCGTTCCAGTCTTCTCATGACTGCCAGAACCCAGCAGGCGCTTGGAAAGGTGGAGTGAGGGTGGAGGTAGGGGGTGGGGGTGGGGGGTATATTGCATCAGAATCGTGTCCCAGTGAGGGACTTCAGAGACCAGCCAAGTCTACGGCTGGCTTAAAGGGAGATGATCAACGACTAGACACTGTCAACCTTCATGAGACATTGCCAGGAGAACTGACATAAAACAGAACCTGGAGAGGATCGGGAGGACAGGATGGGGGGTGAGGTGAAGGTACGGGAGGAGGGAGGAAACCCGGAGGTGGTTAGTTGGGTGGCCGGAAGGAGGGGATGGGTGGGGGTGGTGTGTTACAGAAGTTCCAGTCTGCACCCCCCCCCCTCCATCACATCTTGTGTTTTTCCTTTCCATCCTCCCTTGTTCCAATATAGCATAGTCTGTAAACACAAAAAGCCTTCGGGGAAAAGAGATATGGGGGAGTGGAACAGGATGGGGGTTGGGGGGGAAAGATGGAAGGGGAGAAAAATAAATGATGTGAGTAACGACGAAAAAGGAGCAGAGACAGAAGAAGTGAGGAGGAGGTGATGTGGGAGGAACGGGGGAGTGGTGAGGGGGGGGGGGGGGGCATTTAAAGGCAAACAAAAAACGTGTGGTTTAAACGTTGGTGGCCGGTTACCCCAATTGTCTCCCTAAATGGGAAATGACACACACCCAGAGCCGACCAGGCCCGAGGGACACAAACACCTGCGGTGCTGGTCAGGAAATTCGAGCGTGAAGAGGGTTGTTTTGTGAAAAGGGAGGCGAGACGCCCGGGCATCAGCCAGTCTTCAGGGACACAGAAACTTGCCGCGCTGGTCAGGAAATTCGAGCAACACCGTCGGAGAGACCCGTCCATTAGGTAAGTGACGGAAACTCGACTTAGTGAATCCGGAGTTCCCACTCGAGTCCACTCAATAACTCAAGATCCTTTCCGAGTCAAAACATCCCACAAATAAGAATTCAGCGTCTCAGAGATGAGAATTCAGCGTCTCGCAAATAAGAATTCAGCGTCTCACATACAAGAGCTCAGCGTCTCACAAATAAGAATTCAGCGTCTGATGCGATGCACCTACTGCGAGGGGGCTCTCTCGAAGGCCGTTGATGTGAGAGGTCAGCGTCAGGCGGTGCAGTCAACCTTCCAGCCACTACAGGTGACGGCGGGTCTAGCCTGCGTCGCCAAGGGATGGTTCGTGGAGATGTGGGGCGGTCGGCGATGGAATGCTTCTTCACTACGATAACCACGGCCTGGGAAACCATGTTTTCGGGTCGGCATGGTGGGCACTCCTCTCGGGGTTTTGGCTGAAAAACCGTCCTCTCGGTCGTAGTCAGTGAGGGATAAAAAGGGGACTCCTGCAGTGCCCCACCGACGTCCGTCCTGATCCCCGTTTGAGGCGGCCTCACGCGACACAGAACCATCGCCATCCGAGCATAAAGAAGGCCGCCTGGTGACCCTAAAGACAGGCCTTTTGAACCGAACATGAAGAAGGCCGCCTGGTGACCCTAAAGACAGGCCTTTTGAACCGAACATGAAGAAGGCCGCCTGGTGACCCTAAAACAGGCCTTTTGAACCGAACATGAAGAAGGCCGCCTGGTGACCCTAAAGACAGGCCTTTTGAACCGAACATGAAGAAGGCCGCCTGGTGACCCTAAAGACAGGCCTTTTGAACCGAACATGAAGAAGGCCGCCTGGTGACCCTAAAGACAGGCCTTTTGAACCGAACATGAAGAAGGTCGCCTGGTGACCCCAAAGACAGGCCTTTTGGACCGCCTGGTGACCCTAAAGACAGGCCTTTTGGACCGCCTGGTGACCCTAAAGACAGGCCTTTTGGACCGCCTGGTGACCCTAAAGACAGGCCTTTTGGACCGCTTGGTGACCCTAAAGACAGGCCTTTTGGACCGCTTGGTGACCCTAAAAACAGGCCTTTTGGACCGCCTGGTGACCCTAAAGACAGGCCTTTTGGACCGCTTGGTGACCCTAAAGACAGGCCTTTTGGACCGCTTGGTGACCCTAAAGACAGGCCTTTTGGACCGCTTGGTGACCCTAAAGACAGGCCTTTTGGACCGCCTGGTGACCCTAAAGACAGGCCTTTTGGACCGCCTGGTGACCCTAAAGACAGGCCTTTTGGACCGCCTGGTGACCCTAAAGACAGGCCTTTTGGACCGCTTGGTGACCCTAAAGACAGGCCTTTTGGACCGCCTGGTGACCCTAAAGACAGGCCTTTTGGACCGCCTGGTAACCCTAAAGACAGGCCTTTTGGACCGAGCATGAAGAAGGTCGCCTGGTGACCCTGAACACAGGCCTTTTGAACCGACGCCCACCGTCGGCCGACCATCACCACGAAGTCGACACCCATTCTCACGAAACCAGAACCAAGCGCAGGAGACTGGGGCAGCAGGAAGAAAGAAGAGAGGGCCCAGAGTCCGGTTTGTGACCACAGCCGAACACGATAGGGCAGCCTCCGTCCGGAATCAACTCCAAGACTCCTGCCAACAATCAGACATCCTGCAACAAAATAACTAGCAAGCTAACTAGCTAACTAGCTAATTAACTAACTAACCAACTAACCAACCAACCAACCAACCAGCCAACCACCTTACTAACTAACTAACTAACTAACTAACTAACTAACTGACTGACTGACTGACTGAATACAGACACAGCCTTCGGTCTTGGACATCACATCGTTAAGGACCTCCGGCCGACAGGACTTTTTTCCCCACCTCCACGCTGATACGATTCGAACCCTCGACATCCCAGCCAGCAACCTGCAACGTTAGCCACAGCAGCACCAAGGTGGTGGGTGGTTGTTGTTTACCAAACAGGTACTTCAGTTCCCGAGATTCCTGTTCGGTCCTACACGTTTCACCAAAGGTTACTGATGACGAGAGCGGTGTCTGGAACTTTCAGTAATGCAGATGTCTCGGCTTTGTTTTGGGGTTTGTTTTCTGTTTTGACGAGTGTTTTAACGTAGGCGTGTTCTATGGAGCAGTGATGGGTCTTTTTATTTTTAGTTGAAAGACATATCCGCCGTGTTTTATGGTTGACTACAGACGAGTTGGCCATTCCTGCGCCATGCTATGTCGCACTGTATGACGCAATCGCTCTGTGAGTGTCTTTATTGGTTTCTATCTTTGTTTTTCTTCTTATTGTCGTTTGTCTGTCGTTGTATCTCCTGTCTATATCCCCTGTCTCTGTCTATCTGTGTCTGTCTGTCTGTCTATATCCCTGTCTCTGTCTATCTGTGTCTGTCTGTCTATATCTCTGTCTCTGTCTATCTGTGGTTGTCTGTCTATATCCCTGTCTCTGTCTATCCGTGTCTGTCTGTCTATATCCCTGTCTCTGTCTATCTGTGTGTGTGTCTGTCTATATCCTTGTCTCTGTCTATCTGAGTCTGTCTATATCCTTGTCTCTGTCTGTGTCTGTCTGTCTATATCCTTGTCTCTGTCTATCTGTGTCTGTCTGTCTATATCCCTGTCTCTGTCTGTCCGCCTTTGTTTACAGTAGAAAGAAACTCGTGGAGAGCGTGGCAGCAGAGAGTCCTCAGAAGAGAAGCCCCCTTCAAGCAAGTGTTTCGGCCCTTATCTCCTGACACTCTAGGGGGGTTGGGCCACACCCGGTTCATGACTCCGGATGTCCCTCTGCTGCCCCTTTTTTTCCCATCTTGGGACGAGCCATGGCTGGGATTCGAACCCATGACCCTCTGGACATGCT
The DNA here is from genome assembly GCA_033310375.1 of Conus canariensis. Classification (NCBI taxonomy): domain Eukaryota; kingdom Metazoa; phylum Mollusca; class Gastropoda; order Neogastropoda; family Conidae; genus Conus; species Conus canariensis. The sequence continues at coordinate 15,662,243 of CM065718.1, forward strand.
CATTTTCCACTTAATGACTCGCGCTTTAACCACTGAGCCACAGGGACACCTGATATTTGTAGGGAAATTAAGCCTTATGAAGTTCACTTTTGTTCCTCCTTGACCAGATCCAGCTTGAACACCTCTCTGCCGCTTCTGCCATTGCTTTCAGGGCTCTGGTTTTTTCCTTCCCTGCAACTGAGAGCTGTTTCATGAGGCTGTATGCAGACGTTCCTACAAACCCCCTAGCTCCAATTTCTGCAGTGAGGACTTGACCTGATAGCCTTCTCTCCTCAGGCTGTTTGCCAGATCAGCATACTTTTCAGTCTTGTAGATTTGAGCTGCCTCCATTCTGTTCTCATATGGCACCGTGAGCTCGATCATGATCAGCTGTTTGGTTGACTAGAGTGGACTACTATGTCTGGTCTCATGCCACTCTTGCTGATGATCTCTGGGTGACTCTTCCATTCTGGGAGGTCTGCAGTGCACTCCCAGTCATCTGCCCCGTCCAGCAGACTCTGCCTGCATGTTTCGAGTGGCACTGTTGTTCTTGGCCATGATTTGCTGCCTCCTGCCGTGAAGAATGTTGCGGGTGCTTTTGGAGTCCTGATTTTCCCTTTTGTGGTGTTGGTACTAGCCCAGACTACTTGTACAATTTCTTTGAGCACTTGGTTGTGCCTCCATGTGTACCTTCCTTGAGCCAGGGCTACTTTACATGAGCTTAGGACATGCTCCACTGTTTGTTTTTCATGGCAGAGGGGGCATGCAGGATCGTCTGTTTTCCCCCACTTCACCAGGTTTGCATTTGAGGGCAGAAGGTCATATGCAGATCTGAGAATGAAGCTGATCCTGAGAGGGGCCATGTGCCAAATGTCATTCCAAGTGAGACTTCTTTGGAGTGCATTCTCCCACGTTGTCCATTGCCCTTGCTGGCTCTGCTGGACTGCTTTTTGGAGTCTTTTTTGGTCTTCTTCTTTCCTCATCTCCTGAATCATCATGTCTCTTTTGGCTTTTCCTTTGGCCTTTGACCACCATTCAGTTTTGGTCACCCCCAGTCCCTGTCTGTTGGTCTGTGTGTGTCCTGTTATTTCTCTGATCTTGAGACTTTCTTTTGCAGAATCCATCGCCTCTTGAACTTTCCATTTTCTGCCTGTCTTCAGCTGGGGCTTAATTGCTTCTATCACCTTGTCTCCTGAGTCCTCCAGCATGCTTTGAAGTCTGATCTTCCCTGCTTTGTATTCCTCCAGGATGGATTTCAGGGGTAGTTTCAGCTTTGCTTGGCGACAGTACAGCGCTATGTCAGTCAGACAGGGTGGGACACCAAGCCATTTCCTTGTGAACTTGTTGATTTTGGCTTCCATTGCCTCCACTATGCTGGTGCAGATGTCGTATATCATCAGAGGCCATAGCAGCTTTGGTATCAGCATGAACTGCAGACACCAGACCTTGTATTTGCCAGGGAGCCCACACTGGTCAATGGTCTCCAAGCCTTCCTCCGCCATCTGCTTGGTTTCTTTTGCTCTTTGTGTGTCTTTCAGCGTATCATCATACCATCTTCCAAGGCTCTTGACTGGTTCTTCTGTGACTGTTGGAATGGCCTGGTTGGCAACACTGAAGACCACAGATCCGGCCACTTTTCCTTTCCTCAGTGAGAGACTCCGTGATTTCTTTGGCTTGAACTTCATTCTGGATGAGGCAACTATGTCGTCCAGCCTCTCCAGCACATGACGTGTCTCGTCTTCTCTGGATGAAATCACTGTAGTGTCATCCATGAAGGCCTTGAGAGGAGGCATCTTGTATCCATCGCCAAGGTCTGTTTGTCTCGCGTTGTTTGTTGCTGCTTTCAAGATGAGTTCCATTGCCAGCACGAACAGTATTGGGGAAATTGCACAGCCCATTGCAATACCCACTTCCAAGTTGATCCAGTCTGTTGTGTACTCCTTGGTAGAGAACCGCATTGAGAAGCCATTGAAGTACTTCTTGAGCATGTCGCGGATGTTCTTTGGCACATGGTACATCTCAAGAGCCAACTGTATCATCTCATGGGGCACGGATCCATATGCGTTTGCCAGATCAAGCCACACTACGTCCAGGTCTCTCTTTTCTGTTTTTGCTTTTTGGATTGCGTCCCAGATCATTGTGGCGTGTTCTACACAGCCCGCCACGCCTGGGATGCCACCTTTCTGGACTGACACATCCAAGTACTTGTTTTCCATCAGGTACTTGGTCAGCCTTGCTGCCATGACAGAGAAGAAGATTTTCCCTTCGACGTTCAGTAGTGATATTGGCCTGAACTGGCTAATGTCACTTGAGTTTTGCTCTTTGGGGATGTACACACCATCTGCCGTCATCCACTGGCCGCTGATCTTCTGGTTTCTCCAAGCCGATCGCAGCAGCCTGTGGAGCCACTCCAGCACCTTGGGACATTTCTTGTAAAGCTGGTAAGGTATTCCGTTTGGCCCTGGTGATGATTTGGCTCTGGCTTTGTCGACCACCTTCTTGATTTCCGCCAACGTTGGAGGCTTGCCATTGAACTGTTCCTCAGGGTTGGTTGGCCACACCAGACCTTGAATGTCGAGTGGTGCTTTGCTCTGTGGGTCAGAGTATGTTTTCCTCAGATGCTGCTCAAGAACTCCTTTGTCCACACTTAGGGTCCCAGATTTTGGCTGCTCAAACAGTGTTCTGGCAAACTGGAAGGGGTCTCTGAAGAAGCGCTCTTGTGTCTTCTTCTTTTTGCTCTTCCTCTTCCTCGCAGATTCCGCTTTGCTGAGGGCACTGTGTTTTTCTTTCAGGTCTTTCCACAGTTTTTCCAAGCCTTGTTTTTCAGCTGGCAGTGCGGTCTTCATTTGCATCTTGAGGTTTTTCTTTTGGACCCTGATCTTGTCCATCTTTTCTTGGCGTCTGGATTTCTTTGGAGGTGTTTTCTCTTTGGGTAGTTTTGCTCCATAGGCGTCTCTACATGTGGCATACACAATGTCCCCATATGTGGCTAGTTTGTGTTCCAGGGTGCTTTTCCCTATCAGTGCATCGAGTCTTTGGACGATTTTTGCATCCAGTTTCTCCCAATCTTCAGTTTCGTTTGCTCGTGGCAGGTTGAGTTTCAGGCGCCTGGCATCGAGGGCCTGTGCAAATTCCTCATCCGAACCAACAGCGTGGATGTCCTTGGCACTGTGGTTTAAATCCTGGCCTTGGTCTTCCGACGTCTTATCTGCTGATGCAGTGCGCTGCTGCTCATTCAGATGAGTCTTCACACATCCCATCTTTGTTCTGTGGATCTTCATGCCACGGGTGGTAGCGAAACGCTTTCCACAGACACATGGATATTCCATTTGGTCCATGTTCATAGTCCGTTTGGGATTTGCAGTCATTATTTGCATATTATGTTTCATTATCATTATGTCTGCCTCTGTCTGTCCGCCTCGCACAAATTTTTATACAATTTCAAGTCAGCTCGTGTGCAAGTGATTTTCACAAATGATTACAATAAA
>CM065718.1:15670709-15675709 GCA_033310375.1 Conus canariensis
AAAACAAGTGAAGAAAATTTGCCATTTTACTAGAGAAATGTCTCCTCAAAGTTCGCATAAACAAGAACGAAAAGGAAAGAGAGATAGTCACGAAAAAACATGAATATAGGAAGACAGGAATGAATAGTTGAAGGGAAGAATAAAGACCAAAAGTGAAGGACAGGGTAAAACAAGAAGAAAGAAGGAAAAGAGGTAATTAAATTTACGACGAAGAATATGATGATTACGGTGATGACGAAATATACACGCTGCTGCTGTAACTACAGCTGATGATGATGTTAACGATGAGGACGACTATGACGAGGTGAAAAGAGTAAACAAACAAACAAACACTAAACCAGCGTCCACAATCACGGCTGAACAAGAACACACACACACACATTCCACCCCCCCCCCCCCCCCCCCCCCCCCCCCCAGCACACACACACGCACATAGACAAATGCACGCGCACGTCCAGAGACACCAAGAACACATCTAGTACGGAGATCTTCTGTTTTACTACTTTCCTATTTAAGCTCAGGATACATGGAAAGAGTCAGATAGGCAGACAAAGAGAAACAAAGAAATGAAGAATAAAAGAGAAGCAAACAAAGAGGGAAAAGAGAGAGAGAGAGAGAGAGAGAGAGAGGAGAGAGAGACAGAGAGAGACAGAGACAGAGAGATACAGAGACAGAGACAGAGAGAGAGAGAGAGAGAGAGACAGAGAGACAGAGAGACAGAGAGAGAGAGAGACAGAGACAGACAAGAGAGAGAGAGAGAGAGAGAGAGAGAGAGAGAGAGAGAGAATGATCAAAAGGAAAAAAGGTAATGTAAAAGAAAGAAGGAAATATCCAGAGACGCCAAAGAGGTTTTACAAATAAAGTAATGTGAAGAAGGAATAGAATATGAAATTTTACCCTCCCGCCCCCCAAAAAAACAAACAAACAAACAAACAAACAAACAAAAAAAACCAAAAAAAAACCCTCTTTTCAGTCCTGAAAATGAAGAGCGAAAAGGAAAAAAAAAAGAAAAAATGGGGAAGAAAAGTGAAAGAAAAATAACCAAAAAGATTCAATGGAAAAACAAGAACAAAAAAAAAAAGAAAAGAAAAAAAAGAAGAAAACTTTGAAAGCAGGAACGTGCAAACGTAAATAGCAAAATTAACAGAGTACAAATCAACAAATGAACGGGAAAAAAAGCAAACAGCATAAGAACCAACGAATGAACAAAAAACAACAAAAAACGAAGAGATAATAATAAAAAAAAAGAAACTAATAAGGAAAGAATAAAAGAAGGAAGGAAGAAAGAATGACATGCACGACGGAATGAACGCCAGAAAGACGAGACTGAAGGAAAGTCGGAGCTAACCAGTGAACGACAGAAAAATACCAGAAAGACGAGACTGAAGGAAAGTCGGAGCTAACCAGTGAACGACAGAAAAATACCAGAAGACGAGACTGAAGGAAAGTCGGAGCTAACCAGTGAACGACAAAAATACCAGGAAGGAAAAGGCTAAAAGTTTGGAACTGTGGGTTGGGAGATCACGAGTTTAAATCCCAGGACGCAAATAGTGGAGGCTGGAGGTAGCGCGTGTGTGTGTGTGCGTGCGTGCGTGCGTGTGTGTGTGTGTGTGTCGCGCGCGCGCGCCGTGTGTGTGTGTGTGTGTGGTGTGGTGACGCGCGCGCGAGTGCATGCTTGTGTGCGTGCGTGCGTGCGAGCATGCGTGGGTGCGTGTGAGAGCATGTGTGTGTGTGTGTGTGTGTGTGTGTGTGTTGTGTGTGTGTGTGTGAGAGTGGGTGGAAGAGAGAGAGAGAGAGAGAGAGAGAGAGAGAGAGACAGACAGACAGACAGACAGACAGGCAGACAGACAGACAGACATACAGACAGAGACAGAGGCAGAGAGATAACGTTAGGCTAAAGGAAATACATCAACTTGCAGTAAACATGCTTAGTTGAGCTGAACTCAGACGAAAGGAATCCAGGCGAAACAAAATCCTTCTCTTGCTAAGGGATGCTATGAGTTCAAAGGGACCGACTCGAACCACACAGCGACACGTCATCCCCTCAACGGGACCGTTGGCCAAGAGTGCCGCTCAAATGTCCTTGACCAACGCTACCTGTGTCTGTATCTGGCGGGCCTGATTAATTCCAATAAATACAATAACAGAAAGCGTTGAGTAGAGCCATGTCATGAAGTGCCTGGTCAAAATAGAGCCCAATGGTTCTTTGCTGATTATATTTTATTCATTATGGTCAACTACAACAACAACAACAACAAAATCCGAGCACGGTGGTCTATTAGGCCAAGCTCACGTGATTACTCAAGTTCAGATTTCTCTCCATATCCAGGCCCATTGGAATTTTGTGGTCAAATGCAATGTGTTGGTAGATTCATATATTATAAGCTGTTAGACAGGCATGCTAGTGATCTCAAAGAAGAAACGCTCGCTCACGCTGACCTTTGTGACTAAGCAGTTACAGACAGTTTCAGTTTCATCAAAGAGCCGTCACTGAGTGCGGACTAGTCCATATACGCTACACCACATCCGCTAAGTTTTGAGACCACACTATGCATGATTCTTAGCTGATGGATAAATGAATTAACAACTAAGATGAGAGAATTGAAGAAGAGGGTCTCGTGGCTACGACTTAGCAGATGTCTGACCTACGCGTTAGCCCAACGCGCTGGTCAGACCTTGTGTGCCTACCTACCATTGTTTTTTTGTTTGTTTGTTTGTGAGTGTGTGTGCGTGGTTTTTTTTTTTTTTTTTTTTTTTTACAGACATCAGTAAGGAGAGCCTTTAGATGGTCGCCTACGTGCTCAGGAGTGGAACAGGCAGCGGTGATCGCCGCCGAAGTGACTCGGCAGCAGTGCAGCGTCTTCGCCGGAGGGTTGTCTGAGGATGACCCTACATTGCTGGAGTGCCAGGAATCAGGCCGGCATAGAAGGAACCTGGGTGTGCCTGTATATTGTGGGGTCACCCAGGAGGAGCAGTGGCGGGCGTGATGACAGCAGTACAACACTGAAAGATGAAACAGACTAACAGAGAAAATAAACAAGAAAAAAAAAGAAAGAAAGAAAGAAAAGGAAAGAAACACTAAGGAAGAGGGATAAAGAAAAGAATGGGCCAAACAGAAGGAAGTGAATAAGGAAGCGTGGGACATAAGTATGGATAGATGTCAGGATGTCTTCACGTACAACCATAGACTGGCCTACTGTGCCATCTACTGCACTTCCTTATATTTCAAACCTTTTCCCTTTCATTTGTTTCGGCTTTTACTGCGAGGTGCTGAGCCCTGATTCTATGCCCCGCCGTGTGCAGAGTTACAGTTCTTGTATTAAACAAAAGAACCCCTGCTCGGGAAGGGAGGCAACCGATGCATTTAGTGTTCCCTACATTTTCTTTTGCTAAAGAAAAAAATCCATAAAATCTGGCTTAGTGTGCCTCGTGAGAGAGAGAGAGAGAGAGAGAGAGAGAGAGAGAGAGAGAGAGAGAGAGAGAGAGAGAGAGAGATTCATAAAGGCCATGAGAGAGAGAGATTCACAAAGGCCATGAGAGAGAGAGAGAGAGAGAGAGAGAGAGAGAGAGAGATTCATAAAGGCCATGAGAGAGAGAGAGAGATTCACAAAGGCCATGGGGAGAGAGAGAGAGACAGAGACAGAGAGAGAGAGACAGAGAGAGAAAGAGAGAGAGAGAGAGAGAGAGAGAGAGAGAGAGAGAGAGAGAGAGAGAGAGAGAGAGAGAACAAAGTAAGCATACTATACAGGCTTGTCGCAACATATTTTTCGAAGTTCTTGCTCTTCCTCCTCCGCCCCCCCCCTTCCCCCTTTCTCCTCTCCCTAAAGATACCACATCACCAAAAGTCGCAGTACCTATCCGCTGCTGTTAGCACGCACCTTACTTCTTCCATCACATTCGATTAATCGACTATCTTACACCAAGGATATTGGGAGGATGTGTGAGGGTGGGTGGGTTGAGGAGAGGGGTGGCGTTGAGTGAGAGGTAGTTGGGTGGGGGGGGGGTGCGCAGGTGCGGAAGAACGGGGGGGGGGGGGGGGGGGGGGGGGGGGGAGGAGACAGGAAATCTCTTTCACTTTGTGCGAACCACATCAAAGGACACATACCAGCTTCCAACGTGTAGGCAGTTCGTCATGCGATGTAGAGAAATCTGTGAAATACCTAGCCGGGTACCACTGAAGTGACAATACAGGAGTCTCCTGAAGGAAGGGGAGGGGGGGGGGGTGTTACTTGATTTTAGTGGACATCTATGGAGTTAAGACCTGTAAACCCATGCTAATACCAACCAAACCAAGAGTGTTGAGCAAAGGACTTCTACAAACAAACGTGTCTGACAGTCTCAAAACAAACTACTGGAAAGGGACTTTAAGGAAGTGTCATTTCTCTCTCTCTCTCTCTCCTCTCTCTCTCTCTCTCTCTCTCTCTCTCTCTCTCTCTCTCTCTCTCTCGAAATTGGTATAGAAAGGTCTTCACTGCCCTGGCAAAACTGATGTAGATTGAAGATAGCCGCCTGGTATTTCTTACCAAGCCACAAAAATTGTCACTTACTGTTATCGTGTGCCATCGTGTACTGGTGGAAATAGAGGACACGTATAAACATCGCATGCATCTTATGTGAGAAACTGGAGGAATAAATGAGATAAATGAAAATGAGTGACTGGTATTTGAATGGCACGGGAAACGACTGAATGAGCGCCAGTAGGCTGCTCTTCGGCCGGCTCTACCTGGGTAGGCAGCCCGTTGAGTGAGTGAGGTAGTGCATTTATTGTAAAGCGCTTAGAGCTTGGTCTGTGACCGAGGATAGGCGCTATATAAATACCCAATATATGTAAACGATAATACGATGAGGGAAATAAAATGGAAAACATGTGTTTTGTATGCTAGTAGCAACAGCATACATATCATGAGTTTTAAAAATAATAATAATAATAATAATAATATATATATATTATATATATTTACATTACGTTCATAAGGAAGAACGTACCAAGAAGCATTAAT